>CM035153.1:81205096-81908546 GCA_020205615.1 Panax quinquefolius
ATAGATTGTTTTATAGTCAAAATTGATGGTTAAATCTTGTAATAATCTAAAATTGATAATAGATGTTGTTATTATGTTGAAAAATAAAAATAATGAAGTTTAAACGGATTGATTTGGTATGGAATTGAATTTGTGGTGAATGATTTCACTAAATATGTTTAAAACATGAAAAATAGCATGAACAAAGTGAATTGGAACTCTTAATATGAATTGTTAATGTTCTTGAAGTGTTATAAATATTTTATAGATGAGTAGTTCTGTGTTTCACGAGTTCATAGAGTCGAAAACCAACTAATTCGGACTTAAAATGAAGAAGTTATGAAGATTTGAAGTAAAAACATCGCACAAACTATAATTTGGTGGTTATGCTATGGTAGCGCCCGCCCAGAGCGCGGGGCGCCATTGAACGCTGCTAATTGGGGCGCAGCACTCGGAGTGTGAAGCAAATGGGAGTGGTCGCGCCCAAAGTCCATTAAGTGTGACTACTTTCACCTATTTTGCTAAAATGACCATAACATTTTCATACGAACTCCGATTGAGGTGATTCAAGATGATCCTAATGAGGATGAATAGACCTACAACTTTTATTCCGTAAGTGTTTCAATTTGAGGTCATTAAAAGGAGTCAATATGGCCATCCTGTGGGACTATTGTGTTTTCTAGAGGCAATCTGGAGGGTGTCTCGGCATGCATCGTATGTAAGTGTAGTGCTTCTAAAAATAAAATATGTTGTTCTAAGTTATAAAACATGAATGCTAGTAAATATAATGATGCTTAAAATTGATAAATGATATATTAGATAAGTTGTATAAGCATACACAAGAGAGACTAACCAGGCATTTGATTTAAAAAAAGCGTCGAAACATCGCGACAAGTGTTAATAAACGTAAAAAGTGTTTTTAAGTTAAATGAAATAAATATTATAAGATATGAAATGGGTTAATATAAAACAAATAATGATTCCTAACAAGAATTAAACACTTGAATGAACTTCGAGTATGACTAAGAAGAAGTATAGTGATATATAAGTCGAAAGTTAACACAATCAAATTGAACATTGTGTATTGATAATAGGAAGGGTTATGAGATATAGAGTAAAATTTACATTACAACTATTATGCATTGCTATGCGACTAATAGATGATGTGCATAATTATATAATTGTATTGGGCACGTGAAGTGCGAGATAATTTATAAGTCGTTAAACTATTATTAGTAAACAATGATAAAGGCTAGTCTTTCAGTTCCTATTTGCTATGTGAACTTGATGATGAACTGTTTTAAATCTTTATTGCAAATATCATGAGGTTTTATATATATGTTAAAAGTATGAAACGTTAAAGTCAATCTATGACTATGATGATTGAGCTATGAATGCTGATTGAGTAAGGAACTCAATCTTTATACTTGTTATGTGAACTGCAGCATGTATGTTACGTTAGTTCAATGATTATGAGATATATGTTGAGCATGTTATTATGTACTATGTGATGCATGAAAACTATTAGATTTTCTTCAATTTCATCGAGCTCAACTTTGCAAATAACCAATTTTGCAAGTTAATGATACAAGGTAACTCTCTGCTGCTACTTGAAAGACATGAATCAAATGTAATGCATGACGATTTAATATCCCAAATGCAAGTTTTTATTCTTGTAAACCATGTCTAATGTTTCGTAAATGTATTAATGTTGAATTGTAATATCGTTTTGAGATGTAAACTCTTGTAGTATTAAAATGATTTTATGATATTTAGATGTAAAGGTTGGAAGTTTTGGGAGAATTGTTTGTAATAGAAAATTTTAATTATTCCGCAAATTTCAATGGTTGTATTATTTTTTTTATGATATAAAATTAGAGGTTGAATGTATTGTTAACAGTCAAGTCGAGAATTAAATTATTTAAATTTTGGGGTCATTACATGTTGGTATCAAAGTCGATAGGTTAGAAATCTTAGGTAAGAGTACCTTAGGCTATAACCTTAGAAAGAGAGGTGAAGATAATGAACCTAAAACTCTATTAATAAGAAGTAATTTAAGAAATTTATAAAGAAAGGATTAAAACATGCGTGAGAGGATTCAAAGAAGAATCTCGCAGAGAGTTATAAAGAATATGATTGTGGGGTTACCCAACCCCAATAATAAGGATGTAAGGTGATAATAAATGAAAATGTCTATAAGAAGAGAATGACAAAGAAGTTAAGAATAAAAAGTTATATTTAAGTATGGTACAACGTACTCTTTAATAGTTGATGTATGGTATCTGGGCTAAACGATTCCTTCATAGTGCGAAGGTATATACGAACTAGCAACTCGGAATCTAGTTTATTGGTTATTTGTGGGAAACCACTCAGTGTACCATATTAAAACTATTAGAGACTCGATGTGTACCAAGTATAAATATTTGATACGTATGATGAAAATGTGGAATACAAATGAAATGTTGAGCAATGTAAATGAAGTTAGAAATTCTTAAAGGAAGAATTGTTATATAAACATGAAAATTCAAAGAAGAATCTTAAAGAGATATAAAGATAAGAAATGGGAGTTACCTAATCTTTCAATAGCGTACCAAGATAACGAATAATGATGAATAGAAAAATCAGTAAGATTAAAAGCATAAATGAAATCGTAAATGATGAAAAAAAGAAAGAATGAGGATCAGAAACAAAACGATTACGAGTTAAGAAAAGAATTTTAAGGAGATGATTATAGAATAAGATCGTGGACATGATATGTTTAAGTTATAAAAGAAAGATGGTCTGTAATGTTTGAATAATTATAGCTTGATGTTATGAAGATAATGTACTATTAAATAGTACGAGATAAACTCACGAGGAGTTATAGATAATGTGATACGAGGAATTCAGATCGAAAGCATGTTAAGGAAAGTTAAGGATAAGTTAAGAGTAAGGTAATGTTAGGTGGGATTTAAATTGAGGACTCATATGGTGACTAAGTTGTACAAACCTTTGTATGGGCAGAGATTTTGTGCATGTACTTGGTTTATCACATTGATAATCATTGGAATGTCGGTGTTGCACTATCAATGTATATGTGGTGGAAAGGTGATTATTTTCTCATGTGTATATTTGATAATTAGAGGCTTTTAAGATTAGGTTAGATGATATTAAGATTGGGTATGATTCTTAAAATGAATGCATATGTTAAGTTCATGACTCATAATCATAAGGTATGTTTTGAACTCCTCAAATGAATGGACGCCATGGTCTAACTAGGATAAGTTCTTAAACTCATATTATTGTGGCAAGTTCCCGAGAGCTTCCAATGTGTAGTAAGTTTGATGAACTATACTGGGGGGTATAGGAAGATTGTAAGTTGAAATACAAGAATATTTAGTATAAGAGCATTGGTGGTGCTAGAAATAAAAAGAATTAGTCAGTAATGAGGTAATGGAGTAAGGATTCAAATTGATGGAGAAAATTAGATATTCCAAATCTTCTAGCTTTGCTAGATTTTCAAAATTTATTAACTTCGTGCTGATGTTTGCACTTCTAGTTTTCTTGAAAAATATTGGATCAAATGATGGAACTAATGAGTTTTAAAAAAATATCGTTATTCGTATGTCTACGCTAATTATTTCGGCTAGACAAAAATGATTTATAATTATCAAAATGTATTTTGTATAATCGTGTAAACCATTTGATATGGTATAGAAATAATAAATGGAGTCATCAATACAATTGAACCTGGTGTTAGATGTGATCATCGGATCATCAGCCCACTATGGTATGATGTAGTATGACGAAGTCACAAAATGACAGAATCCTTAACGTATTATTAAGACGGTATGGTATCATGACATCATAAAAAGTTTTTATTTGGTTTTTTTAAACTAAGAAAGGTATTCTAATTGAGTTGGTTAAAAATAATATGGATATATATATATATATATATCTCGATTGATGTTCGAGTTATTTCTAGAAATCTATGCTACTTGATTCAGCTAGACGAATATTGAAAGATGTTCATGAAATTGAATAGTTCTTTGTCAAACTATACCAAACCAAATTGTTTTGGTGTGGATTCAAATGTTAAGAAGCTGAGGTGAACAACCCTTTAAAAAGGGACATGTTATCGGAGACAATTATTTCGAAAGTAACGCATATAATCGTTACGATGTTAAGATGTAATACGTTGTGCATGACGTAGGGGTACGATAGGCTGATCACCTAGAGTACTTGCAGAGAGTGTTTTTAGTCTGTGTGACTGCTAAACATTCTGTTAAAGATGGTTTATAGTGGTGATGCACTATTAAACCTTGAGAAGAGTTCAAGGTTTGTATAGTCTTATGACTGTTAAAGGTTCAAGTCGAGATACTTGATAACCTTGGGATATAGTTCAAGGTCTTATGACCCTAAAAACATGATTTAGAATCTTTTAAATTCCTAAGTTATTTATACCGCTTCCCAATTATTGAGCAATTGTGGAAGATTTTTGTTATTCTAAAAGGCAAATGTGGTAAGGATGATATTCCTTAGAAAGAAGTTAGTCGTAGAATGCAACACTGAATGATGAATATATTGAATAAGTGAGAAAAGAAATTTTGAAATCAGAAGGAGATGAGTTATCAAAGAATAATGTAAAACTTTTAATAGAAAAGTTAATAATTATAGAAAGATCTTTGTGGAAAGAAAGTGGTTATAGAACCCAATGAATTAATAAATTAATGTAAAATCTATTTTGATATATTGAATGAGTGAAGATTAATAAATAAAATTTCGAGGACAAAATTATTAGAAGAAGGGGTGAATGTAATATCCCGAGTATTTATGAGTTGAGTATATGATAACGATCCTTAGAAAATGAAATTTAATGAATGGGTTAAAGAATATATAATACACAAAATATAATTGATTTCAAGTGAAAGTTGTGAAATGAAACCTATAATTTCTTTGAAGAAATGAATGTTATACTTAAATATAAAACCTATATTATGTTAATGTGTTGAAGTTATTCAACGATAATTTTTTAAAGAGATTTGATGAAAACCTTAGTAAGGTAGGGTTTTGGTGATTCCGAGGATGAAATCTATAAGGAGAGAAGGATGTGAAAACCCAAATTTTTATAAGTTATTAAAAAGAATTTAATAATTAAAATTCTTATTATGAAATGTATATATTTTGAATTATGTGTTTTTGAGTGTGGGTAAGTATATATATTTGCAATTTATCTTGAAATATGTGATTTGGTGTGAAGAGAATAAGTGTGAATATAAAAGAGATGTATATGTTTGGAAAATGAGGTTTAATAGTTAATTTAACTATTGAAGAAATTAAATGGAATTGTTATGAAAAGAAAATAAACCGAATAATATTAGTTAATTTAATTAAGTTGAAATTATATTATGAAATAATATAATTTGATTATTATACCTTATTGGCACTAGAATTGTTATGAATTAAATCTCATAAATAATGTGAGTAATTCACTTAATTAAAATAGTGAATTAGTGTAAGCTTATTTATTTTAATAAATGAGGAAGTAATATATTACATATGAGTGTAATATGTTAATGTAATACGATTGTGAATCTAGCAAATAGTTAAAATATTTATCGAATAAAATAAATATTTTAGTTGGAATACTTATGAAATGTAAAATGAATATTTGATGGAATGAAATATTCTAATTTAATCAAGTAATATAATTAGAGATTTAGTAATTTGTTATAATGGCTAAATGGAAGTTATAACTATATTGAGGTTTATAATAATGGTTGTGACAAATAAACTATATTATAAGGAAGGGATTAAAATAAATTAAAGGGGTCTTAAGTTAGTTCTAGCCAAACAAGGTCTTATGACCTTTGGTATAATTTAACTTGTAAGACTCTTATCATATGGTAACTAATAACCAAGTTAAAATCACGTATTATTATTTTATCGGTTTCATTCACTTAGTGGCAAGAGCAGAGAAGAGAGTCTAGAGAAAGTGAAAATTTAGAGAGAAACTCAGTGAATTCAAAGAGAAGAATCAAGAGGAAGAAGGAGATTATTCAAATTTTTTCTAATCATATAAATAAGCTTAGAAGGAGTTAAGGTAATAAACTAATTTCTTAATTTCTTAGTTTATGTATTTCACTAAATTCTTCTCTATAAATGGTTTTGATGAATAATTTGTTGAGGAATAGGTTATATGTGTTAATAGATAATTGTAATATGTTAAACATCATTTGTAAACGATTTTTGAGCATCAAATCCATGCAAAAGTTGTTTTAGAAGAAGAAATTAAGTTTGTGGTTAAATATGTACAATATGAATTGTTTTAGATTCAAAATTGATGGTTAAATCTTGTAATAATCTAAAATTGATAATAGATGTTTTTATTATGTTGAAAATTGAAAACAACGAAGTTTAAACGGATTGCTTTGGTTTGGAATTGAATTCGTGGTGAATGATTACGCTAAATATGTTTAAAACATGAAAAAATAGCATTAATAATGAATTGGAAACCTTAAAATGAATTTTTAATGTTCTTAAAGTTTTATAATTATTCTATAGATGAGTAGTTCAGTTTTTCGAGAGTTCATAGAGTCAAAAACCAACTAATTCTGACTTAAAATGAAGAAGTTATGAAGATTTAATGCAAAAACATCGCAAAAAAGCGTAATATATATGGGCGTTGCCGCTAACACGCTACCCAAGAGTGCGGCTCTCCCATTGGCATCATGCTAGCTAGTCATGGGGCGACCGAGTGTGAAGCAAATGGGCGCGGCTGTGCTCAAAGTGACTTAAGTGTGACTGCTTTGACATATTTTGGTAAAATGGCCATAACGTTTTCATACAAACTCCGATTATGGCGACTCAAGATGATCCGGAATGAGGATGAATAGAACTACAACTCTTATGGTTTACAGTTTTTAATTTGAGGTTGTTAAAAGGGGTCAAAATGGCCATCTTTGGGACTATTGTGTTTTTAGAGGCAATCGGAGGACGTCGGACATGCACGTCTGCAAGTGTAGTGCTTCTGACAATAAAAGATGTTGTTCTAAGTTATAAAACATGAATGCTAGTAAATATAATGACGCTTAACATTGATAAATGATATATTAGATAAGTTCTATAAGCATACTAAGCATACACAAGAGAGACAAATCGGGCATTTGACGAATAAACGTCGAAATGCCGTGACAAATGTTAATAAATGTAAAAAGTGTTTTAAGTCAAATGTAATGAATATTATAAAATATGAAATGAGGTTAATATAAAACAAATAATGATTCCTAGCAAGACTTAAACACTTGAATGAACTTCGAGTATGACTAAGAAGAAGTATAGTGAGATATAAGTCGAAAGTTAACACAATCAAATTGAACATTGTGTATTGATAATAGGAAGGGTTATGAGATATAGAGTAAAATTTATATTACAACTATTATGCATTACTATGCGACAAATAGTTGATGTGCATAATTATATAATTATTTATGGCACGTGAAGTGCAGATAGCTGTAAGTTGTTAAACTATTATTCGTAAACAACGATAAAGGCTAGTCTTTCAGTTCCTATTCGCTATGTGAACTTGATGATGAACTTGTTTTAAATCTTTATTGCAAATATCATGAGGTTTTATATATATGTTGAAATTATGAAACGTTAAAGTCAATATATGACTATGATGATTGAGCTATGAATGCTGATTGAGTAAAGAACTCAATCTTTATACTTGTTATGTAAACTGCAACATGTATGTTACGTTAGTTCAATGATTATGAGATATATGTTGAGCATGTTATTATGTGCTACGTGATGCATGAAAATTGTTAGATTTTACTGGGTTGTCGAGCTCAACCTTGCAAATAACCAATTTTGCAGGTTAAGGATACAAGGTAACTCTATGTGCTACTTGAAAGACATGAATCATATGTAATGCATTAAGATTTAATATCCTAGCCAAGTTGTTATTCTTGTAAACCATGTCTAATGTTTTGGTAAATATATTAATGTTGAATTGTAATATCGTTTTGAGATGTAAACTCTTGTAGTATTAAAATGATTTTAAGATATTTAGATGTAAAGGATGAAAGTTTTGGGAGAATAGTTTGTAATAGAACATTTTAATTATTTCTCAAATTTCAAGGGTTGTATTATTTTTTTATGATGTAAAATTAGAGGTTGAATGTATTGTTAACAACCGAAGTCAAGAATTAAATTATTTAAATTTTGGGGTCGTTACAGTTCCCATGGAGAATATTGAAGAATTCCTCCGTACTACGGGACACAATGAAGCGAAGGGTAGTTTTATGCTTGAAAGAAACTCCACGACAAATTTCTATACTGGGCTTGGTTTTCTCTTCAAAAGATCACATGAAGGTCTTACTAAGAGTGTGAGACCCCGAATTTTATGAAATGAAAGTATTCAATTTTCTTATAATTATTATTTTATTTAGTAAATGGTTAAATTGAGAAAGGGTTAAAGTTAAGGGTGATATATGAAAATTTTGCAAAGTAAGCAAGTTGATATAAAATATTCGTTGTGTCGGGGAATATTCGATTGGTCGGGGAATATTCGTTTTAATAGGGAATAGTCGTACGATGGCATAATCATTGGTGGACCCCATAACAGAAGTATTGTCGTAGTTAGAAAATGACATAAATATCTTTTATAAACATAATGGCAAAAGTTTTACCGTTAAATAGTTGAACTATCCGGTAGTAAAAGTACAGTAATACGCGTGGTTGCATAGTAGCACACGGTATTGATTATTAATGCTTACGTGAGAAGTCACTCAGTTATACTCAATAATTGCTACAATAATTGCTGCATAATATCTCTCATATTATTGATTCAATTATTGTCACAGTATCATCTGCATAATATTTATTATTATTAAATCAATAATTGAGACGAATAAGTTATTCATATTATTATTTGCAATATTGACGATGTCAAGAAAGTTCTGTCGAGGAGATGTTTGGTCACCTAATTGAGCGTCAATAGGGAAAAATCCTTATCGAAAAGGCCCCTTTTTCCTGGGAACGACCTGGTTGTTAAATATTGTGAGTTATAATATTAATGATGAATAAGTTCGTGTTGATTAAAGATGAAATTGATAGTTCCATTATGTTGGGATTATTAGTGTTAGTGAAAATCGACATTTATTTCGATAATAAGTGATGTCTAGAAGTTATATTGACTAATCAGGTAATTAATCGGATAAATGAGCAATTAATTGCTATTAATTCACATGCTTATAACTATGTGTTCACATGTGTGTACTATTGATTCACATATATGTACTATTAGGGGGGGTGGTGCAAGATTGATAATACTTGCATGACGAAATTAAAAATGTAGGTATAGATGAATGTACTATACTGTAATTATTTTTTTCACATGTATATAACTATTGAGTAACATGATTGTACTATTAATTCAAATGATATACTATTAGGGGAGGTGGTACAAGTTTGATAATACTTGCAGGACTATATTAAAAATAAAGGAAAATATGAAGGTATTGTAATGTAATATTTCGAGCCCCAAAATGTGCAATTATCGAAAATATATTTTTCTATAAATAGAAGCTCATTCTTCTTTCATTCTCACCAATTCAATAAGTCTCACAAGAGCAATTATAGAGAGAGAAGCTATGAAGAGAAAGAAGAAGCGAAGTCTGCTACTTCACTATTCCAATATCCAGTCTTCTTTTGAGGTAAGGGTATTATTTATTTCATATTCAAGAGAATATTTTTTGTATTCGTATATGAATATTATTTTCGCTTCAATATTCGTAGGAATATTATTTTCGCTTAACGAATGTAAGGGGGGTTTTATTTACTTCATATTACGAAGAGATATTATTTTTTCGTATTCGTATGAATATTATTTTCGCTTAATATTCATAAATAATATTATCTTCGCTCAATATTCGTAGGAATATTATCTACTTTAAATATTCGCTGGAATATTATTTTCGTTCAACAGTTGTAAGGGATGTTATTCTTGTTCAATATTCACTTGAAATAATATTTTCTTCCATACTCTGTAGCATGTAAGTAATATTATTTCGTTTCAGATTTTGAATTCTATACTCATTTTGTTAAAGTTTTGGCTTCTATACTCCATGAAATTAGTAGAATATCCTTGAAATTTGTGTTTCATCCAGTATCGTTTCATAAGGATATTTTTGAACATTCTTGTTAAATTTTAAGCTTTTCATGCGGAGTACTGTCTATGAGTACTATTCATTTATACAGTACTATTTACAAAAGTACTATTCACAAAGTACTATTCATAAAGTACTATTCATGAAGTACTATTCACAAAGTACTATTCCCGAAGTACTATTCTCGAGGTACTATTCACCCGGGTACTATTCACCAGAGTACTATTTATGACAAAAAAAATTGATTTCTTTTAGGTCCAAATCATTTTTGAGACAATATCATTCTTGAATTTTACTGCACAAAGTAGTATCATGTTGACAATTTGGATATTTTTAAACTCTGGATAAATTTAAAGTCTTTAATATTTATCCTTGATTTCGTTTGATTAATGCTTATATCATTGTCATCATCCTCATGCTTATATTATGATGAAAGTCATCTTTACCTTACGTGCATAGATGGACTGTTGATTGGTATGATTATGACCAGGGATCATTCGGTATAATCATGACCCGTAATGTTACAAATGATGTGGTAAAAGTCCTCATTGGCCTGTAGTACGTTGATGGACAGTTGTTGGTATGATTATGACTAGGGATTATTCGGTATAATCATGACCATTGATGATTACATGAATATCCCTGGCCCGTAGTGCAGGGATGATTTGATGATGTGATTTATTTATTAAGCTGAGTCTCAGTGATAAAGTTGATGAAAAACTTTTAAATCATAGAAGATAGTAGATATCATGCTCTACTTGACTCTTCTAATGGATCGCTTTGTTTACCGCAGCTTGTTGATCTAAAACTTGTTGTCTATTATATTCTATCAGTTGTTATACTGTTGAAGGCTAAGGATAATTTATTCTACATTATCTTAGTCATAATATTTCTTACTGGGCTAGTTGAGCTCACCCTTTCTTTCATTGTTCTCTTAAGGAAATGAGAATATAGCTGGGACGAGTCGGGGAATGGAGTGATGGTACAGGATAAGTGGCTTTAGTAGTCCTCACTATTCTATGAAATAGTGTGATAATAATTGTAATGAGGACTCCATTGAGTGTGGATATTGTCTAGAAGACAATATTCCTATTAAAACTCTCAAACTTATGTTTTGTCGTATTTTACACGATAAATTGTATAATTTAAGTTTTTATTTGTATTTTGTACTATGTATTTGGCGACTCGGAATGGGTGATGTATACCTGTTTTGGGGGTGTCACATAGAGTCTTAGAATAAGCCCACTTACCAATAACAATGGATGTTAAGAAATTCCATCATCTGGTTAATCACATCTTCAACAGTAATATGATATTCTTTATCGATGATGATATACCTCCAGTAAGGGACGGATCACTACATGGTGGGAGGAGTTCTTATAGATGGGGGATCATCCTTAAACATCTGCCCTTACGCCACCTTGGAGAAAATGAACATCAATCTCAACAGGATCTGAAGCAGCTATACAATTATCAAAGCTTTTGATGGATCCCAACGAAATCTTTGTTGAGATATTGAACTACTCGTGGAGATTGGTCCACATAAATTCTGCATATCCTTTATGTGCTCAAAATAGCTATAGGATACAACCTATTTTTGGGAAGACCGTGGATTCACAAGGCTGGAGCCATCCCTTCCACCCTTCATCAACAGCTCAAATACATCATTAATAGTATCCTGGTCATTGTTAATGCTGAGTCAGAATGTCATGTACAAGGTGACATACCACTCATCAATTTTAATGCAGAAGTTGAGCTTGTCAGCTTCCAAGCTCTTGAGGTGAGGAACACTCACTATCAACCCATTGGGGCCCCACCTTTGAAACCTAGAGTTTCGCCAAGTAATGTCGCTAAGTCAAGAGATGATCTCTTTGGGTTTTCAACCCGGACAAGGGTTGGGAAAGGATCATCGGGGCATTAAGCACCCAATTCATGTTCCCAATAAAACAAGGACAACCGGCTATCCTATTCTTCTGGGTCCACTCACAGGAATCCTCTCAAGCATAAACAGATTCCTTCATCTTCAGCCACATGACAATTGTCTCAACCTACAGATGCTGAGTCGATATGGCTTCATTAAAGGTTCTTGCCCATGTGGTAGCTATGTTGTTTCTTAAGCCGATACCGGTCAAAGGAAAGGAAGTCCTGGTTCCAGACCTCGAGGTGGAGGAAAAGGATCGAAACGTAAACAAGACATTGTAAGGAGATTGTCAAACATGCGGCGTCATAGTCCATACAGAGAGGGTATGAATGAGAGACATTCCCGATGATGATTGTCTAGACATCATGGTCATCATTTAGGATAAGGAGGACAACAACAGGCCCTTCATCATCATTGTCCACCGTGACTTCACCCTTGGCAATTAGCAAAGACTTCTTGAATTTGATGATACGGGTAAAAAGGGTAGAAACTCCCTCTGCCATGTAGATAACAATAATTGCTTACTTTTGATGTACAGTATTAGTAGTTACATTTTTCATTTCATGCTAACACTTTGTATGATTGAACAGTTTCATATATTAAGTGAAAGCATTTTGTTTCGGACTCTAAAGTTAGATGTGCCTAAACTTGTCGATGAAGTGCATATTCTCCACGAGGATCAGAACTTTGATGAAAAGTTGGACTCGGACTTGATGGAAATACAAGAGGACTATGAGATACCTCATGAGATCAAAGAATGGGTCAAAGACAAACCCAAGCCAAATCTTGATCAAACCACCTCTTTTAACCATAGAACATTAAAAAACCCCAAACAAATCCAGATTTGTACGGACCTTACTCCAAACTAAAGGAATGATATGGTTACTTTACTGACCAAATTCCAGGATATGTTTTGCATGGTCTCATGAAGACATGGTCAGATTTTCAACTGACATCGTCATCCCTAGCCTCCCCATCAAAGAGGGATTTCAACCAGTCAAGCAGAAGCTCAAGCGATTAAAACCTGAGTGGAGTTTGAAATGTAAGGAAGAAATTGTGAAATAGTTTCAAGCCGGCATCATCATGGTATCAATATACCCTGAGTGGGTATCCAACTTACTCCTAGTGCCTAAACTTGGAGGAAAGGTGCGAGTTTGAATGGATTATAGGGATTTGAACAAGGCTTGTCTTAAAGATAGCTTTCCCGTGCCATTCATCCACATACTCATTGACAATACAGCTCAATATGACATGTAATCCTTTGCTGATTTCTTTGCGAGGTACCATCAAATCATTATTGCTGAAGAGGATCCTAAGAAAACTGCATTCATCACTCCTTGGGGAACCTTTTGTTACAGACAATTATCATTCAGCCTCATCAATGCTGGAGCTTCCTATCAGCGAGCTATGATGGCTTTTTCCATGATCTAATGCACAAAGAGATAGAAATCTATGTGGATGATATCATTGTCAAGCTCCAAAGGGAGGAAGACCACCTAGATCATCTCAAAACCTCTTCAACGAGTTGCGTAAGTATAACTTGAAGTTGATTCCAAATAAGTTCGCCTTTGGCATGAAATCGTAGTAAGTTGGTAGGATTCCTAATTAGCTAAAAGGGATTGAGTTGGATCCCAAAAAATCCGAGCCACCACAAAAATGCCCGTACTTCGAGACAGAGAAGGAAATACAAGAATTTTTTGGAAGAATCAACTTCATCACCGATTCATCTCCCAACTCACAAAGAACTCTATGAGGCTATCTTCAAATTGCTAAGGAAGAACTCCTCCATAAAATGGAATTATGAGTGTCAGAAAGCCTTCCTTACAATCAAAGAACAGCTAGTCAAAGCTCGTGTTTTTGTACCTCCCAAGGATGATGTTCCCTTGTTTATTTACCTGTCAATCAATGACAACGCCATGGGCTGCATGCTGGGATAGAAAGATGATAGAGGCCAGGAGCGAGCTATCTATTACCTCAGCAAAAAATTCAGCAGCAATGAACACAAGTATACTCTTATTGAGAAAACTTGTTGTGCTTTAGCATGGGCTTCTATGAGGTTACAACATTACCTCCATGGTCACACAACCCATATCATATCCCGTGTGGAACCTCTCAAGTACGTGTTCAGCAAACCCATATTGAACTGTCGACTGTACAGATAACAGTTGATCCTATAACAATTTGACATAGTCTACGTGACTCAAAAGTCTGTCAAAGGTTAAGGAATTGAGGATCAATCGCCGTCGTGACCTTCGGGGGATTTCAAATCCTTGAAACATACTTCCATGATGAAGGGCTAATTAAAGTTCAGCTACACCACCAGGATGATACACACCAATCATGGAAGATGTATTTTGATGGAGGTGTAAAAATAGAAGGTTCTGGGGCTGGAGCAGTTTTACTATCCATTAAGGGGGAGCAATATCCCGTCACCGTCAAATTGCAGTTTGTTAGTACCAACATCGCAGCTGAGTATGAAGGTTGTATCATGGGGTTGAAACTTGCTCAATCAATGGGCATCAGATGGTTAATTGACTTTGGAGATTTCGAATTGGTAATCAAACAAACCACTAGTATCTATCACACTAAAGAGATACATTTGCTGCCTTACCATCAGCAGGTTATACAGATGGGTTTGGAGTTTGAAGAAATAACCTTCCTCCACATTCCTCGAAATAGGAATGACTTTGCGGATGCGCTAGAAACCTTGGCCTCCTTGATCCATATACTTGAAAAAGAAGACATGCCAAATATCACATTTTCCCTGCAAAAGGCTCCAGCCTATGTGAATTACATTGGAGAAGTATCGGATGAGCTACCTCCCATCTAACACCCTTGGTATCAACATATCAAGGAGTATCTGTGAGATGGATCTACACCCACTGAGGTGAGTCCTGTTGAAAGAAAACAGATCCATCGAATGGCTATAAAATTCTACCTGAGCAGAGATGCACTCTATAAAAGAGATGAAGGATTAGGTCTCCTCAGATGTCTACACAAAGACCAAGCTCGTAGGCTTGTGGATGAAATCCATGGTGGAGTATGTGGCCCACAAATGAGCGGCCCTCTACTTGTCAAGAAAATCCTAAGAATAGGGCATTACTGGCTATCTCTCAAGGCTGACTATGATGAGCACGTCAAGAGATGTTACCAATGCCAAATCCATGGGAATGCTATTCACGCCCTCCAAGGGAGCTCCACAATATGAGTTCACCCTGGACCTTCTCAATGTGGGGAATGGACGTAATTGGGCCCATCGAGCCCAAAGCCAGTAATGGGCATCAGTTTATCTTTACCATAATTGACTACTTCACCAAGTGGGTAGAAGAAGCCTCCTTCCCTAGGGTTACTAAAGAAGTTATCATTTGTTTTATCAGAAATAATTTCATTTGTCAATATGGACAACCAGAGGTGATTGTGTCAGACAATGCCAAAAACCTCAACAATCAATTGATGGAGGAGTTATGTAGTAAATTCCACATCAAACATCTCAACTTCGTCATCTATCGTCCAAAGATAAATGGTGTTTTTGAAGCGGCTAATAAGAATATAAAAAAGATCATGCAAAAGATGTCCGCCAATCACAAAGGATGACCTGACTTGTTTCCTCTGACTCTATTAGCCTAAAGAACATCAATGCACACTTCCACTGGGGTAACCCCCTACTCATTAACCTATGAAATGGAAGCAATCCTCCATATAGAAGTGGAAATGGAATCCCCCAGGGTGTTGATAGACGCTCAGCTGGATGAAGACTAATGGTTACAAGATAGGTATCACCAATTGTCTCTAATAATAGATTTAAAAACTAATCGCTACCATCTTCCATGGTCGGTTATATCAACAGAGGATCACCATATCCTACAAATGAAAAAGTCCCATTACATTAATTTAAAGAGCATGACTTGGTCTTGAAGAAAATATTTGACAACCAAGAACAATCCAAAGGAAAATTCACCCCAAACTGGGAAGGCCAGTTTGTTGTTAAGGAGGTATTGACAGGAGGAGCTCTTAGATCACAAGAGATGGATGACAATGAATTTTTGCAACTCATTAACTCGCACAATCGTGAAATAGTACTTTGTCCGAAGTTACCAACAAGCTAAAATCCCGGTTTTGGATCACCAGATCCCCAAATCGATTCAGTTTTTCAAACCCCTCACTACATGCAACCCATTTTCACATCTGTTTGCCCCATCAAGGATAAACATACCTTTCCAACCAAGAGCTTTGGTTTTGGATCATCGATCCTTCATTCAACTATGGTTTTTAAAATCTTTCACACCTTTAGTTTATCCCACGGGATAAACATTTCATACCTTCAGCTTTTGTCCCACCAGTGGATTAAACTTTTCACATCTTCAGTTTGTCCAGTACATGGGATCAAATTTTTCATCTATAGTTTGCCCTATATATGGGGCAAAGTACGCAGACCTAATCTCCCCAATACACTGGAGTACATAGGTAACCATTTTTATGGTCCGGTCTCACCACAGAAAAAATAAAAATATCTCTACACCCTTTACACATACAACTTTGAACCTTCCACACCAGGTTCAAACTACGCAGACCCGATCTCCTTTTCAATAGAAGTACGTAGGCAGCCATTCATGGTTCGGTCTTATCCCTACTAAAACACACAAAAAAAACTTATTAGTGGTACTGGGATCATCCTTTAAAACTTTCAATCCACCACACTTCATCGGTTTAGACCAAAGGGATGAAACTACCTGGTCTCCCCACACCAATGGGAGAACCGGTGACCATCTAAGCTACGGTTGAATCCTCAAAGAGAAACACCAATCAATAAGAGATGGAACTACCTGGGCTCCCCCATACAAAGGAGTACAGGTGACCATCTGTGGTGCGGTCAACCTCAGAGAGGAAAGCCATACCTCTCTCCATAACCACATACATAAACCAGTCCCAAGACACCAAAGGGTAGGGAATACACACAGATCAATGATCCATTCTGAAAGATCCTAAGACATCTCAATGTCCGTCCAACAATGGGAAGTTCAGAATACATCAAGATCACAAGTCCTGGAGAAACGTGCAAATATCAAGCAAGTAACAAGGCATAACTAAAAGGGAAGTGCATCAAAATATATTTCCCTACCATATATAATGATGTTTGATATATACAATATGTATTGTACATGACAAAAATGGCTAAGCTAGTCTGTGTAGGAAAATACAAGCCCATCTACAATCTAGTGGATATGCGTGCTATCAGATCCAACATAACATCTCTCTCTGAAGAAGGGGGTAACGTTGTGAGCTCCTTCCCAAGGGTATTGACATGAGATAATAGATCCATAGTCAACTACATGGTGACACTATGCTAATCAATATAGGTGCTCATCTCTACAATGATATCAGTAGTATGAGACCTCACTGTAGTGCTATTTGTAACAGCAACATCTCATGCAGATATAGCACCGTCATTCCGATAATCAATGCATCTCTAAATGATCTATCTCGAAAGTAATATGCACACAAGCCAATCATGTTTAACGATAAAGTATATACTTTGTAACAATCTTATTCATTTATTAATAAAAAGTATTCATTTATTAAAGGCTTTTAATTATCTACATGATGTTGTTTTATAATATGTGATAAACCCATAGTTTTAGGCAATGCTTTTAGAATAATGATGATGATCATTCTAATGAGATCTAAATTCTTAGAAAGCTTAAAACTAAAATAGTTCCCAATCGTTGGATTGCTAAATTGGGATTAGTGAATCCGGATAGATTGGTACATACGTTGCTTGCTCATTGGATGAGGATGATTGATCTCATGATCATTTGTGTGGAGACACTAAAGCAAGTATGTAGGTGCTTATTAGAGAATAAGTTCAATTTGAACGTGGCTCGCTAAGGAATACCTAATGGAGTTTTACTTACTTGCTCATCAATAGGAATTCTGTAGTGATAGTAGTACAAGTGATCCTTGGACTTGAGATCATCATAGTATCTTGTGTATGATGAGTTATACTTTGACTTATTCCTTAAGACCCTTAGGGTATATCAAAGGGTATGCTTGGGTATAATAAGTTGTACATGGAGATAGTGTATGATCAATAAAGAATCTACCACTTATTTAAAGAAGAGAAATGTCCTATGTGATTCGATAAATGATGTACCTCATGTAGTCCTTGGCAAGGCGAATGAAATTAGAAAGGAGTTTCTAATTTGCATTATTTGAGTTGTGCATTTAAGAGTCGAAATACATATAATTAAATAAAATAAGACTTGACAAGAATTCCATGTCTTATATTTAATTGGGACATTGTATGGTGGAAGGATTGAATTATGCGGTAACTATTTACTCAAAGGTTCTTTTATGATTAATGTTGAAATCTATATTATCTAGAAAGTCGTTGATCGCTAGGGGAGGCTTATCCCTATTGTAGAATAAATATTATTTATTTAAATAAATTAATTGTTTAATTTATTTATTTAAATAAGATTAGAATTGTTCTAATTGATTTATTCACAACCGGTTTAATATGGAGAACCTAAAGGGTCACACCATAAAAAGGAAGAATAATTATTTAAGAAGTTAATGGCATAATCGTAATAATATAGTTATGTATATTTAATTTAATCTATGGTGATAGAATAAATTAAATAGCTTAATATTTATTATTTAATATTTCAGAAATATTAAATATAAATTAATAAGAGGGTCTTATTAATATTATTACAATTATTATTATTATTTTAATTTCTAAAAGAGTTTAGAAATTAATTTAATATAAGTACTCTCATTTATTCCTAATTGGATTAGGAAGGAAAATTATTTAAAGAAGTTTAATTGATTATCCATAATAAGATTAGGGAGCTTAATTAATTAAAAGAATTTAATTAATTAAATAAAACCTAATTCCTTAATTGTTCAGGTGGGTTGCCCACATCTATAAATAAGAGGAGTCTTATTATGGGTGATGGGGTTGTTGACTTTTACAACGACATAATTCCAATTTGTTGGAGAGTACGTTCTTTTCTATAGAGATAGAAAACTAGGGTTTAGCCAACCACCCATCTTCTTAAATCCTTTTTCTTCCTTGGTGGATCACCTCTAGAGGCCAAACACTTGGGTGGCTAACGTTGATCAAAGGAAGGAACCAAACCCGGTGGATTCAAGTTGAACGCGAAAGGATTTGGAGGTGAACTTGTACCTGAGGAAGCTCGATTTTCGAGGGTATGATTTTATTCTTTATCTTTTCGTTTAATTAATAATTGTGCATAAAGGGTGATCCGGGTATATGGTTTGTAAAATTTTTAAACTCTGGTTTTCACGTTTTCGCATTATTTTTGCAATTTGATTGCGTTCATGAATATTACAAACCTAACACTATCCTCATCCCGCTCAGCAATAGCGGTATCTCTACGAGTTAAGGCATCATTTCTCTCCAATAGAAGCGACATCTCTCTAGCAAGAGCTATCAACATCAAGGCCCTAACTTGATTTCTCTCATATGTCTTCGGATCTGCACTCGCTTAAATACTCTACCGAATGTAGGGTCATAGTAGCAGTCGTAGTGGGAGAATCAACATGCCACCTATCCTTTAACGTGGTGAAAACCCAGAGTGCTATGCATAACTGTCTGCAAGGCCAAATCTGTGTATGAGAAAACATTAGGACACTACATGGCTGAATGTAATCTCATCCTGGACTACTCTACGCCTAAACCCGATGAAGGTCATGAGCTGTCGGCTCATATCTCTGATAGCCATTCGAGTGCAAGGCCTGTCCACTGGCAAAGCCGTCAACCGCTTATACTTCTCTAAAGTGGGAGTCAACTCATGGGTCTAAAACTGGAACACCTGCCTGTCTGGTACCCAATGCTCTAGCATGCCCTCTACAAAACCCACAGGAACCTAGAAACATCAAGAGGGTTATGGAGTGCTGCAGTAGCTGGTCTATAGTCATCTGATCTATCATACCATGATCTCAAACATGAGGCTACCAATATTGGTGGGGTATGATCAATGCGGCTAACTGTCGAAGAAGACATCTGTGTGGGTTGTATCATAAGACCATCTAGGGGTCAATGTTGAATATCTCTGGACATACATATGCATAATATAATACATGTATACAAGATAATAGATGGAAATGTGTTGTAGGGAATGGAAAACAACATACATACATTCCTAAGTACATCATCATCTAATACATCATCTCTCAGATACAAATTTAAAAATCTGAGGAAATGGGGCACAAATGCCCAACAACTAATAGAAGCCTATCAAAAGATATAACAAGAATGGGGCACAACTTCCCAGTATCTAATAGAAGCCTATCAAAAGATATAGCGAGAAACACATCAGAAGAAATCAATGGTGTTGATGTCTACATCATCTTTCCTATCCATTTGATGTAACTCCTCCTGAGTCACTTGATCTCCGCCAAGAGGGATGTCAGGCCTATATAATGGAGAATCTGCACCGAGAAAAACATATGGGTCACCTGAAGGGCCAGCCCCAAAGCTGGAAGGATCAAAAGTATCTGCCTCTAAAGGATCTCTCGCACGCAAGTGTTGGATGAAAAAATGTGCCCTATCCAACTACTCGGTCAAGTTGTCAATCTGCGTCAAATGATTAGGATCTCGGATGTAGGCCATGCAATCTGTCATCATCATCACGATCCAGAACCATATCCCCATGAACCGAGTGGCGCGGCCTGGGCTCCTATGGTACAAGGGGCCACCAAAGTGGTAGGATACCTCCTAAGTGAACGGACCCTCTAAAATGTAAAGCCATCGACTCCTATCAATGGGATATCATTGACAGACGACTACGACACGTGATAATAACGCTGGCAAGAGGAAAGATCGATACATAAATCTCTCCTATAATACTCTTGATAGCGCATTCTCCTAAATAGAGCTTCCATCCTCCATCGGTGAAGAGAGGAATTGACGGTGGAAATCACATTCTCGACACCGGTCGGTACCCATCCTCAAAGCCAGTGATGACATCGAGATTCAATAGCTCTAATCATAAGCGATAATGGGTGAAACCCTCACCACGTAAACCTCCACCAACATGGAGTAATGCCATCATCGTCCCTTATGGATAGGTATCTCGACCTAACACATTAATGGGGCGAAGCATGGGAGCCTCTTATAGGCCCGAAACTGCCAATACAAAGGCAACCATCTATAGTTAGTCAACAATCTTAACTTTGTGCATGGGAAATTAAAAGAGAAACACTCACCAAGTGAAATGGGTAAAATCCTAACCAAGCCTCTATCAAGCCACCGCAAACACATGCACATTTCCACGATGAAATAGGCAAAGGTGTAGGAGCCCTAGTCATACTCTCCAATACGGTCCACCTCTCGTCAAGCGCGCTAACCAAAGCGAATGACACCGTGGAAGAGTTAGTTGCTATGAAGCAACCCCTTATAATGACCGGGAATAATCACCAAGAATGCGATCCCCGACCGTCACATCGGCAGGTATGGGCTCACTCAATGACCCGTTCATAGCATCCATGCTCAAAGGACCATCTTGGATTGTCCCGCCTTTGAGGCGCCTCGATCGAACTCCTAGCAAGGATCTAACGGTAGTCGGGGTAATGTTTTCCGTATAAGGCACTGACGCCCCTCTAAACTCCATACCGATGATAAACCGCTAATCAATCGGCGTCATCATCACCTCGCAGTCAAGAAAATGGAGAGACTGAGTCTGGTGAGACTAGCACTCAGACAACGCCCTGAGATAACCCTAGGGACAACGACGGGGGAGGATGGAAAAGAACGCCTCAAAACCCCAACCATGCACAATCTCTTTATACTCTAGATGAAGAGCCTGATACAGAGAGTGTATGCTGAACGAGTTCCCTCGAGGCTGTGTAAAGCCAGGAACCTACATCACAAAAGCAAATCAACATCAGAATCCTAGCTCCTCATAAATAGGAAAAGGAAGATCAAACCCAACTTTTACTTCGTTGCACCGCAAGTAGACCAAGGGTGGTGACTCATATCATCCAAAAGCTCTAAAATTGTCACATTAATTCTTGGAAGATCCCAGCGGGGAGCATGAGCAGTAGGAGCGGGAGCCGTAACCAATACATCCTCTTCCTCATCCTTAACATTTAGTAACTCAACCCGGATAGGATGAATCACCGCCTCCACCAATCGAAGAGATTATCTGACTGAACGAGGTCGAGGCATATCTAAAGCCCTACTCCTTACACCTGAAGTGGCCCTGTGGGAACTACTCGGCTGATCCAGATCCATATATATCTGGACACAAGTCTCCAAATCACCTTAGAAAGGGTGTGGTAATTTCTAACCTGGAGCTTTTCAAATGCATTTTATAACTATATGCATGCATGCATTACTTTAACATACGCCTACAGTAAAGTTAAAAATGCATGTCTACCCAATGCCTAGGCTTATAGAAAATTTTTGCCAGAGTCTCCTTTGTAAAAATAACTATCCACATGCACATAGGCATGACTAGGTGGTCATTCAGTAGCACACCAACTCACAGTCATAAAATCCTATATGCATAAAAATGTCAAAGTCATAATCCGTAAGAGTAACCTAATTACCAGGATTACTTTGCTTTACAACCTTTGCTCATTTGTCCTCAAATAGGATAAGAAATAACAGAAAAGGTAATAATTTGACTATGTTCGGCATGGTTAAATACTAAACATTTACTATGTTAAATATTTTTTATTAAGTCATGTGAGTATGCATATTCACTACTATGTGTTTAGAAGCATTTCATGTGATAACTCATTTTCCAACGAACAAAAACTAGAAAAAAAGAACATGCGTACGTTATCGGGATACTGTAGAACACTTGTACGGTGATGGATTTTGTAGAAAGCGGCATTAATTCAGCAAATCAGAAGAAGAACTCTCGGATTCTCCATGTGGCACAAATTAAAAATAACTTTTGAAAGGAAAATAGCCTACAAGTACACCCACGGATGGCCACAGGTGTACCTACGGGTGTTGCAGGTGTACTTGTGGCTCCCTTAGGTGGCTCCCACCCTTTCGGCTCGATCCAATTTGAGTTGCAAAGAAGGTCTCAAAAGTTAAAAAAGTCAAATCAGGAAAAAAAACGCTACGTGATTGAGCTTAAATGCAAAATCCTTGTTTTTAAAGACCAAACTGTGAGTCTACATATCACTCATTGGTCTTCACCCGAACACAGGGTTCACAACACCAATGATCACAGCTGTTGTAAACTACACTCAGAAATACCTCATAAGGGTCTACGTCTTTGTCGATTCGGTCGAACTCCAAAACTTATCCTTAGTAGGGATTTCATACAATTTTAGCCATTAAGACGTAATCCAAAGAAACATCGGAGGATGTCCGATGATCTCATCCGTTTGAAGCATATTTCAATAAAGGTCAAGCAACCTTGATGTTATTTCAGCCGCTGCCACTTAAATCCAGCGAAGCATTGGAAACCATCCAACGATTTCAGCCGTTGAAGGGCATTTCAATGAAGGTCAAACAACCTTGACATTATTTCAGCCGTTGGCACGTAAATCCAGTGAAGCATCAAAGGATGTCAGATGATCTCATCCGTTGAAGTACATTTTAACAAAGGTCAAACAACCTTGATGTTATTTCAGCCACTGGCAAGTAAATCCATTGAAGCGTCAAAAGATGTCCGATGATCTCAACCGTTGGCAAGTAAATCCAATTAAGCATCGGAAGCCATCCGATGATATCAGCTGTTGATGCACATTTCAACGATAGTCAAGCAACCTTAACATCATTCAGCCATTGACAAATAAATCCAGTGAAGTATCAGAAGTTATCCGATAATGGTATTCATTTAAGTATATTTCAATGAGGGTTAGACAACCCTAACTACCCAGACTATTGGTAGTAACTCCAACATAGCATTGGAAGGACCTGGCTATACAAACTAGGGAAAACTATCCTCATCGGGGAGGACTGATGATGGAATATGTTATACAAATCTTCATCAGATGGAGCATAATCCCGCAGAGTCTCTCGTACATGAGAGGTGCATCCTCAGTGGGAAGTCTGTACCAAGGATTAAGGACTTTGGTGATAACCCCAATGTCAACATCCAAGAAGTTCCTGAGAGCTTTGGAGTAGACATCCAAGAAGTTCATCAGGGTCATCAGTCCCCATAAGAAGGCATGGGAACAGATATCCATCACTTCTCGTTGGAAAATGGTCCAACAACCAACATTTATCATACATTTGCATCATGCTACATTACATTGCATCATAATTATCTTGTCATATTTCATGTGTCTAGTATTCTTTATCCTACCCATGCCATTACATTTCATGAGTATGATAAAGAGGGGCATCTATAGACACTCAAAATTTCTGTATTCATGTTACTAACCTTGTAGGAGGGCAAAATCGTCTTCCAGAGATAACCCTGGAGGTCAAATCAACTCAATCCCGGAGATAACATCGGGATACTCAATTTTCCATATTAGAGACAAACCCGAGATACTCAGTTCAAGTCCCAGAGACAACCCTAGGAGTTTCGAAGCATAACCCTCGGAGATAACCCCAGGGATGCGATTTCGATTAGAGATAACCTCAAAAAAGCTCGTTTTAACCCCCATAAGTCAGCTTCAACCTCAAAGATAACCCCAAGGCACTCGGCCCAAACCCTCGAGATAATCTCGGAGGTCAAACACACCTCAAAAACAACCAAAAGGACCTTCAATACTCACAATAGCCCAATCTCACAGATAACCTGAAAGCAACGATCGCTAAATCACCCCAAAATCGTAGATAACCCCTTGTGAGGGCAAAATCATCATTTGCCACCTCGATCCCACATTCACGCCATCTCAACAACATTTCAACCTACATTCTACACAGAAAATGTCCTATAAGAACCATAACTCAAAATTTTGAGTGATTACTACACAAGATAGCACACCGGATAGAATTTGAAGACCTGAAGATTTTGTCATGGAACCATCTTCTCGGCTTCGTACAACTTCTTATCCCATGTCATTGTGTAGCTCTCGACAACAACATTTTGGAAAGGTATTATACGCCTGAATTGGATACCAGGATTGAAAGTTATGAAGGTTCGAGCGGACAACACGTTGCATAAGTGCACATACTTAGAGATGGCGGGGCCCATTGAGCCAAGAGCACTTCGGGTAGTCGCAGGTGGAACTGCGGCTGCCGTAGGTACACCTGCAGCTCACCCCTTTATAAATAGAGGGCTTGGGGTAGCCATTTTCAAGAGAGAAAAGGCGAGGAAGCCCTATCCATTTTGCTTTGTACACACTTTAAACTGAGTGCTTTCTCTTTCCAAACACCTGTGAGCGTGTGTTTTGCAATATTTTACCGCTGAAAACTGTGACAACTCGAAAAATCGGATTGCCCAGAATTTAAGATTTAAAGAATTAGTTATTAATAAAATGAATTTTTATTAATACTATTCTATGCTATGTGTTTATAAATCGTTCTAGAACCTAGGATGATTATTAATTGGGAGGATTTTGGCTATGAGGTAGACTGAACGAGTAAGAATTTTAAAGACGAAAATAAAAAAATTTTGGGAATAAAAATATTTCTAGGGAAAAAGACGAAATACGCATTATTCACCCGACAAAACCCTAAGGGTTAGGGTTTGAATAACCTAAGACTTTTCGAGAGTTCGGTAGGTCAAAATGACATTCTGTCGAAAGATTTGACGATAATATATCGTGAAAAGTTAAGTAAGCCAATAAAAGTTTTTCTCGAAAAATGTACAGAAATCTAACGAAATAAAAATGATGAAAAGTACTGTTATGTACTTTTCATTCGTTTAGCTACGTTTGGGGAAAACGTGAAGGAAAACGCTTAACACCAAAAAAGTGTTTTTCGCTTTTTGGAAATCAAAGAATATGTAAAAGTTAATCGGTAAAAAGGAAAGACGAAGTATCCAAAATATTTGGATTTCGAGAATCACGCTTTTAAAATTGCTTGATTGAAACCCAAAAAGATTTTAACTATAAAACCTGAAGGGCTAAGTTAACTTAGTCCTTAAGCCTTGAATAAGTAAGGAGGTTAGGGAGGCGAAATGACCAAAACGCCTCGAGCCTTGGTTTTCCATAAATAGGAAGCTAATTTCATAGTTTTAGGGTTTTGAAAATCCTAAAACTTGAGAGAAAAAGAGAGAGAGTTCGGATGGGGGAAGAGAAGGAGAAGAAGGAGGAAGATTAAAGAAGAAAGGTAATCCAAAAACCTAACTTCTAGATAATTTTCTTTAAGTTTATATGTTAAAAACATTACTTAATGAGAATAAGGAGTAAAAGATGTTAGAAATGATTTCATATGGTTGAAATCATGTGAAAAGAAGAAATAAGAAAGTAGAAATTTAGTTTATAAATTTCTTAAGGAAGTGTAAGATTCGTAAAGAATTAGAACGATCCGAGTGGATTATATGAATGAGTAGGCCAAATAAGTAAGGAATGGTGTTCTATAACATAAAATTCCAAGAAAAAGTAAAATCGTAATCCAAAATATTGATAAAAAATGAAGAATGAACGAAGAACGCGAAGAACGTTGTTGATGGACAAATTTAAAACCATTGTAGTGTAATTGTTGTTGATGGACAAGTTTAAAACTATTATGAGATAACTTAGTTGCTTATTTCTTGGTTAGGAAAGTTAGAAACGTCATGAAGAACAGATTAAAACTTAGCTATAACGAAGTTATGGCAAAAAATTCATAAAAGAAGAACGAGAATTACAAAGTTAGTAAAAGAACCCAAACATGTAGGGTTTCATAAGAATGTAAGATAATGTAGAAAATGTGAGTCGTGGACTCAAGAATGAATGAATTTCGAGTTCGGATGACTGAATTACGGACGAACGAACGAAGAACGTTAATAACATAAAAGGAACGAAGGATGAAGATTAAGCCAATTAAATGGAATGTTAACGGATTCAAAATGAAGTTCTGTCCATGAGTAATCGAAGTATGTAAGATAAGGAAGAGAATGACTTTGGAATGACCTCGTTCCGAGTTATAACGAATAAGTTATGGAATCGGGAAGTAAGCGTTTTAAGCAATTGCTAAGACTTAAAAAAAATTTCTAGGATTTGTGCTCGGTGCCTCAGCGCCAGTCAAGCCTTGGGAGGCGGCACTATAGCGCTACTTCTGAGTGGTGCCACGGTGCAAGAAATAAAGAAGTGTGTGGCACCATAGCGCCAAATTTCGGCTTGACATCTGCAGAGTGAAAATTGCAGTACGAGGTAAAAAGAAAGGGCCGGCCGTGCCGCCCGGCTGCGGTGCAGAGAAAAAGTCGATGATGAGCTTTTAATTGCTCAATTACTGGGGTATGTGCATGAAAGAAATATGAACTTGTAGTTCAACTAATGTAACACTTAATCAAGTGTATTAAATCTTTAATGAAGGTAGAATGGAATGATTAAACAAGATTAAAAGAATGTGAACGGGGGTTACAGAACTGATATCCGGGGACCGTAGTCGCGATAAATGAATATGGGGAATTACTATGATTGTGATTCCTTAGACGTTAAGTGACGAGGGTAATGAATAACATTTCGATGTTATGTCATGGTAATGCGAGTTAATGTAAAGTGTATAAACGCTGTGAATGCAACATTGTTACGCTGAACGATCGGTCTTAGCATACAACGAACCGTATGGATTTGACATTAAGAACGAATATTGAACATGGGGTTTAGGTGACGAGTAATGAATGAAAGCGATTAAAACCTTAAGTAAAGGTTGAATGTTAGATTAAGGGATGAATAACGTAAAAGTTGAATACATAAATCATTCTCGTGAATCGTATTTGCGTCGAGCGAACGTTCTAAGTGTGCGTTGGTTGTATGACTTAGACATTGACAAAAGTAGTAAGTAAGATATGAATTATCAAGAAAGCCGTAGCGAATGGTAAGAAGATTAATGAAAGTCGAATGTGGGTCTGATGAGAATGTTAGAATGAAATGTAAGCGTTAAACACTTTAACCGACGTGAAGGTTGAGTTTACGCAAATATTAAACGGGTAGAACCTACACCCCGTGTATGGTTTCACCGTAGGATAACGAAGACCAATGATTAAACCTGTGAACGGTGAAGAAGCTGAATTAAAGATAAGTACGTATAACGTAAAGAAGCCGAGTTAATGTTTATAACTTGAATGACGTTCCGAGTCAAATGAACCGGACGTTGTAAGATAAGAATAAGGTAATGTAAAATAGTTAACGTTATTAATGCGTAAAATGAATATGAAATGATCGTTTTGACTATACAAAAGACTGTATAACTTAGATGTTGATGAATAAATCCTGAGGTATGGCATTTAGTTACCAGAAAGACATAAGGAATAAGAAATTAACTTAAGGAACATTATAGTTTAATAGTTCGGATAAGTTAAGATAAGTTAGGTTGTGGTGCAATCGCAACCTTTGATGGTTGACATATGGGAGCTGGGCTAAATAATTCCTTCAGAGAGCAAAGGTATATACAAAACTAGCAACCGATCTAACTCATTGTGTGGGCAGTGTAGATGAGACGGGAACTTGTTTATTGTTTATTTATGGAAACCACTCAGAGTACCATATGGACTACTAGCGAGAGACATGATGTGTCTTTGAGTCCTAGAAAAGTTATAAGAAGAAGATACGAATGTAAATCATCAAAGATGATGAATGTTTAAGTGTGACATCTCCGTATGTCATGAAGCCGTAATCGGTAGTAAAGTAAGTTAGTTGCGTAAACTTAATTTATAAGAGCGCGAACCCTAAGAAGTAAAGTTAAGTAAACCAATGCATAAAGTCAAATATATGACTAATTGGTGTATGTGTTATTTCTTATGTGCTACATAGGAATTGGAATGAGCAATTCAACATAAACTATAAGTCATGAGTCATGCGAAGGCAAGTTTCCTAACTTCATTCATATTTTAAATGAATGCTAGTTTCTAAAACTTCTCAGATGTTGAACTTGAGAAGTTCAGACTATGTGCAAATGTGTGATATTTGTACAAGGTGTTAGAATATATGAGGCCTTGTGCCACAATGTGAACAATTCGGTGTTTCTATGATATGAACTATTCTATGATTCAACTGTTCAATATGAGAATGTTCTGTATATATATGAACTATTATTGTTAAGTCTGTAAGCTTCGATTCTAGCCGTATGAATGTGTGTGAAAGAGTAGAGAATGAAAGTATTTCAAAGTGAATGTGACTAATGTTTTAAAATGATAGAATCGAGATTATTCCTATTATTCAAGCTGCTTCATAACCTTTGTTCGGTTATTGAGGTTTTAAAAGAATGTTTGAATTCTTAAAGTTGTTTGTTCAACTATTATGACTTGTTGGGCAATTGAATGCTCACACTTGCTTTAAATAAAAACATTTTCAGCGAACGATGTTAGAAGAACTTAAGGATCCCGTAAAGATCAAGCTAATCGGTTTCCAGAAGAAGTGCCATTCATTAGATGAATGAGCATGAAGATCAAGCAAAGACTTGTAATATAGAATGATAGAATTAAACTATAGAATAGTTTAATGAATGATTATGTAACCTTGGTGGTGGATAAAAGTCACTCGTACAAGATGTAAAGAATAATGTAATTATCATTATTTGTAATGAAAGAGGTTATAAGGTTTTAGAACTTGGGATTTTAGAATGTATGTTGTTATATTTAGCTATATAATGATGTATGTTTGGAAGAAGATGGGATCGTGACGTCTTTAATCCGGATGTAAAAATAGATTCTGGATTTCGGGCGTTACAAAAACCGAGTACTCATTCATTTAAAGTCACCTGAAGACTTCTTGGCAGACCACTGTAAGACATCTCACATTACTTAAAGCCTTTCTCCACTTCCATTCACACACAATTATTCATGTTGAGATTCGTGTTGTGTGCGTATGCCCGAACCGTTGGTCTGCGACTTTTATTTCTTTCATATATATATTATCGACTTATGCCTCGATTGGGCCCGAATATAATATTCGGACCGTTTACTGCTTATATATATATATTATCCTCAAACTTGAACACTCGAATGTGCCTGGGTAAACACATCCGGTGCGTTTACTGCTTCTATATATATATCTCGAATTCGAATACTCGGATGAGCCTGGATAGACACATCAGGTGCATTTACCGCTTTTATATATATATCTCTCTCGAATTTGAATTCGATTGAGCCTGGATCGACATATTCGGTGCGTTTACCATCTATAACAACCGGTTGTTGTGGATGGAACCCCATATATATATATTTGCATTTCTGTCAGGCTTGTAGTTTACTTCATGGCCTTTTACTACTTATATATATATTTACATTTCATGTCCTGCCTGGAGTTTACTTCGTGGCAGTTGATTGTTAATTATATATATATATATATACACACAACTGTTTACAGCTTTTTGCACATATTGCTTCATAATGTGAGCCAAGGAATCATGTGATCACATATTCAGTTTCTGAATCTAGATTCGGTTCCCGTGATGGACATTTTCAGCTGATACCATCTTGTAAATTATTCACGGTGTTCAAATATCCTTAGATTGCTCTCATGCCCACAAGGATTTCGGCACTGCTATGTACATTATTTTCTCGAAGATGCTTCGCATCTCAAAAATAATAAAAGCAACCAAGCCGAACACATAATAAAATGGAAGTATCAAAGGCCTCAATTACTATTGAGCATAAGGGTTTGAAAAACTTGTTTTACAAAACATCATTGCTATATCTTGTTAAAATTGAACTTTTATATAAAAATCAAACCCTTTGTATATAGGTATAAATGAGGCATAACACTACTCCCAGACAACAACACATAGATCTACACACGCACACACACATTCAGATAAAAGTTTAAATTGAAAAGTTGTGGTCAACATGTCACCACGAAAGTCAAGGGTTCATAACACCTTCCTCTCGCTTAATCAAGCCCCAAGACCCAAATAAATCTTGGTTTCACAGACCAATTAAGTAGTGTTACATCACTAGGTCTATGTGCAAACCATTTCTTGATTGAGTTGGTGTAACCATTTAAAAATACTAACCGGCAACTCTTATAGTCCAATCGTCAACATATACATGTCAGACCTTTTAAAACTTGTTTTTTTAAACAAATATCATCTAACATGAGAACACCAAAAGACAAGAACAGAAAGGGACAAATAAAAATCCCGACGTCGACAAGTGGTGACTCTGCTGGGGACATCTAGTAAGAGGGCTTAAGCCGCTATTCAAAGCTTTTTAAAACATTTTATCTGCTTGTGTGTGGATGTTGCATTTACATTTGAATGAATGTGTACTAATTCATCTACTTACTGCACTTAGTGCTTTGCATATGTCATCATTTCCATACGGTGTGATGCGTTGTATATGAATGTATGTTGTGTGGTCCCTCCACCAGGAGGCTATCCTGTCAGTGTTTGATTACTGGACTCATAGGGAGACTAATTCCAACGAGGCTCGGAAAGGCACCACCTGATTCCCTCCAAAAAAAGACCGGATTAACTTCCTATTGAGTAAATTACGATGAACTGGGAACCTTTATGCCAAAAAGTCGCGAGAGTAACCTAAGATAGGTCAGTCTCTAATAAACCAAATGCGGAGGGAAGCCTTTTCATACCTTCCCATTTCAATTACTTAAAATTACAATTACATGTAATTTTAGTTCCATGTTAATCTCAATGTAATTGAAAGTATAAAGGAATATTTGTACATTCATTCCCTTACATATCAAAACCTGTCACGATATCTTGTCATTTAAAACAACTGACATCCGTTTTGTAGGATAATACTCCTAAAACGGACACATTACATAGCATGTGACATTTCTACATTCCCTAAGACTAAACTACATAAGTCTTTTTGTAGGGAATCAATTGGGCCGGTAACCTGTTCCAAGTCTAAAAAGGCAAAAAGCCTACAGCCAAGCATGGCTACTGTCGACGTCGGGATTTTTGAGTGTCCCTTTTCGTTACTTGTCTTTTGGTGTTCTCATGTTAATGTGAGATTTGTTTAAAAAAAACAAGTGAAAAAGGTTTGACATGTATAATGTCGACGATTGACTTTAAGAGTCGCTGGTTGGTGTTTCTAACTGGTTGCACCAATGCAACTGAAAAGCTTTGCACATTGACCAAGTGATTTGACACTACTAGACGGGTCTATGAAACCGAGATTTATTAAGGGTTCGGGGGTTTGATTATGCGGAGAGAAGGTGTTAAGCACCCCCGACATCCGTGTTACCACGGTGACAGCCACTTCTCAAAGAAATTATTATATGAATGTGTGTGTGTATGTGTGGATCAATGTGCAATTATATGAAAGTAGTGCGAGGTCTCGTTCGCACCTATATACACAAGGTCCTGAATTTTATATGAAAATTCGGTTTAACCAAAGATTTAGCAATGAAGTTTTATAAAGAGGTTTTTCAAACCTTATGCTCAATAGGAATTGAGACCTTTTCATACTTCCATTTTTTATTAAATGTCCGGCTTGTTTGCTTTTATTTTCGAGATGCGAAGCATCCTCGAGAAAACAATATATAGCAGTGCCGAACTCCTCATGGGCATGACAACCATCCAAGGAAACTCAGACACTGTAAAATAATGTACAAGCTACTTACAGCCAGAAAATGTCCATCATGGGAACCGAATCTAGATTCAGTAGACTGAACCTGTGATCACATGATTCCTAGGCTCACAAGATACTGCAATTTGTATGGAAAGCAGTAAGCAGTTATATATATATAAAAGCTGTAAATATATATATATATATATATATAAACATTATCAACCACCACGAAGTGAACTCCAGGCGGGACAAAATGTAAATAAATCTGTAAAAGCGATCAACTGCCACGAAGTGAACTCCAGGCAGGATGGAATGTAAATAAAGCTGTAAATAGCCACGGAGGAAACTCCAGGCCTGATAGAAATGTAAATATATATATGTACAAATATATATATATATATTAGTAGTAAACGCTCTGGATGTGAATCCAGGCTCATCGGATATGTCCGACAGCAGTTATATATATGTATATATATAAGAGCGAGTAAATGCACCGGATGTAAAATCCAGGCTCATCAGATATGTCTAACAACAATTATATATATATATATTAAAGTAATTAAACGCACTAGACCGAAGTCTAGGCTCATCAGACAGAGTCTGACCATAGTTTATATATATAAGTATATATATACAAAAGCAAATAAAAGCTCCAGACCGAAGTCTAGGCTCAATCGAGGCATAACTCAATAATGTTAGTCCATATATATGAAATATATACATATATGAGTATATATACAAACAAAAATGAAAACCACGGACCAAAGTCCAAGCAAACACACTCACACGACTCTCAACGTGTACAAGAGTGTATGATAATAGGAGAAAGAGGCTTTATGAAATGTTAGAAGGCTTACAATGAACTGCCAAAGTAGACTTCTTTGACTTTAAATGGATAAACACTCAGCTCCCGCTGGATAAAAAGTAGCTATATGTGAGCTAACTAGTGTTTAAAGAAGAGGAAACACTCAAAAGATGTGTATGCAGAGTAAAATGGATAGGGATTCCTCGCCTTTTTCCTTCTCTATCTCCTCTCAAATGGCTAACCCGCCCTCTATATTTATAGACGGATGGCCATGCAGTCGACTGCTGGCGGCCATGATTGAACTCGTGGATTTGTCGTGGTGGGCCCAAAGCTTTTGGGTCTCGTCGTCTCGTAGTACGTGCACTCATAAACTGTAATGTCCAATCAAACTTGCAGAACTTCAATCCGAGCATCCAAACGAAGTATATCTATACTTCTTTGGATCATTTGTGTCGAGATTTATGTAATGACATGTATTAGAGATTGTACGAAGTCAGGAAGAGGGGTCTATTCCCATGGTCTTCAAGCTTCAAAGTCTATCCAAAGTACTGCCACACGTAATAGTCACTCAGGATTGTCACTCCTCGGTTATTGTGGGACATTGTTGTATGTATGTATAAAGTGTTTGAGACGACGTGCCATTTGTTGGATGAGCAAGATGATGTGTGACTCCTTGTCGGGGTTATCGCCGGGTTTAGTTGAAAGTAGCCATTGTTCAGGGTTATAGCTGAGATTGGACCACTTGTTGGTATGCTGCGATATCATCTTCTTGACGCGGTCAGATGACATTGTGACTCCTCACCGGGGTTATCACCAGTTTAAGCGGAAAGCGGATGTTGCTCAGGGTTATGTCTGAGATTGGACTGCTTGTTTCTGTGCCTCACTATCATCTGTGTATGTTCCTGTCTGAGGTATGTGTGCTTTGATTGGATGTATGAGGTTAAAGATGATTGCATGTGTTTGAAACAAGCATTTCTGGTGTTATCACCGGAACTGCAGTGACATCTCTTTGGGATATCACCAAGGATGGGGTTAATACTCCAAGTGTTGTCTATGGGACTGGAACTGAACATCGCGGTGTTATCGCCGAGACAGAACTATCCTCTCCGGTGTTATTGTCGGTCTTTTGATATGCATATCTCGGGGTTATCTCCGAGATTTGGAAATGACATTCCCGGGTTGTGTTCTGGGTTTAGAATTGAGCTTCTGGTAGTATCCGGAATGGAGCTGATGTTCCCAATTTGTGTTTCGGGTTTGGAGCTGATCTTCCGGTAGTATCCAAAATGGTTGTAAGCTGTCTTTCAGGGTTATCTCCAAAAGACGAATATACCCTCCCCGCAATGTCGATAATAGGAGTCAGAAAAATTTGAGTGTCTGAGATGCCCCTCTTTATCATATTCATGCAATGCAAGGCATGGATAGGATAAAGAATCCTAGACACTTGAAATGAAAGCAAGATAATCATGATGCAATATGCAGCAACATGATGCAAATGTATGTAGAATGTATGGATGATTGTCAAGAAATCCTGCTGGGATGATAATCAGTAATGGCTTGGACATGCGATCCAAGTCTTCAAGGATGTTGACATTTGGACTACCACCAAAGTCTTGAATCTTAGACACTGGCTTAAACTCCATAGAGGTACCTCTTGTGTGGAAGAGATCTGTGGAAATAAAACTTTGTCTGCTCTGAGGATGTGCATAACATGTTTCTTCATCTTTGTCTTGATTCTTACTGAACAATTGCTTATTTTTCAAGGTTATTCGATCTCCAATCGATGTGTGTATCACCGAATGAATCCCTCTTAGGTTCATTATCAAGGCTGCTTGACCTTCATTGATGTGTGTGTCAATGGTAGAATTATGTTGTCGACCTTGTTGAGGAAGGTTGCTTCAATGGGTTTACTTGCCATTGGTTGATACGACGTCAAGGCTGCTTAACCCTCATTGTTGTGTGTATCAATGGTTGCATTTTGTTGTAACCCCCACTGGGGACATTTGATATTTCGTGGTTTTGCATTGTAACCCCCGACGGGGACATTTGATATTTGATAACTTCGGCGTTGTAACCCTCGCCGAGGAGGTTTAGGGTTATATCCCTGCAAATAATGGCATCGAACCTTTGTGGGGTATTGCCGAGTAAGGTTTGTGAAAGATGAGCTTATCGGTATAGTATACCCTATATTTAGGTGAATACCATTGAAGCGATGGAAGTTTAACTCTGACCGACAAGAAACCAGGATTTCAGGCTGTTCCGCTTAATCGCGTAACGTTTTTACTCCTGATTTGGCCTTTTCAGCTTGTGAGACCTCCTTTGCAACTCTAACTGGATCGAGCCAGAGGTGTGGGACCCATGTAGGGGGGCCGCATGTGAACCTGCAAGAGCCGTAGGTTGACCTGCGGCCAGCCGTGCCTATGTATAGGCGGCTGGTTACTTTCATAAGTCATTTTCAAGCTGCGCCGCGAAGGAAATCTGAGAGCTTCTCTGCAGATCTGCCGAGTTCGGGCAACGTTTTGCTTATTCAGTCACCGTACAAGCATTCTTCACTGTCCTGGTAACACATGTATGTATTTTTTTCCAATTTCTGTCTATTGGAAGATGACTTATCGCATGAAATGCATTTAGGCACATAGAAGTGAATATGCATGCTGATATGACTTGCTAAAAAATATTCAACATAACAAATATTAGTATTAAACCATGCTGAACATAATGATGTGAAAAAATTTGACTTTTGAAGTAGTCAAATTGGCACATTTTACTGTCATTTCTTATCCTATTTGAGGACAAATGAGTAAAAGTAGAATAATAAAATAACCCTGGTAATTAGATTACACTTACGGATTTTTAATTGTGATGTGACGAATGCATACAGGATTTATATGACTTTGTGCAGGTGTGCTACTGAATGGCCACCTAGTCATGCTTATTTGCATGTGGATAGTCCCATTTACAAAGGGGCTATGGCAAAAATTTTCCAAAATATAGGCATTGGATTGTTATACATTTTTAACTCTACAATAGATGTATGTTAAAATAATGCATGTATGCATGTAATCATAGAATGCATTTTGAAAAAGACTCCAGGTACGAAATTATCACACCCTTTCTGAGGTGATTTGGAGACTTGTTGTCCAGATATTATGGATCTAGATCACCAATGAGCAGTTCCATGAGGACCACTTACGTATATCTTGAGGAGGGCTTTTGAAGAGCCTCAGCGCCATTCTATGAGACAGCCTCGTCGTTTGGCGGAGCCAGTGGTACGTCCTATTCGGGTTGAGGTGCCGAATGTTGAGGACGAGGAGGAGGATGTACCGCTCGAGGTTCCCGCTCTGCATCGTGTTCCCGTGAGGGAATTGCCTAGTATTCAAGTGGCGAACCCGGATCTTCCGGGTGACTTGAGTAGGCATCCTTGATATACTGCGCACGCAAACGAGGTATGAAGTTAGATCTTTAATCTTCCTTATTTCCAATTGAAGAGGAGTCAAGGAGTCTGATGTTGATCTGCATTTGATGTAGGTTCCCGGCTTCACACAACCTCGAGGGAACTGGTTTAGCATCCACTCTATGTATCAGGCCTTGCATGATGATTATAGAGCGATCATCCATTGCTGGGGATTCGAGAAGTTCTTCTCCATTCTACCCCGTCGTTGTCCCTGGGGTTACCTCAGGGCATTATCTGAGAGGTGGTTCCACCAGACTCAGTCACTTCATTTGTTGGACTGTGAGGTGATGATAACGCCGATGGATTGACGGTTTATCACAGGTATGGAGTTTGGAGGGGAGCCGGTGCCTTAGAGGGCGAATATCACCCCTACTGCCGTTAGATCCTTGTTGGGAGTTCCGGCGGAGGCGCTCAAGGGCAGGATTATTCAGACAGGTCCTCTAAGCGTAGATGCTATGAGCAGGCTGTTGAGTGAGCCCATACCCGATGATGTGAGAGTCAGGGATTGCATTCTTCGGCGATTGTTCCTGATGATCATTAGGGGCTGCTTCATAGCAAATAACTCTTCTACGGTGTCTTTTGCTTTGATCAGCGCTACTCGACACGTGGACCGTATAGGAGAGTATGATTGGGGTTCCTACACCTTTGCCTACTTCCTCAGGGGAATGCGCATGCGATCGCAGGGCTTGACCGAGGCGTGGTTAGGGTTCTACCCATTTCAGTTGGAGAGTGTTTCTCTTGTCTTTTCCCATGTATAGCTTAAGAGTGTTAACTGACAACAGATGTTTGCCTTTGTGTTGGCAGTTTTGGGACTATAAGAGGCTCCCTTACTTGCGTCCTATGAGCGTGTTAGGTTTAGATACCTATCCACGAGGACGGAGATGGCATCATTCCATACTGGCGGAGGTCCTTGTTGCTGAGGGTTTCACTCATTGTCGCCTGCAGCTGGAGCAATTGACAGCTGATGTCATCACGTGGATTCCCTACTCTGGAGAGCATTTGGGAGTTGTCTTTGAGGATGGGTACCCGACTGGAGTAGAGTACGTCATATCCACCCGCAGGATTCCTCTCTTTACAGATGGAGGATGGGAGCTCTATTTAGGAGAGCGTTCTATTAGGAGCACTACAGGAGAGATTCGTATGTCGATCTTGCCTCCTGCCAGGCGTTATTGGCCTATTTCGCAGTCACCCGTCGTTGACATCCCATTGCAAGGAATTGACGGTTTTACATTGTCAGAGGGCCCCTGTTTACAGGAGATGTTCCAGCATTGGTGGATCCCTCACATGATTGGAGCTCAGACCCGCACCACACAGTTTATGGGGGATATGGTTCCAGGATCCGTGATGATGATGGATTAGCTAGCCTGTGTTAGAGATCCGACTCACGTGACACAGATTGAGAGATTGACTCGGCAGTTGGACCGGTCACACCTTTTCATTCGGTATTTGGGCAGAGATCCTGCAGAGGTAGATACTTTTGATCCTTCCAACTCTGGCGCTGGTCCCTCGGATGACCCATTTGGTTTTTTCGGCGCAGATCCTCCTTTATATAGGCCTGACATCCCTGTAGATGGAGATCCAGTGACTCAGGGGGAGTTACATCAGGTTGACAACATCGATGATGTGGACATCAACACTATTGACTTCTTCTGATGTATTTCTTTTGATAGGCCTCTGTTAGCTGCTGGGTAGCTTCGCCCCATTTCCCTGTATTTTAGTTGTACAAAGATGTATTTGATGACGATATAGTTAGGAATGTATGCATAGTTTTCATTCCCTATATCATATTGCCATCTATTGTATCATGCATGTTATTATTATGCATATGTATGTATATCCAGATATACTCAGCATTGACCCCTGGATGGTCTTATGACACGGCCTGTACAGATGTCTTCTTCGACAGTTAGCCATATTGATCATACTCCACCATTTGAGGTGGTAGCTGGTATGCGATCAAGGTATGATAGTTTATCACCATCAGACATGGTGATCGTAGATGATTTGCTACAGCATACTATGACCCTACTGATGTTTTACGTTCCTCCAAGATTTGTAGAGGGCATGCTAGAGCACTGGATATCAGATAGACAGTTATTCTGCTTCGGGGCCCGTGAGTTGACTCCTACTTTGGAGGAGTATGCACGATTGACGATGCTGCCTCTGGATAGACCTTGCGTGCATATGGTTATGGGAGACATAAGTAGACAGTTCATGACTCTCACTGGATTGAGGCGTAGAGTAGTGCAGGATGAGATTACATCCGGCCATGTGATATCCCAGCGTTTCCTGATTTACAGGTTTGGCTCTGAGGACAGCTATTCACGACATTCCGGGGATTTCACCACACCGGAGGATCATTGGCGTTCAACTAGAGTAGATGTACTACTTCTGTGCATATTGTCATATGTATACATGTCGCGGTACATGGATGAGCTAGATATCGGTGTTATCATGGCAGTGGGAGCTCTCAGGGAGGGTCATACCATCATACCAATGATTATCACAGAGACCTTGAGGTCGGCTATATACTGCTGCACTTATCTGGCAGGAGTGTTCACAGGTAGTTCGGTCACGCTGTATGTGTGGTTCATGTCACACTTGAGACCGATTGGCACATTCAGACATCATGTATTTTTTTTCACCCATGGGATAGCTATGTCGTACTCCTTTCAGCCTGCGGGGTGTACAGATGTTGCATCTTGGTTCGCTTTCTTGGCAGAGATTGGAGATCCATTTGATATATTGTCGTGTGTTGGGGCTTAGCTCACCCTACTGACTTCATTACTCATGCTCCGGGCATGGATTATCTCCTCCGGGCCGGTTTGAGGGCATGATTACCTACCACCCATGGCCGTGATGAGTCGGTTTGACCGGTTCGATTTCCATCCGTATGAGGGGCAATGATCGGTCGCTTTAAGTCCGCACTGCTTTGTCGGCGGAGGATGATCCGGTTGTATGCCTATTGGGATCGGCGAGAGTCGGCTAATTTTTACATCGACCACCCCTGGTATTTCGTAGAGTATTCCGCATGGATTTGAGATCGTGCATTGGTCAAGCGGAAGTATCCACAGTCTGAGAGACTGATTATGACGATGAAGAGCCTATAGAGGAGGTCATCATTCCCACCGATGACTTGATCATTTGGTCGCCAAGATTCGTGCTTAGATTCTCCCACCTCGAGTCAATCAAGCTACTTAGTATTGACCTGACAACATCTGGAGCAGAGCTTACATCTGATGACCTATGACAGAGATCAGGCTAGGGCCACGAAGTTGACAACTCTTGGTGAGAGAGATACCGCTCTGTTAGAGAGGGATGAGGATAGATTAGCCAGGGATGCATTGATAGTTGAGCGGGATGCCGCCTTATCTACTAGGGATGTGGCCATTGCAGACAACACTTCAGTGAGATCCCAGATGACGGTCAGTCTTACCGACATGAGTACCTATATTGATGAGCATTATGCCACCATGCAGTTAGCCTCTGATCTGCTAGCTCGTGTAGATACCCTTGGGCAGGAGCTTGCAGCATTGCCCCCGTCTTCAGAGAGGGATGCTATGTTAGATCTGATTGTCTGCATACACACAGATCTATAGATAGCCTTGTATTTTCCTGCACAGACTAGCTTAGCCATTTTTGTCATGTACAACACATATGTATATATCAAACAATATTATGTATGGCAGGGAAATATATTTTAATTCACTTCCCTTTTAGTTATGCCTTGATACTTGCTTGATATTTTCCTGTTTCTCCAGAGCCTTTGATCTTGATGCATTCTGAACTTATCCTTGATAGATGGACATTGAGACGTCGCAAGATCTCTCAGAACAGATCATTGATTTTTGAAAATCCCTACCATCTTTGGTGTCTTGGGACTGGTATCTGTATGGAAAAGTGGAGAGGATGATAGTTTCTTCCTCTCTGAGATTGACCACTCCACAGATGGTCGCCAGTACTTCTATTTGTAAGAAGCCTAGTTAATTCCATCTCTTATGGGTTGGTATTGATCTTCGAGGCACGATCGCAGCTTAGATGGTCACCGAATCTTCTATTTGTGAGAAGAGGTTGTATAATTCCATCCCTTTGATCTGAAACTGATGAAGTAGGGTAATTTGAAGGTTGATCCCAGTTCCGTGTGACAAATATGTTTGTTCTGGTAGGGGTTAGACTGCACCATGAATGGCTGCTACTCCTGTTGAAGAGGAGATCAAGTCTACGTAGTTCGAACCTAGTGTAGGAGGTTCAACGCTGAATGCGAAAGGTAGAAGGGTGAAGAAGTTTTTTTTTTTGTTTTTGTTGTTATTGTGAAGAAAGGGCAGAAATGTTTTTGTTGTTTTTTCTTTATTGCGACTGGGCCATATAGAATATGGTTGCCTACGTACCCCCAGGTATCAGGGAGATCAGGTCGACGTAGTTTGCCCCTCAGGACGAATCGCAGCTGAAGAGAAGTGAAAATCCCATGTGCAGGCTATACTGCGGGGAGAAGAAAGTTTAATCCCGTAAAGGAGATAAACTGCAAGTGTGGAGAAAGTTTGATCCCGTATTGAGGATAAACTATAGGAGTGAAAAGTTTAGTCTCATCTTCAGGAGAAACTGCAGGTGTTGAAAAGTTTATTCTCATTTTCAGGAGAAATTGCAGGTGTTGAAAAGTTTATTCTCGTCTTTAGGAGAAGTAGGTGTTGAAAAGTTTGAAATGAAAGGAAACCAGGCTGCTGGTTTGAAGTGTAAGGAAACCAGGCTGCTGGTTTGGAGTGAAAGAAAACCAGGCTACTGGTTTGAAAAGGTAAAGAAACCAGGCTGCTGGTTTGAAGTGTATGTTTCCCTGAGGGGCCGAAGAGTTTGTAAAACGGAGAGAAGGTTCAAAATCGGAGTGACTGGTGATTCGAGGATCAAAACCAGTATGTTTGTTTGATGGTAACTTCAGACATAGTACCATTTCACAGTTTTCGAGTTGATAAGCTGTGGAAATTCATCGCCGTCCATTTCCTGCAACCTGAGAGCACCTCCTGTCAATACTTCCTTGACAACGAACGGGCCTTCCCAGTTAGGAGCAAATTCTCCTTTAGATTGATCTTGGTTGTCAATGATTTAATTCAAAACTAAGTCATGTTGTTTGAATTGTCGTAGTCGAACTTTTCTGTTATAGGATCGTGCGATGCTTTGCATATATAACTGACAATAGAAGATAGCCACGGTTCGCCTTTCGTCTATCAAAGACAATTGGTGATACCTATCTTGTACCCTTTGGTCTTCGTCTAACTGAGCATCCATCAATACTCTGAGGGATTCCATTTCCACTTCTATGGGGAGCACGGCTTCCATCCCATAAATTAGTGAGTAGGGGGTTGCCCCAGTGGAAGTTCGCATTGAAGTTCTGTAGGCTAATAAAGTTAGGGGCAAGAGGTCAGGCCATCCTCTGTGATTTGCGGACATTTTCTGCATGATCTTCTTGATGTTTTTATTAGTCGCTTCAACAGCACCATTCTTCTTCGGTCGGTAGATGACAGAGTTGAGATGTTTGATGTGGAATTTTCTGCATAATTCCTACATCATGCTGTTGCTGAGGTTCTTAGCATTGTCTGAGACAATGACCTCTGGTTGTCCATATCGACAAACAATATTGTTTCTGATGAATGCAATGATGACTTCTTTAGTAACCCTGGGGAAGGAAGTTGCTTCTACCCATTTGGTGAAGTAGTCGATCATGGTGAATATGAGTCGATGTCTATTACTGGCTTTGGGCTCGATGGGCCTTATCACGTCCATTCCCCACATTGAGAAGGGTCATGGCGAACTCATATTGTGGAGTTCCCTTGGAGGGGCGTGGATAGCATTCCCATGGATCTGACATTGATAGCACCTCTTGACGTGATCATCACAGTCAACTTTGAGTGTAAGCCAATAATGTCTCGTTCTAAGAATTTTCTTGACAAGTAGGGGTCCACTCATATGAGAGCCACATACTCCACCTTCCATGAGTCGTTGAGCTTGGTTTTTGTCCAGACATCTGAGGAATCCTAACCCTGCATCTCTTTTATAGAGTGCATCTCCGCTCAGGTAGAATTTCATAGCAAGTCGATGAATCCGCCTCTTCTCAGTTAGGCTCGCCTCAGCGAGTGTAGATCCATCTCGTAGATACTCCTTGATGTGTTGATACCAAGGGTTGTGGATGAGAGGCAATTCATCCAATACTTCTCCAATGTAACTCCCATATACTTGGGCTTTATGCATAGCAATCGTGAGGCTTGGCATGTTTTCCTTGTCAGGTATGTAAACCAAGGAGGCCAATGTTGCTAATGCGTCTGCAAAGTCATTCCTATTACGAGGAATGTGTAGAAAGGAGATTTCTTTGAACTACAAAGCCATCTGTAGAACTTGCCGATGGTAAGGCAGTAAATGTAATTCTTTGGTTTGATAGATTCCTGTGAATTGCTTGATTACCAATTCGGAATCCCCAAAGACAGTTAACCGCCTTATACCCATTGAACGGGCAAGTTTGAGTCCCGTGATACAGCCTTCATACTCAGCTGTGTTGTTGGTATTGAAAAACTACAATTGGACGGCGACGGGATACTGCTCCCCCGTGCAGGATATTAAAATTGTTCTAGCTCCGGAGTCTTCTGAATTGATAGCTCCATCAAAATACATTTTCCACGATCGTCATGTATCGTACTGAATGGTTAGTTGAATTGCCATTACTCCTTCGTCAGGAAAGTATGTTTCTAAGGGTTTTTAGTCCCTCAGATAAAGCGGCGGACCGGTTGATCCGCAATTCCTTGACCTTTGACAGACTTTTGTGTCACGTAGACGATGTCAAATTGCTGTAGGATCAACTACCATCTGGATAGTCGACAATTCAGTATGGGTTTGCTGAACACATACTTAAGAGGATCCACACGGGATATGAGATAGGTTGTGTGACCATGGAGATAATGCTGTAATCTCAAGAAAGCCATGCTAAAGCACAACAAGTCTTCTCAATCAGAGTGTACTTGTGTTCACTGATGCTGAATCTTTTGCTGAGGTAATAGATAGCTCGCTCTTGGCCTCTATTGTCTTTCTGCCCCAGCATACAACCCATAGCATTGTCATTTATGGACAGGGGAACATCATCCCTGGGAGGTACGAAAATAGGAGCGTTAATCAGCTGCTCCTTGATTGTGAGGAAGGCTTTTTGACACTCATCATTCAATTTCATGGAGGAGTTCTTCTTTAACAATTTGTAAATTGGCTCACAGGTTGCTGTGAGTTGAGAAATGAATCGGCTAATGAAGTTGATTCTTCCCAAAAATCCCCGTATTTCCTTCTCTGTCTGAGGAATGGGCATTTCCTTGATGGCCTAGATTTTGGTAGGATCCAGTTCAATCCCTTTGTGGCTGACTAGGAAACCTAGCAACTTGCCTGACTTAACACCAAAGGCACACTTGGTGGGATTCAACTTCAAGTTGTACTTACGCAACCTGTTGAACAACCTTTTGAGATGGTCTAAATGGTCATCCTCCTTCCGGGATTTGACAATGATGTCATCCACATAGATCTCTATCTCCTTATGCATTAAATCATGGAAAAGAGCCATCATAGCTCGCTGGTAGGTTGTTCCGGCGTTGATGAGGCCAAACGATAATCGTCTGTAGCAAAAGGTTCCCCAAGGCATGATGAAAGCAATTTTCTCATGATCTTCCTCAACGACAATAATTTGATGGTACCCCGCGAAGCAATCAGTAAAGGAGTACATGTCATACTGAGCAGTATTGTCAATAAGAATGTGGATAAAGGGCACGGGAAAGCTATCTTTCAGGCAAGCTTTGTTCAAATTCCGATAATCCACACAGACTCGTACCTTTCCTCCTGGTTTAGGTACGGGAACAATGTTGGATATCCACTCTGGATATGTAGACACCATGATGATGCCAGCTTGAAACTGTTTCACAATTTCTTCTTTAACATTTAAACTCCACTCAGGTTTCAATCGCATGAGATTTTGCCTAACTGGCTTGAACCCTTCTTTAATGGGGAGGCGATAAAGAACAATGTCAGTGGACAAACCCACCATGTCTTCGTGAGACCATGCAAACACATCCTGGAATTGGGTTAACAGTGCAACCACGTCATTCTGTTGATTTGTGGTAAGGTCTGAACCAATCTGGATTAGCTTAGGGTTGTCTAAGATTCCAAGATTGAAAGGAGTGGTTTGATCAAGATTGGGTTTGGGTTTATCGGTGACCCATTCCTTAATCTCTTGAGGTGTCTTAATGTCCTCTTGGATGTCCATCAAGTCTGAGTCCAACTTTACATCAAAGTTACAGCCCTTATGGAGATAAGGCACCTCATCAGCAAGTACATGCACATCTAAAGTCAGAGTCCTAAAACAAAATATGCTTTCACTTAATATATACAACTGTTCGATCATACAAAAGTGTTAGCATGTACGTGATAAAATAACTGCAAGTGCTGTAAAGGAAAGCAAGCAATTAAATTTATCTACAAGGCAGAGGGATTTTCTACCAATTTTACCCTCGTCAACCAATGCATGGAGTGCTGCTCCAATTGTCGAGGGCAAAGTCCTGAAGGACTGTAGTCATAGAAGGATCCTCAGTGTCCTCCTTTTCCCGAATGATAACTATGACATCTGGGCAATCATCGTCTGGGGTGTATTTGTTTGTATGTTTATCATGAACAATGACGCGAATGCCTGCCATCCTCAAGGCAAGGTCATGTTTGCATTTCTGTTCCTTTTCTTCCACTTTGGGATCAGGAATCAGCACCTCTTTAGCTTTGATTGGTGTTGGTTTCGGAAATAGCATAGCCACAGCATGAGCTGGTACCTTTACTGGAGATTGCATTAACTCATGAGGTAAAGGTATAGGAAATCACCATGCGACAGAAGCTTGAGGAATCTGCTTATGCTTTTGAGGATTCCTGTGAGTGGAATTGACAGAATAGCCTAGCCCAACTGTCCCAATTTGACTGGACATCTGGATAGGGTGCTTAATACCCTGTTGATCCTTACCAAGCCCTTGTCCAGGTTAGTAACCCAATAACATCATTTCTTGAGTGGCTGACATAACCTCGTCAGAAATCTTGGGTACGGGAAGTGGTACTCCAATAGAATGGTATTGCGTGTTACTCACTTCCAGAGTATGAAAACTGGTCGGCTCAACTTCTGAATTGAAGCTGATAATTGGTAGAGTTCCTGGGATAGGACATTCCGGCTCAGCATTGACAGTGACTAGATTGTTGTTGATGATGTATTTGAGTTGTTGATGTAAAGTGGAGGGAACAGCTCCAGCCATGTGTATCCATGGTCTCCCCAATAGCAGGTTGTATCCTGAATCTATCTTGAGGACGTGGAAGGATACATTGAATGTATGAGGACCAATCTCAATTGGCAATTCGATCTTCCCAACGGAATTTCGCCGAGATCCATCAAAAGCTCTGATGATCGTATGGCTACTTTGTATTCGCTTGAGATTGATATTCATCTTCACCAAGGTGGCATAGGGACAGATATTCAGAGATGAGCCAACATCTATCAAAACTCCAGCTAGCATATACCAGGAAGACAACACTGCGATATGCAGTGGTTTGCAGTGATCGGTCCCTTCGGGAGGTATATCGTCATCAGTGAAGGATATCACATTGTTGTTGAAAATGTGATCAACCAAATGTTGAAATTTTTCCACATCCACTGATTTTGGTAAGTAGGCTTCTTCCAAATCCTTTAGCAAAATCTTTCGATGCCCCTCGGAAGAGAAAACCAAGTCCAGTATTGAAATCTAGTGTGGAGCTTCTCACAAGCTTAAAACCACTTTGGCTTCATTATGACCCATTGTATGGAGGAATTTTTCAATCTTCTCCATGGACATCTTCCCATTTGCTTCGCAAGTAGGCTTGATAACCCGTTGAGGAAGGTACGGTGGATTCACTTTTGACACTACAGCAGTAGTATGAGACGTAGATCCTTCAGCTTCTCCATAATTCTATGGAACTTTTTGTAAGCTGACAACAGGATGTTGTGGTCTGCAAGGCAAAGGAATTGGCTCTGGTGCGGCCACTTTCAAAGGATTATCAGCTCCTTTGGATTGAATTGGTTGTATGGGAAATGTTTTGACAGTCTCACCACCCACCTCGGATATAACTGCTACTGATCCCTTCCATTGAGTAGGGTATGCATTTACACCCTTTAGTTGCACAATGTAATCATCTGCTACTTGCAGGACACCGCTATCAATAACATTCTGAATGAGATGGCGGAGTGCCCAGCATTCTTCTGTGTTGTGACCGCGAGAATGTGAATGATATTGACACATTTCATCAGGATTGAACCACCCTTAGCGGGGATTGATTGGAGGGAGAAGGAATGTGATTCTTCCTTCGTTAATCAGTATTTGAAGTATCTCTTCCAGAGATTGGCCCAGATAGGTGAATTCCCTTTGACTGGCGAAATCCCGGTGGGCTTTAGCACTTGCTCGCTTTGTAACCTTATCCTCCATAGCTTCGCTTTCTTAAGGTGTTGATTGAGCATTCATAACAAATGGAAGGAGATAGGCATGCTCCTTCCTGATTAGTTGGTGTGTCACCAGCTCTACCAATTGCTCAATTTGTTTGCAAAGAGCTTTCATTTTTCGTTCCATGGTAAACTGGAACTTTGCGTAATCCCATTTGTCAACACCGTCTTTAATGGGTTAGGATGATTCACTAGTAGAATTGGAACCATGTCCAATGCTCCAACTGATCATGTTGACCTCTTCCTCTTTGTGTTGAGGGAGAGGGTTGTCTTGTACATGCGGTTGATCTGGCTTGGTGACCACGATCTCACCATTGTCTATCAGATCTTAAATCTTATGTTTCAAGGCCCAACAATCTTGAGTATCATGTCCAGGTGCCCCAGCATGATAAGCACACTTCCAATTAGCATTGAAACCTTTCCCATTAGGGTTAGCTGGTGGAAGAAGATGTGTAATTTTCTTCTGAGTAGTCAGAAGAGTAAGAATGCTCTCGAGCGAATCCCCTAAGGGTGTGAACGCCCGAGGTCGCTTTACTTCTCAACTTTTGTGCAATGGAGGGTTTGAAGATTGTGCTGGAAAAGGGGAGTAGTTTCTCCTCTACAAAGGCATGCTTGGATTACCTTTCTGTCCTTGTAGTATCAAGGAAACATCCTCCTCTTTCTTTTTATGGACCCTCCGGGGGTTGTTTCCATAAGATCCGGACTGGATGTGCTCAGCAACAGCTTTGAGAGCGGATAGGTCTTGGATTTTACCGGACTTCAATCCCATTTCAGCCATCTTGCCGTGTTTGATCATTTCAGAAAATGGTTTGCCAATACTAGCTAGAACTCTTTCGTAGAAAGGAGCTTCCTGTACATCTATGAAGGTCATGACCATCTCTGACTATGTCATGGAAGGAATAACTTGAGCAGCAAGGCGCCTCCACCTTTGAGTGGTTTCTTGACTTTGGTAATTTGATACTGGTCATGAGCCATCTGAGATTTAAAACTATATTGAGTGAGGAAGGCATGAGTGATGAGTGGGATTTATACCCGCGAATCGGATATTTTATGACTTAAATACTTGCCTAAATTCGTAGTTTTTATGTAGTTTTATATGTTTAAAGTGTTATTGTGCTTAATCGTTACATTGCAGAGCTTGACAGGGATTTTCCAACTTTAAAAGGGCAAAATGTTCATTATTGTCATGCTCGCGCCACGGCTCCAAAGCCCAGCTTAAATCCCGTGGCCATTGCACCTCCTCCTCTCTCTCTTGCTAATGTAAGCTCTGCAATATGGTACTCTATCCCTCTTTGGCTCATGACAAAGATCGAGCTCAGGTAATCCATAATTCCTATGTGGCGTATATATTTGATTATAACAATGGCACATGGCAGCCACCTCCGGTGCCCAGGTAGAGAAGGCTTTCTTTTGACCTAGCAGATGAGAAAAATGATATAAGGCAAAAAGGGAGGCTTGCAAGGATACACACCATATAACACATATGATATAGATAGAGAGAGGGGGGGGGGAGATCTAGAGAGTAGTTTTAGATTAGTAGTTTATTTCTTTTGTAGTTTCTCTTCTTCTCTTAGATAAATGTTTGTAAATATAGATAAGCTAGATTAAGGAGAAGTTTGGGTATCTTTGGAGCATCAAGAGCAATGAGCTACACGGACTGGAGAGCTTGATTTGAGCAGAATGCTTAGTGACTGAAGGGCCTTGACAGAGTTTCTTCTTATCTATTTATTTTCTCCAATTTTGTAATCCATAAATGTTGTCTTTATTGCTACTTGTATTTTATTCAATGGCTATGAACTGAATATTTTCTCTTAGGTTATAATAGAACCATTTGTTATTTAAATTGACTGTCTTATCTCTTTGGTTGGCACCATATGATTTGGTTCGATATATTTATGCTTAATGATTCTTGCTAAGACATTAGTGATGATTTTGGTAATTTACATGATATCGACAAAAGAATTGTAGATTTACACCTGAATATATTGGCATGCGATTATGGGTTTCGACTTCATAAGTTGTGCGTAGAATAGACATATATCTGTGCACCGCATGCGACCTTTGAGAGCTTAAGCTTAAATCCTTGTTTTGATTAATTCACATAGACATATGTAGGATTGTATCTAGCTTGGGCGTTCTTTTCTATTCTATTCCTATAGGGTGGATCTGAAATGATATGTTCGTACATACCTCGTCAGAGGTGTATGAGCACTTGTGTGTTCTCGGTCGACAAATTGTCGTGACCTTTAAGACCAAAGAGAGAAGGGTAGTTAGTTTGATGAAACATAGCACGCCAGGTGTTCGACAAAATGCCTGAGTGGGGTGAAGTTGTAACCTTAGCTTGTTATTCCTTAGATTACCAGTCGTTATCCATTTACTTGCTTTGATAGTTAGTTATGCTTAGACTAATCACTCTTCCATTTATTTTTGTTCAAATAAGACTTTAGCGATATAAAGTCGGTGTTTGGTAAATATTAGTGGCAGTTCCTCATGGTTACGACACTCTTCTTATCACTATATTACTTGTTAGACCGCGTATACTTGCGCGTGTTTAGTGATCGGTTATCCGACCAACAATGAGCCAGCTCTTCCCAGCTATGTATCTTAGAGTTGTCTAATCTGGTGTACCATGAATGAGCTTCTCCAGTCAGACTTTTCTGAAACAACTACATTATAAGCTTTTCATCTTCAACATAAGATCCGAGTTCTCCAATGAACACCTTTAAATGTGTGTAAGGATCTCCTAATCCATCATATTTCTCAAAATCAGGGGTCTTGAATTTCTCTGGATAATGCACACCAGGAAATATGCAAAGGTTTGTATATGAAACACTGCCATGTGTTCCAATCCCTTTGAGAGTGTGAATGGTCTCCTCCATTTAGAGTACTTTCTTCCTGATATCACCGGTGTCTGGATCTCCTTTGAGATGGGTGCCTTCAGGGTCTTTGTTGGTTGTATCCAACTGATGTTCTGGAATTATTTTTTCCAGATTTTGAATTCCCCCTTGTACAGAGGACTCTGTATGTGTAGGTATCTTCATACCCTGAGTAGACTGGTGTAACTCTTTCTATAGAACAGCCAAGTCTGTGATTTGTTTACTCAATCCGTTCAATTCTTCTCTTGAAACAGGATTAGACTGTTCAGAAGAAGACATGATTGGTTGTAGGCTTGAGTCCTTTTTGGATTTAGAGCGGGTAATCGACCCAATTGTTTCCCTACAAAAGACTTACATAGTTTAGTCTTAGGGTAATGTAAATGTTATCATAACATATCCGTTTTAGGAATTTATCCTGCAAAACCGGTTTAGTTAATTGATAACATGTCATGCACAGATAAAATTATAAGTAAATGTTTTTACCAGTAATTGAAAATGGAGAGTATGAAGAGACTTTCCTTCGCGTTTGGCTTATCAGAGGCTGGCCTATCTTAGGGTTATTCTCGAGGCTTTTTGGCATGAAGGTTCCCAGATCATCATAATCTACTCGACGGGAAGATAATCCGGTCTTTCAACTGGAGCGGATCTGAGTGGTGCCTTTCCACGAGCCAGAAATTTTTTCTTCCCAGGTCCAAATAATCAAACACCGACAGGATAGCCTCCTAGTGGAGGGACCACACAACATACATTCACATACAACGTGTCTCACCGTTTATGCAAAATGATGACATGTACGAAGCACTAATATGTGCGAAGCACTAATATCACAGATAGATATCTAGTAGTGCAGTAAGTAATTTGCATTCGTACACATTTATCAGAAATGTAAATGCAACAATCACACACAAGCATATAACAATTTTAAAAAGCTTGCAATAACGGCTTAAGCCCTCTTACTAGAGTCTCCAGCAGAGTCGCCACCTGTCGACGTCGGGATTTTTGAGTGTCCCTTTTCGTTACTTGTCTTTTGGTGTTCTCATGTTAATGTGAGATTTATTTGAAAAAATAAGTGAAAAGGTCCGACATGTATAATGTCGACAATTGACTTTAAGAGTCGCTAGTTGGTGTTTTTAACTAGTTGCACCAACGCAACCGAAAAGGTTTGCACATTGACCCAGTGATTTGACACTGCAAGACGGGTCTATGAAATTGAGGTTCATTAAGGGTTCGGGGGCTTGATTATGCGGAGGGAAGGTGTTAGGCACCTCCCGACATCCGTGTTACCACGGTGACCGCCACTTCTCAAAGAAATTGTTATATGAATGTGTGTGTGTGTGTAGATCAATGTGCAATTATATAAAAGTAGTGCGAGGCCTCGTTCGCACCTATATACACAAGGTTTGAATTTTATATGAAAATTCAGTTTTAACCAAGATTTAGCAATGAAGTTTTATAAAAGGGGTTTTTCAAACCTTATGCTCAATAGGAATTGAGACCTTTTCATACTTCCATTTTTTATTAAATGTCTTACTTGTTTGCTTTTATTTTCGAGATGCGAAGCATCCTCGAGAAAACAATATACAGCAGTACCGAACTCCTCATGGGCATGACATCCATCGAAGGAAACTTAGACACTGTAAAATAATGTACAAGCTGCTTACAGCCAGAAAATGTCCATCATGGGAACCGAATCTAGATTCAATGAAGAGATCGAACTTATGATCACATGATTCCTAGGCTCACAAGATCTTTTGATTTGTATGGAAAGCGATGGCGATTATATATATATAAAAGTCAGAAATATATATATATATATATATAAACATTATCAACCGCCACGAAGTGAACTCCAGACGGGACAAAATGTAAATAAAGCTGTAAATAGCCACGGAGGAAACTCCAGGCCTGACAGAAATGTAAATATATATATATATGTACAAATATATATATATATAAGTAGTAAACGCTCTGGATGTGAATCCAGGCTCATCGGATATGTCCAACAACAATTATATATATGTATATATATAGCGAGTAAATGCAACTTGGGATGTAAAATCCGGGCTCATCGAGATATGTTTGACAACAATTATATATATATATATATATATATATATATATAAAAGCAATTAAACGCACTGCATCAAGTCTAGGCTCATCGAGACGTAGTCGACCACGCTTTATATATATAAGTATATATATATATATATATATAAAAAAAATAAACGCTCGGGGCCAAAATTCAGGCTTAATCGAGGCATAACTCGATAATGTTAGTCCATATATACGAAATATATACATATATTAGTATATATATACTGAGCAAAAATGAAACCCACGCATCAAAGTCCGGCAAACACTCTCACGACTCTCAACGTACAACGATTAATGCGATAATAGGAGAAAGAGGCTTTATGAAATGTAAGAAGGCTTAGAGTGGACTGCCAAAGTAGACTTCATTGACTTTAAATGGATAAACACTCAGCTCCCGCCGGATAAAAAGTAGCTATATGTGAGCTAACTTGTGTTTAAAGAAGAGGAAACACTCAAAAGATGTGTATGCAGAGTAAAATGGACAGGGCTTCCTTGCCTTTTTCCTTCTATCTCTCCTCTCAAATGGCTGACCCCCCCCCCCTCTATATTTATAGACGGAAGGCCGCAGTTGAACCTGCGACTGGTCGTGGTGGGCCCGGGCTTCGTAGGTCCCGTAGTCTCGTAGTACGTGCACTCGTGCACTGTAATGTCCAATCGAACTTACAAAACTTCAATCCGAGCATCCAAAAGAAGTATATCTATACTTCTTCGGATCGCTTGTGTCCAGAGTTACGCAATGACATGGATTAGAGGTTGTACGAAGTCAGGAAGAGGGGTCTATGCCCATTGCCTTCAAGCTTCAAAGTCTATCCAAAGTACTGCCACACGTAATAGTCACTCGGGATTGTCACTCCTCGGTTATTGTGGGACATTGTTGTATGTATGTTTGAAGTGTTGAGACGACATGCCATTTGTTAGATGAACAAAATGATGTGTGACTCCTTGCCGGGGTTATCGTTGGGTTGAGTTGAAAGTAGCCGTTGTTCAGGGTTACAGCTGAGATTGGACCACTGGTTGGTATGCTGCGATATCATCTTGTTGACGTGGTCAGATGACGTTGTGACTCCTCACCGGGATTATCGCCGGTTTAAGCGAAAAGCTGACGTTGCTCAGGGTTATGTCTGAGATTGGACTGCTTGTTTGTTTGCCTCATTGTCATCTGTGTATGTTCCTGTCTGAGGTATGTGTGCTTTAATAGGATGTATGTGGTTGAAGATGATCGCATGTGTTTGAAACAAGCATTTCCGGTGTTATCGCCGGAACTACAGTGACATCTCTTGGGGCTATCACCAAGGATGGAGTTGCTACTCCTAATGTTGTCTCTGGGGCTGGAATTGATCGTCACGGTGTTATTGTCGAGACAGAACTGTCCTCTCCGGTATTGTTGCCAGTCTTTTGATCTGCATATCTCGGGGTTATCTCCGAGATTTGGAAATGACATTCCCGGGTTGTGTTCCGGGTTTGGAACTAAGCTTCCGGTAGTATCCGAAATGGAGCTGATGTTCCCGGTTTATGTTCCGGGTTTGGAGCTGATCTTCCGGTAGTATCCAGAATGGTTGTAAGCTGTCTTTCAAGGTTATCTCCAAAAGACGAATCTACTCTCCTGCAATGTCAGTAATAGGAGTGCAGAAAATTTCGAGTGTCTACAGCTACATCTGGTCAGCCTAATCCTACACATATCTCTCGTGAGGAGTTCGATAGATTAAGCAATCAAATTACAGAGTTGGTTGTTCTACTCAAAGAACTACACAAGTCTACTTAGGGTCCATAAATACCCATACATACAGAATCCTCTACAGATGGAGGAACCCAGGGTACGGAAAAAGAAGTTCCAATACCTGAGTCTCAGTTGGACAGAACCAACAAAACCCCTGAAATCACCCATCTCAAAGAATATCCAGGCACCTGTGATTTTAGGATGAAAGTCCTACAAATGGAAGAGACCATTCGGTCTATCAAAGGGATTGGAGCACATAAGAGTGTTTCAAATTCTGACCTGTGCATATTTCCTGGGGTTCATTATCCATAGAAATTCAAGACTCCCTATTTTGAAAAGTATGATGGATTGGGGGATCCTTACACACATTTGAAGGTATTCATTGGAGACCTCAGATCTTATGCCGAGGATGAAAAGCTCAGAATGCAGTTATTTCAGAAAAGTCAAACTGGAGAAGCCAAAGCATGATATACCAGATTAGACAACTCCAAGATTCAGAGCTGGGAGGAGCTATCCCATGCTTTCCTCAGCCAGTACAGTTTCAAAACTCAGATGGCTCCAGACCGGTATCAAATTACCAAGGTCAAGAAACAAGTCAATGAGTCTTTCAGAGAGTATGCCCAAAGGTGGAGGCGCCTTGCTGCTCAAGTTATTCCATCTATAACTGAATCTGAATTAGTGATGACTTTCATAGACATTCAAGAAGCTCCCTTCTACGAGAGGGTCTTAGCTGGCATAGGCAAGCCATTCTCTGAAATGATCAAACATAGAGAAATGGCTGAGATGGGATTGAAGTCTAGGAAGATTCAAGACCTTGCTGCATTAAAAGTTGTGGTAAAACACATCCAGTCTAGAAGTTATGGAAACAACCCCAGCAGGGTCCATAAGAAGAAAGAGGAGGATGTTTCCTTGATACTATAAAGACAAAAAGGCAGTCAGAATATGCCTATTTATAGGAGAATCTACTCCCCTTTCCAAGCATAGTCTTCAAACCCGCCATTGCCAAAAAGTGGAGAAGTCAGACGCAATCGATTGTTCACACCCTTAGGGAACTCACTCGAGAAAATTCTCAAATTTATAACAATTCAGAAGAAAATTACTCATCTTCTTCCACCATCCAACTCGAGTGGAAAGTGTTTTAATGATAGCAGGAAGTGCACTGATCATGCTGGAGCTCCAGGACATAACACCCAGGATTGTTGGCCCCTGGAAGCATAAAATCTAGGATTTAATTGACAATGATGAGATCATGGTAACCAAACCCGACCATGTGCAAGACAATCCTCTCCCTCAACACAAGGAAGAAGAGGTTAACATGATTAGTTGGAGCAGTGGATAGAGTTCCTATTATGTTGGTGGATCATCCTAAATCAGCAAGGACAATATTGACAAATGGGATTATGCACAGTTCCAGTTTATGATGGAACAGAAGATGAAGGCTCTTAGTGAGAAAGTCAACAAATTGGTGGAACTGGTGGTTCATTAGCACCAAGTCACACATCAATTATTCAGCCAGGAGCATGGTAGCCTCCTTCCTCTTATTACAAGTACTACACCATTTACTCCAGAAGGTGAAACCTTGGAGGATAAAATTGCAAAAAGAACAAAAGCTAAAGCCCGTCGGGATTTCGCCAATAAAAGGGAATTCACCCATTTAGGCCAACCGATGGAAGAGATATTACAAATGTTGATCAATGAGGGAAGAATCACATCTTTGTTACCTCCAATCAGCTCCTACTCAAGGCGGTTTGATCATAATGGAATATGCCAATACCACTCCAACTCTCGCGGTCACAGCACTAAGGAATGCTAGGCACTCCGCTATCTTATCCAGAACCTGATTGACAGCGGTGTCCTGCAGATGGCAGACAATGACGCTGTATTACTGGAGAGTGGGGATACATTTCCTACAAAATGGAAGGATGTCGTAGCAGTTGTATCCTCTGAGGAAGATTTGGCTGCCACACCATATACAATAAATCCAATTCAGCTCAAAGGTGTTGAAAATCCTTTCAAAGTGGTTGCGCCAAAGTCAATCATGTTGCCATTCAGGGCACAATATCCTGTTATCAGCCTCAAGAAAGTGCTATGGAATTATAAAGAGGCTGAAGGATCCACATCCAATACAACTACGGCAGTGTCGAAAGAGAATCCATTGCATCTTCCCCACCGGGTGATGAGGCCTACCATCAAGTCAAAGGGGAAAGTTCATGTGACAACCAAAATTTTTATAAGTTATTAAAATAAGAATTTAATAATTAAAATTCTTATTATGAAATGTATATATTTTGAATTATGTGATTTGAGTGTGGGTAAGTATATATATTTGTAATTTATCTTGAAATATATGATTTGGTGTGAAGAGATTAAGTGTGAATATAAAAGAGATGTATATGTTTGGAAAATGAGGTTTAATAGTTAATTTAACTATTGAAGAAATTAAATGAAATTGTTATGAAAAGAAAATTAACTGAATAAGATTAGTTAAATTAATTAAGTTGAAATTATATTATGAAATAATATAATTTGATTATTATGCCTTATTGGCACTAGAATTGTTATGAATTAAATCTCATAAATAATGTGAGTAATTCACTTAATTAAAATAGTGAATTAGTGTAAGCATATTTATTTTAATAAATGAGGAAGTAATATATTACATATGAGTGTAATATATTAATGTAATACAATTATGAATCTCATAAATAGTTAAAATATTTCTAATAAAATAAATATTTTAGTTGGAATACTTATGAAATGTAAAATGAATATTTGATGGAATAAAATATTCTAATTTAATTAAGTAATTGAATTAGAGATTTAGTAATTTGTTATAATGACTAAATGGAAGTTATAACTATATTGAGGTTTAATTTAATAATGGTTGTGACAAATAAACTATATTATAAAGAAGGGATTAAAATAAATTAAAGAGGTCTTAAGTTAGTTCTAGCTAAACGAGGTCTTATGACCTTTGGTATAATTTAACTGCTGAGACTCTTATCATATGGTAACTGATAACCAAGTTAAAATCACGTATTATTATTTTATCAGTTTATTTCATTCACTTAGTGGAAAGAGTAGAGAAGAGAGTAGAGAAAGTTAAAATTTAGAGAGGAACTCAGTGAATTCAAAGAGAAGAATCAAGACGACGAAGGAGATTGTTCAAATTTTTTCTAATCATATAAATAAGCTTAAAAGGAGTCATGGTAATAATCTAATTTCTTAATTTCTTAGTTTATGTATTTCTCTAAATTCTTCTCTATAAATGGTTTTGATGAGCCATTTGTTGATGAATAAGTTATATGTGTTAATAGATAATTGTAATATGGAAGATACACACCAATCATGAAAGATGTATTTTGACGGAGCTATAAACATAGAAGGTTCTGGGGCTGGAGCAGTTCTACTATCCATTACGGGGGAGCAGTATCCTGTCATCATTAAATTACAGTTTGTCAGTACCAACAACACAGCTAAGTATGAAGGTTGTATCATGGGGTTAAAACTTGCTCAATCAATGGGCATCAGACGGTTAATTGTCTTTGGAGATTTCGAACTGGTAATCAGACAAACCACTGGGATCTATCACAACAAAGAGATATATTTGTTGTCTTACCATCAACAGGTTATACATATGGCTTCGGAGTTTAAAGAAATAACCTTCCTCCACATTCCTCAAAATAGGAATGACTTTGTGGATGCGCTAGCAACCTTGGCCTCCTTGATCCATATACTTGACAAGGAAGACATGCCAAACATAACATTTGCCCTGCAAAAGGCTCCAACCTATGAGAATTAGATTGAAGAAGTATCAGATGAGCTACCTCCCATCCAACACCCTTGGTATCAATATATCAAGGAGTATCTGTGAGATGGATCTACACCCGCTGAGGTGAGTCCTGTTTAAAGAAAACAGATCCATCGAATGGCTATGAAATTCTACCTGAGCAAAGACACACTCTATAAAAGAGATGCAGGATTAGGTCTCCTCAAATGTCTACACAAAGACCAAACTCAAAGGCTCATGGATGAAATCCATGGTGGAGTATGTGGCCCATACATGAGCGGCCCTCTACTTGTCAAAAAAATCCTAAGAACAAGGCATTAATGGCTATCTCTCAAGGCTGACTGTGATGATCATGTCAAGAGATGTTACCAATGTCAAATCCATGGGACTGCTATCCACACCCTCCAAGGGAGCTCCACAATATGAGTTCACCCTGGACCTTCTCAATATGGGGAATGGATGTAATCGGGCCCATCGAGCCCAAAGCCAGTAATGGGCATCAGTTTATCTTCACCATAATTGACTACTTCACTAAGTGGGTAGAAGCAGCCTCCTCCCCTATGGTTACTAAAGAAGTTTTCATTGGTTTCATCAGAAATAATGTCATTTGTCAATATGGACAACCAGAGGTGATTGTGTCAGACAATGCCAAAAACCTCAACAATCAAACGATGGAGGAGTTATGCAGTAAATTTCACATCATACATCTTAACTTCGTCATCTATCATCCAAAGATGAATGGTGTTTTTGAAGTGGCTAATAAGAATATAAAAAAGATCATGCAAAAGATGTCCGCCAATCACAAAGGATGGCCTGACCTGTTGCCTCTAACTCTATTAGCCTAAAGAACATTAATGCGCACTTCCACTAGGGTAAGCCCCTACTCATTAACCTACGGAATGGAAACAATCCTCCCTATAGAAGTGGAAATGGAATCCCTCAGAGTGTTGATAGATGCTCAGCTGGATGAAGACCAATGGTTACAAGATAGGTATCACCAATTGTCTCTATTTAACAAAAGACGAACTGCTACCATCTTCCATGGTCAGTTATATCAACAAAGGATCACCAGATCCTACAAAAAAAATGTTCGGCTACGTCAATTCAAAGAGAATAACTTGGTCTTGAAGAAAATACTTGACAACCAAGATCAATCCAAAGGAAAATTTGCCTCAAATTGGGAAAGACAGTTTGCTTTCAAGAAGGTATTAACAGGAGGAGCTCTTAGATTACAAGAGATGGATGGCGATGAATTTTCGTAGCTCATTAACTCAGACACCGTGAAATGATACTTTGTCTGAAGTTACCAGCAAGCTAACATCCTGGTTTTGGATCACCAGATCCCCATTCAATTCAGGTTTTCAAACCCCCCACTACATGTAACCCTTTTTCACATCTGTTTGCCCCATCAAGGATAAACATGCCTTTCCAACCAGCAGCCTGGTTTCGGATCATCAGATCCTTCACTCAACTCAGGTTTTTTAAATTCTTTCACACCTTCAGTTTATCCCACTCAGGATAAACATTTCATACCTTCAGCTTTGTCCCACCAGGGATTAAACTTTTCACATCTTCAGTTTGTCCAGTACATGGGATCAAACTTTTCATCTAGAGTCTGCCCTATACATGGGGAAAACTACGTAGACCTGATCTCCCCAATACACGGGAGTACGTAGGCAACCATTTTTATGGTCTGGTCTCACCACAGAAAAAACAAAAATATTTCTACACCCTTTCCATATACAACTTTGAACCTTCCACACCAGGTTCGAACTACGCAGACCAGATCTCTTCTTCAATAGGAGTACGTACAAAGCCATACATGGTTTGGTCTTATCCCTACCAAAACATAAAAAAAAACTTATCAGCGGTACTGGGATCATCCTCCAAAACTTTCAATCCACCACACTTCATCGATTTAGACCAAAGGGATGGAACTACTTGGTCTCCCCACACCAATGGGAGAACCGACGACCATCTAAGCTGTGGTTGAATCCTCAAAGAAACACCAATCCATAAGAGATGGAACTACCTGGGCTCCCCCATACAAAGAAGTACCGGTGACCATCTATGGTGCGGTCAACCTCAGAGAGGAAAGCCACACTTCTCTTTATAACAACATACATAAACCAGTTCCAAGACACCAAAGGGTAGGGAATACACACAAATCAATGATCCATTTTGAAAGATCCTGAGACATCTCAATGTCCGTCCATCAAGGGGAAGTTCAGAATACATCAAGATCACAAGCCCAGGAGAAACGTGCAAATATCAAGAAAGTAACAAGGCATAACTAAAAGGGAAGTGATCAAAATATATTTCCCTGCCATATATAATGATGTTTTATATATACAATATGTATTTTACATGACAAAAATGGCTAAGCTAGTTTATGCAAGAAAATACAAGCCCATCTACAATCCAGTGGATATGTGTGCTATCAGATCCAACATAACATCTCTCTCTGAAGAAGGGGTTAACATTGTGAACTCCTGCCCAAGGGTATTAACACGAGCTAATATATCCACAGTCAACTACATGGTGACACTATGCTCATCAATATTGGTGCTCATCTCTGCAATGATATCAGTAGTATGAGACCTCACTGTAGTGCTATTTGTAACAACGGCATCTTGGGCAGATATAGCACCATCCCACTCAATAATCAATGCATCTCTAGATGATCTATCTTTATCCCACTCAGCAATAGCGGTATCGCTACGTGCTAACGCATTATTTATCTCTAATATAACGACATCTCTCCTAGCAAGAGCTGTCAACATCAAGGCCCTAGCCTGATTTCTCTCATATGTCTCTAGATGCACACTCTGCTTTAAATACTCTGCCGAATGTAGGGTCATAGTAGCAGTCGTAGTGGGAGAATCAACAAGAGCTGTTGTCAACCCACTAAATAGCTCCTCCTCAGTGAGAGAATCAGCGTCCTCCATGAGCTCCCCATTGTTAAAATCAATCCTCGGCACGGTGGATACAACTTTAGCTAATGTGATATCTGCCTCCATCCATGCAGAATACTCTATAGAACGACCTGAATGGCTAACTACAAACTCAGACCTTTCACGCTGAGCCCAACATGCATACACCCTGGATTTATCCTCTACTGACAAATGATGAAAGATAAGTGCTGACCTAATCCCCCCTCAAAAGGATAAACATCCTAAAACAGGTCAAACTGTGCCATCACAACTAGTGGGTGATATGTGGTCATGCCCCTCAAACCAGCCAGAGGGAGATAATCCATGCCAGGTGCACGAGTAATGAAGGTGTAGGGAGAACTAAACCCTGAGCATATAAAAATGTCAAATACATCCTCGATCCCTGCCAAGAACACCGACCAGAATGCAGTGTCTGTATACACCATTGGCTGAAAGGAGTAAGACATGGCTATCTCATGGGAAAACAATACCCATGCCGTCGGAAGGTGCCAATAGGTCTCAAGTGTGACATGAACCACACGTACAGCAAGACCAATCCACCTGTAAATACCCCTGCATAATGGGTATTGTAATATGTGGCTGACCTCAATGTCTCTGCCATAATCATCGGTACAATGGTAAGACCCTCCCTGAGAGCTCTCACTGCAATAACAACACCGATGTCCTGATGATCCATGTACAGTGGCATTTATACATAAGCCACCACACACATCATAAGTACGTCTACTCTGGCAACACGCCACTGATCCTTCGACGTGGTGAAATTATTAGGTTTGTAATATTCATGAACGTAATCAAATTGCACAAATAAGCGGATACGTGTAAAAATCAGAGTTTAAAATTTTACAAACCATATACCCGGATCATCCTTTATGCACAATTATTAATTAAACGAAAAGATATGAAGAACAAGAATCATACCCTTGAAGATTCGAGCTTCCTCAAGTACAAGTTCACCTCCAATCCTTTTCGCGTTAAACTTGAATCCACCGGGTTTGGTTCTTTCCTTTGATCAACGTTAGCCACCCAAGTTTTTGGCCTCTAGAGGTGATCCATCAAGGAAGAATAAGAATTCAAGAAGATGGGTTTGGCTAAACACTAGTTTTTCTATCTCTCATAGAAAAGGGGTGTACTCTCCCAACTATTGGAATTACGTATTCACGTATTTTGTGAAAGTGTCAACCACCTCACCCATAATAAGACTCCTCTTATTTATAGATGTAGGAAACCCTCCTTAACAATTAAGGAATTGGGTTTTATTTAATTAATTAAATTCTTTTAATTAATTAAGCTCCCTAATCTTATTAAGGATAATTAATTAAACTCTTTTAAGTAATTTTCCTCCAAATCCTATTAGGATATTTGAGAGTACTTTTATTAATTAATTAATTCCCAAACTCCTTTAGGAATAAAATAATAATAATAGTAATAATAATAATAAGACACCTCTTATTAATTTATATTTAATATTTCCAAAATATTAAATAATAAATATTACGCTATTTAATTTATTCTATCACCATAGATTAAATTAAATATACTTAACTTATTATTACGATTATGTCATTAACTTCTTAAATAATTATTCTTCCTTTTATGGTGCGAACCTTTAGATTCTCTATATTAAACCCATTGTGAATAAATCAATTAGAACAATTATAATCTTATTTAAATAAATAAATTAAATTATTAATTTATTTAAATAAATAATATTTATTCTACAATAGGGATAAGCCTCCCTAGCGATCAACAACTTTCCAGATAATATAGATTTCAACATTAATCATAAAATAACCTTTGAGTAAATAGTTACCGTACAATTCAATCATTCCACCATACAATGTCCCAATTAAATATAAGACATAGAATTACTGTCAAGTCTTATTTTATTTAATTATATGTATTTTAACTCTTAAATGCACAACTCCAAATAATGCAAATTAGAAACTCCTTTCTAATTTCATTCTGCCTTGGCCAAGGACTACTGAATTGTCATTTATAGAATCACGTAGGACATTTCCCTTCTTTTACTAGAATTAGTAGATTCTTTATTGATCATACATTATCTCCATGTACAACTTATTATACCCAAGCATACCCTTTGATATACCCTAAGGGTCTTAAGGAATAAGTCAAAGTATAACTCATCATACACAAGATACTATGATAATCTCAAGTCCAAGGATCACTTGTACTATTATCACTACAGGAATTCTTATTGACAGGCAAGTAAAACTCCATTAGGTATTCCTTAGCGAGCCACATTCAGTGAACTTATTCTCTAATAAGCACCTACATACTTGCTTTAGTGTCTCCACACAAATGATCATGAGATCAATCATCCTCATCCAATGAGCAAGCAACGTATGTACCAATATATCCAGATTCACTAATCCCCAATTTAGTAATCCAACGATTGGGAACTATTTTAGTTTTAAGCTTTCTAAGAATTTAGATCTCATTAGAATGATCATCATCATTATTCTAAAAGTATTGCTTAAAACTATAGGTTTATCACATATTATAAAACATCATCATGTAGATAATTCAAAAGCCTTTAATAAATTAATATTTTTTATTAATAAATGAATAAGATTGTTACAAAGTATATGCTTTATCATCAAACATGATTGGCTTGTGTGCATACTACTTTCAATCTCCCACTTGCACTAAAGCCAATCGTCATGGTATCTCATACCCTTCTTCTCTAAGTGACGATTATCCTGCTATTGGATAAGCTTCAGTAAATGGATATGTAATGATGTTCCTGAGAGTCCACTATCTCTATAGTGATTTCCCATCTTTCAACGATTCCATAATCAAATGAAAGTGCCACAACACATGTTTAGATCTAAGATGAGAGTTAGGAATGAACTTTTATCCAAACAATCAACTTGCAGCTTTATTTACAGCTATATACTTTGTCTTTATCACTAAATCAGCATCTCTTTGCTGTTTGGAACCTTTCCAATTCACTGCACCACTGTTCAAGGTAATGATTTACCTTAAAGTGGATTTTCTATTGTCTTGGTCTGTCTTAAAAACTTGAGTCTGTTAAGCCCTCTAGTTTTAATTTAGACCCACCATAAATTTTAATCACATCCTTAGTATCGGTTAAGTACTTTAAGATGTTTTTCACTGTCTTACATTGATCTTCTCCAGAATATAACTGATCAACATCAGGTCTCGTATATTTCATTGCATACATGATTGTCACTCATGCGATCTCTCTTTTAGGAGTCTATGAGGACTATTAAGAGAGATACACTACAGGGCTCATCAACATGAGACATCTCTAGGAGTTTGCCATGCTATACAACTTTAGCATCAAATGAATATACATTTCTTGGGTTAAGTCGAGCATCCTCTTGAATCTATCTATATAGATTTTATCCCCAATTAAGATACTCTTCCCAAATCATTCATGGAGGAATGTTTAGACAATTTTATCTTTACTGATTGTAGCATTAGTATGTCATTCCTTATCCGCAGTATATCAGCATATAATACCAGGAATGTCATGGCGCTCCCACTGACCCTTTTGTACACACTAGGTTCATTCTTGTTTTTGATAAAATCAAACTCTTTTGATTGTCTCATCAAAACGAATGTTATATGTTTGAGAAGCTTAATTCAATCCATTTCTCTTAGTGTCTACAACTCTTACCTTATCGTATGTAACTGGATCATCATCTTCTATGATGCGTACCTCATCATCATCATCTATGATGAATCCATACCTCCCAGGTATCTTTGGTACTATTCCAGATTTACGATTCGGTTGTGGTACAATAGGTCTATCTACAGATTCCTCTTATTTGACTTATAGTGTTTTGTGGTTCTTGAACTCTTCAAGATCTATTATCCTCCCACTAGCCCCTTCAATGATAAGCATCTTTATCTTAGAAGGTAGCGTGTTTCGCAACAAACACCTTTTGCTAAGTAGGATTATATAACATATACCCTAAACTTACTTTAGGAAGTCCCACAAATCGACACTTGTTAAATCTTGTCCCAAGCTTATCCTTTGAAACATTTTCACATAAGTTGGACAACCGCTTATCTTAACATACTTAAGATTAGGAATCCTCCCTGTCCATAACTTTTATAGAGTCTTGGGGCTGGATTTTGAGGTTACCTTTTTCGTAGATATGCAGCCATTTCTAGGGCATGACCCCAGAAGGATACTGGAATGTCAGTAAAATCATTATGGACCGCACCATATCCAATAAAGTACGATTTTTCCTTTCAGATACATCAATCATTTTTTGCGTATTAGGAGGCGTCCATTATAAGAAAACCATTTGAGATGATATAGAAACTTATTGCACAAGTATTTATTCCTTGATCTAATCAAAGAATCTTAATACTTTGCCAATTTGTTTCACTTCTGAATTCTTTGAACCTTTCAAATAATTCACACTTGTATTTCAAGAAATACACACATTCAACTCTTTTAATGATCACCTCCTTTTCTTATACTAGTTTGTTCAATTTGCAAAATAATTTTACACGTAAGTCAAGTATACAAAATCCATTAAGTAATATTCCAGTTCTATACAAAACATTATTATTATAAATAGAACAACAATTGTTCTTAAATATAATACCAAAGATTTCATTGTCCAACAATAAAATGGAAATAATGTTTCCAACGAGAATTGAAATACAATAACAACTTATTGACTTATAGATTTGCCCGTAGGCATTGCTAAACTATAAGTTTTTATGGCTAATGTGGCAACCTTTGCTTCATTTACCACACATAGGATTACTTATATTTGTTTAGCTTTCTACTTCTGCTTGGTCCCTTCATAAATATATATTTATGATAACCAAAGTTGGTACCCAATACCCAAGTAGAACCTTGACTTAAAGAAAAATTTATTTTAATCATGAATAAAAAACTATATTTGTAACCGAAACTTCACTAAGCGTCTTTTGGTTAGCCTATGCAAGATATTTCTTGCAGTTTTTTTCCAGTGTCAAGGCTTATTGCAGTGGAAGCAAACTCCTATGCTATCCGTATCAGTTTTGTTCTTATTATCCTTTGTTTTTGCCTTTCTATTTACCTTCTTTGAATCGTTCTTCTTTTCAGAAGATCCTTTGGCCCCTACCAGTAAGACTTGGTCTTTCTTGGTGGAAAGTGACTCTAAACATTTTTCAACATGTTAAGCAAATCAGTGACGCTGATATCTAGCTTGTTCATATGAAAAAAATCACAAAAATTGTGAAAGGAGTCTGGGAGTGAGTGCAAGATCAAATCTTGGCTCAACTCTCCATCCATGATAAAACCTGTTGTCCTAAATGTTCAATCAAATTGATCATATTTAGGACATGTGTCTGTACTGTAGTGTCGTTGGTCATTCTAGATTGGAAGAGCTCCTTAGATATATGATATCTATTAGTCCTACTTTCCTCACCATCAACTACTTGATGTGCAGGAGTATAGTAGGAGCATCCATAGTTTCATGCTGACGCCAAAGCTCGTTACTCATGGATGCGAGCATGATGCATTGAGCCAATTGTGCATCATCTTGCCACTTTCTAAAAGTAGCAATTTCTTCCTCAGAGGCATTGTCTGCAACCATTGCAGGAATAGGCGTATTAAGGATATAAGATAGCTTTTCAGCCATGAGAACTATTCTCAATTTCTTTAACCAATCCATTTAATTTGGTCCGGTTAATTTAGCATATAATATGCTACGCAATGATAGTAATTTTAGACATTGTAAAATTATATAAATGAATTTGTAATTAACAACATTTTAGCATACATTCTTTTATTAATTACCAAAATAAATTCGGTCTTGTTTTAAATTGGTATCTCCCACTATTTTCATCAAACTATATTACCCTCACTTATATAGTTCGGCAAAATCTAATTAAAGATTTGCTAGTGAGAATAAGGATCCCATTTCAAATGTATATAGCCTTGTGGTGACACAACAAACTATATATAAATAAATAGGTAGACAACTCTTGTCAATTACATCAACTATGCAACTCCTTGTATTTTGCCTCTTAGATTATTTAGATCAAGTGGTGGCACATCCGAATCAAAATTATCCATGTTAAGTCCAACCTAGCACTCCATATATTCAAAGAAGAAAAATATTGTCCTTGTGGTGACACAACAAAACAATATTGTTTAATTTTCTTTATAAGCATCAAATGTGATAAATTAACATCTTAAATACTTAATACTTGCCTTGTTGTGACACAACAAACTCATATTAAATATTTAATACTCTATTAATTTTATCATGCTAGAAGGCGACGTTCGATATTCCAAATATCTTTGAACGCTTAAGACTTAATATAAAAATTTTGAGGGGTTTGTTATTAATTTGTCTCATCTTGTTTAGCGCGCATGCACATATATATATATAAAATACGCGTCATATTAATTAACATGCGAAGCATGTTTGCATAATATATATATATATATATATATATATATATATATATATAGTATAAGCATGCACATATAGAATACTATATTCTTCCTAGATTGCTTATGAACTTTTATTCTAGTTTGGTTCACTAGAGCCACCGAGTGAACCAAAAGGTCAAACCCTAGGGGTGCAAGAATTAATATTTAAATATAACTATTACCTTTAAACCCGGGCTCCATTATAAACGGGTCTTCATGCGCTCCTTGCTCATTGATCTCCAATTCTTCAAAATTAATTTTAACTATTCCTATTACAAAACTATTTAAAATAAATAGAAACCTTGATCAGCATTCAAGGGGAAGTACATTGGAGGGAGTTAAAATTTACATTAAGAAAAATTAGAGAACACGAGGTACATTCATGCATCCATTTAATAAAACTCATACATTCATGCATCCAACTAAAATAAAATTCAATCTCATTAGTCAATAGTCCATAATCAATCTAATTTATTATCATACACATCACCATATGTATCAATAAATAACATTCATCTCATGAATAATAAACATTTAATATATATATATATATTGATATCATTTAATGGGCAAAATTTAGTTAGTATAAAATTTAATTTTGAATCAAAATAAACTCCTTATTTTAATCCAAATTTAAATTAAAATAAAACTATTTTATTTTAATTTATCCAATTTTGAATAAAATAAACTATTTTATTTTAATCAAAATAAACTCCTTTATTTTAATTAATTATGGAATCCAATTCCAAGTAAAAAACTCCTTTATTAAAGGAAATACGAATTCTCTTTTTCTATTCACAAATAAACTCCTTTATTTTGAATAATATGAAATCTTATTTCATATCTAAATAAACTCCTTTATTTAAGGAAATCTTTGATTACATTTCCTATTCATAAATAAACTCCTTTATTTTGAATAATATAAAATCTTATTTCATATCTAAACAAACTCCTTTTATTTAAAGAAACATAGAATCCAATTTCAACTCTAATTAGTTATTATGGAATCCAATTCCAACTCTAATTAGTTAGCATGAAATTTAATTTTAAAATTAAAATAAACTTTTTATTATAAAATTAAAATAAACCTTTTATTTTAAAATTAAAATAAATTTTTATTTTAATTATAAAATTATTAAGTATATTATATATAATATATATTATATATATAATCTAAGGGAAATCTCATGTTACTTGATCCAAGTGATTCACGCCACCCTTGTATGTATAACAAAATTATGATAAGTCATCCACTTGGAAAGAAAAAAAAAAGAATACAGTGTAGCAGTAAAAAAAAAAACAACTCGCGCTTTTCAAAATTTCTAATGTTTTTTTTTTTTTTCAGATTGACACAGACTCAATGAAAAAAAGATTTACGTGATTTACAGTACAAGATTTCGTGAATAAGGATCTCCCATGACCCAAAAAAAAAATCACACACACAGCGAGATAAAAAAAAAATCGGGTTGGGATTACCCTTTTTTTTAAAATAAATTTTATACAACAAATTATGCTCAATTAAATTGTTCTACACACATATCAATATACATATCAAATCAAATAATTAATAATTCGCATAAAGGTTTGGCTCTGATACCACTGTTAGGTTTGTAATATTCATGAACGCAATCAAATTGCACAAATAACCGAAAACGTGTAAAAATCAGAGTTTAAAATTTTACAAACCATATATCCGGATCATCCTTTATGCACAATTATTAATTAAACGAAAAGATATGAAGAACAAGAATCATACCCTTGAAGATTCTACCTTCCTCAGGTACAAGTTTACCTCCAATCCTTTTCGCGTTCAACTTGAATCCACCGGGTTTGGTTCTTTCCTTTGATCAACGTTAGCCACCCAAGTGTTTGGTCTCTAGAGATGATCCACCAAGGAAGAATAAAAATTCAAGAAGATGGGTGTTTGGCTAAACCCTAGTTTTTCTATCTCTCATAAAAAAGGAGTGTACTCTCCCAACTATTGGAATTACATATTCATGTGTTTTGTGAAAGTGTCAACCACATCACCCATAATAAGACTCCTTTTTATTTATAGATGTAGGCAACCCTCCTTAACAATTAAGGAATTAGGTTTTATTTAATTAATTAAAATCTTTTAATTAATTAAGCTCCTTAATCTTATTAGGGATAATTAATTAAACTCTTTTAATTAATTTTCCTCCTAATCCTATTAGGATATTTGAGAGTACTTTTATTAATTAATTAATTCTCAAACTCCTTTAGGAATAAAATAATATTAATAGTAATAATAATAATAAGACACCTCTTATTAATTTATATTTAATATTTTAAAATATTAAATAATAAATATTAAGCTATTTAATCTATTATATCACCATAGATTAAATTAAATATACTTAACTTATTTTTATGATTATGCCATTAACTTCTTAAATAATTATTCTTCCTTTTATGGTGTGACCATTTAGGTTCTCCATATTAAACCAGTTGTGAATAAATCAATTAGAACAATTCTAATCTTATTTAAATAAATAAATTAAATTATTAATTTATTTAAATAAATAATATTTATTCTCTGATAATAGGATAAGCCTCCTAGCGATGAAACGACTTTCCGGATAATATAGATTTCAACATTAATCATAAAAGAACCTTTGAGTAAATATTTACCGTACAATTCAATCCTTCCACCATACAATGTCCCAATTAAATATAAGACATGGAATTACTGTCAAGTCTTATTTTATTTAATTATATGTATTTCGACTCTTAAATGCACAATAAATATTACAATAATATTTGACCCACAAATAATAATTATAATAATAATAATAATAATATTTCATTGATATTTGTTTTGATGAGATCCGGTCATTGCAAGCCATTGCATATTACAGTTTTGTCTTCCGGGTGCATGCTAGCTGGAGTTTTGATAGATGGAGGCTCATCTCTAAATATCTGTCCTTATGCCACCTTGGTGAAGATGAATGTCAATCTCTGGCGGATCCAAAGCAGCCATATGGTTATCAGAGCTTTTGATGGATCCCGATGAAATGCCGTCGGAAAGATTGAATTGCCAATTGAGATTGGTCCAAATACATTCAATGTATCCTTCCACGTCCTCAAGATAGACTCGGGATACAACCTACTATTGGGGAGACCATGGATACACATGGCTGGAGTCGTTCCCTCCACATTACATCAATAACTCAAATACATTATCAACAGCAGTCTAGTCACTATCAACGCTGAGCCGAATTGTTCTGAACAAGGAAATCTACCAATTATCTGCTTCAATTCAGAAGTTGAATCGACCAGTTTCCATACTTTGGAAGTGAGTAACACGTAATACCATTCAATTAGAGCGCCACTTCCCATACCCATTATTAAGTATATTCATGTACCTGTCCATAAATGACAATGCCATAGGCTGCATGCTGGGGCAGATAGACAATAGAGGCCAAGAACGAGCTATCTATTACCTCAGCAAAAGATTTAGCATCAGTGAACACAAGTACACTCTAATTGAGAAGACTTGTTGTGCTTTAGCATGGGCTTCCATGAGGTTACAGCATTACCTCCATGGTCACACAACCCATCTCATATCCCGAATGGATCCTCTCAAGTATATGTTCAATAAGCCCATACTGAATTGTCGACTGTCTAGATGGCAGTTGATCCTACAGCAATTTGACATCGTCTATGTGATGCAAAAGTCTGTCAAAGGTCAGTGAATTGTGGATCAACTGGCCTCCGCACTTTCAGGGGACTACAAACCCTTGGAAACATACTTCCCCGATGAGGGGGTAATGACAATTCAGCTACAACATCAGTACAATACATGTCATACATGGAGAATGTATTTTGATGGAGCTATTAACATAGAAGGCTCTGCAGCTGGAGCAATTCTAATATCCCAGACGGGGCGATATCCATCGTCATCAAATTGCGGTTTATCGGCGACCAACAACACAAATTGAGTATGAAGGCTGTATATGTTAGGTTTGTAATATTCATAACGTAATCAAATTGCAAAATAATGCGGAAGCGTGTAAAAATCAGAGTTTAAAATTTTACAAACCATATACCTGGATCACCCTTTATGCATAATTATTAATTAAATGAAAAGATAAAGAATAAATCATACCCTTGAAGATCGAGCTTCCTCAGGTACAAGTTCACCTCCAAATCCTTTCTCGTTCATTCTTGAATCCACCGGGTTTGGTTCCTTCCTTTGATCAACGTTAGCCACCCATGTGTTTGGCCTCTAGAGGTGATCCACCAAGGAAGAATAAAATTCAAGAAGATGGGTGTTATGGCTAACCCTAGTTTTCTATCTCTATAGAAAAGGCATACTCCCAACAACTTGGAATTATTACGTACTTTGTTAAAGTCAACAACCCATACACCCATAATAAGACTCCTCTTATTAATAGATGTGGGCAACCCACCTTAACAATTAAGGAATTGGGTTTTATTTAATTAATTAAATTCTTTTAATTAATTAAGCTCCCTAATCTTATTAGGGATAATTAATTAAACTCCTTTAACTAATTTTCCTTCCTAATCCAATTAGGAATAAATGAGAGTACTTATATTAAATTAATTCCTAAACTCTTTTAGAAATTAAAATAATAATAATTGTAATAATATTAATAAGACTCTCTTATTAATTTATATTTAATATTTCTAAAATATTATATAATAAATATTAAGCTATTTAATTTATTCTATCACCATAGATTAAATTAAATATACATAACATATATTATTACGATTATGCCATTAACTTCTTAAATAATTATTCTTCCTTTTATGGTGTGACCCTTTAGGTTCTCCATATTAAACCGATTGTGAATAAATCAATTAGAACAATTCTAATCTTATTTAAATAAATAAATTAAATAATTAATTTATTTAAATAATATTTATTCTACAATAGGGATAAGCCTCCCAGCTAGCGATCAACGATTTTCCGGATAATATAGATTTCAACATTAATCATAAAAGAACCTTTGAGTAAATAGTTACTGCATAATTCATCCTTCCACCATACAATGTCCCAATTAAATTTAAGACATGAAATTACTTTGTCAAGTCTTATTTTATTTAATTATATGTATTTCGACTCTTAAATGCACAACTCCAAATAATGCAAATTAGAAACTCCTTTCTAATTTCATTACGCTTGCTAACCAAGGACTCTTTGGGTTGTCATTTATCGAATCACATAGGACATTTCTCTTCTTTTATTAGAAGTGGTAGATTCTTTATTGATCATACATTATCTCCATGTACAACTTATTATACCCAAGCATACCTTTGATATACCCTAAGGGTCTTAAGGAATAAGTCAAAGTATAACTCATCATACACAAGATACTATGATGATCTCAAGTCCAAGGATTACTTGTACTACTATCACTACGAGGAATTCCTATTGACAGCAAAATAAAACTCCATTAGGTATTCCTTAGCGAGCCACGCTTCGATGAACTTATTCTCTAATAAGCACCTACATACTTGCTTTAGTGTCTCCACACAAATGATCATGAGATCAATCATCCTCATCCAATGAGCAAGCAACGTATGTATGTACAATCTATCCGAATTCACTAATCCCCAATTTAGTAATCCAATGATTGGGAACTATTTTAGTTTTAAGCTTTCTAAGAATTTAGATCTCATTAGAATGATCATCATCATTATTCTAAAAGCATTGCTTAAAACTATGGGTTTATCACATATTATAAAACAGCATCATGTAGATAATTAAAAGCCTTTAATAAATTAATACTTTTTATTAATAAATGAATAAGATTGTTACAAAGTATATGCTTTATCATCAAACATGATTGGCTTGTATGCATACTACTTTCAATCTCCCACTTGCACTAAAGCCAATCGTCATGGTAACTCATACTCTTCTTCTCTAAGTGACGATTATCCTGCTGTTAGATAAGCTTTAATTAATGGATATGTAATGTTGTTCATGAGAGTCCACTATCTCTATAGTGATTTCCCATCTTTCAATGATTCTAATAATCAAATAAATGTGCCACACACACATGTTTAGATCCAAGATGAGACTTAGAACTATTCCTAGTTACAGAATGAACTTTTAATCCAAACAATCAACTTGCGACTTCATTTATAGCTAAATACTTTGTCTTTATCACTAAACCAAAGAACTCTTTCTTTGTTTTGAAACCTTTCCAATTCACTACACCACTGTTCAAGGTAACCCTTTACCTTAAAGTGGATTTTCGGTCGTCTTGGTCTGTCTGAAAAACTTGAGTCTATAAAGCCCTCTAGTTTTAATTCAGACCCACCATGTTTGCTCACATCCTTAGTGCCGGTTAAGAACTTTAAGATGTTTTTCACTGTCTTACAGTGATCTTCTCCAGAATATGATCGATCAACATCAGGTCTCGTATATTTCATTGCATAAATGATTGTCACTCATGCGATCTCTCTTCTTTGGAGTCTATGGGGACTATTAAGAGAGATACACTCCATGGCTCATCAACATGAGACATCTCTTGGAGTTTGCCATGCTAAACGACTTTAGCATCAAATGAATATACGTTCCTTGGGTTAAGTCGAGCATCCTCTTAAATCTATCTATATAGATTTATATCCCCAATTAAGATACTCTTCCAAATCATTCATGGAGGAATGTTTAGACAACTTTATCTTTACTGATTGTAGCATTGGTATGTCATTCCTTATCCGTAGTATATCAACATGTAGTACTAGGAATGTCACGATGCTCCCACTGACCCTTTTGTACACTAGGGTTCATTCTTATTTTGATAAAATCAAACTCTTTTGATTGCCTCATCAAAGCGAATGTTCCATATTTGAGAAACTTGCTTCAATCATTTCTCTGAGTGTCTACAACACTTACCTCATCGTATGTAACTGGATCATCATCTTCTATGATGTGTACCTCATCATCATCATCCATGATGAATCCATACCTCCTAGGTATCTTTGGTACTATTCTAGATTTACGATTCAGTTGTGGTATAATAAGTCTATCTACAGGTTCCTCTTATTTGACTTATAGTATTTTGTGGTTCTTGAACTTTTCAAGATCTATTATCCTCCCACTAGCCCCTTTTAATGATAAACACCTTTATCTTATAAAACAGCGTGTTTCGCAACAAACACCTTTTGCTAAGTAGGATTATAGAACACATGCCCTAAACTTACTTTAGGATGTCCCACAAATCTGTACATGTCAAATTTTGTCCCAAGCTTATCCTTTGAAACCTTTTCACATAAGTTTGGACAACCCCTTATCTTAACATACTTAAGATTAGGAATCCTCCACATCCATAACTTTTATGGAGTCTTGGGGCTTGGATTTTGAGGTTACCTTTTCGTAGATATGCAGCCATTTCTAGGATATGATCCTAGAAGGATACTGGAATGTCGGTAAAATCATTATGGATCGTACCATGTCCAACAAGGTACGATTTTTCCTTTCAGATACATCAATCAATTATTACGTATCATGAGGTGTCCATTATGAGAAAAACCATTTGAGATGATCTAGAAACTTATTGCACAAGTATTTATTCCTTAATCTAATCAAAGAATCTTAATACTTTGCCAATTTGTTTCACTTTTGAATTCTTTGAACCTTTCAAATAATTCACACTTGTATTTCAGCAAATACACACATTCAACTCTTTGAATGATCATCTCCTTTTCTTATACTAATTTGTTCAATTTGTAAAATTATTTTCATGTAAGTTAAGTATACAAAATTTATTAAGTAATATTCGATTCTATACAAAACATTATTATTATAAATAGAACAACAATTGTTCTTAATTATAATACCAAAATTTTTATTGTCCAACAACAAAATTGAAATAATATTTCTAACAAGAACTGAAATACAATAACAACTTATTGACTTAATAGATTTTCCCATAGGCATTGCTAAACTATAAGTTTCTATAGCTAATGCAAAGAACCTTTGCTTCATTTTCCACACATAGGATTACTTATCTTTGTTTAACTTTCTACTTACCTTGGTCCTTCATAAATCTATATTTATGATAACCAAAGTCGGTATCCAATACCCAAGTAGAACCTTGACTTAAAGAAAAATTTATTTCAATCATGAACAAAAAGCGTATTATGGCAAAACTTCACTAAGCTTCTTTGGTTAGCCTCTCTGCAAGATGCTTCTCAGATTTCTTTCCATTGTCCGAAGCTTATTGTAGTGGAAGCAAACTCCTTTGTTATCCATATCAGTTTTGTTCTTATTATCCTTTGTTTATGCCTTTCTTTTTACCTTCTTTGAATCGTTATTCTTTTCAGAAGATCCTTTGGCCCCTACCAGTAAGACATTGTCTTTCTTGGTTGGAAAGTGACTCTCATCATTTTTCAACATGTTAAGCAAATCAAATGAAGTCGATATCTAGCTTGTTCATATGAAAAATTCACAACAATTGAGAAAGGAGTCCGGGAGTGAGTGCAAGATCAAATCTTGGCTCAACTCTCCATCCATGACAAAACCAGTTGTCCTAATTGATCAATCAAATTGATTATGTTAAGAACTTTTGTCTGTACTATAGTGCCATTGGCCATTCTAGATCGGAAGAGCTCCTTAGATATCTGATATCTATCAGTCCTACTTTCCTCACCATCAACTACTTGATGTGCAGGAATATAGTAAGAAGCATCCATAGTTTCATCTTGTACGTGAAGCTCGTTACTCATGGATGCGAGCATGATGCGTTGAGCCAATCAGCATCATCTTGCCACTTTCTAAAAGTAGCATTGTCTTCCTCGGAGGCATTATGCGCAACCATTGCGAGGATAGGCGACATGGGACATAAGATAGCTTTTTAGCTATGAGAACTATTCTCAAATTCCTTAACCAATCCGCTTTAATTGATTACGATTAATTTAGCATCTAATATGCTTCCATGATGATAGTAATTTTAGACATTGTAAAATTCTATAAATGAATTTGTAATTAACAACATTTTAACATACATTCTATTATTAATTACCAAAATAAATTAGGTCTTGTTTTAAATTGGTATCTCCCACTATTTTCTTCAAACTATATTACCCTCACTTATATAGTTCGGCAAAATCTAATTAAAGATCTGCTAGTGAGAATAAGGATCCTATTTCAAATGTATATAGCCTTGTGGTGACACAACAAACTATATATAAATAAATAGTCAGACAACTTTTGTCAATTACATCAACTATGCAACTCCTTGAATTTTGCCTCTTAGATTATTTTGATCAAGTGGTAGCACATCCGAATCAAAATTATCCAAGTTAAGTCCGACCTAGCACTCCATATATTCAAAAAAGAAAAATATCATCCTTGTGGTGACACAACAAAACAATATTGTTCAATTTTCTTTATAAGCATCAAATGTGATAAATTAACATCTTAAATACTTAATACTTGCCTTGTGGTGACACAACAAACTAATATTAAATATTTAATACTCTATTAATTTTATCATGCTAGAAGGCGACGTTCGATATTCCAAATATCTTTGAACGCTTAGGACTTAATATAAAATTTGAGGGGTTTGTTATTAATTTGTCTCATCTTGTTTAGCACGTATGCACATATATATATATAAAATACGCGTCATATTAATAAACATGCGAAGCATGTTTGCATAATATATAATATATATATAGTATAGCATGCACATATAGAATACTATATTCTACCCGGATTGATTATGGACTTTTATTCTAGTTTGGTTCACTAGAGCCACCAAGTGAACCAAAAGGTCAAACCCTAGGGGTGCAAGAAATAATATTTAAATATAACTATTACATTTAAACCCGGGCTCCATTACAAACGGGTCTTCACGCGCTCCTTGCTCCTTTGATCTCTAATTTTCTAAAATTAATTCTAACTATTCCTATTACAATACTATTTAAAATAAATAGAAACATTGATCGCGTGAGTCGAGGGAAATACATAGGAGGGATAGAATTTACATTAAGAAAAATTAGAGAAGGCGAGGCTGTGAGACCCCATTTAATAAAACCCATACATTCATGCATCCAACTAAAATAAAATCCAATCATATTGGTCAATAGTCCATAATCAATCCCATTTATTATCATACACATCACCATATGCATCAATAAATAACATTCATCTCATGAATAATAAACATTTAATATATATATTGATATCATTTAATGGGCAAATTTAGTTAGTATAAAATCTATTTTTGAATCAAAATAAACTCCTTTATTTTAATCCAAATTTAAATCAAAATAAAACTATTTTATTTTAATTTATCCAATTTTTGAATAAAATAAACTATTTTATTTTAATCAAAATTTTAATCAAAATAAACTCCTTTATTTTAATTAATTATGGAATCCAATTCCATGTAATAAAAAAAGTCTTTAATGAAAATAAACTCTTTTATTTTAATTAATTATGGAATCCAATTCCATGTAAAAAAATATTAAAGGAAACACGGATTATCTTTCCTATTCACAAATAAACTCTTTTATTTTGAATAATATGAAATCTTATTTCATATTTAAATAAACTCCTTTATTTAAGGAAACATGGATTTTCTTTCCTATTCACAAATAAACTCTTTTATTTTGAATAATATGAAATCCTATTTCATATCTAAATAAACTCCTTTATTTAAGGAAAGATGGATTTATTCCCTATTCACAAATAAACTCCTTTATTTTAGGCAAAATAAAATCCAATTTCAACTCCAATTAGTTATCATGGAATCCAATTCCAACTCTAATTAGTTAGCATGAAATTCTAATTTTAAAATTAAAATAAATCTTTTATTTTAATATTAAAATAAACCTTTTATTTTAAGATTAAAATAAATATTATTTTAATTATAAAATTATTAAGAATAATATTATATATATATATATATATAATATATAATATATTATAAAATAATAAAATAACCAAATATATATATATATATATAAAACATACGGTTTTATAATATAATATATATATATGTTATATCCGTTCCTTTTCTTATTTTTCTTTCCGTGCAGCAGTTCCGTGCCTCATTATTCCAAGCATGTAGCAGCTGGCCTTGAAAACCGTGCGTAACATCAAAAAATTACAAATAGCCATTTTTTATTTTTTTTTTTGTTGGTAATCACACACATATATATATATATATATATATATATATATAACCTGTTACAGATTCTTATATATATATATATATATTTATATCTGAAACCTTTATTATATATATATATATATAATATAGCCGAATGTTTTGGGTCACGGTTTTCATTTTTTTTTTTTAAATAAATTTTATACAATAAAATTATGTCCAATTAAATTGTTCTAAACACATATCAATATACATATCAAATTAAAACAATTAATAATTCGCATAAAGGTTTGGCTCTGATGCCACTGTTAGGTTTGTAATATTCATAACGCAATCAAATTGCAAAATAATGCGGAAGCGTGTAAAAATCAGAGTTTAAAATTTTACAAACCATATACCCGGATCACCCTTTATGCATAATTATTAATTAAACGAAAAGATAAAGAATAAATCATACCCTTGAAGATCGAGCTTCCTCAGGTACAAGTTCACCTCCAAATCCTTTCTCGTTCATTCTTGAATCCACCGGGTTTGGTTCCTTCCTTTGATCAACGTTAGCCACCCATGTGTTTGGCCTCTGAGGGTGATCCACCAAGGAAGAATAAAATTCAAGAAGATGGGTGTTATAGGCTAACCCTAGTTTTCTATCTCTATAGAAAAGGCATACTCCCAACAACTTGGAATTATTACGTACTTTGTTAAAATCAACAACCCATACACCCATAATAAGACTCCTCTTATTAATAGATGTGGGCAACCCACCTTAACAATTAAGGAATTGGGTTTTATTTAATTAATTAAATTCTTTTAATTAATTAAGCTCCCTAATCTTATTAGGGATAATTAATTAAACTCCTTTAACTAATTTTCCTTCCTAATCCAATTAGGAATAAATGAGAGTACTTATATTAAATTAATTCCTAAACTCTTTTAGAAATTAAAATAATAATAATTGTAATAATATTAATAAGACTCCTCTTATTAATTTATATTTAATATTTCTAAATATTATATAATAAATATTAAGCTATTTAATTTATTCTATCACCATAGATTAAATTAAATATACATAACATATTATTACGATTATGTCATTAACTTCTTAAATAATTATTCTTCCTTTTATGGTGTGACCCTTTAGGTTCTCCATATTAAACCGATTGTGAATAAATCAATTAGAACAATTCTAATCTTATTTAAATAAATAAATTAAATAATTAATTTATTTAAATAATATTTATTCTACAATAGGGATAAGCCTCCCTAGCGATCAACGATTTTCCAGATAATATAGATTTCAACATTAATCATAAAAGAACCTTTGAGTAAATAGTTACCGTACAATTCAATCCTTCCACCATACAATGTCCCAATTAAATTTAAGACATGAAATTACTGTCAAGTCTTATTTTATTTAATTATATGTATTTCGACTCTTAAATGCACAACTCCAAATAATGCAAATTAGAAACTCCTTTCTAATTTCATTCTCGCCTTAACCCGAGGACTCTTTGGGTTGTCATTTATCGAATCACATAGGACATTTCTCTTCTTTTATTAGAAGTGGTAGATTCTTTATTGATCATACATTATCTCCATGTACAACTTATTATACCCAAGCATACCCTTTGATATACCCTAAGGGTCTTAAGGAATAAGTCAAAGTATAACTCATCATACACAAGATACTATGATGATCTCAAGTCCAAGGATTACTTGTACTACTATCACTACAGAATTCCTATTGGCGAGGCAAATAAAACTCCATTAGGTATTCCTTAGCGAGCCACGTTCAAAGGAACTTATTCTCTAATAAGCACCTACATACTTGCTTTAGTGTCTCCACACAAATGATCATGTGATCAATCATCCTCATCCAATGAGCAAGCAACGTATGTACCAATCTATCCAATTCACTAATCCCCAATTTAGTAATCCAATGATTGGGAACTATTTTAGTTTTAAGCTTTCTAAGAATTTAGATCTCATTAGAATGATCATCATCATTATTCTAAAAGCATTGCTTAAAACTATGGGTTTATCACATATTATAAAACAAAGATCATGTAGATAATTAAAAGCCTTTAATAAATTAATACTTTTTATTAATAAATGAATAAGATTGTTACAAAGTATATGCTTTATCATCAAACATGATTGGCTTGTATGCATACTACTTTTAGTATCATGGGGCTAAAACTTGCTCGTTCAATGGGCATCGAAGTGATTAAGCGTCTTTGGGGATTACGAATTGGTAATCGAATGAATCACGAGAATCTATCGAACCAAAGAATTACATTTTACGCCTTACCATCGACAAGTTTTACGAGATGGCTTTGGAGTTCAAGAAATCTCCTTTCTACACATTCCTCATAATAGGAATGATTTTGCAGATGCATTAGCAACGTTGGCCTCCTTGGTTTACATAGCAGACAAGGAAAACATGCCAAGCACCACGTTTACTCTGTAAAAAGCCCCAGTCTATGGGAATTAAGTTGGAGAAGTATCGGATGAGCTACCTCCCATCCACAATCCTTGGTATCAGCACATCAAGGAGTATCTACGAGATGGATCTACACCACCGAGGCGAGCCTAATCGAGAAGAGTCGGATTCATCGACTTGCTATGAAATTCTACCTGAGCGGAGATGCACTCTACAAAAGAGATGCTGGATTAGGTCTCCTCAGATGTCTAGATAAAGACCAAGCTTAGAGACTCATGGATGAGATACATGGTGGAGTATGTGGCCCTCAAATGAGCGGACCCCTACTTGTCAAGAAGATCCTCGGGACAGGGCATTATTGGCTTACACTTAAGGCTGACTGTGATTATCACGTCAAGAAGTGCTATCAATGCCAGATTCATGGGAATGCTATCCACGCCCCTCCAAGGAAACTCCATAATATGAGTTTGCCATGGCCCTTCTCAATGTGGGGAATGGACGTGATCGGGCCCATCGAGCCCAAAGCCAGTAATGGACATCGATTCATATTCACCATGATCGACTACTTTACCAAATGGGTAGAAGCAACATCCTTGTAATAACCGTAAATTTTATGATTTAATATTAATATTCATAAATAGAGCCTGTGATTAATTATTTTATAAATGTTTACATGGCATGAGGTGAGTAACTTAAATTATGTGAAATAACCCAACTTATTAATAATTATTAAGGTGGCGTATAATTTAGTGTTATTGGGTAAATTAAATTAATTAATTTGCTTCCATAATAATTAAGTATTTTCATGTTTATAATCCAAATAATAAATTGGGAGTCTAGCCCAATAAATTAATTGATGGACTTTTGAGTTAGCCCAATAAACTTGGGTTATTTAAAATCCAATTTGGAACCCAACATAATAGTTAACTGATTGTACAAGGTGTTGGTTAAATAAAATGTGGCGTGGGGCAATGGGCCCGACCGACTAGCCCCTTGTCTATGTCTGAGATCTATTCTCTTTTCCCAAATTAAGGGTCACAAAGTACAAGGAACAGTATCCTAAACTCTCTTTACGCAAACTTTCAAGCTGCTAATCCTGGGCATGCGGGGGTTAGCTAAGTGGGTCAGTATGGAGTGGTTAAACAACTCCTTAAGTAACCATTGTTCATTTCTATTGCACCATGAATCCCAACATTGGATAAAGCAAGTGTCTAGTCCATGCTTTTCTCTTTAAATACAAGCCACCATGGCAGTCTGTTATAGTGATAAGAGTGTTGGAGAAATCTGAGTAAAGAATTCTTAGTTGCTAAGCATTACCAAATCAGTGTGTGAGATATCAAGGTTAAAGCTCGAGAAGGTATAATTTCTACTTCGTTCTTAACTTGAGTCTTGTTTGATTCTCGGTTTTCCTAAATTAATTGGTCAAGTATGATGAATTAGCATGATATAGGGTGTTTAGAAAGCTTACTTTTGTGCATGAATACGTTAATAATTGCCTGGAATTAAGTTGTGGCTACTCTGCAAAACAGAGCATGTTCACTGCTTCTGAACTCCATGCGGTGCAGCTGCACCATACTTAGGAACCAGCTGATGGGTTCGGTCGTGTTAGACCATGTATTAAGAAATTCCCTTAGGTTGTATGCATATAGTAAACTCTTAATGAAATTAACCCGACAAACTTAGACCTTGTCGAAATAGTGTAGACCGAAGTCTCTGAAAGAGCTGACTTCGGAGATGTCTTCGGACAAAGCGTGATGTCTTCGGACAAAGCGTGTTGTCTTCGGACAAGTCGTAATATCTTCGGACATGGCTAAATGACTTCGGCTTCTTACATGGCCATATGTCTTCATCTTCGGACATGGCCAGACGTCTTAGGCTTCGGACATGGCCATATGTCTTCATCTTCGGACATGGCCAAATGTCTTCGGTTTCGGACATGGTGAGATGTCCTGGGACTCGGAGACAGCATCATAACTTGATATAAGGATGGATTAATAAATATTCATATACTGCTATAAACTATTATTACACAAATGAGTTCTAAGTAGAGAATTTTACTAACTTCGGGAAAATAAATCTAATGCTCGCAAACATGCGTGTGAGAAAAGGGCTCATTGGATTAATAGATGTTATGGTATACTTAAAGCAATGAACCTCTTGGAACTACGAAGAAGAAAGATTATGAATAAACTAGCAGTGGTCAAAAGTATGAGCATGTTAGTGTACAACTATGAGTTTTGATGGGTGCAGCAGTATGCATAGAAAAAAAAAAGTGTTATGTGTACATGTTGTTTACATATGTATATTAAGTGTGTTTGGCTAATGAATACCTATACTTACATAAATAGGACAAACATAGTTCATTCAAGTGATTTTCGCTATAAGTAGCAATCAACGCTAAAGGCAAGTTCCCTAACCTCACTCAAATTTACATTTAGCAAGTATCCGAACATTATTATTATTGTGTTACAAGTTCCTTACTTCTTACACTGTATACACTCGAATTGTCGTCTCAAGCAAATATCTGTTTCTATTCAAAAATCATTTATATACCTTGACGTTGTTGCAAGCATTGGATTTATCGTTCTTAAATGCATGATAAAAATTGTCTAAGCCTTTGATTTGACTAGACTATTATTATGCTATCCAAGCCAATTGACTTGGTGCGGACTATCGTAAATCTACTGAGATGAACAACCCTCATTAAAGGGGAAATTATATATTGTCGGGGAACCAACGTGCGCACATGAGTATGATTAAATGTTATGCATAACGTAGGGTACTTTAGGCTGATCACCTGTTGTACTCGTTTACATTGGATTACAGTGTAATACTGTTAATTCTAGTATGAGTTCTTAGTCCTTAGTGACTGCTCAGTACTCATTCATGTTGAACCTCGAAATGAATAAATCCTGAAATTTTGTTGATATCCTTCAGTCTATAGCGACACCTATTGAATACTCTTGATATATCTTGATATCCTTGAACTACCAATTATTATTATACCCTTGAAAGGTTTAAATGCTATAACCGCTTGTTCTTACGGCTATATTACTTCTTTGGGCAAACTTCGTTGCTCATTCTTGCTTCCTAAAACATTACAGCTTAAGGCGAGAGCAAGCGGTACTTCGTGACGGAGGACAAGGGAAAGGGCAAGGCGACAGAATAACTTAGTCCTTAAGACTAGAAGTATTATTATTATTGTTATGCTTGTTATGATGTATTCAAGAATGATTAAGTTATGTTTAAGTTAATCACTGAATTGTCGTAGTAATGGTTACGGTACCTTGGGACGCAAATATTTATATTATATCAATGTAAATTATTCTAGTATTTCCGTTGTTGATTTTAGTAAGATATTCGTAGTTGTACGTGATGCACCGAATTCGAGATATGGGTGCCGAATTTTAGGGACGTCACAAGGTTGGTATCAAAGCCATAGTTATAAACCTTAGGAGCGAGAGCCCTTAGATTATAACTTAGGAGAACTTAGAAGATAGAAAGGTATGAAACTCATATAGAGTTTTCATAGAGATGGACTTAGCGTGTTACAAAATTTAACTTCATTCTATACAATGAACTTATGTTATTTAACATTCTAATGGAGTTGTTGTTTGTTTTATCTTGTGTTGGTGATTGTAGGATGACTGACATGGGAGGACCTAGCCGAGTAGTAGAAGAGGAGCCGCGTGACATACACGTGGTATATGAGGCACCATTGATAGTGGAGCCTATATCAACTGTAGTCCTTATCGATGATGGTGATGAAGAGGAGATGGAGCCAATACCCGAGGAGTCTGATCCAGAGGAGGAGCCTATGGAGGAGCGTATGGTGGACGAGCCCATGGGGGACTCCAACGAGGCTACTATCGAGGATAGGATGTTGGGGGAGTATGAGGAGCAGATTTTAGAGTTAGGGTGCAGAGTTGAGGAGTTAGAGGCTGAGGCTAGGGACAGGGAGTCCGAATTCCAAAAGGCGAGGGACGAAGACCACCAAAGAAAGTTAGTGATGCACGGGAGATGGAGGTAGAGATTGCTCACCGTGGGGAGACAGGAATCCAGATGGGGCTTTGTTTCACAGGGCGGTGGCTAGGAATGTAGAACTGGCAGGGAAGTTGGAAGAGATGGAGCAGAGGGAGTTGAGCGAGAGGACAGAGAAGGAAGCTATCCGTACTCGATTAGGGATGGAGGTAATGGATAGGATCCATTTCGAAGAGAAGTGGGAAGGGGCCAATGATAGGGCTAACGATCTAAAAGATGAAGTGAGGTGCAAAAGGAGGAAGATGAATAGGATGGGCTATGCAGTGCGCACGACCATGGAGAGACTGATTGATGGGGTTAATCACTACCCGGCAGAGCAGGGACAGACCCGGCACACCATAAGTCGAGATTTGGTGGTGCACATTACTCAGAGGGAGTACCAGAGCATTGTGGAGAGCGGAATGTTAGATTAAGTCTAGGCGTTAAAAGTTATTAGTTGTAGTTCGTTATGTAGTGTATTATCTATTGTTGTAATTTCAGTCTTTTATGTAGAATGTGAGATAGTTGTAAGCCCCAAACTTTTGAGTTATATTAGAGGGGTAGTATGTTAATGGTTGTCCCCATCTTTTGTGTTATTAGGGGATAAGTTGTGTCATTTATAGAAGTATGCTAGAGATAATCATGTAATGTAACAATTTGGCATATGAATATAAATGATCTTGTTCTGAAATGTATTATGAAATCTTATTCCTTTTATGGAGAATTGTTTAAGTAATATAATTAGATAATAAAAATGGAAGTTTTATGATGCAAAAAAATGCCACCCAGACGTAGATTAACTGCACCGGAAGAGTCGATTAATGATGAGAGAGGACAAGTAGATCCCATTTAAAGGCTTGTAGATTTGTTAGGGGAGGCTCTTAGGGGAAGAAATGGACAACTAACACTCAATCCCCAAGTAGCTCCGGTCGCAAACTTCAAAGACTTTAAGAGTGTAGGACCTCCGGAATTCATAGGTACTACCGATCCTATTGTAGCGCAAACGTGGATCAAGGAAATGGAGAAAGCCTTTGCCATTTCTCGTGTGGGTGAAGACCAAAAAACCGTGTTCGCTACATATATGATGAGGGGTGAAGCAAACTACTGGTGGGAAGCAAATCAACAGAGGGAGGGAGAAGGGACTATAACCTGGGAAAGGTTTAAGACTTTGTTCTTCGAGAATTACTTCCTGAAGAGCATGAAGAATAGAATGGAGGTAAAGTTTCTAGAACTAAAACAAGGGAGATGAGCGGTGGCAAAGATATGCGGCCAAGTTCAATGAACTCGCATACGATTCGCAACACATCAAGTAGACATTTGAAGAAAGGAAATCTCGGCGCTTGAACTTGGACTAAAACCTTGGTTGTTCAACAAGGTGTCGGTCCTTCAAATAGACTCGTTCGCCACATTATTGGAGAAGGTGATAATTACTGAGGGAGGTAGCGAGGCATTGAGCCAATACAAGAAAGAGAAGAAGAACAAGAATGTTGGGGGAGAAACTCGTGGAGGAAGTAGCAGTGGTGGAAGTTATCTGGGAAAGAGAAAATGGGCTAACCGCAACAACGACAACAGCAACAACAACAACACCAACCACCGAAACATCAACCACTCAAAAAGTTATCAAGGAGGGTTTAAGAAAAGAAGTGAAGCTTGCTTAAATGTGGGAAGAACCATCAAGGTAATCTTTGGAAGGGCGCAGTATCTGCTACTAACTCATACAGCCCAAGAAGTGCACATTTCACCCAACTGCCCAAAGCCGAAAAAGATCAACGGATGTTTCACGTGTGGCTCAACTGAGCATCACATCAAGGATTGCCCAAAGAAGGGGAGCAACAGAGGAAGCGGCCAACAAGGAGGGGGCAGCAAGCTGATGATCGACGGACCAACGCAATCCAACCGACCGACTGCCCGAACCTTTAACATGACTGTCCAAGATGTAGTGACTGCAAGGGACGTGGTGTCAGGTATTCTCCCAATCAATAATATAAATGCCTATGTATTATTTGATTCGGGTGCTAACTATTCCTTTATTATCACGAAGAATTTGTTAATCGACTAAACATACCTCCCCGAACATTTAGAAAATTCATTGAACGTAGAGATTGTGAATAAGGAAGTAATTCCCATAGAGTTTGTTTATAAAATCATTGTGCGAAATATTAGAGGTCACGAACTAAACGTAGACTTAATTCCGATTAAACTGGGAGAGTTTGATGTGACATTAGGAATGGATTGGTTATCCGGCCACGCTGCGATAATCGATTGTCAAAAGAAGAGTGTGAACCTTCAGACCTCAAATCGGTCTAAGGTAGTGTTTTTGACTGGCTCGTCGCTCAAGCAATCGTGTTGCCTTACGATGATGCAGGCTAAGAAATTATTAAGGAAAGGATGTGTAGGTTATTTAGCCTATATAGTGGACACTCAGCAAAAGGGAATATAAATGAAAGATATATCAGTGGTAAGAGATTTCCAAGACGTGTTTCCAGACGAACTGCTTGGTCTTCCGCCAGACAGAGAAATCGAATTCATAATAGATTTAGCACCGGAAACCACTCCGATTTCGAAAGCCCCATATCATATGGCGCAAGTAGAAATGAAGGAATTAATGATTCAATTGCAAGAGTTAATAGATAAGGGTTACATTCGGCCAAGTGTGTCTCCTTGGGGAGCACCAGTGTTGTTTGTAAAGAAAAAGGATAGATCGATGAGGCTCTGTATCGATTATCAGGAGTTGAACCGAGTGACAATTAAGAATAGATATCCATTGCCAAGGATAAATGACCTTTTCGATCAACTTAAGGGAGCGAAGTGTTTTTCCAAGATAGATTTGCGAACGGGTTATCATCAATTGAAAGTGCGAGAGGAGGACATACAAAAGATGGCGTTCGAACTCGCTACGAATATTACAAATTTTTAGTGATGTCATTTGGGTTAACCAATGCTCCGGCAGCATTCATGGACTTGATGAACCAAGTTTTCAGGCCATACTTAGATAAGTTCGTAGTAGTATTTATCGATGACATTTTAATTTATTCAAAGACGAAGGAAGAACACGCTGAACACCTGAAGATGGTATTGGAAGCATTGAGAAGGGAAAAGATGTACGCTAAATTTTCAAAATGTGAATTTTGGATGGAATGGGTTCAATTTCTAGGACACGTGATAGATCAAAATGGAATTTCCATGGATCCTGCAAAGGTGGAAGCGGTAAGTAATTGGGAACAGCCGAAGACGCCAACAGAAGTTAGGAGTTTCTTAGGTTTAGCCGGGTACTATCGAAGATTTATCCAAGATTTTTCTAAGATAGCAACCCCGCTGACCAATCTAACGAGGAAGACAGAGAAGTTCGTATGGATGGACAAATGCGAGGAGAGTTTCCAAGAATTGAAGAGGAGGTTGAGTGAGGCACCTGTATTATCATTACCAGATGATACGGGAGGATTTGTGGTGTATAGTGATGCATCGCATAGAGGACTTGGTTGTGTGCTAATGAAACATGGAAAGGTCATTGCATATGCCTCACGACAGTTGAAAGATTTCGAAAAAACGATACCCTACCCATTACTTGGAGTTAGCGGCGGTAGTCTTTGCATTGAAGATTTGGAGGCACTATTTCTATAGAGAAAAATGTGAGATATATACGGATCACAAGAGTCTAAAATATATCTTCACACAGAAGGAGTTGAACATGCGACAAAGAAGGTGGTTGGAACTAATCAAGGATTATGACTGTGAAATTCTTTCACCCGGGAAAGGCAAACGTTGTAGCCGACGCTTTGAGTAGAGAAGGAAGGGAGAAGTTATTCAAATTGACAACTCAAGAGGAATTAATAAGAGAAATGGAAAAGTTGGAAATAGAGGTGGAGGAACCAAAAGAAGCGGAAGAAAAATTACTCATGATGAGAGCTCACCCGATGTTATTGGATAAAATAAAGGAAGCACAAGAGAAAGATGAAGAATGTGAGCAGATAAAGAAGAAAATAGTAGAAGATAAGGAAGAAAGGTTCAAAGTAGATAAGGACGGTATATTGAGGTTTGTGTGTCGAGTATGGGTGCCAGCTGTAATCGAACTGAGAGAGGAAATCCTACACGAAGCACATAATACGACGTATTCTGTACATCCAGGAGGCACAAAAATGTACCAGGATCTTTGACACCATTTTTGGTGGCCTAATTTGAAAAGAGAGGTTGCAGAGTGTGTTAGCAGATGTCTTACTTGTCAAAGAGTCAAAACAGAACACCAGAGACTAAGTGGACTACTTCAACCGCTAGAAATTCCAGAATGGAAATTGGAGCACATTATGATGGACTTCGTGGTTGGACTTCCGGTTACACAGAAGGGTTATGATGCCATTTGGGTTATTGTGGACCGAATAACAAAGACAGCTCATTTTCTACCCATCAAGATTTGATTCAATTTGAACCAGTTAGCAAATTTGTATGTAAAGGAAATCGTATCACGACATGGAGTGCCGGTGTCAATTATCTTCGATCGAGATCCGCGTTTCACGTCAAAATTCTGGAAAAGTTTACAGGAACGAATGGGAACTCAATTGAGATTAAGTACTGCTTATCACCCTCAAACTGATGGGCAGAGTGAACGAACCATACAAATGTTGGAGGACATGCTTAGAGCTTGCGTGATGGACTTCAAGGGAAATTGGTACGACCATTTACCATTAGTAGAATTGGCTTACAATAATAGTTATCATGCGAGTATCGGTATGCCGCCATATGAAGCTCTTTAGGGGAGAAAGTGTAGAACACAATTATGTTGGGATGAAGTCGGAGAACGACGACTTTTGGGACCAGAATTAGTCCAGCAAACGGCCGACGTGGTAACAACAATAAGGGGAAAATTGGTAGCAGCTCAAGATCACCAAAAGAAGTATATCGACTTGCATCGTCAGAACCGAGACTTTGAAGTCGGTAGTTTTATGTTTTTGAAGGTATCTCCTTGGAAGGGAAAGATCAGATTCGGAAAGAAAGGAAAATTGAGTCCGAGGTTCATAGGGCCATTCGAGATATTGAAGCGAGTGGGCGAAGTGGCATACAAAGTTACTTTGCCACCCGAATCGAACACATCCACAACGTGTTTCACATTTCCGTATTTCACGTCTGCATAAGTCCGACTATAAGCACGTGATTTCCTATGAGCCCATTCAAGTAGAGAAGAATCGGCATATGAAGAAATTCTGTTGGATAATAGATAAGAAAGAACAAATGCTAAGAAACAAAGTTATATCTTACAGTAAAGGTTGTTTGGCGAAACCACGATGTCGAGGAGGCCATATAGGGAATTAGAAGTTAGGATGAGGAGAGACTATCCCCATCTTTTGTGTAACCTTGTATCAATTCCGGGACGGAATTTTTATAAGGGGAGAGGATGTAATAACCGTAAATTTTATGATTTAATATTAATATTCATAAATAGAGCACATGATTAATTATTTTATAAATGCTTACATGGCATGAGGTGAGTAACTTAAATTATGTGAAATAACCCAACTTATTAATAATTATTAAGGTGGTGTATAATTTAGTGTTATTGGGTAAATTAAATTAATTAATTTGCTGCCATAATAATTAAGTATTTGCATGTTTATAATCCAAATAATAAATTGGGAGTCTAGCCCAATAAATTAATTGATGGACTTTTGAGTTAGCCCAATAAACTTGGGTTATTTAAAATCCAATTCGGAACCCAACATAATAGTTAACTGATGGTACAAGGTGTTGGTTAAATAAAATGTGGCGTGGGGCAATGGGCTGACCGACTAGCCCTTGTCTATGTCTCTAGATCTATACTCTTGTCCCAAATTAAGGGTCACCAAGTACAAGGAACAGAGCTTAAACTCTCTTTACGAAACTTTCAAGTCGCTAATCCTGTGCATGCGGGGCTAGCTAAGTGGTCGGTATGGAGTGGTTAAACAACTCCTTAAGTAACCATTGTTCAATTCTATTGCACCATGAATCCCAACATCGGGTAAAGCAAGTGTCTAGTCCATGCTTTTCTCTTTAAATACAAGCCACAATGGCAGTCTGTTATAGTGATAAGAGTGTTGGAGAAATCTGAGTAAAGAATTCTTAGTTGCTAAGCATTACCAAATCAGTGTGTGAGATATCAAGGTTAAAGCTCGAGAAGGTATAATTTCTACTTCGCTCTTAACTTGAGCCTTGTTTGATTCTCGGTTTTCCTAAATTAATAGGTTAAGTATGATGAATTAGCATGATATAGGGTGTTTAGAAAGCTTAATTTTGTGCATGAATACGTTAATAATTGCCTGGAATCAAGTTGTGGCTACTCTGCAAAACAGAGCATGTTCACTGCTTCTGAAATCCATGGGGTGCAACTGCACCGTACTTAGGAGCCAGTTGATGGGTTTAGTCGTGTTAGACCATATATTAAGAAATTCCCTTAGGTTGTATGCATATAGTAAAGTCTTAATGAAATTAACCCAACAAACTTAGACCTTGTCGAAATAGTGTAGACCAAAGTCTCTGAAAGAGCTGACTTCGGAGATGTCTTCGGACAAAGCGTGATGTCTTCGGACAAAGCGTGGTGTCTTCGGACAAGTCGTAATATCTTCGAACATGGCTAAATGACTTCGGCTTCGTACATGGCCATATGTCTTCATCTTCGGACATGGCCAGACGTCTTAGGCTTCTGACATGGCCATATGTCTTCATCTTCGGACATAGTTCATTCAGGTGATTTTCGCTATAAGTAGCAATCAACGCTAAAGGCAAGTTCCCTAACCTCACTCAAATTTACATTGAGCAAGTATCCGAACATTATTATTATTGTGTTACAAGTTCCTTACTTCTTACACTGTATACACTCGAATTGTCATCTCAAGCAAATATATGTTTCTATTCGAAAATTATTTATATACCTTGACGTTGTTGCAAGCATTGGATTTATCATTCTTAAATGCATGATAAAAATTGTCTAAGCCTTTGATTCGACTAGACTATTATTATGCTATCCAAACCAATTGACTTGTTGCGGACTATCATAAATCTACTGAGATGAAAAACCCTCATTGAAGGGGAAATTATATATTGTCGGGGAACCGACGTGCGCACATGAGTATGATTAAATGTTATGCATAATAACGAGAGTACTTTAAGTGATCACCGTTGTACTCGTTTACATTGGATTATAGTGTAATACCGTTAAATTCTAGTAAGAGTTCTTAGTCCTTAGTATTTGCGCCAAAGATTCATTCATGTTGAACCTCGAAATGAATAAATCCACGAAATTTTGTTGATATCCTTCATCTATAGCGACACCTATTGAATACTCTTGATATATCTTGATATCCTTGAACTACCAATTATTATTATACCTTTGAAAGGTTTAAATGCTATAACCGCTTGTTCTTACCGGCTATATTACTTCTTTGGGCAAACTTCGTTGCTCATTCTTGCTTCCTAAAACATTACATTAAAGGCGAGCAAGCGCGGTACTTCCGGAGACGGGACAAGGGAAAGGGCAAGGGACGAATAACTTAGTCCTTAAGACTAGAAGTATTATTATTATTGTTATGCTTGTTATGATGTATTCAAGAATGATTAAGTTATGTTTAAGTTAATCACTGAATTGTCGTAGTAATGGTTATGGTACCTTGGGACGCAAATATTTATATTATATCAATGTAAATTATTCTAGTATTTTCGTTGTTGATTTTAGTAAGATATTCGTAGTTGTACGTGATGCACCGAATTCGAGATATGGGTGTCCGAATTTTGGGGGTGTCACAATCCTTCCCCAGGGTTACTAAAGAAGTCATCATTGTTTTCATCAGAAACAATGTCATTTGTCGATATGGACAACCCGAGGTCATTGTGTTAGACAATGCTAAGAACCTCGACAATAAAATGATGGAGGAATTATGCAGAAAATTCCACATCAAATACCTCAACTCCGTCATCTACCGTCCAAAGATGAATGGTGTTGTTGAAGCGGCTAATAAAAACATCAAAAAGATCATGCAAAAAATGTCCGCCAATCACAAAGGATGGCCTGACCTCTTGCCTCTGACTTTATTAGCCTACAGAACTTCCATGCGAACTTCCACTAGGGCAACCCCCTACTTATTAGTCTATGGGATGGAAGCAATGCTCCCCATAGAGGTGGAAATGGAATCCCTCAGAGTATTGATGGATGCTCAGTTGGGTGAAGACCAATGGGTACAAGATAGGTATCACCAATTGTCTCTGATAGACGAAAGGTGATCCGCGGGTATCTTCCATGATTAGTTATATCAGCAAAGGATCGCACGATCCTACAACAAAAAAGTCTGACTAAAGTAATGCAAACAACATGACTTGGTTTTGAAGAAGATCATTGACAACCAAGATCAATCTAAGGAAAAATTCACTCCTAACTGGGAAGGCCCATTTGTTGTCAAAGAAGTATTAACAGGAGGTGCTCTCAGATTGCAGGAAATGGATGGCGATGAATTTCCACAGCTTATCAACTCGGACACCGTGAAATGGTACTATATCTAAAGTTACCATCAAACAAACATCCTGGTTTTGATTATCAAATCACCAGTCATGTTTTGAACCCTTTCCTTTCTACATACTCTTCTGCCCCTCAGGGAAATATACACTTCAAGCCAGCAGCCTGATTTTACCTCATTTCAAACCTTCCATACAATTTCAGTTATCCTGAAGACAGGATTTAACCTTTCACAATTTCGGTTATCTTGAAGACAAGATTGAACCTTTCACACTTGCAGTTTATCCTGAAGACGGGATTAAACTTTTCTACGCCTGCAATTTATCCTGAAGATGGGATTAAACTTTTCTACGATTGCAGTTTGTCCTAAGGACGGGATCAAACTTTTTATACACCTGCAGTTTATCCCCATTATGGGATAAAACTTTCTTCTCCCCGCATTATAGCCTGCATATGGGATTCACGTTCCTCTTCATCTGCGATTCGTCCTGAGGAGCGAACTATGTCGACCTGATCTCCTCTTCAATAGGAGTACGTAGGCATCCATTTATGGTTCAGTCTAACCCCTACCAGAACAAAAATTCTTATCACACGGTACTGGGATCAACCTTAAATTCGCCTACATTTTATCAGTTTCAGATCAAAGGGATGGAATTACCCAACCTCTTCTCACAAATAGAAGAATCGGTGACCATCTAAGCTGTGATCGCGCCTCAAAGAGCAATACCAACCCATAAGAGATGGAATTAACTAGGCTTCTCACAAATAGAAGTATTGGCGACCATCTGTGGTGTGGTCAATCTAAGAGAGGAAGAAACCACCCTCCTCTCCACTTTTCCATACAGATACCAGTCCCAGGACACCAAAGATTGTAGGGATTTATAGTAATCAATGATTCGTTCTGAGAGATCATGAGACGTCTCAATGTCCATCTATCAAGGATAAGTTCAGAATGCATCAAAGATCACAAGGCCCTAAAGAATCAGGAAAACATCAAGCAAGTATCAAGGCATAACTGAAAGGGAAGTGAATTAAAATATATTTCCCTACCATACATAATACTGCTTGATATATACATATGTGTTATACATGAAAAAATGGCTAAGCTAGTCTGTGTAGGAAAATACAAAGCTATCTACAGATCTGTGTGTAGGCGAACTATCAGATCTAACATTGCATCCCTCTCTGAAGACGGAGGTAGCACTGAAAGCTCCTGCCCAAAGGTATTTACACGAGCTAGCAGATCAAAGGCTAATTGCATGGTAGCATAATGCTCATCAATATAAGCACTCATGTCGGTGAGACTGATAGTAATCTGGGATATCACTGAAGTTCTGTCTGCAATGGCCACATCCTTAGCAGATAAAGCGGCATCCCGCTCCACTATCAATACATCCTTGGCTGATCTAGCCTCATCCCTCTCTAACAGAGCGGTATCAATCTCATCAAAAGTTGTCAACATCGTGGCCCTAGCCTGATCTCTATCATAGGTCATCAGATGTAAGCTCTACTCCAAATGATGTGCCGAATACTGAGTAACAGTGGTACTCGGGGTGGGAGAATCCATCACAAATCTTCATGCACCCAATGATCCAAATCATCGATGGGAATAACGACCTCCTCTATAGGCTCCTCATTGTCGAATCAATCCCACAGACTTTGTGGATACTACCATGAACCGATGCGATCATGTCTCAATCCATACAGAATACTCTATAGAACAACCTGGATGACTGATAGAAAACTCAGCCAGCTCTCACTGATCCTAACAGACATACAACTTGGATCTGTCCTCCGCTGATAAACAATGTGAAGCAAAGTGCTGACTCACTGCCCCCTCATAAGGATGAAAATCGTGAAACTGGTCAAACTGACACATAACGGCCAATGGGTGGTAAGTGATCATGCCCCTCAATCCAGCAATAGGGAGATAATCCATGCCCGGACATGAGTATTGAAGTTGTAGGATGAACTAAGCCCCAAACACTGCAATATGGCAAACAAATCCCTAATCCATGCCAGGAAAGTTGACCACGATGCAGCATTTGTACACTCTGCAGGCTGAAAGGAGTACGACATGGCTATCTCATGGGTGAAGCAAAACACCTGCTGTCTAAGTGTGCCAATCGGTCTCAAGTGTGACATAAACAACATATACAGCATGACCGAGCTACATGTAAACACTCCTGCTGGATAAGTGCAGCAGTATGTAGCTAGCCTCAGAGTCTCTACAATGATCATCGGTATAATGGTACGACCCTCCCTGAGAGCTCTCACTGCCATAATGACGCCGATATCCAGCTCATCCATGTACCGCGACATGAAGACGTATGACAATATGTATAGAAGCAGTACATCTACTCTGGCTAAACGCCAATGGTGCTCCGATGTGGTGAAATCCATAGAATGTCGTGCATAGCTATCCTCAGACCCAAACCTGTCAAACAGGAAATGCTGGGATATCACGTGGCCAGATGTAATCTCGTCCTGGACCACTCTACGTCTCAATCTGGTGAGGGTCATGAACTGTCTGCTCATGTCCAGCGGCAACATCGTTAATCGTGCATACTCCTCCAAAGTAGGAGTCAACTCCTAGGTCCCAAATCGAAAAACCTTCCTCTCCGATACCCAGTGCTCTAGCATACCCTCTATAAATCCTGTGGGAACCTGAAACATCAACAGGGTTATAGTATACTGTAGCAAATCATCTACGATCACCGTGTCTGATGGTGATATACTATCATAACCATGAGCGCATACCAGATACCACCAAAAATGGTGGGGTATGATCAATACGGCAAACTATCGAAGAAGACATCTGTACGGGCCGTGTCATAAGACCATCCAGGGGTCAATGTTAAATATCTCTGGACATACATACATATGTATAATATAATAACATGCATGATATAATAGATGGCAATATGATATAGGGAATGGAAAACTGTACATACATTCTTAAGTATATCATCATCTAATACATCTCTGTACAGCTAAAATACAGGGAAATGGGGCGAAGCTACCAAACATCCAACAGAGGCCTATCAAAAGATATAGCGAGAATGGGGCGAAGCTACCCAACAGCTAACAGATGCCTATCAAAAGAGATAGTGAGAAATATATCAGAAAAAGTCAAGAGTGTCAATGTCTACATCATCGATATTGTCCACGTGATGTAACTCTTCCTGAGTCACTGGATCTCTATCTACAGGGATGTCAGGCCAATACAAGGGAGGATCTGCACCGGAAAAGTCATATGGGTCACCTGAGGGGCCAGCGCTAGAGCTGGAAGGATAAAAAGTATCTACCTCTGAAGGATCTCTGCCCAAATGCCGAATGAAAATATGGGACCGGTGTGACGCCCCCAAAATAGGTCCATTCCACCTAACCTATTCTGAGTCACCAATAACATGGTACAGAAACAACTACAACTTTACTAATACAACCCATAAACTGTGAGTTTAAATACAAATATTGTCATCTAGACAATATACATACCCAACTAAGTCCTCATTACAATTATTGATACAATACTTTACAAAAATGGTGAGGACTACTAAAACAACTTCCTAGACCCTTCATTCCGTACCCCGACTAATACTCGCTACATTCTCGCCTCCTGAGAAGAAAAATAGAACAAAAAGGAAAAGGGTGAGCTTAACTAGACCAGTAAAGAATATTATGACTAAGATAATATAGAACAAATTATCTTTAGTCTTCAACAGGAAAAAATCTGATAGAATACAATAGACAACAAGTTTCAGATCAGCAGCGAAAATAATAATTCATAGATGAGTTACGTAGAGAATGAAATCTACTACTATCTATGAATTTAAAAGTCCATCATCATTATTTTATCCCTGTAACATCAATCAATGCACATCTTGAATCATATATTCATCTTTGCACTACAGGCCAAAGATATTCATCAATCGGTCATGTTCATCTCAACACCTGTACATCTTTGCACTACGAGCCAAAGATATTCATTATAAAATCATTTATCTTTGCACTAGAGGCCAAAGATATTCAATAATATCATCATTTAGGACTGAGGATGATGAAAAATATTTTAAAGGAAATGAATCTAGTGAAACAAAAGAATAAATATCAAGGATTCGTATTTCAACTATTTCATGTCCAAAAATACCTCATAAATAATCACAGTGAAGTAAAATTCAAGAATAATCAAAATATGGATACAATCAAAGCTAGTATCCATAATAGATATTTTGGACGAAAAGGAAAAAAATTCATTTTTCGATGAATAGTCTATGAAGTATTCGTGAATAGTGCCGATAAGTGAATAGTCATGAGTATCGTGAATAGTAACCCCGAACACAAAAAGTTCCAAATTTGATTAAAAGTTCAAACCAATATTTCAAAGAAAATGATATTGAAGAAAATAATATCATTTAAAAAAAATAACATCCCTTACCTCGAAAAGACGGTATTTTAATCTGGATTACTAGATATAGTCTTTGAAGGAACTTGCACCAGATATAGCAACACTCAAGGTATCAAAATACTCACAAGAATACGCTCTATATATCGAGAGAAATAGAGAAAACTTGATTTACGGTGTGATTTTCAATTCAAACCTAAGCACCCTATTTATAGGAAAATGCTTAGAACACCAAAGCAGAAAATTAAATATAATATTAATATATTTATCAAATTTTCCTTAGCCCACCTCTAGAGATCTGATTTCAGCACTTTGCACATGTTAATGATGTCCACAAAATACAAAAAATGTTTTTTATCAAAAAAATAAATAAAACTTCCAAAAATCAATTATTTCAGAACTTCAGAACTTCAATAATTTATAATAAATAGCCCTTTTATCAGAAAAATTCAAACCACATGTCTTTTTCATAGAAAATTTCATTCTCTACAACTTTGCAGAAGAAAGTTTTTCCAAATTCCAAACAGAAATTGATCGAAATCTACAAACGGACGATTTTACAGGCTATAATCAAATTTCGGTCAAGAATTAGGGTTTACCGACACACAAAACATGTGTTAATCTTTTGAATGCAACAAAAATACTCTTCCTCCTCATATACTCATATATTCCACATTCATTGTAAAAATATCACCATTATTATATTATTAAAATAATATATTTAAATGAATTATTTTATCAGAAAAAGATAAAATATTAATTTTCAACAATTGTCACATTAAAAATTTTCTCCATCTATATCCACATAAAATCAATATTTTCCTCATCATATAAATCAATAATTAATTATTCACAAATAATATTACGTAATCACAATCACAATCGACAACCGTGCGGGTTCCCAAGAAAGAGGGGCTTTCGATAAGGATTTCTCCTTCTTTGGCGCAATTAGATGACCAAACCTCTCCTTAGACAGAACTTTCTAGATATTGCCAATAATGTTATCTAATAATATTATTCAAATAATATGAATTATTGATCTGATAATGAAAATATTGTGTAGTGACAATTATTAAAACAACAATAATATCAACATAGCAATTATTGAATCAATAAAATATAATATTGAACAGTAATTACTGTAACAATTATTGAGTAATGCCTTCTTACGTAAGAATCAATAATTGGTGTAATACCGTGTGCTACTGTGTTTAAACCATCAGGTATTCTAACAGAATTAACGATAACTACTACGCCGTTATTTATAAACAACTTATTCTTGTCATTTTCTTCCTCCAATCGCTTTCCGTTATGGGGCCCACACAAGGCTGCGCCGTCGTACAAATATTCCTCGACAGTAAAACTATTCCATGACCAAACAAATATTCTCCGATAAAATGAATATTTTAAAACCACTTGTTTGTTTGAAATAATTGCGCATTTTACCCATAACTCACCACATTAATCAAATCAACCCTTACTATTTTAACATAATAAATAGAGGAAATTTAATTTCATATAATAAATTGGGATCTTATAACCTCCCTCCTTATAAAATTTTGTCCTCGACATTGACGTACTTACCTGGTGTTTCGAAAAGGTGATGATACCTCGCTACTCCCAGGTCATTTCTTCAATAGCATGGTTCCTCCACAAAACTTTGACTTGTTGTATGACCTTTGTACATAAGTCATGCTCCTTCCTATCCAAAATCTTTACAGGTACCTCCTCGTACGTTAAATCTTCGGCTATCTCGTCTGGTTCTAATTCAATAACGTGGTTCGGGTCGTCCACATATTTACGTAACATCGGTACGTAAAAAACGTTATAAACACGCGACATACATGGCTGTAAAATGAGTCTATAGGCCACAGTTCCTATTCGATCGAGAATTTCAAATGGATTAATAAATCGAAGGTTTGAGCTTTCTTCACATCACCGATTCTCGCTTTTGAAATAACAACTTCTTGCACCTCCTTCTTCAAATTCATCAGCTCCGGTGTGTAGCTTGAACAACTTTAACTTTATCGATTAAAGTCGATTATACTCGTATATCATCACGTGGGTACCTAGAGTTTTCACCTCCATCTCTATTATTTGTAAGTTATACAAAATTACTCTTTGACAATATCGTACTCGTATACGATCTTCTACTCAGCACGTCAGCTACCACGTTCGCTTTTCCAGGATGGTATGGTCAGAACATATGCCGAAATGAGTCTCCTCTTGAGTTCTTCGAAGCTCTTCCCACATTCCTTGCTCCATTCGAATTTTATATCTCTACGAGTCAGCTAAGTTAATGGAGTATCGATTTGAGAAAATCTTTCCACGAATCACCGATAATAACCAACTAAGCCTAGAAAGCTACGTATTTCGATTACTAACATAGGTTGCTCTCAACTGTGACTCATATCCCAATCTTGGATAGCACGTCACAATGGCACCTATCAGTTTACTACCACACGAATATGGTGTCCCCTACGGAGAGTCTGGCTTCGGTGCATTCCACAAAGGAAGTCACCAGTTAGAGGCTCGGGTATCAACTTCTATAGTTGGGTTTTTAACTCCTGAAGTTCAATAGGAGCCATTAGATATGAGATTTTAGAAATGGGTTTTGTACCAGATTTAAAGTCGATACAAATTCAATATCACATATCACGCTCTGGGAGTAGGCCAAGAAATTCTTCAGGAAATACGTCAGGAAATTTACTAACAACAGAAATATCATTCAAATCTGACGTATTTTTGTTCAAGTCCATGACATTGTTAAGAAAGCTTGACATCCATTTTTCAATAAACGAATGACTTTATGGCGTGATATGAAAGAGTTTGACTTCAATGGTTTGGTTGCTTGAATTCGAATAACAAGTTGCTTAGGAATATGAAAACTAACAACCTTACGAAAGCAATCAATTTTGGAATGATGAGTAGTTAACCTATCAATCCCTAAAATCACATCAAAAGCAAGTATCTTTAAAGAGATAAGATCAACAGGTAATGTGATGGTGCCAAATTGGATCAAACAAAATTTATAAGTAGTGGATGTAACGAAAGTTTCTCCTAACGGAGTCTCCACAAATAAGTCAAAGTCTAATTTCTCCGTAGTCAAGTTCAAACGTTGAGCGCAAGTAAGAGAGATAAAAGAATGGGTAGAACCGGTATCTAGTAAGGTATAAACTTCGCAAGAATTTATAATTAACTAACCCGTGCTAACTTCGTTTGGGTTCCTCGCATTTTGACTGGTCACGACAAACTCTCTTCCAGGAATCGTTGACTTTGACTTTTCTGGGACATCCTTTTGAGTCACCATCCCCGCTGGACTGGATTTCGCTACCGTACAATCTCGAGCGATATGTCCTTCCTTTCCAAAATTATAACATATCTTGAATTATTGTGGGCAGTTTGGGCTGATATGACCCTCTTCTCCGTATTTGTAACATCTAACCGGCGGTCGTTCTCTTCCCTTAGAATTTGTTGCTGGTGCTGGTGTCGCCGACGTCTTCCCGTCATCGTTAAATCTTCTCTTCTTGAAATTTCCACTTGAATTATTTCTTCTATTATCTTGGCCATGATTACCACCGAAGCGGTTACCATTTCTGGCATGATAATTTCCTCCACGATGGTTATCATTGTTCCGATGACCGTTGCCACCGGTACGATTATCATCAAGTTTTTGGTAGTTATTCTTCGGTTGAGCTGACTCATTATCATGCTCCAATAATTGAGCCCTATTCACAACATCTGAATATAGAGAAAATTTATGAGAAATGAGATATTGACGTATGTCGGGTTTCAAACCTCTCAGAAACATCCGCATCATCGTTCCTCATTCTCCACCAAATGAGGTGCAAACACGGATAACTCATGAACTTACGCCTCGTCTTTGGGACATCGTCATGTCATTCTGTTCTAGTCTAATGAACTCCGCTTCCTTCATATGATGAATACTTTTAGGAAAGTACTTGTCATTGAACAGTTTCTAAAATGTCTCCCAAGACATGCTTGAAGTCTTACCGGATGGGTATGCTTCACGATTCCCACCAAGAATGTCGGCCTCATTCTGAACATAAAAGTGGCGAATGGAACCTTCTGTTCCTCTATGCATCCTAAGACATCGAATATTTTGGTAATTTGTTTAACCCACGTCTCCGCCTTAATCGGATCTGGCTTTCCCCAGTATTCTGGTGGTCCCAACTCTTTGAACTGCTTGGCTGTGACAAACCGTGTATTGCTTTCATTTCCACCTGTATTTTGAACACGAGTCTCTCTCGTCTGATTTTGCATGAACTACAAAAAGCTTCTAAACATCCCGTCGTTCATCGTCTGATCAGTGGTGTTGTTTATAGGAGGAACATTGCCAGCCTGCTGCACGTTCTCCTCATTGGTGAGTACAGGCGTCTCCACGGTCTCATTTACTCCACTGTTAACATTCTCAGTCGACAATCCCAAATACTGCCATAAAATAAAGGTTAATTAAAGAAATCAACATATCACATAATATCCCTATATACTGACCAACCAACAAATAAGCTTAGGTAGGACACACTAGCGAAGGATTTACTCGTCTCTCCCCTCCTAGTTCTATTCCACGATCTCCGCCATAGATCATATCCCTAAGCTCTGATACCAACTATGACGCCCCCAAAATAGGTCCATTCCACCCAACCTATTCTGAGTCGCCAATAACATGGTACAGAAACAACTACAACTTTATTAATACAACCCATAAACTGTGAGTTTAAATATAAATATTATCATCTAGACAATATACATACCCAACTAAGTCCTCATTACAATTATTGATACAACACTTTACAAAAATGGTGAGGACTACTAAAATAACTTCCTAGAAGCTTCATTCCGTACCCCGACTAATACTCGCTACATTCTCGCCTCCTGAGAAGAAAAATAGAACAAAAAGGAAAAGGGTGAGCTCAACTAGACCCGGTAAAAGAATATTATGACTAAGATAATATAGAACAAATTATCTTTAGTCTTCAACGAGAGAAAAATCGATAGAATACAATAGAATAACAAGTTTCAGATCGGTGAATGAAAATAATAATTCATAGATGAGTTACGTAGAGAATGAAATCTACTACTATCTATGAATTTAAAAGTCCATCATCATTATTTTATCCTGTAACATCAATCAATGCACATCTTGAATCATATCATCATCTTTTACTTCTGAGCCAAAGATATTAATTAGTCGGTCATGTTCATCTCAACACTGTACATCTTTTGCACTACTGGCCAAAGATATTCATTATAAAATCATTTATCTTTTGCACTACAAAGCCAAAAGATATTCAATAATATCATCATTTAGGATGAGGATGATGAAAAATATTTTAAAAGGAAATGAATTCGATGAAACAAAAGAATAAATATCAAGGATTCAGTATTTTTATTTATTTCATGTCCAAAAATACCTCATAAATTATTATAGTGAAATAAAATTCAAGAATGATCAAAACATGGATACAATCAAAGCTAGTATCCATAATAGATATTTTGGACGAGAAGGAAAAAATTTTATTTTTCGATGAATAGTATCTGAGTATTAAGTGAATAGTGTCAGATATCGTGAATAGTGTATTATATCGTGAATAGTAACCCCGACACAAAAAGTTCCAAATTTGATTAAAAGTTCAAACCAATATTTCGGTATAATGATATTGAAGAAAATAATATCATTTAAAAAAAAATAACATCCCTTACCTCGAAAAGACGGTACTCTTGACGGGAATACTAGATATAGTGCTGAAGGGAACTTGCACCGTATAGCAACACTCAAGGTATCAAAATACTCACAAGAATACGCTCAATATATCGAGAGAGAAATAAAGAGAAAACTTCAGTTTCTGGTGTGATTTTCAATTCTAACCTAAGCACCCTATTTATAGGAAAATGCTTAGAACACTAAAGTAGAAAATTTAATATAATATTAATATATTTATCAAATTTTCCTTAGCCCACCTCTAGACATCTAATTTCAGCACTTTGCACATGTTAATGATGTCCACAAAATACAAAAAACGTTTTTTATCAAAAAAATAAATAAAACTTCCAAAAATCAATTATTTCAGAACTTCGAAACTTCAATAATTCATAATAAATAGCCCTTTTATCAGAAAAATTCAAACCACATGTCTTTTCCATAGAAATATTTCATTCTCTACAACTTTGCAGAAGAAAGTTTTTCCAAATTCCAAACAGAAATTGATCGAAATCTTCAAACGGGCAATTTTACAGGCTATAATCAAATTTCGGTCAAGAATTAGGGTTTACCGACACACAAAACATGTGTTAATTTTTTAATGCAACAAAAATACTCTTCTTCCTCGTATACTCATATATCCCACAATCATTGTAAAAATATCACCATTATTATATTATTAAAATAATATATTTAAATGAATTATTTTATCAGAAAAAGATAAAATATTTCAATAATTATCACATTAAAAATTTTCTCCATCTATATCCACATAAAATCAATATTTTTCTTATCATATAAATCAATAATTAATTATTCACAAATTATATTACAGAATCACAATACTGACAACCAGGCAGTTCCCAAGAAAGAGTGGGCTTTCCAATAAGGATTTCTCCTTACTGGCGCGCAATTAGATAACCAAACCTCTCCTTAGACAGAACTTTCTAGACATTGCCAATAATTTTATCTAATAATATTATTCAAATAATATGAATTATTGATCTGATAATGAAAATATTGTGCAGTGACAATTATTAAAACAACAATAATATCAACGTAGCAATTATTGAATCAATAAAATATAATATTGAACAGTAATTACTGTAACATTTATTGAGTAATGCCTTCTTACGTAAGAATCAATAATTGGTGCAATACCGTGTGCTACTGTGTTTAAACCACCGGGTATTCTAATGTAATTAAGCGTAATAACTACTGTAGTTATTTATAAACAACTTATTCTTGTCGTTTTCTTCCTCCAATCGCTTTCCGTTATGGGGCCCACAAAAGGCTGCGCCGTTGTACGAATATTCCTCGATAGTAAAAATATTCCACGACTAAACAAATATTCTCTGATAAAATGAATATTTTAAAACCACTTGCTTATTTGAAATAATTGCGCATTTTACCCATAACTCACCACATTAATCAAATCAACCCTTACTATTTTAACATAATAAATATAGGAAATTTAATTTCAATTAATAATAAGTTGGGGTCTTATAACCTCCCCTCCTTATAAAATTTTGTCCTCGAAATTGACGTACTTACCTAGTGTTTCGAAAAGGTGATGATACCTCGCTACTCCCAGGTCATTTCTTCAATAGCATGGTTCCTCCACAAAATTTTGCCTTATTGTATGACCTTTGTACTTAAGTCATGCTCCTTCCTATCCAAAATCTTGACAGGTACCTCCTCGTACGTTAAGTCTTCGGCTATCTCGTCCGGTTCTAACTCAATAACGTGGTTCGGGTCGTCCACATATTTACGTAACATCGGTACATAAAAAACGTTATAAACACGCGACATACTTAGCTGTAAAATGAGTCTATAGGCCACAGTTCCTATTCGATCAATAATTTCAAATGGATTAATAAATCGAAGGTTTGAGCTTTCCTCACATCACCGATTCTCGCTTTTGAAATAACAATTTCTTGCACCTCCTTCTTCAAATTCATCAGCTCCGGTGTGTAGCTTGAACAACTTTAACTTTATCGATTAAAGTCAATTATACTCGTATATCATCACGTGGGTACCTAGAGTTTTCATCTCCATCTCTATTATTTGTAAGTTATATGAAATGATTCTTTGACAATATCGTACTCGTACTCGTATACGATCTTCTACTCAACACGTCAGCTACCACGTTCGCTTTTCCACGATGGTATGGTCAGAACATGTGCCGAAATGAGTCTCCTCTTGAGTTCTTCGAAGCTCTTCCCACATTCCTTGCTCCATTCGAATTTTATATCTCTACGAGTCAGCTGAGTTAATGGAGTAGCGATTTGATAAAATCTTTCCACGAATCACCGATAATAACCAACTAAGCCTAGAAAACTACGTATTTCAATTACTAACTTAGGTTGCTCTCAACTGTGACTCATATCCCAATCTTGGATAGCACGTCACAATGGCACCTATCAGTTTACTACAGCACGAATATGGCGTCCCCTACGGAGAGTCTGGCTTCGGTGCATTCCACAAAGGAAGTCACCAGTTAGAGGCTCGGGTATCAACTTCTACAGTTGGATTTTTTACTCCTGAAGTTCAATAGGAGCCATTCGATATGAGATTTTAGAAATGGCTTTTGTACCGAATTTAATGTTGATACAAATTCAATATCACGCTCTGGGAGTAGGCCAAGAAATTCTTCAGGAAATACGTCAGGAAATTTACTAACAACAGAAATATCATTCAAATCTGACGTATTTTTGTTCAAGTCCATGACATTGTTAAGAAAGCTTGACATCCATTTTTCAATAAACGAATGACTTTATGGCGTGATATGAAAGAGTTTGACTTCAATGGTTTGGTTGCTTGAATTCGAATAACAGGTTGCTTTGGAATATGAAAACTAACAACCTTACGAAAGCAATCAATTTTGGCATGATGAGTAGTTAACCAATCACTCCCTAAAATCACATCAAAAGCAAGTATCTTTAAAGAGATAAGATCAACAGGTAATGTGATGGTGTCAACTTGGATCAAACAAAATTTATAAGTAGTGGATGTAACGAAAGTTTCTCCTAATGGAGTCTCCACAGATAAGTCAAAGTCTAATTTCTCCGTAGTCAAGTTCAAACGTTGAGCGCAAGCAAGAGAGATAAAAAAATGGGTAGAACCGGTATCTAGTTAGGTATAAACTTCGCAAGAATTTATAATTAACTAACCCGTGCTAACTTTGTTTGGGTTCCTCGCATTTTGACTGGTCACAACAAACTCTCTTCTAGGAACCGTTGACTTTGACTTTTCTGGGACATCCTTTTGAGTCACCATCCCCGCTGGACTGGGTTTCGCTACCGTACAATCTCGAGCGATATGTCCTTCCTTTCCACAATTATAACATACCTTGAATTGTTATGGGAAGTTTGGGCTGATATGTCCCTCCTCTCCGTATTTGTAGCATCTAACCGGCGGTCGTTCTCCTCCCTTAGAATTTGTTGCCGGTGCTGGTGCCGCTGATGTCTTCCCGTCATCGTTAAATCTTCTCTTCTTGAAATTTCCACTTGAATTATTTCTTCTATTATCTTGGCCATGATTACCACCGAAGTGGTTACCATTTTTGGCATGATAATTTCCTCCACGAAGGTTATCATTGTTCCGATGACCGTTGCCACTGGTACGATTATCATCAAGTTGTTGGTCTTTATTCTTCGGTTGAGCTGACTCATTATCACGCTCCAATAATTGAGCCCTATTCACAACATCTGAATATAGAGAAAATTTATGAGAAATGAGATATTGACGTATGTCGGGTTTCAAACCTCTCAGAAACATCCGCGTCATACGTTTCTCATTCTCCACCAAATGAGGTGCAAACCTGGATAACTCCGCGAACTTCGCCTCGTACTGGGACATCGTCATGTCGTTCTGTTCTAGTCTAATGAACTCCGCTTCCTTCATATGATGAATACTTTCAGGAAAGTACTTGTCATTGAACAGTTTTTGAAACGTCTCCCAAGACATGCTGAGTGCGGCTGGATGGGTATGCTTCACAGATTCCCACCAGTAATCAGCCTCATTACGGAACATAAAATTGGCGAATTGAACCTTCTGTTCCTTCGTGCATCCCAAGACATCGAATATCTTGGTAATTTGTTTAACCCACATCTCCGCCTTAATCGGATCTGGCTTTCCCCAGAATTCTGGTGGTCCCAACTCTTTGAACTGCTTGGCTGTGACAAACCGTGTGTTGCTTTCATTTCCACCTATATTTGGAACACGAGTCTCTCTCGTCTGATTTTGAATGAACTGCAAAAAGCTTCTAAACATCCCGTCGTTCATCGTCTGATCAGTGGTGTTGTTTACAGGAGGAACATTGCCAGCCTACTACACGTTCTCCTCATTGGTGAGTACAGGCGTCTCCACGGTCTCATTTACTCCACTTTTAACATTCTCAGTCGACATTCTGAAATACTGCCATAAAATAAAGGTTAATTAAAGAAATCAACATATCACATAATATCCCTATATACTGACCAACCAACAAATAATCTTAGGTAGGACACACTAGCGAAGGATTTACTCGTCTCTCCAGTCCAATCAGGAATAAAAATGCTACGTGATTGAGCGGAATAACCGGAAATCCTAGTTTCTTGTCGATCAGAGTTAAACTCCCGTCGTCTCAACAGTATTCGTCTAAATGCAGGGTATACTATGCCAATGAGCTCAGCTTTCACAGATCATGCTCGAAAATACCCCATAAAGGTCCGATGCCATCATTTGCAGGGTCACAACCCTAAACCTCACCGGCGGGGGTTATAACGCAAAAATAACGAAATACCAAACCTCCCCGGCGGGGGTTACAACGTCAAAGTTACCAACATCTACGTATCCCCGGCAGGGGTTACAACGCATATCTTTCAAGCCTATATGTATCCCCGGCGGGGGTTACAACGCAATGCAACCATTGATACACACATCAATGAAGGTCAAGCAACCTTGACGTCATATCAGCCGATGGCAAGTAAACCCATCGAAGCAATTCATCCACATACCCCCGGCGGGGGTTACAACACAATGCTACCATTGACACATACATCAATGAAGGTCAAGCAACCTTGACAATGCACCCAGCAGGGATCTATCCGGTGGTACACACATCAACGAAGGTCGGGCAACCCTGACATCGACAAACTGTTGGCAGTAACTCCGATAAAATGAGGGAATATGTTATACACATCCTCAAACAGACAAAGCCTTATCCCCACAGATCTCTTACACACAACAGGTACCTCTATGGAATATAAGCCACTGTCTAGGATTCAAGACTTTGGTGATAGCCCCAACATCAACATCTTTGGAGACTTAGATCGCATGTCCAAACCATCACTGATTGTCATCCTTACAGGATTACATGGCAATCATGCATCATACATTTGCATCATGTTGTTGCATATAGCATCATGTTTATCTTGCTTGCATTTCAAGTGTCTAGGATTTTTTATCCTATCCATGCCTTGTATTGCATGAATATGATAAAGAGGGGCATCTGTAGACACTCAAAATTTTCTGCATGCCTGTTACTAACATTGCAGGAGGGCAGATTCGTCTTTCGGAGATAACCCTGGAAGACAGCTTACATCCATTCCTGATACTATAGAAAGTTCAGTTCTAACCCGGAACACAAACCGGGAACATCATTTCCAACCCGGAACACAAACCGGGAACGTCATTCCGAACCCCAGAACACACACCGGGAATGTCATTCGTACAGTTTATTTTGTATTACCTCAGTTAACAGGTTAACGAAATTCTGTATTGGATCAACATTTGCCCCTCCACCATTGTTAACGGATCCTTTCTCCCTCTGATTCCGCTAAATTCTCCTAGGTGGCATGATCTGAGGAAAGGAAGAAACTATTAGGCTTTATGTGATATGCTATCCACATTAGCATTAAGAAGTTTAAGACGTCTATCGATCATTCTTGATTTAAATAAACAACTTCATTATCACAATAAAACTCGATACACTTGTCTGACCGAACAAAGGTTCAGACTCTATCTAACACAGTTCAAGAATTATTGAACTTTAAATGATGTACAAGTCCAAGACTGTACGAATTCAAGTGCACTAAGTGCAAATATCAATAATATCAATGTGGAATAATTGTATGGTAATTAAACCACTTAATAGCATGCTTGGAAATAAGATTCAAGCTTAAATGAATAACTTTCAATTCAACAATAACCTACTCAATACAATATGAAAAGGATAAGAAACTTTCACAACAAACAAGGTTGTATAAGTTAGGAAACATTACAACAAAATAAAAATAGTGTTCGAATACTCGCTCAATATAAATTTGAGTGAGATTAGGAAACTTGCACAATAAAAGTAGGGTTCAAGGAACTTGCACAATCAAAAAGTGAAATTTGCAGAAAACTTGCTCAATAATAATTGGAGTAAGTTTAGGGAAAACTTGCATAATAAAAGTAGGGTTCGGGAACATGCCTGTTTTCTCAGCTACAATTAATTTTAGCTTTAATTACTTGTGTTGAAATGACCTAATATTAGCAAGTCGGTCTTTTCAATTACTATGTGTAAACTAGTACAAGTCTACACTTAAAAGAATCAAGTCATCACATAACATGTTTCTCAACACATTATATGGCATATTGGTCATATATTACAAGGTAAAGAAATCATATAAGCATGCCTTAAATTTCAGAACCAAAAATAGAATCTATTTGTGACTGCAGGATTGCGCAGTTGTGCCTGGTCTAGGCTTAGGGACGGCGCAGCTGTGTTATCCCATAGCTAGACTAAGGTTGAGCTTCTGCACTTCCTGACTTCAGTCCAACTCTAACATACACCTATACATACATATTAACATATATACACGCTAGAGTTTCACATATAACATATGATAATTCTTAAGTTCATTACCACAAGTTTAACTTATAATTTATATGTCATTAAAACATAAAAATCGTGTAACCATCATGCTAAATACATATGTATCATGCTTAGGAGTATTATATCCATAATATGACATCTTACTACTTTAGTATCTAAGTACTCACATAATATGCAACTTATATTTGAAAACATGTTGAAGGTTGTCTTTGAAATCATATTAGCACGAATGATGAAAGATAGCACATATAAGACAACTTCAAAACTCTTATCATAAGGAGTTAAGTCATGTTAACCTCCTTTCAAGATCAGAATCTATATCTCTTTAGCATTCATGTTCATTAGCCTTATTGTACTAAGCTTTTCTTTTCAAACTAAGTTCTAGCATAAGGCTTATCAAGTTGGTCATGGATACAACATCTATGAATCACATATCATGCTCATTTAGATTCCAAATCAGTCATGTATATGGTCTCGTAAGTTCAAAACTCGTGAACACATTTTCCAGAAAGTTAGTTTTGAAAAATTTAAGTTTTGCTACAACTTTCTTACTAATCCAAGTTGATTACTTCATACCACATACAAAAGCTTTACATAACATGTTATACTCCTCTATAGGTATGTATCTAAGTCATAACATCAAGTTAGTAACACATATCACCAATAGAAACCCGCAACAGATTTTGGGTTACGGCGCAGCTGCGCCATGCCTGCACCAGAGTCAGTGACCTACTCTATTCTACAGAGCATCGAACATCAACACTCCTCTTTGATTTAAACATGCTTAATACCATCATTTAAGAGTTCAAACATGTAAGTCTACTTCCTAAACACATCATGGCATACCAATTCACTTTGACTAACAAAGAATTTCAAGTAATTTCAAGAATTTGACAAAAATCCAAATAAGAACGAAAGTTATGATTTATACCTCCTTGGCTTGAATTAGACCCCTCACACACTGAGTATGCTTCCAAAATTTCTTAGCAATTTAGGACTCAATCTCAGACTTTAACAAACAACAAAAATTGAAAATGGGGCTTGCATTTATAGAAGAAACTTGGACTAGATATTCACATTGCACTAAGGTTGAGTTCAAGGTGTAATGGAGAAAAACAATGGTTATTAAAGAGTGGTTGAGCAACCCACCCATCAGCCATTGGCCTAGAAATCATTACCTATTCTTAGCCAAATGCAAGTTACGTAAATCAAATGTAGGCTACTATTCATGTACTATAGTGACACTCATTTTGGGACAAGAGAAAATTTCAGCAACAAGCTTGGTTTGGTTACTATAATTCCCAACATGTAAACTTAATGTACAATTGTTACCATATTAGGAACTTAAGGTTTAATTTTGGTACTTACATCATATAATTCATGTACATTAAATACACGCAATTAAAATAACACAGTTAAGTATTATTGACCAGGTAGTTCCATAATTATTGCTACTACTCACCTAGCCATATCATAACATTATTTAATATTATATATCCAGTGTACACACATAACTTCTTTTCCAATTTCTGGAATAGACAGATATTTAATTATTTCGGAATTAAAATCACTTGTGATTTTATTGCACTACTTAATACTTCATATCATTAGAATGTATTCTTATTATATGATTTTATGCATGTCACACATTACACCAATGTTCTAATTCATTTTTTATAGCAGAACTAACCTTTCTAATTTTGGACACTGGCGCAGTTGCGCCATTTTATCTTCTTGGGGGCGCTTGGTGGTAGGTCCACCTCGAATGCCAAAATGGAATAGCTTTAAGCCAGTTCAACTTTCTATCATCACATAAGTCTTATATGAGATAATTTAACTTCTACACTGGTGATATACCCATAATTGATATAAATCAATATGTTCAACTCTTGCCACCATATTCAAATAAATTGAATATTTAATTAATAATCTTATCAAGTCTTTGATATTAGAATCTTACGGCTAGTCCACTAATTTAAATAAACTATTAGTGACTCCCTTTAATCATTTCATAACCACATAACCACATATGGTTTAAATAGACTCACAAAACTAACTCATTATAATTAAATCACATATTTAATTAAATAAGGAGTTTAAAATTTATGGTTATTACATTTTATACTTTCAACATATATATAAAACCTCATGCTATTTGCAATAAAGATTTAAAACAGTTAATCATCAAGTTCACATAACAAATAGGAACTAAAAGACTTATCTTTATCGTTGTTTACCAATAATAGTTTAACAGCTTACAGCTATCCGCACTTCACGTACCTTACACAATTATATAATCATGCTCATCAACTATTAGTCACATAGCAATGCAAAATAGTTGTAATGTAAATTTTACTCTATATCTCATAACCCTTCCTATTATCATTACACAATGTTCAATTTGATTGTGTTAACTTTCAACTTATATCTCACTATACTTCTTCTTAATCATACTCAAAGTTCATTCAAGTGTTTAGGCCTTGCTATGAATCATTATTTGTTTTATATTAACCCCATTTCATATCTTATAATACTCATTTCATTTGAGTTAAAACACTTTTTACGTTTATTAACACTTGTCACGGTGTTTCGACGTTTGTTTGTCAAACGCCCGATTTGTCTCTCTTATGTACGCTTATTATGCTTATACAACTTATCTAATATATCATTTATCAAAGTTAAGCATAATTGTATATTTACGAACATTCATGTTTTATAACTTAGGACAACATCTTTTATTGTCAGAAGCACTACACTTGAATACGTCCATGCCCAACGCCCTCCGATTGCTTTTGAAAACACAATAGGCCCAAAGATGGACATTTTTACTCCTTTTAATGACCTCAAATTAATAAACTTAAAGAATAAAAGTTGTAGGTCTATTCTTCCTCGTTCCGGATCATCTTGAATTGCCTCAACTAGAGTTCTTATGAAACCGTTATGGTCAATTTACTAAAATAGGTCAAAGCAGTCACACTTAATACACTTTGGGCGCGGGCGCACCCATTTCCTTCACACTCCAGTGCACCCGTGCCAGCTAGCAGTGCTCAGCGGCGTGCCCACACTCTTGGGCGACGTGCTTGGCTTCGCCCAAATTATAGTCTTTGTGATGTTTTTACTTTAAATCTTCATAACCTCTTCATTTTAAGTCGGAATTAGTTGGTTTTCATCTCTATGAACTCGTGAAACACTGAACTACTCATCTACAGAATAATTATAGCACTTTAAAAACATTAACAATTCATTTTAAGGGTTCTAATTCACTGTTCATGTTATTTTTTTCATGTTTTAAACATATTTAGCATAATCATTCACCACGGATTCAATTCCAAACAAAATCAATCCGTTTAAACATTGTTGTTTTCATTTTTCAACATAATAACAACATCTATTATCAATTTCAGATTATTACAAGATTTAACCATCAATTTGTACTCTAAAACAATCCATATTGTACATATTTAACCACAAACTTAATTTCTTCTTCTAAAACAAGTTTTCATGGATTTGATGCTCCAAAAATCATTTACAGATGATGTTTATCATATTACAATCATCTATTCACACATATAACCTATTCCTCAACAAATTGTTCATCAAAACCATTTATAGAGAAGAATTTAGAGAAATACATAAACTAAGAAATTAAAAAATTAGATTATTACCTTGACTCCTTCTAAGCTTATTTATATGATTAGAAAAAAATTGAACAATCTCCTTCTTCCTCTTGATTCTTCTCTTTGAATTCACTGAGTTCCTCTCTGAATTTTTACTTTTTCTAGACTCTCTTCTCTGCTCTTGCCACTAAGTGAATGAAATAAACTGATAAAATAATACTACGTGATTTTAACTTGGTTATCAGTTACCATATGCTAAGAGTCTCAGCAGTTAAATTATACCAAAGGTCATAAGACCTCGTTTGGCTAGAACTAACTTAAGACCTCTTTAATTTATTTTATTCCCTTCCTTATAATATAGTTTATCTGTCACAACCATTATTAAATTAAACCTCAATATACTTATAACTTCCATTTAGCCATTATAACAAATTACTAAATCTCTAATTTAATTACTTAATTAAATTAGAATATTTCATTCCATCAAATATTCATTTTACATTTCATAAGTATTTCAACTAAAATATTTATTTTATTCGATAAATATTTTAACTATTTAAGATTCACAATCAGTATTACATTAACATATTACACTCATATGTAATATATTACTTCCTTATTTATTAAAATAAATATGCTTACACTAATTAGTTATTTTAATTAAGTGAATTACTCACATTATTTATGAGATTTAATTCATAACAACTCTATTGCCAACATGGCATAATAATCAAATTATTTTATTTCATAATATAATTTTAACTTAATTAAATTAACTAATCTTATTCGATTAATTTTCTTTTCATAACAATTTCATTTAATTTTTTCAATAGTTAAATTAAGTATTAAACCTCATTTTCCAAACATATACATCTCTTTTATATTCACACTTAATCTCTTCACACCAAATCACATATTTCAAGATAAATTGCAAATATATATACTTACCCACACTCAAAACACATAATTTAAAATATATACATTTCATAATAAGAATTTTAATTATTAAATTCTTATTTTAATAACTTATAAAAATTCGGGTTGTCGCAGGAACTTTCCCCTTTGACTTGATGGTAGGATTCATCACCCGGTGGGAAGATATAGTGGATTCTCTTTCGACACTACATCAGTTGTATTGGATGTGGATCCTTCAGCCTCTCCATAATTCTATGGCACATTCTTGAGGTTGAAAACATGATATTATGGCCTGAATGGCAACATGATTGGCTTTGGCACAACCACTTTTAAAGGATTTTCAACACCTTTGAGCTTAATTGGTTGTACTATACGTGGTGTGGCAGCCAAATCTTCCTCAGAGGATACAACTGCTACGACATCCTTCCATTTTGTAGGAAATGTATCCCCGCTCTCCATGTCTGACGTCATTATGCGCCATCTGCGCAGGACAACATTGTCAATCAAGTTCTAGATAAGATGGCAGAGTTCCCAGCATTCCTTAGTGATGTGACCGCGAGAGTGGGAATGGTATTGTCATATTCCATTAGGATCAAACCACCTTGAGTAGAAGCTGATTGGAGCTAACAAAGCTGTGATTCTTCCCTCATTGATCAGTATTTGTAATATCTCTTCCATCGGTTGGCCTAAATAGGTGAATTCCCTTTTATTGGTGAAATCCCAACGAGATTTAGCTTTTGCTCTTTTTGCTTTTTTATCATCAAAGGTTTCACCTTCTGGAGTAAGCGGTGGAGTACTTGTAATAAGAGGAAGGAGGTTCGCATGCTCCTGGCTGAATAATTAACGTGTGACTTGGTGCTGATGAACCACCAGTTCTGCCAATTGGTTGACTTACTCACTAAGAGCCTTCATCTTTCGTTCCATCATAAACTGGAACTGTGCATAATCTCATTTGTCAACATTATCCTTGCTGATTTGGGATGATCCACCAACATAATGAGAACTCTGTCCACTGCTCCAACTAATCATGTTAACCTCTTCTTCCTTGTGTTGAGGGAGAGGGTTGTCTTGCACATGGGGTTAGTCGGGTTTGGTTACCACGATCTCACCATTGTCAATTAAATCCAGGATTTTGTGCTTCATGGCCCAACAATCCTTGGTGTCATGTCCTGGAGCTCCATCATGATAAGCGCACTTCCAGCTAGCATTAAAACCCTTTCCACTCGGGTTAGCTGGTGGAAGAAGATGAGTAATTTTCTTCTGAATTGTTAGAAGTTTGAGAATGTTCTCAAGTGAGTCCCCTAAGGGTGTGAACACTCGAGTGCGTCTGACTTCTCCACCTTTTGGAAATGGCGGGCATGAAGACTGTGCTTGGAAAGGGGAGTAGTTTCTCCTTTGAATAGGCATGTTCTGATTGCCTTTTTGTCCTTGTATTATCAAGGAAACATCATCCTCTTTCTTCTTATGGACCCTCCAAGGGTTGTTTCCATAACTTCTAGACTGGATGTGATCATCCACAGCTTTTAATGCAGCAAGGTCTTGAATCTTCCAAGACTTCAATCCCATCTCAGCCATTTCTCCATGTTTGATAGTTTCAGACAATGGCTTGCCTATGCCAGCTAAGCCCCTCTCGTACAAGGGAGCTTCTTAAATGTCTATGAAGGTCATCACTAATTCAGACTCAGTCATAGATGGAATAACTTGAGCAACAAGGCACCTCCACCTTTGGTCATACTCTCTAAAAGACTCATTGACTTATTTCCTGACCTTGGTAATTTGATACCGGTCTGAAGCCATCTTAATTTGGAAACTGTACAGGCTGAGGAAAGCATGGGCTAGCTCCTCCCAACTATGAATCTTGGAGTTGTCTAATCTGGTATACCATGCTCTGAAACAACTACATTCTGAGCTTTTCATTCTTGGCATAAGATCTGAGTTCTCCAATGAATACCTTCAAATGTGTGTAAGGATCCCCCAATCCATCATAATTTTCAAAATTGAGAGTCTTGAATTTCTCTGGATAATGAACCCCAGGAAATATGCACAAGTCAGAATATGAAACACTTCCGTGAGCTCCAATCCCTTTGATAAACTGAATGGTCTCTTCCAATTGTAGGACTTTCTTCTTAATATCATCGATTTCTGGATCTCCTCTGAGATGGGTGATTTCAAGGGTTTTGTTCATTCTGTCAAACTGAGACTCAGGTACTGGAACTTCTTTGTCCGGACCGTGGGTTCCTCCATGTGTAGAGGATTCTATATGTATGGGTATTTGTGGACCCTGAGTAGACTTGTGTAGTTTTTTTAGTAGAACAACCAACTCTGTAATTTGATTACTTAATCCATCGAACTCCTCACGAGAGACAGGAGTAGGATTAGGCTGACCAGATGTAGCCATGCTTGGCTGTAGGCTTTTTACCTTTTTAGACTTGGAGCGGGTTACCGGCCCAATTGATTCTTTACAAAAAGACTTATGTAGTTTAGTCTTAGGGAATGTAGAAATGTCACATGCTATGTAATGTGTCCGTTTTAGGAGTATTATCCTACAAAACGGATGTTAGTTGTTTTAAATGAGAAGATATCATGACAGGTTTTGATATGTAAGGGAATGCATGTACATATATTCCTTTATACTTTCCATTATATTGAGATTGACATGGAAATGAAATTACAAGTAATTATAATTATAAGTAATTGAAATGGGAACGTATAAAGTGACTTCCCTCCGCGTTTGGTTTATCAGAGGCTGGCATATCTTAGGTTACTCTCGCAGCTTTTTGGCATGAAGGTTCCCAGATCATCGCAATTTACTCAACAAGAAGTTAATCTAGTCTTTTAACTGGAGCGAATCTGGATGGTGCCTTTCCTGAGCCTCATTGGAATTAGTCTCCCTACGAGTCCAATAATCAAACACCGACAGGATAGCCTCCTGGTGGAGGGACCACACAACATAAATTCACATACAACGCGTCTCACCGTATGAAAATGATGACATGTGCGAAGCATTAATATCACAGGCAGATATAGTGCGAAGCACTAAGTGCAGTAAGTACATGCATTAGTACACATTCATTCAAATATAAATGCAACATCCACAAACAAGCAGATAAAATGTTTTGAAAATCTTTGAATAGCGACTTAAGCCCTCTTACTGGATGTCCCCAGCAGAGTCGCCACCTGTCAATGTCGGAATTTTATTTGTTTACTTCTATTCTTGTCTTTTGGTGTTCTCATGTTAGATGAGATTTGTTTGAAAAAATAAGTTTGAAAAGGTCTGACATGTATATGTCGACGATTGAATCGTAAATTAGTGCCATTGGTATTTTAAATGGTTGCACCAACTCAACCGAGAAATGGTTTGCACATTGACCTAGTGATGTAACACTGCTTAACTGGTCTATGAAACCGAGATTCATTAGGGTCCAGGGGCTTGATTAAGCATAGGGAAGGTGTTAGGCACCCCCCGACTTCTGTAGTGACACGGTGACCGCCGCTTTTCAATTTAAACTTTTATCTGAATGTGTGTGTGTGTAGGTCTATGTGTTGTTGTTTGGAAGTAGTGTTATGCCTCGTTTACACCTATATACAAAGGGTTTGAATTTTGTATAAAAGTTCAATTTTAACAAGATATGCAATGATGTTTTGTAAAACAGGTTTTTCAAACCCTTGTGCTCAATAGTAATTGAGGCCTTTGATACTTCCATTTTATTATGTGTTCAGCTTGGTTGCTTTTATTATTTTTGAGAGAACATAATGTACATAGTAGTGCCGAAATCCTTGTGGGCGTGAGAGCCATCTAAGGATATTCGAACACCATGAATAATTTACAAGATGGTATCAACTGAAAATGTCCATCACGGTGTTAGGTTTGTAATATTCATGAACGCAATCAAATTGCATAAAAAGTGCGGAAGCGTGTAAAAATCAGAGTTTAAAAATTTACAAACCATATACCCGGATCACCCTTTATGCATAATTATTAATTAAACGAAAAGATAAAGAATAAAATCATACCCTTGAAGATCGAGCTTCCTCAGGTACAAGTTTACCTCCAAATCCTTTCGCGTTCAATCTTGAATCCACCGGGGTTTTGTTCCTTCCTTTGATCAACGTTAGCCACCCATATGTTTGGCCTCTAGAGGTGATCCACCAAGGAAGAAGAAAATTCAAGAAGAAGGGTGGTTGGCTAAACCCTAGTTTTTCTATCTCTATAGAAAGGGTGTACTCTCCCAACAATTGGAATTATGTCGTATGTTGAAAAAGTCAACAACCTTCTTCACCCATAATAAGACTCCTCTTATTAATAGATGTGGGCAACCCACCTTAACAATTAAGGAATTGGGTTTTATTTAATTAATTAAATTCTTTTAATTAATTAAGCTCCCTAATCTTATTAGGGATAATTAATTAAACTCCTTTAACTAATTTTCCTTCCTAATCCAATTAGGAATAAATGAGAGTACTTATATTAAATTAATTCCTAAACTCTTTTAGAAATTAAAATAATAATAATTGTAATAATATTAATAAGACTCCTCTTATTAATTTATATTTAATATTTCTAAAATATTAAATAATAAATATTAAGCTATTTAATTTATTCTATCACCATAGATTAAATTAAATATACTTAATATATTATTACGATTATGCCATTAACTTCTTAAATAATTATTCTTCCTTTTATGGTGTGACCCTTTAGGTTCTCCATATTAAACCTGGTTGTGAATAAATCAATTAGAACAATTCTAATCTTATTTAAATAAATAAATTAAACAATTAATTTATTTAAATAAATAATATTTATTCTACAATAGGATAAGCCTCCCTAGCGATCAACGACTTTCCGATAATATAGATTTCAACATTAATCATTAAAGAACCTTTGACTAAATAGTTACCGCATAATTCAATCCTTCCACCATACAATGTCCCAATTAAATATAAGACATGGAATTCTTCATCAAGTCTTATTTTATTTAATTATATGTATTTCGATCCTTAAATGCACAACTCAAATAATGCAAATTAGAAACTCCTTTCTAATTTCATTCTCATTATAACCAAGGACTCTTGGGTTGTCATTTATCGAATCACATAGGACATTTCTCTTCTTTTATTAGAAGTGGTAGATTCTTTATTGATCATACATTATCTCCATGTACAACTTATTATACCCAAGCATACCCTTTGATATACCCTAAGGGTCTTAAGGAATAAGTCAAAGTATAACTCATCATACACAAGATACTATGATGATCTCAAGTCCAAGGATTACTTGTACTACTATCACTACAGGAATTCCTATTGACAAGCAAATAAAACTCCATTAGGTATTCCTTAGCGAGCCAATGCGTTCAAAGGAACTTATTCTCTAATAAGCACCTACATACTTGCTTTAGTGTCTCCACATAAATGATCATGAGATCAATCATCCTCATCCAATGAGCAAGCAACGTATGTACCAATCTATCCGGATTCACTAATCCCCAATTTAGTAATCCAATGATTGGGAACTATTTTAGTTTTAAGCTTTCTAAGAATTTAGATCTCATTAGAATGATCATCATCATTATTCTAAAAGCATTGCTTAAAACTATGGGTTTATCACATATTATAAAACAAAGATCATGTAGATAATTAAAAGCCTTTAATAAATTAATACTTTTTAATAATAAATGAATAAGATTGTTACAAAGTATATGTTTTATCATCAAACATGATTGGCTTGTGTGCATATTACTTTCAATCTCCCACTTGCACTAAAGCCAATCGCCATTGTATCTTATACTCTTCTTCTCTATGTGACGATTATCCTGCTGTTGGATAAGCTTTAGTTAATGGATATGTAATGTTGTTCATGAGAGTCCACTATCTCTATAGTGATTTCCCATCTTTCAATGATTCTAATAATCAAATGAAAGTGCCACAGCACATGTTTAGATCCAAGATGAGACTTGGGAACTATTCCTAGTTCTGTAATGAACTTTTAATCCAAACAATCAACTTGCAGCTTCATTTATAGCTATATACTTTGTCTTTATCACTAAACCAAAGAACTCTTTCTTTGTTTGGAACCTTTCCATTCAACGCACTCACCATTTGTTCAAGATAACGCTTTACCTTAAAGTGGATTTTACGTCATCTTGGTCCGCTGCGAAAAACTTGAGTCCATTAAGCCCTCTAGTTTTAATTTAGACCCACCATGAATATGATCACATCCTTAGTGCCTTAAGCATTTTAAGATGTTTTTCAACGACTCACGTTGAACTTCTCCGAATATGACCGATCAATATCGGTCTCGTATATTTCATTGCATACATGATAGTTACTCATGTGATCTCTCTTTTAGAGTCCGTGGGGACCATTAAGAGATACACTCCATAGCTCATCGACATGAGACATCTCTTGAGTTTGCCATGCTAAACGACTTTAGCATCAAATGAATATACGTTCCTTGGGTTAAGTCGAGCATCCTTTTAAATCTATCTATATAGATTTATATCCCCAATTAAGATACTCTTCCAAATCATTCATGGAGGAATGTTTAGACAACTTTATCTTTCTTGATTGTAGCATTGGTATGTCATTCCTTATCCGTAGTATATCAACATATAGTACTAGGAATGTCACGATGCTCCCATGACCCTTTTTTATTACACACTAGGTTCATTCTTATTTTGATAAAATCAAACTCTTTTGATTGCCTCATCAAAACAAATGTTCCATATTTGAGAAACTTGCTTCAATCCATTTCTCCGAGTGTTCACAACACTTACCTCATCATATGTAACTCTCCGATCATCATCTTCTATGATCGTACCTCATCATCATCATCTATGATGAATCCATACCTCCTAGGTATCTTCTACTACTATTCCATTTTACGATTAGGTTGTGGTACAATAGAATCTATCTATAGGTTCCTCTTATTTGACTTATAGTGTTTTGTGGTTCTTGAACTTTTCAAGATCTATTATCCTCCCACTAGCCCTTTCAATGATAAACACCTTTATCTTATAAAGCGCGTGTGTTTCGCAATGCAGACACCTTTTGCTAAGTAGGATTATAGAACATATACCCTAAACTTACTTTAGGATGTCCCACAAATCGACACTTGTCAAATCTTGTCCCAAGCTTATCCTTTCAAACCTTTTCACATAAGTTGGACAACCCTTATCTTAACATACTTAAGATTAGGAATCCTCCTGTCCATAACTTTTATGGAGTCTTAGGGCTTTTGGATTTTGAGGTTACCATTTTAAGTGATATGCAACCATTTCTAGGACATGATCCTGAAGGATCTTTGGAATGTCGGTAAAATCATTATGGACCGCACCATGTCCAACAAGGTACGATTTTTCCTTTTAGATACATCAATCAATTATTGCGTATCAGGATGTGTCCATTATGAGAAGACCATTTGAGATGATCTAGAAACTTATTGCACAAGTATTTATTCCTTGATCCGATCAAAGAATCCTAATACTTTACCAATTTGTTTCATTTTTGAATTCTTTGAACCTTTCAAATAATTCACACTTGTATTTCAGCAAATACACACATTCAACTCTTTGAATAATCATCTCCTTTTCTTATACTAATTTGTTCAATATGCAAAATTATTTTCACGTAAGTCAAGTATACAAAATCCATTAAGTAATCTTTCAGTTCTATACGAAACATTATTATAAATAGAACAACAATTGTTCTTAAATATAATACCAAAGATTTCATTGTCCAACAATAAAATGGAAATAATGTTTCTGACAAGTACTGGAATACAATAACAACTTATTGACTTAATAGATTTGCCCGTAGGGAGTGCTAAACTATAAGTTTCTATAGCTAATGCAGCAACCTTTGCTTTATTTTCCACATATAGGATTACTTATCTTTGTTTAACTTTCTACTTCTGTTTGGTCTCTTCATAAATCTATATTTATGATAACCAAAGTCGGTATCCAATACCCAAGTAGAACCTTGACTTAAAGAAAAATTTATTTTAAATCATTAACAATTTTGTATTTATAACCAAAACTTCACTAAGCTTCTTTGGTAAGCCTCTGCAAGATTCTTCTCGCAGTTTCTTTCCAGTGTCCAGGCTTATTGTAGTGGAAGCAAAACTCCTTTGCTATCCGTATCAGTTTTGTTCTTATTATCCTTTGTTTATGCCTTTCTATTTACCTTCTTTGAATCGTTCTTCTTTTCAGAAGATCCTTTGGCCCCTACCAATAAGACTTGGTTTTTCTTGGTTGGAAAGTGACTCTCAACATTTTTCAATATGTTAAGCAAATCAGCGAGGCTGATATCTAACTTGTTCATATGAAAAATTCACAACAATTGTGAAAGGATTCCGGGAGTGAGTGCAAGATCAAATCTTGGCTCAACTCTCCATCCATGACAAAACTCGTTGTCCTAATTGATCAATCAAATTGATAATGTTAAGGACTTTTATCCGAATCAGTAGTGTCATCTTCGTCATTCTAGATCGGAAGAGCTCCTTAGATATCTCGATATCTATCAGTCCTACTTTCCTCACCATCAACTACTTGATGTGCGGGAATATAGTAGAAGCATCCATAGTTTCATCTTGTGGACTGAAGCTCGTTACTCGTAGATCACGAGCATGATGCATTGAGCGAATGTGCATCATCTTGCCACTTTCTAAAAAGTAGCAATGTCTTCCTCAGAGGCATTGTCTGCAACCATTGCAGGGATAGGCGTATTAAGGACAAAAGATAGCTTTTCAGCCATGAGAACTTTTCTCAATTTCTTTAACCAATCCATTTAATTCAGTCCGGTTAATTTAGCATCTAATATGCTTCGCAGTGATAGTAATTTTAGACATTGTAAAAATCTGTAAATGAATATGTAATTAACAACATTTTAACATACATTCTTTTATTAATTACCAAAATAATTTAGGTCTTGTTTTAAATTGGTATCTCCCACTATTTTCTTCAAACTATATTACCCTCACTTATATAGTTCGGCAAAATCTAATTAAAGATCTGCTAGTGAGAATAAGGATCCCATTTCAAATGTATATAGCCTTGTGGTGACACAACAAACTATATATAAATAAATAGGTAGACAACTTTTGTCAATTACATCAACTATGCAACTCTTTTTTTTTTGCCTCTTAGATTATTTTGATCAAGTGGTGGCACATCCGAATCAAAATTATCTAAGTTAAGTCCGACCTAGCACTCTATATATTCAAAAAAAAAATATTATCCTTGTAGTGACACAACAAAATAATATTGTTCAATTTTCTTTATAAGCATCAAATGTGATAAATTAACATCTTAAATACTTAATACTTGCCTTGTGGTGACACAACAAACTCATATTAAATATTTAATACTCTATTAATTTTATCATGCTAGAAAGGCTGACGCTCGATATTCCAAATATCTTTGAACGCTTAGGACTTAATATAAAAATTGAGGGTTTGTTATTAATTTGTCTCATCTTGTTTAGCGCTCATATACATATATATATAAAAATACGTCGTATTAATTAACATGCGAAGCATGTTTGCATAATATATAATATATATAGTATAAGCATGCACATATAGAATACTATACTCTACCTGCATTGATTATGAACTTTTATTCTAGTTTGGTTCACTAGAGCCACCAAGTGAACCAAAAGGTCAAACCCTAGGGGTGCAAGAATTAATATTTAAATATAACAATTACATTTAAACCCGGGCTCCATTACAAACGGGTCTTCAAGCACTCCTTGCTCCTTGATCTCTAATTCTTCAAAATTAATTCTAACTATTCCTATTACAAAACTATTTAAAATAAATAGAAACCTTGATCAGCTGATCGAGGGAAGTACATAGGAGGGGAGTAGAATTTACATTAAGAAAAATTAGAGAAGACGAGGTACGCAGACCCCATTTAATAAAACCCATACATTCATGCATCCAACTAAAATAAAATCCAATCATATTGGTCAATAGTCCATAATCAATCCCATTTATTATCATACACATCACCATATGCATCAATAAATAACATTCATCTCATGAATAATAAACATTTAATATATATATTGATATCATTTAATGGGCAAATTTAGTTAGTATAAAATCTATTTTTGAATCAAAATAAACTCCTTTATTTTAATCCAAATTTAAATCAAAATAAAACTATTTTATTTTAATTTATCTTATTTTGAATAAAATAAACTATTTTATTTTAATCAAAATCTTTAATCAAAATAAACTCCTTTATTTTAATTAATTATGGAATCCAATTCCATGTAATAAATTTTTTATTAAAGGAAACACGGATATTCTTTTTCTATTCACAAATAAACTCCTTTATTTTGAATAATATGAAATCTTATTCCATATTTAAATAAACTCCTTTATTTAAGGAAACATGGATTCTCTTTCCTATTCACAAATAAACTCTTTTATTTTGAATAATATGAAATCTTATTTCATATCTAAACAAACTCCTCTATTTAAGGAAAGATGGATTTACTTCCTATTCACAAATAAACTCCTTTATTTTAGGAAAAATAAATCCAATTTCAACTCCAATTAGTTAGCATGGAATCTAATTCCAACTCTAATTAGTTAGCATGAAATTTAATTTTAAAATTAAAATAAATCTTTTATTTTAAGATTAAAATAAACCTTTTATTTAAAATTAAAATAAACTTTTATTTTAATTATAAAATAATTAAGAATAATATATATATATATATATATATATAACTATTATATATATATAATATACACTGAATATATATATATAGTTAACATATTATACTATATATATATATATATATATATATATATATAATATCCACGTGCTTCCTTAACTTTTCAACAAAAAAAACCGTGACTTACTTTTTGTTTTCATGTGCACAATCATGTGTTAATTCTAAAGACACATGATTCCCTTTTCTTTTTTTTCTTTCTTTTTTTCATTACCAAGTACCTCGGCTTGTTAGCCACTGGCACCACAGGTCATGTGAAATAAAAATAAAAAAAACCGTGGCTTTTTTTTTTAAATTTACAAAGTCATTCGGCCATATAAAATTATCCTGAGACATATCACGATGGTTAACATGTACAGGAGTATTTTAATAATATAATAATATATAATGATTAGCCATCCACTTGGAAAGATAAAAAAAAAATTGCAGTGGTAGGCACCCCCCCCCCCCCCCGACTTCTGTAGTGACACGGTGACCGCCGCTTTTCAATTTAAACTTTTATCTGAATGTGTGTGTGTGTAGGTCTATGTGTTGTTGTTTGGAAGTAGTGTTATGCCTCGTTTACACCTATATACAAAGGGTTTGAATTTTGTATAAAAGTTCAATTTTAACAAGATATGCAATGATGTTTTGTAAAACAGGTTTTTCAAACCCTTGTGCTCAATAGTAATTGAGGCCTTTGATACTTCCATTTTATTATGTGTTCAGCTTGGTTGCTTTTATTATTTTTGAGAGAAAATAATGTACATAGTAGTGCCGAAATCCTTGTGGGCGTGAGAGCCATCTAAGGATATTCGAACACCATGAATAATTTACAAGATGGTATCAACTGAAAATGTCCATCACGGTGTTAGGTTTGTAATATTCATGAACGCAATCAAATTGCATAAAAAGTGCGGAAGCGTGTAAAAATCAGAGTTTAAAAATTTACAAACCATATACCCGGATCACCCTTTATGCATAATTATTAATTAAACGAAAAGATAAAGAATAAAATCATACCCTTGAAGATCGAGCTTCCTCGTGTACAAGTTTACCTCCAAATCCTTTCACGCTTCAATCTTGAATCCACCGGGTTTTGTTCCTTCCTTTGATCAACGCGTTAGCCACCCATATGTTTGGCCTCTGAGGGTGATCCACCAAGGAAGAAGAAAATTCAAGAAGAAGGGTGGTTAGCTAAACCCTAGTTTTTCTATCTCTATAGAAGGTGTACTCTCCCAACAATTGGAATTATGTCGTATGTTGAAAAAGTCAACAACCTTCTTCACCCATAATAAGACTCCTCTTATTAATAGATGTGGGCAACCCACCTTAACAATTAAGGAATTGGGTTTTATTTAATTAATTAAATTCTTTTAATTAATTAAGCTCCCTAATCTTATTAGGGATAATTAATTAAACTCCTTTAACTAATTTTCCTTCCTAATCCAATTAGGAATTAATGAGAGTACTTATATTAAATTAATTCCTAAACTCTTTTAGAAATTAAAATAATAATAATTGTAATAATATTAATAAGACTCCTCTTATTAATTTATATTTAATATTTCTAAAATATTAAATAATAAATATTAAGCTATTTAATTTATTCTATCACCATAGATTAAATTAAATATACTTAACATATTATTACGATTATGCCATTAACTTCTTAAATAATTATTCTTCCTTTTATGGTGTGACCCTTTAGGTTCTCCATATTAAACCGTTGTGAATAAATCAATTAGAACAATTCTAATCTTATTTAAATAAATAAATTAAACAATTAATTTATTTAAATAAATAATATTTATTCTACTGATAGGGATAAGCCTCCCTAGCGATCAACAACTTTCCGGATAATATAGATTTCAACATTAATCATTAAAGAACCTTTGAGTAAATAGTTACCGATAATTCAATCCTTCCACCATACAATGTCCCAATTAAATATAAGACATGGAATTCTTTGTCACAAGTCTTATTTTATTTAATTATATGTATTTCGATCCTTAAATGCATAACTCTAAATAATGCAAATTAGAAACTCCTTTCTAATTTCATTATTCGCCTTAACCAAGGACTCTTTGGGTTGTCATTTATCGAATCACATAGGACATTTCTCTTCTTTTATTAGAAGTGGTAGATTCTTTATTGATCATACATTATCTCCATGCATAACTTATTATACCCAAGCATACCCTTTGATATACCCTAAGGGTCTTAAGGAATAAGTCAAAGTATAACTCATCATACACAAGATACTATGATGATCTCAAGTCCAAGGATTACTTGTACTACTATCACTACGTGAAATTCTATTGACAGCAAATAAAACTCCATTAGGTATTCCTTAGCGAGCCACGTTCGGTGAACTTATTCTCTAATAAGCACCTACATACTTGCTTTAGTGTCTCCACACAAATGATCATGAGATCAATCATCCTCATCCAATGAGCAAGAACGTATGTACCAATCTATCCCATTCACTAATCCCCAATTTAGTAATCCAATGATTGGAAACTATTTTAGTTTTAAGCTTTCTAAGAATTTAGATCTCATTATAATGATCATCATCATTATTCTAAAAGCATTGCTTAAAACTATGGGTTTATCACATATTATAAAAACAAAGATCATGTAGATAATTAAAAGCCTTTAATAAATTAATACTTTTTATTAATAAATGAATAAGATTGTTACAAAGTATATGCTTTATCATCAAACATGATTGGCTTGTGTGCATATTACTTTCACACGGGAACCAAATCTAGATTCAGAAACTGAATCTGTGATCACATGATTCCTAGGCTCATATTATGAAGCAATATGTGCAAAAAGTTGTAAACAATTGTGTGTGTGTATATATATATATATATATATATATATATATATATATAGAGTCCGGATCCTATTCGGACTCCCGCATTTTCTTAAAATGCGGACCTTTTTATGCTTTTTTTTAAAAAAAACAACTAAAAAATAAAAATAAAAATTTATGAAACTTGAATTTTTATATATACTGAATTTTTGGTGTGATTTGGATACATATAACAAAAAAATATATGCATGCGATGCATGCGGTATATATACATTTTTTGGTATAGGTATCCAAATCACGCCCAAAACACTATATTATGTAAAAATTCAAGTTCCATAATTAATTTTTTTTTTTTAGTTGTTCTACAAAAAAATAATAATATTTGGGTCCGTATTTTATCAGATCCGGACTCCCGGACTTGATCCATGTTATATATATATATATATATATATATATATATATATATATATATATATATAAGCACAGGCAAAGGGTCAAAAATGCCTCGATGTTTATCCTGATGTCCCACTTGCACCCTAAACTAATTTTTTTTTCCAAAAGTAACCTTAACGTTACATTTTTTGGGTCGCCCGTGCCCCTGCCGTTAACTGAAGACAAATAGGGTTAAAATGTGATGACGTGGCAGGCTTAAATATAAAATATATTCTAAATAAAATAATATATATCATTTAATCAAAAAAAAAGTACTAAAATTCAAAATAAAAAAAGCATAACATATTTATATCATTTAATCAAAATAATAAAATTCAAATTATTTTGTTAACTAATCAAAACAACTAATTAAATAAAATAAGTTGTATAACATATTTACATCATTTAATCAAAATACTAAAAGTCAAAACATAACATATTTACATCAAATACTAATTTAAAAAACTACTAAAATACTAATTAAAAAATTATTAAAATACTAAAAAATCAAATTAAAAAATACTAAAATACTAACATTCAAATTATTTTGTTAATTAATCAAAACAACAAAATTCAACTTACATCATTAAAATACTAAAATCATAATACTAAATACTAATTGATATAAAATTTTAAATTACTAAAATCATAATACTAAATAATATTTTTAATTAATTACGTTGAAGCGATGAACCGATAACTAATATATAGCTTTTGTTGCTCTTTAAAATAATACTACTTGTAGTAGTATATGATTATTATATATAAAAAAGAATGGAAAAGAAACAATTTCTCAAGTAATTAATGCATCTTAAGAAAATTGAAGTATTATGATTATTTTAGTAATTTTTAATATTAATTTTAAAATCATATCAATTTAAAAATATTATGGTGTAATTTGAATTTTAGAATATATTTTTTTTAAATATTATTACATCATCAAATTATAACATATATTTATTATGTATAGATTATTACATCATCAAATTATTTATATTATTTATAACATATACTTATTATGTATAGATTATTTCATCATCAAATTTTATATAGTTTAAAAATATTATTTAGTATTATGATTTTAGTAATTTAAAAATTTTATATCAATTAGTATTTAGTATTTTAGTATTTTAATGATGTAATTTGAATTTTTGTTGTTTTGATTAATTAACAAAATATTTTGAATGTTAGTATTTTTAATTTGATTTTTTAGTATTTTAGTATTTTTTTTTAATTAGTATTTGATGTAAATATGTTATGTTTTGAATTGTAGTATTTTGATTAAATGATGTAAATATATTATACAACTTATTTTATTTAATTAGTTGTTTTGATTAGTTAACAAAATAATTTAAATTTTATTATTTTGATTAAATGATGTAAATATGTTATGCTTTTTTTTTTGAATTTTAGTATTTTTTTTTGTTTTGATTAAATGATATATATTATTTTATTTGGAATATATTTTATATTTAAGCCTGCCACGTCATCACATTTTAGCCCCGTTTGTCTTCTGTTAACGCCAGGGGCACGGGCGACCAAAAAAATATAACGTTATGGGTACTTTTGGAAAAAAAATTAATTTAGGGTGCAAGTGGGACATCGAGATAAACATCAGGGTCTTTTTTGACCCTTTGCCCATAAAAGCAATAAACGCATCGGATGTGTTTATCCAGGCTCATTCGAGTGTTCGAGTTTGAGGATAATATATATATATATATATATATATATATATATATATATATATAAGCAATAAAAGCCACAGACCGATGGTCCGGGTATACGCACACAACACGACTCTCAATTTGAATAATTGTGTGTGAATGGAAGTGGAGAAAGGCTTTAAGCAATCTGAGATGTCTTACAGTGGGCTGCCAAGAAGGCTTTGGATGACTTTAAATGAATGAATACTCGGTTTTCACCAGTAAAATATAGCAAAACACAAGCTCACAGGTGTTTTGAAAGAGAAACCACACAATTTAAAGTGTATATAAAGCAAAATAGACAGGGCTTCCTCGTCTTTTTTCTCTTTAAAATGGCCACCCCAAGCCCTTTATTTATAGATGGGGGAGCTGCAGGTCCACTTGTGGCTACCCGAGGTGCCCTGGGCTCTGTGGGCCCGGCTGTCTCGAAGTACGTGCATGCATGCAACGCGTTGTCCGCTCGAACCTTCATAACTTTCAATTCGGTTATCCGATTGAGACGTATAATACCTTTTTCGAATGCTGTTGTCAAGAGCTCCACAATGACATGTGATAAGAGGTTTTACGAATCCGGGAAGAAGCGTCCATAACCAGATCTTTAGGTCTTCAAATTTTATCTGGTGTGATATCTTGTGTAGTAGTCCCTCAGGATTTTGAGCTATGGTTCTTGTACAACATTTTTGTGTAGAATGTAGGTTGAAATATTGTTGAGACGACGTTAATGTGGGATTGAGGTGGTAAAATGATGATTTTTCCCCTCACCGGGGTTATCTCCAGTTCTAGTCTGATTTAGTAGTCATTACTCAGGGTTATCTCTGAGATTGGGTAGTTGTGAGTACTAAAGCTCCTCAGGGTTGTCTTTGAGGCATGCCTGACCTCCCGAGGTTATCTCCGAGGTTGAGACTGAGTGCTTTAGGGTTATCTCCGAGGTTGAAGCTGACTTCTGGGGGTTAAAACGAGCTTTTCCAGGGTTATCTTCCGAACTAGAACTGCTTCCCTCGGAGTTATCTCCGAGGTTGTAAATAAAACTCTCAAGGTTGTCTCCAGGACTGGAACTGAGTATCTCGGGGTTGTCTCTGAGATGGAAAACTGAGTATCCCAATGTTGTCTCCAGGATTGAGCTGATTTGACCTCCAGGGTTATCTCTGGAAGACGATTCTACCCTCCTGTAAGGTTAGTAACAAGAATACAAAAATTTTGAGTGTCTTCAGGTACTATTCACCTGGGGTATTATTCACGACAAAAATTGATTTCTTTTTATCCAAATTATTTTTGATACATGAATATTATTCTTGAATTTTACTCCACAAAGAATTTATCATGTTTACAATTTGGACATTCTTAAACTCTGGATAAATTGAATTATAAATCTTTAAAAAATTATCCTTGATCTCACTTGATTGATTCCTTATATCATTGTCATCATCCTCATGCTTATATTGTGGTGAAAGTCATCTTTGGCCCGTAGTGTATAGATGGACTGTTGATTGATATGATTATAACCAGGAATTATGTATTGGTATAATCATAACTTGTAATATTACAAATGATATGGTAAGAGTCCTCATTGGCCTGTAGTGCATTGATGGACAATTATTTGGCATGATCATGACCACTGGTGATAATAATGAATATCATTGGCTCGGAGTGCATGGATAATTCATGGATGTGATACTAACGAATATCCTTGGCCCGTAGTGCATGGATAATTCGGTGATGTGGATTATTTATTGAAATGTGTTACAGAGATAAAATATTGATGATGAACTTTTAAATTATAGAAGATAGTAGACATCATGCTCTACTTGACTCTTCTAATAGATTGCTTATTCCGCTGCAGTTAAACTTGTTGTCTATTGTATTCTATCAGTTTTACACTGTTGAAGGATAAGGATAATTTATTATGTATTATCTTAGTCATAATATTCTTTACTGGGCTAGTTGAGCTGGGACTATTCGGGGAATGGAGTGATGGTCTAAGATGGTTGTTATAGTAGTCCTCACTATTTTATAAAATATTGTGGTAATAATTAATGAGGACTTCATTTGAGTTTGGATATTATCTACGAGATAATATTCGTGTTAAAACTCTCATCTTACGTTTTGTCGTATTATACACAACAGTTGATAATAGTATAAATTAAGTTTGTATTTGAGTTATGTACCATGTATTTGGCAACTCAAAATGGGTTGTGTATACCTATTTTGGGGGCGTCACATTAAATCAATAATTGAGATGACACATTTATTTATATCATTATTTGCATTATTGACAATGTATAGAAAGTTCTGTCGAGGAAAGGGGTTAGGTTATTTAATTGCGCGCCAATAAGGAGAAATTCTTATCGGAAAGCCCCCTCTTTTTTGGGAAAATTTTGTTGTCAATATTGTGAATTATAATATTAATGATGAATAATTATTGATAAAAATGTTGCCATTATATTGGGAATATTAATGTTAGTGGAAATCGATATTTATTTTGATAATAGTTGATTTTTGGATGTTAAATTGACCAATCGGGCAATTAATCGGATAAATGAGCAATTAAGTGTTATTGGTTCACATGCAAGGAACTATTGGTTCATATGCAAGTACTATTAGGGGAGGTTATGCAAGATTGATAATACTTGAAGGATTAAATTAAAAATGGAGGCAAAGATGAAGGTACTAAAGTATAATTAACCTTGTAATTTGCCACCATTTCCTAGCCTATAAATACTCCTCCATCCATTCATTATTTACTACCATTTTTGAAGTGCAAAGTTATATTCACAAGCTAAAGTGAGAGAAACTATAGAGAGAGAGAGAGAGAGAGAAAAGAAGAGTATTCTGCTACTACACTATTGTAGTATCCAATCTCCTACTAAGGTAAGGGATATTATTTCTTTAGTATTCGTAAAGGATATTATTTTCTTTTAATACTTGCAAGGGGTTCATTCTATTCCTTATTAACGGGTGGGAATAACCTGTCTACGCGAACTACCGCATGCCTGGTGAATAACCCTTCATATTCATTCCTTATGAATCTGTGGGAATAACATGTCTACGCGGATTACTGCATGCCTTGTGAATAACCCTTCATATTCATTCCTTATTAATCTATGGGAATAACATGTCTACGCGGATTACCGCATGCCTGGTGAATAACGCTTCGTATTCATTCCTTATTAATATGTTGGAATAACATGTCTACGAGATTACCGCATGCCTGGTGAATAACCTTTCGTATTCATTCTTTATTATGTTGTGGAAATGATCTATCTACGCGGATTACCGCATAACGGGTGAAAATCTATTTACAGTTTCTTGTATTATTTCATTTCATATTCCTAAATCTAAACTTACTATTGCTTCTATAATTCCTGAAATGATTAGAAATTCCTTGAGGTTTGTGCTTCATCTAATATCATTTCACTGGAATAATGGTCTGAACTCTCGTATTGAAATTTTAATCTTTTCATGGTGGTGTACTATTCATTCAGGGTACTATTCATATGATACTATTCATGGGTACTATTCATACAATACTATTTATGAGTACTATTCACAATGGAATTTTATTTTCTTTTCTATCCGAATTAATTTTGATACATGAATATCATTCTTGAACTTTACTCCACAATTGGTGATCTTGTTGACAATTTGGACATTCTTGAACTCTGAAAAAATTGAATTATAAATCTCTAATTTTTATCATTGATCTCACTTGATTGATTCTTTATATCATTGTCATCACCCTCATGCTTATATTGTACTGCAAGCCATCATTGGCCCGTAGTGCATAGATGGACTGTTGATTGGTATGATTATGACCAGGAATTATGTATTAGTCTAATCATGACCTTTGATGTTACAGATAAAGGTTGTGGTGAAAGTCCTCTTTGGTCAGTAGTCCATAGATGGACAGGTGTTTGGCATGATCATGATCATTGGTGATACAAACGATTATCTTTGGCTCGTAGTGCATAGATAATTCGTTGATTTGAAATAATTATTGATTGGTGTTACAGGGATAAAATATTAATGATGGACTTTTAAATCATAGAAGATTGTAGACATCACGCTCTACTTGACTCTTCTAATGGATTGTTGTTTCTGTTGCAGTTGTTCATCTAAAACTTGTTGCCTATTATATTTTATCCACTTTTTCCCTGTTGAGGACTAAGGATAATTTGTTCTACATTATCTTAGTCTTAATATTCTTTACTGGGCTAGTTGAGCACACCCTTTTCCTTTTGGTTCCATTGTTCTTATTAGGAGGTGAGATTATAGTTGGGACTAGTCGGGGAGTGGAGTAATGGTCCAAAATGGTTATTAGAGTAGTCCTCATTATTTGGTAAAATAGTGTGATAATAATTGTAATGAGGACTTTATTTGAGTTTAGATATTGTCTACAAGATAATATTTGTATTGAAACTCTCAGCTTATGTGTCATATTTTGTATGACAGTTGTATAAATGAAGTTTGTATTTGGATTTAGTAGTGTGTATTTGGCAACCCAGAATGGGTCGTGTGGACCTATTTTGGGGACGTCACATATGTTGAGCATAAAATCTTATAACTGTTTTAAAGTGAGATATATGTTGAGCATGAGATTATGTGTTATATGATGCATGAAAACTGTTGGATTTGCTGAGCTATCGAGCTCAAACTTGCAAAAATAAACTTTTTGTAGGTAAACGATAGAATGCGATAATATTTGCTACTCGACTGATGAATAATGAACGACATGTGGAAGACAATACTTTCTTTGATTTAGAAGCCTTTAGTTTCTGAATTGTGCAAATCAATAATGGTGTACAATTTGATATATTCAATAAAAAGGGAATGTTTATTTTGAAATGGAATATATTATGGTGAATGTTGTATGTAAAGCTATACAGGTAGAACATTAGTATACAAAAGATGTTAAGCATTGGTACTTGAACTTTCATAGTTAACTTACTATGCTAATACAGGGGATCATAAAGGTTGCGATTTGGGGAACGCGGGAAAGAAGGAAGAATTTTTTATTAATCGCATTTTTAGCCGATATTGCATCTAATTCTGATGTAAGGCTGAACTTAGATAGTAGTGAACACACAAGGTCGAGATTAATTTTAATTCTAATATTGAGTGAAGTTGGTCTCAATTTTGGGGGCATTAAAGGAGACACTACTTGTACAGAGAGAAAGTGGAGATCTTTACAGATTATAAAAGCCTCAAATATTTTTTCACTCATAAGGAACTCAATATGTGGCAATGACGTTGGCTTGAGCTGTTAAAGGATTACGACCACACCATTCAGTATCACCCAAGAAGAGAAAACATGGTAGTTGAGGCATTAAGTAAAAAATCATATGTGAGTACAAGTGCAATACTAACAACACAAGGATGCATTTTGTACGACTTACAAAAGATGGAGATATAGATAAAGACACAAGGGACCTATAAGAAGATTGCGCATGTACAATTATAACCATTTTTAATTGATAAAATTAAAGCTGCTCAAGCTACTGACCCAAAATTAATAAATATGATAAAGAATGTATAAGAAGGTGTTATTCCGGAAGCGAGAATTAATGAGGAACGAATACTTCGAGTTAATTCTCAACTTTGTGTCCCTATCATGATGGAGGCACATAACACACCATTTGTAATCCATCTTGGAAGGACCAAAATGTATCGTGACCTTCGACATACATTTTGGTGGAGCAACATGAAGAGAGAGATTGTAAAGTTTATCTCAAGGTGTTTAATTTATCAACATGTCAAGACAGAGCATCAAGTACCGAAGGGTCCATTGCAACCATTCGAGGTCCCAGAATGAAAGTGGGAACACATTAATATGGATTTCGTGACAGGTCTTCCCAAAGTTTCTCAAGGCTTGGATGAAATTTAGGTAATTTTGGATAGATTGACCAAGTCCTCTCATTTCTTACCTATATGAGAAAACTATCCACTTGATCGTCTTGCTAGTATGTATATAAGTTAGATTGTGAGATTTCATGAAATGCTAGTATCCATAATTTCTTATCAAGACCCTAGATTCACTTCACGATTTTGGATCAGATTATAAAAAGCTATGGGCACCAAATTACAATTCAGTTCTGCATATCATCCCCAAATGGACGAGCAATCGAAAAGGACAATTTAAACTCTCGAAGATCTATCGATACTTTACATACTAGGCTTCAAAGGAAGTTGGGAAAAATACTTACCATTGGTTGAATTCTCCTAGAACAACAGTTATCAAAAAAGTATAGGCATGGCCCCATTCAAGGCTTTGTATGGATGAAAGTGCCGCTCTCCAGTATGTTGGAATGAGGTAAGAGAAGCAAAATTATTGGGACTTGAGTTGGTGCGCATGACAACAGAAAATATCTAAATGATTCGACAACGAATTCAAGCAGCACAAGAACGACAAAAGAATTATGTTTATCTTCATCGAAGGGACGAGAGATTTAATGTCGGAGACCATGTATTTTTACGTGTTTCTCCATAGAAAGGAATTACGAGATTTAAAAGTGATGAAAGCTCAACCCTCGATTTATTGGCCCATTTGAAATTCTCGACCGAGTAGGAGTTGTGGCCTATACACTTGCCCTGTCACCAAATCTGTCTTGCATTCATAACGTTTTTCACATATCCATGTTACGTAAGTATGTGAAGGACCCAAATCACATCATTAATGTAAGACCCCAACTTTTTATGAATAAAGATTTAATTTTCTCTAAATATTATTTTGAATAATAAGGTGTTGATTTGATATAATGCTATAGTTATGGGTGATATGTGCACATTTTATAAAGTAAGAAAGTTGTCATAAAATATTTGTTTTGTCGGGGAATATTCTTTTTGTTGGGAAATATCCGTACGACGGCATAATCATTGGTGGACCCCACAACGGAATGATTGTCGGATATAGAAAGCGACAAAAATAACCTTTTTATAAAAATAACGGGAAAACTTTTACCGTTAACTGTTGAAATAGTGGTGATAAAAGAATAGTAATACGCGTTGTTGCACAGTAGCACACGGTATTTCACAGTATCTCTGATTATTGATGCTTACGTAAGAAGTCACTCAATTTCATTCAATAACTGCTACAGTAGTTGTTGCATAGTATCTCATATTATTGATTCAATTGTTGTCACAGTATCATCTGCACAATATTTTATATTATTAAATCAATAATTGGGACGACACAGTTATTCATATTATTATTTACATTATTTACAATGTCTAGAAAGTTTTGTCAAGAAAAGGGATTAGGTTATTTAATTGCTCGCCAATAAGGAGAAATCCTTATCGAAAAGCCCCTTCTTTCCTGGAAACGATCTGGTTGTCAATATTGTGAGTAATAATATTTATGATGAATAATTGTTGAAAGATTTAAAATGTATTTATTGAAGATAAGTGATTTGTCGTAAATATTTATTCAATTTTTGATATAAATAGAGGGGTTTGTCATGAGGCATTTGTTGTAAGTTTGGCTTATTAATCAATGGGGAGATGTACTAATTTTTCAGATCGTCGATTGAGGTTTTAATAATAAATCAATATGGACTGTCGGTTGAGGTTTTAATAGTAAATCAATATGTACCGTCAGTTGAGGTTTTAATAGTAAATCAATATGAACATTCATTTTAATAGTAAATCAATCTGGACGGTCCGTGAATCAGTTACTATTTAATCCATTCTTCTATAAAGAGAAGCTCATTTCTTCATTATTTCTTATGAATTCACTAAAACTATAGAGAGAGAAACTATAGAGAGAAAGAAGAAGAGTATTTTTCTACTTCACTATTGCAGTATCCAATCTCCTACTAAGGTAAGGGATGTTATTTTTTGTATTCCTTCTTTATTAATATGCGGGAGTAACCTGTCTACGCAGATTACCACATGCATAGTGAATAACCCTTCGTATTCATTCTTTATTAATCTGCGGGAGTAACCTGTCTACGCGGATTACCGCATGCATGGTGAATAAACCTTCATATTCATTCTTTAATCTGTGGGAATAACTTGTCTATGCGTATTACCGCATGCATGGTGAATAACCCTTCATACTCATTCTTTATTTGTGGAAAAGATCTGTCTACGTGGATTACCGCACGACGGGTGAAAATTCATTTGCAGTTTCGTATATTATTTCTTTTCATATTCCTAAATTTAAACTTACTATGGTAAGTATTGCTTTTATAATTCCTAAAATTAGTAGAATATCCTTGAGTTTTGCGCTTCATCTAACATCGTTTCATTGGAATATTGGTCTGAACTTTCTTATTAAATTTTAATATTTTCATTCGGGATACTATTCATGGGATACTATTCACTCAAGGTACTATTCATACCAAAATTGGTTTCTTTTCTGTCCAAATTATTTTTAATACATGAATATCATTCTTAAACTTTACTCCACAATTAATTATCATGTTGACAATTTTGACATTCTTGAACTCTGGATAAATTGAATTACAAATGTGACACCCCCAAATCTAGGTACTTCATTTCCACAAGATTTGATGCTTAGTACTATCCATACATTCATACTATCTACCCAAATAGAATAATATTTAAACCATAAATCCTCCCTTTAAATAGGGTTACATCATTAAATTCAAAAACATCCCAGGTTGTCTAACCTTTAAACATCATATAAGTGCAGAAATAAAATTATTACATCACATCATTATTTAAAAGTCTATGAGCATAATCAATAAGTAAACTTTACAAGTCTTCATCACTTGTACATTTTTCCCTTTCCTTTACAAGTTGAAGGCTCATCTACCTTCTCAACTTTAGCTGCAATAATAATATTTATGCAAGAGTGAGCAAAACAATTGATCACTAGATATAACAATGAATCGACAAGAATGAAATAACTTCTAATGAATATGCTCATTAAAACTGAATAGTACTCTATCAATTATAACCAAAGAATGGAATCAAAATATGGAATGCATAAAACTAAGGGTCATGAGACCACGAACTATGTCCACAGTTGCAAGTAATTTTTCAGGTTCAACTTTAACAGTCATAAGACTATAAGGACTCGTCGTACTTAGGAGGATCAGCCCTTCATACAATGTATTATGCACAAACATTTCAACGCTAAGCGTAATTTATCCCCTAATAATAATAGGGTTGTTCATCTCAGTATTTAGAGTACAAGTCCACTCCAAAGATAGTTTGGTTTGGATAAGCTTTCAAGGGTAATTTGAAGTTTAATGAACATCAACTAGAGGACTAATTGAATCAATAGTATTTGATAACACAACAAGTGATCAATAATAACATAATATAGAACAATGCATAAGTGTAAGCGAACTAACTATATCTTGAACTCATGCTTAGAAATAACTACAAAGCATAAGTATTGAACGACAATGAACCTTGCTTGAATAAAATTTAAGCTAGGACTATGAATTATTAAATATACATTAAGTAATAGCAAGCTGAAAATAAAGCTTGCTTATTATGAAAGAATAACTTGTGTCAAGTAAATGGACTAAGATAATTCAACATTAGAATTTAGAATTCAAGAAATTTGCATTCATAGTATATGAAGGACAATAAAGAAACTTGTCTAACAATAAACAAGTTAGAATACATCAATAAATATTGGAATTCAAAACTTATTCGAATAAAGCTTAAGTCATAGTTGGCTTGTTCAAATAATGATTAAGAATACAAGAATTCACTTAATGAAAAAGTTAAAGTAAGAAACTTGCTCAACGTAAATGTAGAGTTAGAAAACTTGCTAAATGTAAAAAGAGAAGTTTAGAAACTTGCCTTGAGTGTAAGCTATAATATTAAAACTCACGTTCACCTATACACAGTATCAACACCACAACATCTATTAGACATACTAATATTCACTTTTCAATATAACACACATTTCTAGCTAACTTGTTATTTTAGTACAAGTCTTACATTACCATTTACATTTCAAAAATTCCAAGTGTTAACTTCACAACACTTATCTAACATTCATTGTGTATACTAAGTTATCACATAACGTGTTCATAACTCACTAATCATTTTTACAACTTTGAATTTACTAACAACATAACACGACTATGTTTAACCTTGTTATTACACGGTTCTCACATTAACCTACAATTAAGCTAAGCTATATTGAACGTCCCAAGTCTGCGCAGTAATAATGAGACTTCACCGTGCGAGATCGGAGGCAATTGGCGCCGCCAATTTTATCTTGGCTTATCACTTACCACATACATTATTCTGTCAACTGTCATACGCATAATGCATCTTGAATATGCTTACGCATTCCATTTCAGCTTTTACGTAACATGGTTACGGCACTTTTTTTAAGCCAATTAACACGAATTTCACCCACCAAACAGTAATATTAACACAACCAATTGATATAAAACTATTACAAACATGTTGGCCAACATATTTAACCAATTAGAACAATTTGACATCAACTAAAACTAGTTTAATTTCTCAAATTTCATGTTTTCACATAAAAACTCAATTTTTGACATCTCTTGCAAAAATCATCACTGTAATCTCCATACTTGGCCATAGCACTTCATTCAAATTACATTATGCTTGTTTCTTAATGAACTAGCATAAACAAGCTTCAATTTACAGTTTAACATACGAATTGATCATCAACATTGATACTTACATAAGCCATATGAAAAATACATATACTGTCAAAATTTCTACTGTTGGAACGAAAATTAGAATACAAATTCTTGCTTAAACTTAAACTCTAATCATTATAAACACATATACTCACAATTATCAGTTATTTATATCATCAATTCAACAATTTGAATTCACAGAGTACATAAAATTTTACTGTAAACTCATATACATGTATATACATATATATAATACCAAAGTTGTGAACATACCTTCAAATGGTCGAACAATTCTTGCTAAACTCAGAGGAATTGTCATGAAATCCTTAAGCTTCCTCTCAATCTCTCTCAACTCTCTGTAATCTCTAGGCTAGCAAATAACCAACTGATAATACTATGCGTAAAAAAAACAAACTGATAAATTTAAGGCGTAAAACCAAAACTACTAAACCTTTATACGCCAAACTTAATAAATATCAGTTATAACGCTTAAGTTATAAATATATACTATATTTATTATTTAATTTGTTTTATTTTAAATTCAAAAATTAGAAATCCCAATAGTCATAAGGCTTTGTTTGGCGAAACCCTTTAAATCTTAAAGACTTAATATATTTAAGCCTTGTTTGGCAAACACTAAATTAAACTCCTTAATTTATTTTAATAATAAACAATTTTAGTTTATAATTTATAATCACATATTATTTATTTGGATTTCCATATCCAACATTAATCGAGTAATTAATCACATACTATATTTTAATTAAATATACCATTTTAGCAAATATCACAAAATTATAATTTTCATTATAACTTTATTTAATAATTTAATATACCATCTAAATTATTAATTAACAATATAACACTCCATGTCATATTACAACTCTCTAAATTATATATTAATTTAATTTAGAATATTATCTAATAAATTTAGATTCAACAACCATCACATCAATAAAATATTTATTTTATTTCATTAATTTCAACAATAGACACATCAAATAAATATTTATATTATTCAATAAATATTTAATATTATAATTTGAAATTCTGGACTGTTATATCCTTCCCTCCTTACAAGGATTCTGTCCCCAGAATCACAATTCAAACAATCAAATTGTTACATTCTTCCCTCCTTACAAAGATTATGTCCTCAGAATCGAAGACACAGACTAAAAAAATAACTCAGGGTAATTCTTCATCATATCAGCTTCGAGTTCCCACGTAGCCTCTTCGACATTGTGGTTCCTCCATATCACATTCACAGAAGGTATCACTTTATTCCTGAGCACTTGTTCTTTCATGTTGACTATCTGGATAGGAATCTCTTCATAAGATAAAATTTTACTGAACTGCAACGGTTCATACTCGATCACATGCTTGTAATCGGGTTTATATGGTCGCAACACCGACACATGAAAAACATTGTGCACATGCTCTAATTCTGGAGGTAAAGCTACTTCGTAAGCCATATCTCCCTTTCTTCATAGAATTTTGAAAGGTCCAATAAACCTTGGGATGAGCTTTCCTTTCTTGCCAAAATGAATCCCCTTCCAAGGAGAAACTTTCAGGAACACAAAACTTCCTATTTCAAATTCACGACTTTGCCTGTGTTGATCAGCATACTTTTTCTGTCGATCTTGAGCAGCTACCAGTCTTGCTCTGATGAGTTTGACAACTTCAACGGTCTGCTGTACCAGCTCTGGGCCTAATAGTTGACATTCACCAACTTCATCCCAACATAGTGCAGTTCTGCATTTCCTGTCGTATAATGCCTCATATGGCGGCATGCCAATGCTTGCATGGTAACTATTGTTGTATGAAACTTCCACTAACGGTAGATGATCATCCCAGTTTCTGTTGAAATCCATGATGCACGCTCTAAGCATATCCTCTAACGTTTGGATTGTTCGTTCGCTTTGCCCATCAGTTTGCGGATGATATGATGTACTCATCTTCAGTTGTGTTCCCATGCATTCCTGTAGTTTCTTCTAGAAATTTGACGTGAACCTCGGATCTCTGTCCAACACAATTGATATTGGAACGCCATGTCTAGAGACGATCTCCTTAACGTATAATTTCGCTAGCTGGTCAAGATTAAATCTAATCTTTATTGGCAAAAACTGTTCGGATTTTGTTAATCTATCCACTATCGCCCATATTACATCATATCCTTTCTGAGTCGTTGGAAGACCTACCACAAAATCCATTGTGGTGTGCTCCCACTTCCATTCCGGTATCTCCAATGGTTGAAGTAACCCGCTTGGTCGTTAATGTTCAACTTTCACCTTCTGACACGTCAAACACTTTGCAACGCATTCTGCAATGTCTCTTTTCATATTTGGCCACCAAAAATGTCGCCGCAAATCTTGATATATCTTCGTACTTCCAGGATGAATCGAATATCTTGAGCTATGAGCTTCCGTCAAGATGTCTTCTTTAATATCCTGTACTGCTGGAACCCAAATTCGTCCCTTGAATCTCAACATTCCATCAGTATCGACCTGGTACTTCACTTCCTTACCCTCGACTGCACTTTTCTTTATTCTTCTGCATTCTTCATCTTGTAGTTGAGCGTTCTTCACTTTGTCCACCAAAGTTGGACTAGCTTCCATCTGGTTTAATTTTTCATCGGATTCTTTTGGAAATTTTATTTCCAACTCTAGTTTTGCCATTGCTAAAATGAGCTCCTCCTGGTTGGTTAACAACGTCAACTTTTCTCCGCCTTTCCTACTCAAGGCATCCGCAACCACATTAGCTTTGCCCGGATGATAAAAGATCTCGCAATCATAATATTTTACTAATTCCATCCATCTTCTTTGACGCATGTTCAGGTCTTTCTGTGTGAAAATATACTTCAAACTTTTATAGTCTGTGTAAATCTCACACTTCTCTCCATAGAGATAATGTCTCCATATCTTCAGTGCAAACACAACCGCCGCCAACACTAAATCATGAGTCGGATACCCTTTCTCGTAGTCTTTCAGTTGCCTTGATGCATACGCAATAACCTTGTCGTTCTACATAAGGACACAACCCAATCCTTTGTGTGAAGCATCACTATACACCACAAAATTTCCTGTATTATCTGGTAATGACAACACATGTGCCACACTGAGCCTCTTCTTCAATTCTTTAAAACTCTCTTCACATTTCCCCGTCCAAACAAATTTTACAGATTTTCTCGTCAAATTCGTTAACAGAGTGGCAATCTTGGAAAAATCTTGAATAAACCGTCTATAATATCCTTCCAATCCCAAGAAACTTCTCACTTCTGATGAAGTTCATGGTTGTTCCCAATTTATCACAGCTTTGACTTTTGACGGATACACCGAAATTCCATCCTTATCGATTACATGCCTAAGGAATTATACACGTTCTAGCCAACATTCACATTTAGAGATTTTCACGTACAACTTTTCTTTTCTTAACATCTCTAACGTCAGACGTAAGTGTTCCACGTGTTCTCCTTGAGTTTTAGAGTACACCATAATATCATCGATGAACACCACCACAAACTCATCCAAAAATGGTTTAAACACCCTGTTCATCAAATCCATGAACGTTGAAGGGGCATTTGTCTAACCAAAAGACATTACTAAAAATTTCGGAATGTCATCTTCGGTACATCCTCCTTACTTAGTTTCAGTTGGTGATACCCACTTCTCAAATCTATTTTTGAGAAATATCTAGCACCCTTCAATTGATCAAACAAGTCATCTATCCTTGGCAATGGATACTTGTTCTTAATAGTGACTTTGTTTAATTCTCTATAATCAATGCAAAGACGCATTGACCCATCCTTCTTCTTCATAAATAACACCGGTGCTCCCCACGGTGATACACTTGGCTGAATGTACTTTTTATCTAACAGTTCTTACAGTTGCACCATTAGTTCTTTCATCTCTACCAGAGCCATTCTGTACGGGGCCTTCGATATAGGAGCGGTTCCTGGTGCTAAGTCGATCACGAAGTTGATTTCTCTGTCAGGCGGAAGTCCTGGAAAATCCTCCAAAAACACATCTACGAATTCCCTAACCACTGGTATTTCTTCTAGTTTCACACCCTTCTCCGTTTGAGTATCAACTATGTAGGCTAAGTACCCTACACAACCTTTACTTAACAACTTCTTGGCATGCATCATCGTCAGACATCTCACTTGTCTAGGCGATTGTCTACCATGAGAAACTACCTTTGACAGAGTCATAAGGTTTACACACTTCTTTTGGCAATCAATTATCGCTCCATAATTGTATAACCAATCCATTCCCAATATCACGTCAAACTCTCCCAGTTTTATCGGGATTAAATCTACTGTCATAATATTCCCCTTTATATTCACCCTACAGTTCTTGTATACGAACCTAACAGGAATTACCTCCATGTTGGCCATTTCTATGTTCAAAGGGAAATTCAGCTCTTCACTAGGTATTTCTAACCTCTTAGCAAATTCATCAGATATAAACGAGTAGCACCCAAATTAAATAATACATATGCATTTATTGAAAGTAGTATGCACACAAGCCAATCATGTTTGATGATAAAGCATATACTTTGTAACAATCTTATTCATTTATTAATAAAAAGTATTAATTAATTAAAGGCTTTTAATTATCTACATGATGTTGTTTTATGATATGTGATAAACCCATAGTTTTAAGAAATGCTTTTAAAATAATGATGATGATCATTCTAATGAGATATAAATTCTTAGAAAGCTTAAAACTAAAACTAAATTGGGGATTAGTGAATCCGGATAGATTGGTACATACGTTGCTTGCTCATTGGATGAGGATGATTGATCTCATGATCATTTGTGTGGAGAAACTAAAGCAAGTATGTAGGTGCTTATTAGAGATTAAGTTCACTGAACGTGACTCGCTAAGGAATACCTAATGGAGTTTTACTTGTCTGTCAATAGGAATTCATATAGTGATAGTTGTACAAGTGATCCTTGGACTTGAGATTATCATAGTATCTTGTGTATGATGAGTTATACTTTGACTTATTCCTTAAGACCCTTAGGGTATATCAAAGGGTATGCTTGGGTATAATAAGTTGTACATGGAGATAATGTATGATTAATAAAGAATCTACCACTTCTAGTAAAAGAAGAGAAATGTCCTATGTGATTCGATAAATGACAACCCAGTAGTCCTTGGCCAAGGCATAATGAAATTAGAAAGGAGTTTCTAATTTGCATTATTTGGTGTTTTGCATTTAAGGATCGAAATACATATAATTAAATAAAATAAGACTTGATAGTAATTCTATGTCTTATATTTAATTGGGACATTTATGATGGAAGGATTGAATTGTACGGTAACTATTTACTCAAAGGTTCTTTTATGATTAATGTTGAAATCTATATTATCTGGAAATTCGTTGATTGTTGCGTAAAATCTAATTACGCACAACACACAAGTATACATGGTCAACAAGTAATAAAGTGATAAGTAGAGTATCGTTCCCACAGAGATAATTTAATAAGAAACTTAACTTCACAATTATCAATTTCCTCTTAATCCTAATTTTATTAAACTATCCAATTCAATGATTAAAAATAATTATTCTAAATTAAAAAGTAATTAAACTATCACAAACCAATCACAAATATCAAAATCTGGAATTTCAAATAATTGATGGAAAATTAGACTTATGACTTCACCCTAAGCTTCACTCTGATTTTAGAACATTTATTCCAATTCAATGCACCATCCCAATTTATTAATCAAGAACACGAACGTAGTATTAACCACCTCTCGATGCACTAATACCGTATTAACGTCAATCCACAATTAAGATAGAAATCCATTAAACACCTTAATCAACTAACCCACTATATCTCTATGTAAATTACAATTGAAGAAGATTTAAGAATAAGTTCTCTATCCGATTACATGAGGTGTCAAGCATATCTCTACCTTAACACACATCAAGTTTAAGCTATTAGCAAAATCCTAAACACATGCTATATCAACTAGGTCTAGATTTGAATATCCTCTCTCGATTCCATCCAACTCCACAAAGAATTGTTGATCAGGCAATTCATAGATTCAAGCTCAAATTAATATAGATAAACTGGAAATAGCTTAATAAATTAAAAATCAAAGATTACAAAATCATAGATTCACTTAAGGATCCATCACAAGCCTAAAAAGTGAATTAGTTCATAATAAACGAAATAAACATTGAATAAATCATGAAAATCATTCTTTCAATTACAAATAATAGTCTAAGACAAAAAATATTGAAAAACACCCTTTACGTAGCCTAGAATCGCAATCGTCTTGAAAATCTCCTTGAAATACTCCTCCAACGCTTGCTTCAAAAAACTGAGATTAATCTTCGTAATTTTCCTTGTGTGTTCCTTAATCTCAGTGTTTGTTGTTAATTATATACTTCAGCATGTATTCTGATTACAATTCCATGCATATACGAGTTCCAAGTCATCACCATCACTTAAACTCCATGTTTGAAGCATTAGAAACCAACTAGAAGACTTCAAATTCGAGTACCCAAGCCCCAACTTGCTATTTCCCTTTGTAAGAGCAAGCCCCAGCTTGCTAGCAAGCTGCTAATCCGCCCAGACCCCAAGCCCTGGCTTGCTATCAAGGCACAAAAGGGCAAGCCCCGGCTTGCTAGCAATCTGCCAATAATTTTTCTACTGCAGCGTCATCTGGTAAAATGGCCATAGCTTTTGATCCGGGAGGAGTTACGGGGTCTTCCACCTATCAAATCGAAGATATCAACAAGCTCTACAACTTTCATTCTTGGAGGTTTGAGAAATAACGGACGGATTAAGGTCTAAATTGGACTGGAAGTGACTGCTATGCAAATAACCACACAAAACAGCGAAATTCAACGTCTGTTGGTACAAATGTCATAACTCTTGCATCCGAACTCCGATTGAAATGATTCAAGATGTTTTGGAAAGCCAAGAAAGATTCCTACAACATAGTCCAAGTTCCACGCCATGAACATGAAGTACACATAAAATGAACATGAAGGCCCGAACGATATCCGGAATTACTTTTCCTTGCAATTTCATACCAATAGTTGCTCACTCCACTTCCAAACATATAATCTCCAAAATGGAAACAAAATGCATGAAATGTAATTACGAAACACGAGATTAAGCAAATAATTCAAGTAATAGATGCCAGATAAGTAGGTATAAAACCAACTTATCAAATACCCCCAAACTTAAACCTTTGTTTGTCCTCAAGCAAAAACATAACAAAAATGCAACGCAATGCAATGCCCCTAATCTACATGCCTACGAATCCAGCAGTATTGATAAACACAAGTTTATTCAACCGACCTCAGAGAAATCAAGTAAACATGATAATACATCATATCAAAACCAAACAACAATTTCCTAGTCAATCATCAAGTCTTAAACTGTTATTACTGGTATAGTGTGTGTGTGCTCAACATCCATGCTAACTGATATAAAATCAAATTTAATACATAATAAGTCTCTTCAAAAGTATCATACAATATAAACTCAAGAAATCCAAAAACAAGCTAGATCCAACTAACATCAAACAATTACCAAATATCGAGAGTCAACATGGGATACTTATGCTTTATTTTTCATCTACGGGGGCTTTTTGCTCTTATTTCCCATTTTATTCTCTTTTTTTTTCTTTTTTTTATATACACATAGCTATGCAATGTCTTATTCCCTTAGGCTTTTCAATGCTACCTTAACGAGCTTTCGACCAATGACTCCCAAACCATTAAGACCTTAGGGCGCTAGGTGTAAAGACAATCCCCTCGGGCTTACTTACTCAAGTAACAAAGGCCACAAAACTAGACAAGCACGCAACGGTGTTTATTCATACTCTTTTTTTTATATAGCTTATATACCCCAAATATTCCCCCAAACTTAGGTTCTTGTCTAACTTTAGCCATCACTACTTATTCTTGTCATTCTTTCATTTAAACTAGCATTATCCTTTAGAGTCCCATTATGTATCAATTTAAACTCAATCAATCAATAAGTTGTTTTAACTGTGCTATCCTTATTATACCAGTTTCAAACAGAAAAAGATTCAATTCATAACAAGAAATCACATCAAAAGCTTTAATAATCAGTATTATACTTGTCTCATCCAATCCCATTCTCATCATCACCAAAATAGGTCAGACTCTATCAAACAAATTCTTGACTCATGCAAGATGAACATATTAACTAACTATTACTTTGAATTTTTGTTTTTTTAAGATATATGTGGTAAACATAACATGATTGCAAAGATAAATAAAAACTATTTACATTCCTAAGCTACTATGCAACTACATGATTACCTGAATGTAACATTTAATATTCCTAAACATAAACCATGAACTAACATATGAAAACCTAGCTAATGAAATTAAATATGCAACATGTAACATGCAACTAAATCCCCCAAACTTGAAAATTACAATGTCCTCATTGTATAGATAAAGCAATAAATAAGAGAGGACTTCCCTGTAATCGCCTAAGTCTGGGTTGGTGGTTGTTGTTGCTGTTTTTCATCAGAATTGGGCAGTAGGATTAAAGCTTTGGAGCGTAGTGTTCAAAGAGGCAAAAGATAAATTTATGACCTCAAACATGTGGTCCTGCCTTATTGCTAGTCTCCACATTTCTCTTCGTGCTTCCTTGTTGTGCTCATCCACTTGTCGTTAAAGGTTGAGGAACTGACGGCTAGATATTACGCCGGGCTGTTGTGATGTCTCTCCCATTGCCACATTCCCCTAAAACTCATCGTCATCCGAGGTGTCCTCAGCGTCAGCCTCATCCTCCGAGGCTGAGGGAAATACAAATCCTACTCCTCTCGGGTGCGACTCGCCTCCGGGCCACATAACATATCTTGCAATCATTCTCAAGTCGAGTGTCTGCAACAACATCTGGGTTATCTCATCATCTGACCATCGAACTCCTGCCTGTATACACAACCCATAGAAGAGTGATGGGTGTGGTAATCCGCCAGAGTATGGTTCTCGAAGGCATCTTTGGATTGAAAAGTTAATTATAGCCCCTATGTCGATGATGAAATCTTGTACCATGGCATAAAAGAGCACTGCTTTATCCTTGGGCACATCTGATGTATGTGTAGATGGAAGTAACTTAGCGCACAGAAAGGCGTACCATATCTTCCCATACCGACTGAGATCCTTACTGCGAAAGATAGTTCCTCCATGATTTGATTTTTTCCATGAGGTACCTGACTTTGTCATCTCCTGCATAATAGCCTCATAATCTGGATCATTATCATGTAAGTGTTGGTACTGGCAATGTCTCGGTGCTCGTAACTGATAGTATGTGTTGATGGTGTTGGTACTAACCTACCCCGTACAAAAGCATTGTAGGGGGCCTTATCCTCGGCGTTAGCGTAGAATTCTTTGACCACACTTACCACTGCGACCTCGGGCTCTATTGTGAATTTATTCCAACCTTTTCGATATATTTGTTGCATCATTTTGCCATCCACAAGCTCAGGTGCCAACCCTCGCTCAGGTGTGAGTGATTTTGTCACCATATAATCAGAATTATTTGGCATGCACGGCACTTACTTAATTTTTGCTTATCAAAGGTTCGTGTTGGTGGTGTGGTTCCCGAACTCTCTCCTCATTGCCTTTTTGATGTCAGTTTTGGTGCCATTGATTTGGAATTGATGAGTTTTTCCCCCAAACTTTACTTAAGTAATTTGTCGAACACTTAGTGTGCGAAACTTGAAATTCCTACAAACTTGGTTATTTGGCTTGAACTATGGTGATAGAAGATGAGGAATTAGAAAACCAACTTCTTACTTTCAATATATGTCGAATTTGGTTGTAGAGATTTGCACAAATTCTATCCTTGAACTTCCAATTGGTGTGAATTAAGGTTGTTAGATTGTGTGGTGAATGGGTGGTTTTATGGAGAGGAATTTATGTAGGTAGGTAGTGGATGACTAGGTGGGAGGAGTGGGATTGTGTTTGATTTGTTGTGATGAGATGAGAAGTAATGTGTAAAGTTGTGGGTGTAGGTTCTGAAGTGGGATGGTAGGAAGTTAAAGTTGAAAGGGAATTGGATATCTGTTATGCACCAACTACCGTGCACTAACTGCCGTAGCTGATTGTTCAAAATCTGGACAGCAAGCCCATCTTGCTTGGTATGCCTTGGAGGGCCAAGCCCCGGCTTTCCAATGATCTGCTAATGCAGTGAGGCAGCAAGCCCCAGCTTGCTCTGTGTGCCTTGGAGGGGCAAGCCTCAGCTTGCCATCATGCTGCTACTATTCAATGACCCAAGCCCCGGCTTGGGTTTTTGTTCTTCAAGAGGAAAGCCCCGGCTTGGTATCATTCTGTCACTATAATCTGAGGGGCAAGCCCCAGCTTGCTTGTTTACTCTTGGAGAGGCAAGCCCCGGCTTGGGGGTCTTCTGCTATTGTGTATTGAATCCAGCCCCAGCTTACCTTCTGTGCTTTGATGGGCAATCCCCAGCTTGCTAGTAAATTGTTATTGCTCCTTAAGCTGCTAATACACTATGCTTTCCTCTTCCTTGCCTCAGGTGCATCCCATAACTTCTTGAATACCTGATTAACATGAAAACATACTCATAAGTAAATGTTGAGCAACTTCAAGCATGGAGGGTAAGATTATTTAAATATCAAATTGACTTTAAATACTATTTAATAAATTGCCATGACTATATTCTAGACCAAATATTATTCTAAACTACCATTTCAATAGCATGGATAAAATTACTTAAGAAAAGAGAAAAATAAAAATAAAAATAAAAATAAACATAAAAATAAAATTGGGTTGCCTACCAATGAGCGCTTGATTTTAAGTCGTTCAGCCTGACTACTCCCTGTTTCATCCCGGATCGGTTGGGTTAACTTTGGCATGATGATTATTTATCGCGTAACACCAAAATTGTTGTAATGCATGCCCGTTCACTTGCATGTTGGATAATGAATTTGACTTTTTATCCTTAACTAATGCCTTAAAACCACTATCCTCTTTGCAACCCCTAAACTTGACACGTGTAGATTCCTCGAGCAACTCGCACTCTTCCTTGTCAGTTGGGATTGGGATTTCCTTTAACACCTTTACTGTTACTACCTTATCAAACACTTTTATAATCAGTTCTCCGTTAGGCACATCAATCAGTGTTTGTCCAGTCACCAGGAATGGTCGTCCCAAGATGATAGGGATGTTCTTATCTTCTTCAAAATCTAATACCACAAAATCGGCTGGAAAGATTAGTGACTCAACTTTGACCAATACGTCTTCGACTATTCCTAAAAGGTATGTTATTGATCTATCGACGAGTTGTAGACTAATATCGGTTGGTTTTGCTTCCTTTAATCCCAGCTTTCGATAAATGGACAGTGGCATAAGAGTTATACTCGCTCCTAAATCGCATAGAGCTCTTCCCACATCTTGATTGCCAATTGCACAAGGAATTGTAAAACTTCCTGGATCTTTCAATTTAAAGGAGCTTTTTCTCGTAGTATTACATCGCATTCCTCGGCTAATGCCAATTTATTTCGTAATCCTCGGAGCTTATGTTTTTTTCGAAAGTATGTCCTTCATGAATTTAATGTAACGCGGCATCTGCTCAAGTGCTTCGTAAAATGGAATATTAATGTGTAACTATTTGAATATATCCATAAACCTTGAGAACTGGTTCTTTAACTTGTTATTTTCTAACCTTGAAGGAAAGGGTGCAGGTGGTGTAGCTTTAAATTGTTTCTCTTCCTTTTCTTTTTACACCACTTTTTCTGTACATTTCTTCTTTAATTCCTTCCCTTCATCCTCACATTCATCTCCTGCACTAGCTTTCTTATCCCAGTTAGAAACCAACTCCTTATTGCTTCTAAGCGTAATAGCATTACACTACTCGTGAGTTCCCTTTGGATTTCTCTCTGTATCACTTGGTAGGGTCCCTTGTGGCCTGTTGTTCAATGCAAACGCAATTTTTCCTATCTAATTCTCTAGATTCGTGATCGCCATCTCTTGTGATTTCATAGCCATGGCTTGATTTTTTATAGCCAAATAGGTGCTAGTCATGAATTTTGCCAACACTTCCTCCAGATCGGGTTTCCTTTCTTGATTTTGAACTGGTTGTTGCTGATTCTGGAAACCTGGAGGATATGTGTGACAACCCGATATCTTCTATATAAATAAATAATAAAATTTGGGTATAAATTTTTTTTTATTTAAAATAAATATGGGTGATATGTGCCAAGGTAAGGTGTATTTATATTTATATGTGTGATAAATAAAATTTATTTATTACATTAATTAGTACAGATAATTTTATTTTAGAATTATTGATTATTATCAATTATATTATTAAATAATTAATTCCATATAGGAAATGTTTTTATTAATTATTTTCATGAAAATATAGGTATATATTATTTAATTAATATATGAAATGATTTTAGAATAAATATAATAATTATTTTATTATATGAATTTTAGTACGATTATTAAGTTAATTATTTTAACTTAATGAATAATGTTAAGTATGATGATATAAATCGATATGGAATCCAAACTCTAATGTTGGATTTTGAGCAAGGCATGAGAATAATATTATAATATTAAATATATTTTGATTTTTCAGTGCTATAAATATGTATTGTATGTACGTATTGATAATGATTGGTCAATTATGGTATATTATTAACAAAACCCTAATAATATTTTATAGATCCTAATTTCGATGTTAAACGAGATTTTTAAAATCTGTTAAGTTACTATGTATGAAGTGTATGATGTGTACTATAAGGATTTGATGCTAATTAAGAAACCCTAATTATAGGAAACCCTAATTGTAAATTAAAACCCTTGTTTAATAAATAAAAACTCTAATTACGTATTAGTAACCCTAATTACCAAAATTGTAAACCCTAATTGCTATAATTAGCAAGGTTAATTATGTTGGTGTTATTAAACCTTAATGATCCTGTATAAAGTAATTAGTAACCTAATCTTATTAAGAAAACCCTAATTACAAATTTTAGAAACTAAATTTTTTATTTTGTACAAACCTTAATCGCTAAACCTTGTAAATGCTATGTGCTAAACCTTAGGGTTAAACCCTAAGGGTTTGGCAAGATTATATTTGGCCATTAAAATTATAAATCAATTAACCATTATGCCCTTTTGTGCATTAAAGAGGCTAAATTGTAGGTTTTGACATTTAGGTGGGTTGTATACTAACTCATACCAACTCCATTGACTTAAAATGCCAGCACATGAGCTCTAGATCAGCCAAATTCATTGTAACATCAAGCTATAAATAAGATCAAGAGAGAGAAATATACATTATTTGGCCATTTGAGCACCAACTCTCTACCAAGACCATATATCTCTCTAACCCACAAAAACATAAGGCGAATCAGTCCCCAATTCAAGCCCCACGAACACCCTTAACAAATTAGAACCTTAGATCCAAGCATTTGTTCATAAAGGTATAAAATCCCTAGTTTTAATTCTGTCCATAATCTGTTGTTTGATGTTAGTTTTTTTTTTGTTTTAAATGTGTTGTTAGTAGTGTCTAATGATGATTTGGGTTGCTAGATGTTGGATCCATAACATCTAGAAGCTCAAATTTGAAAATCTACAAAATCTGAAAAAGTTGGTTTTGTGGTCTGACAACGAATGTCAGAGGCCACAGATCCTTGATCGTCTATGATTCCTGTTGTTTGTAAGTTTTATTGTGTAGTCTGTTATGTGCTCTTTAATCTAGATCAAGAATCAGACATAAATCAGTAATAGATTGCATGTTATACGTGGTCAAAGGTCGTTGACCGACCATGACCAGACCATTTCTGGGTAACCTAGAACTGGGTTTTCAGTGTCTGACAAGTTCTTTATAGCTTCTGATCTGTCAGTTAAATGATGTTTTGTTATGGATCTTAAATCTAAGTTGGAGTATGTTATGTAAACTATTGATATATACTTTTATTACATCTATATATCAAGTAGGTTGGAATCAATGGCCAGTCAAAGTAGGCCATCCGGCCATATTCTCTGTTTCTGGGAATTTCCAAAAATCGGTTGCATCTTATTTCTGACAAGGGTTGACCATCTTGTATATTCTTGTTGTATTGTTATTTTGATGCTTTTATGTTATGGATCTGTACTCTTACATGTTGTCTAAGCACTGAAGTTTATAAATCACAAAACTAGCACAAGATCAAGAAGTTGTGGAAGCCCAAAGTAGGCCTCACGAACTGTTCTTCATTTCTGGGAAACCTAGAAATGAAGAACAGGTCTGACAGCCACTTTGCAAGCTTATATCTTCTGATTATGGTGTTGTTTGTTCATGTTTGTTGTTGGGTCTTGTAGACATCCATTAATACTACAAGATCAAAGTTATATTACATCTAGAAGCGTTATGAACTGTCAGATACACTTGGTCAAAGTAGCACACACGATCACTGTCTTGGTGTTCTAGGTTTTCATGAAGAACACCTATATGACGGTTCAAATAAGCTATAGGTGGCCTTTAGCTTACGTAATATTTACAAAAATAATATTTTCATTAAATAATTATAGAAAATTAGTTTTTAATTATTAAAAATACAAAATAAATTATTAAAAATTATTTTAAAGTCTAAATAATAGTTTTTAATTATTTTGGATATATTTCATAAATATTTAATATTTTTGAAATATTAAAGGTATTTAATTTATTTAATAATTATATTAAATAAATTATTTAAAAATGATTTTAATACATGAAAATCATTTAAATTATATTATAGTATAAGAAAATATTTTAAGTTATATTTTTATGACTTTTAATATTTTGTGATGAATTTCATTAATTAATTAATATTAATGATAATTTATTTATTTAATAAATAAATTAAATAAATAGATTAAAAATGATTTTATTATATTAAAAATCATTTTAAATGATAATAAAGGTATTTAAAAATATTTAAAGGTATAAAATATAACTTTCAATATTTAAAGGTGAATTTCATTTATTAATGATATTAAAGTTATTTAATAATTATATTAAATAATTTAGTTTAAAAATGATTTTATTATTATAAAAATCATTTTAAATGAAAATAAAGTGTTTAAAGATATTTTAAGTTATAAAATATAACTTTTAATATTTAAAGGATAATTTCATATTCATGATATTAATTTGATGATTAATGATATTAAATTTATTTAATAATTATATTAAATAAATAGTTTAAAATGGTTATATTGATTTAAAATTAATTAAAAAAGATATAAGTGAATTAAAAATATTTTAAGTTATACCTAATGACTTTTAATATTTTGAGGAATAAGACATTAATATTAATGGTAATTATTTAATAATGATTTTAAATGTTTTAAAAATCATTTAAGGGTAATATTAATACTTTAAAATATTTTGAGTTATTATAAATAACTTTGATATTTTGGCAATGGTTTCATTAATACTTTAATATTAATTAAATATTAATGAGAATAGAATTGTTTAATGTTTAAATCATTTGATAATGATTTTGGTGTTTGAAAATTCATGATAGATTATAATAATTTTTTAATATTATTATTTAGTCATTTAAAATAATATGACTGATACTTACGGATATTGAGATACAGAATAGGGTCTTAGACTCGATAATTACCCGATAAAGCTGTCGGTACACTGACATGTTTCAAAAATTTATCTGGACTTAGATATTTTGATTGTGATAAGTGTTTATTTGTGATTCAATGGTTGTTGAACATGTGTGACAATGTGATTAGGTTATGTGCTAAATGCAATATGCAGTACTATGTGTTATGGTATATTGTTCTAATTGAACGAATGATCTGATTAATGATAGGTCATGATAGAAAAGATAAATCTAAGTTGCATTTTGCAAGCAGCAGACCAGGCAAGTATCCTACCTTTGTATTTTCATTATGCAATGGACATGTGTAAGAATATTTCAGAATTATATTATCACTGTACAGGTTATTAACCATATATTATATACGCCCATTGATTATCAACATGTTAGTATATGGTAATTCAGATTTATATTCTGTTCGTTAATTTCTATAAATGATTATACAAGTGTCCCCACTTGGATAATCGTTGTATTTAATCATATGTTGATACACGTTTGATATATATATATATATATATATATATATATATATATGTTGAATTATAGATTATTGTTGAACAAGATAAAACCTTTGGTTTGGAACCCTGACAAGTATGAACATCCCTTACACGGGAAAACTTTTTATGCGCCCAAGGCGGACAGAATAAACGATAACATCGTTCTTGCAATGTAGTATTGATCAATACAGGGTACAACGGGCTGATCACCCTCCGTGCCCGTAAGTTATAAAGGTTTGCAGATGAAGTTCTGCTAAACCTTTTTGAAAATGAAAACAATGTTCATAGTATGTCACTTAAACCCTACTTATAGCCAGTACATAGTTTCAAAAATTTGAAAGAGGGTTGTTATGCTATTATTATAGGTTTAGATTACTTCACAACTATTGATTTGTTGTAGAAGGGTATTATAAAGAAAACATTTAAATTCTTTCAGCTAATATATGTATAATACTTGTTGGGCACTCAAATGCTCATCCTTGCTTAATTTAAATGTTTTTAACTAAGTGTGAAGAACCAGAAGGCTCATGCAGAAACAAGGGAAAAGAAAAGCTAACCAAATAAGATTTGTGGTAGTTATGTAATAGTTTATTATTATTAAGACAAGTATGATATCTATTTAGTATCATGTATTGTAAGGAATGTTTAAAGGTCTCGTACCTGGGGATAGACTCTGATAATAATGAAAATTAAATTTGATAATTATATAATTGTTATTATTATTAGTATTATTCCGCTCATAGAAATGGTATCGTGAAGCACCGAGTTTGGGATTAAAGTACCTGGATTTGGGGGCGTCACAATATGATTGTCGTGAAGCTTGATTTTGCTGGTTATTGCTCCATGAAAAAATCGAATGATTCCTATTTCCTTGATTGTATGTATTCTGATATGTGTTTTGAGGAATTCTGTTGTAATTGCCGATGAATTGCACAGCTGCTGGGTTAATCGCGCATTGATCCGTTGGGTGCTCTCCCATGCACAACTCGCATATTATTATCGCTTGTTGTACTTGTTGTTTTGTTGTGCTTGTGCTGCTGTTACCGACTCCAACTTCTTTGAAAGTGTAGATATCTGTGCTTGCATCGCTGTCATATTATCTACATCTAACACCCCAGCTACCTTTGCCTGTGTCATTCTTGCTGTGGGCCACACGTAGTTATTAGCTGTGACGCCCCCAAAATAGGTCCACACGACCCATTCTGAGTCGCCATATATCACACTATAAAAATCATTTACAACTGTTGAACTGTCATGCAGAATACGACCACAGTTAAACTATGAGTTTGAATACAAATGTATGTAACTCTCATGGTGCCTCGACCACAACCTTACAATGGTACTTTACATATAAGTACAGTCAAAAACTGTTTTAGAAATTAAAATCTTTGGGAAGTGCTCAAGGAAACCTTTGTACATGGGAGGCCATGCGTCTAGGTTATGATAGATATCATATGTCCACAGAATTATCCTTGGTTGTCCCAAAAGACCCCAAAGAAAAATGAGAAGATTACTATCATCTTCTTTCCAATGCTGAGTCTTCTCTTAACATATAACTATCTTCACTGTCTCCAAGTGAAAATTATATTTCAAATAAACTCCAAGATCATATAGGTAGTGCTCGTAGATATACTCAGCAAGTGGATGTGCACAACCCTGTCCTATGATAACACGAGGTTGAATGTCATACTCATAAGATTTCATCACCAATGATCAAATCTCTCATCAAAAATCTGCATATACATTATATAGGATTTCCAACCATAAAATCCTATTTTCCAACTTTGTTACTTCACATAACATATTTAACTCATATGTTCGTAACTAAACCATTTTCATGAAAAATACCAAATCAATCCCAAAAATATTTCTTTTCTGAGATTTAACAGAATATAGTCCCATAATGAACATATATTTTTCTCAGAATTTTTAAAATTCATTTACTATTTTTCAAAAATCAATTTCTAATTAATTCCTTAAGAAATTAGCTACCTCAAGGCTAACTCCACAAATTCCCAAATATTGACAGGATCTTACACATGTTAATGTGAGCTTCCAGTTTAAATTTTATGGTCATCAGAGTTATAGAACTCCGATTATAGCATTTTTTGTCAGAAAAACCTAAATATTGAAATGGTCATAACTTGCTCATTTAAAGTCTGAATGAGCTCATTTTTTGGACATGAGGTACTTTATACCATATACTTTCATGTCCCAAAAGGCCGGAATTTTTCTCAAAAATTAAGTGGCCGAAAATGCCCTTTTAAAAATCTGGGCAGTAGCTTTTTCCCATTTTTCACTTTTCGTGCTTTGCTAAAATCAGTCCACACGAAAATCTACAACACCTTTTCCAGTGATTCCACTTGGATAAGTTAAGAAACTCATAGATCTAACTCTAGAACTTGATCACACTAAAAAATTCAAAATAAAATAGGAGATATGGTAAATTGAATTTCATGTTCCATTTTTACCAAAATCTGATTTTCAACCCTTTGTGATTTCTAAGAAACTTTCATGTTTTCACATAATAACCAACATAACTCATCATCACACTTACTAATACTACATATACCCATTATTTTCATCAGTCCAATGCTTTTATTACGACTCTCATCATAATCAACGTAAACAGATCATTTCCACAATTTAATAAGGAATGAATACAAAGGATCATTCACCATGCATGTGGTAATCCACATAGACATGTTATTCCAACAGAATAATAAAGAATGGAATAACAACAGAAATCACCATGTATGCGATAGACCGTACAGATAGGTTATTCCAACAGAATAATAATTAATGGAACCGGGTCAGGCGTAATACGCACCAACAGGATATTCCAATAGAATGATAAAGAATGGAATAACAGAAGAATTTCACCATGTATGCGATACTTCGCATAGACAGGTTATTCCAACATAATGATAAACAATGGAATAACAAAAGTTCTCTTCATGAATACGAAATAAATAATACCCCTTACAATAATAATAATAATATCCCTTACCTTAGAAGAAACTGGATATTGGAATAGTGAGGTAGCAGACTTCTCTTCTTCTTTCTCTCCATAATTTCTCTCTATAATAATTGCTCTAAAGCTTTAGTGAATTGGTGAGAAACGAAGAAGAATGAGCTTCTATTTATAGGAAAATATAGTTTCGATAATTGCACATTTTGGGGCTCAAAATATTACAATACAATACCTCAAACTTTTTTTTCATTTTTAATTTAGTCCTGCAAGTATTATCAAACTTGCACCACCTCCCGTAATAGTAAATAATGTGAATCAATAGTTCAATCATGTGATTCAATAGTTATAATCATGTGAAAATACGAATTATAGTATAGTACCTCCATCTATACCTCCATTTTTAACTTAGTCATGCAAGTATTATCAATCTTGCACCAACTCCCTAACAAAGACAAGAATGTGATTCAATAGTACACACATGTGAACAAATAGTTATATAAGCATGTGAATTAATAGCAATTAATTGCTCATTTATCCGATTAATTACCCGATTTATCAATATAACCCCCAGACATCAATTATCATCTAATAGATGTCGATTTCCACCGACAAATCGATAATCCCAACACAATGCAACTATCAAATTCATCTTTAATCAACACGAACTTATTCATCATTAATATTATAACTCACAATATTTAACAACCGTGTCGCTCCCGGGAAAGAGGGGCTTTCGAATAAGGATTTCTCCCTATTGGCACTCAATTAGGTGACCAAACCTCTCCTTGACAGAACTTCTAGACATTGTCAATATTGCAAATAATAATATGAATAACTTTGTCGTCTCAATTATTGATTTAATAATATATAAAATATTATGCAGATGATACTGTGACAATAATTGAATCAATAATATGAGAGATATGATGCAGAAATTATTGTAGCAATAATTGAGTATAACTGAGTGACTTCTCACATAAGCATTAATAATCAATACCGTGTGCTACTATGCAACCACGCATATTACTGTACTTTTACTACCGTTTATGATAACTTGCTTACTTTGAAAAAAAAATTCAAATATGACCCTTAACTTTAAACTTTTATCAATTTAACTATTTACCAAAATAGAAAAATTGAATACTTTTATTTCATAAAATTCGGGATCTCACATTTGCAGCCATGGTTTCAATCAACTCGTATGCTTCCTCGTAACTCTTAGCCATGAATGCTCCGCCCGACGCTGCATCAATACTTGTCCTGAGATTCCCATGTAGTCCGTTGTAAAAGGTGTTCATTTTTAGCCACTAGGGCAATCCATGATGTGGGCATTTTCTGAGAAATTCTTTGTATCTCTCCCATGCCTCATATAACGACTCCCCATGTTGCTGTTCAAACATCGTTATCTCGTTTCTCATCTTTGCAGTTTTCACCGGTGGAAAGAATTTTGCGAGGAATTTCTGAGCTAAATCCTCCCATGTAGTTATTGAACCGGATGGTGAAGAATGTAACTAGCTCTTCGCCTTGTCCCATAAAGAGAATGGGAACAATCAAAGTTTCACTGCTTCATCCGACACCCCATTGAATGTAACAACCGAGAAATTCGGATCTTATTGTAAAATGATTTTATTAAATTAAATAATAATAAAATCATATTTTATGTGATATCAAGATAATTTTCATTCTATAACCTATTGGTGTTGGATTGCCGTAGTATTTTAGCTACGTGAATGAATTAAAGTGTTTGAATTCCTAAGACGAAAATAAAAGTTTTCCGAGAAATTTCCCGAAAAACACTATTCATCGGTATTTGCTCGGGATTTATTTTTGAATTTTTGAGAAATACGTAATGATAGAATATTAAAGTAAGATGGATTATGTAATAATAATCTAGTTATGAAAAATGTAATATTTCGCTTGCGGATTTAAGTTATAAACGTTAAGTAAAGCGAAGTGGGAATGAGTAAAGTAATAATTGTAGGATACTTTGGTATTGTGCAAAAGAATGAAAGTAAGTATAATACGAAGTATTATACGAGTTTGTATGAAGGATGAATTATCGTATATAAATTCTATATGAATTAGAATACGAGAATAATGCATAAACTATATGTATATGTATTATGTAATACTAATGAACTTGTAAGAATTGGTTAGGATTTTGTACAAGCCCAAGTCATCTGTTATCAAATGTTATTATCTTTTGTCAACTACTTGATATGGTTTTCAAAAGAAGACTGAAATGTTAAACAAACGTTTTGTCGATAAAACGACAGGCACGTGAGGTTGCCAAATTATTAAACGTACATACGTTTAATGGATGTGGTGTTAATCAACATAGAGTACAATAGGTTGATCACCTAGAAGTGCTCGTAAGTAATATCGGGCTTACGGACTTAGTTCCGGGTTATCCTTTTCAAAGAAGGAATGAATACTCGAGGTCTTTGACCGGAGTAAATGTTTTGCTGAATTTTATTCATTGTGAAACATTTTGAAAGAAAAGATGAAGTGTTATTTTGAATCATCGATAGTACTTCATATCTATTGTTCAGTTATCGAAGATATACGATTCATATGTATAAATCATGTTGTTATTAAAATTGTTATACTTGCTGAGCTAGTTATGCTCACTCTTGCTTAAACCATATGAATGCAGCTAAGACTGAACGTCCCGAAGGATCGAATAAGGATAAGGGAAAAGCTAAGGAAGATTATTAAGCTGTCTTATAATAATATAGGGATATTGTTGTAATGTAATGAATATTATAACAAAGAACCTTTGTAATGGGTTTAGAACCTGGGAAATATAAATATTAGTTTGAATATATAGAAGTTATATTCGTTCTTTAAGACTTTTCAATTGAATAAAGGTATGAATGTTTGTACAGTATAGCACCATCTGTCGGGTTGGAAGATACCCAGATTTGGGGGCGCTACAAGTTGGTATCAAAGCCTAGGTTATAAAACTTAAGGGGAATTATAACCTTAAGTCATAACCTTAATAAAGAAGTAATAGATGAAAGATAACCTTATAAAAATGCATTATATTATGATATGTGTTTTTATTATTTTACTGACGTGTACTAATCAAACTATATTGTTTATTGTAGATGTCAGGAGAAAATGATATGTATAGAGATATACATATAGTAAGCGAGGATTTGGTTAATCAAGTAGAGATTCTACTCAATCCCGTAGCGATAGAGCCAGAGGTGGTAGTAATAGAGTCTGGAGACTCGGATGATTTAGATTATATGTCTATTTTCGATGGCATGCTAGAGGAAGAGGTGGACGTGATGTCCTTCGATCAGGTTCCACCTACAGAAGAATTGACTACTGAAGAGTCAATGAAAGCAATGTTCATGTCAGTTCTGGATAGAAACGTCCACTACTGTCAAGAGGTGAAGGAGTTGAAAGAGGAACTCCAAGCTGTCCGGGAGGACAAACTAAGTATGGAGGGTATGTGGGAAGAGGAGCACGATGATAAAATTCTAGCTAAGGACAAGGTCCGAGTGCTGAAATGTGAAGTCTTTGAGCTCAAGCAGGAGCTAAAGACTAAACAACAGAAGTTGGAGAGGATGTCCTATATACATAGGAGTTCTCACGTGGATTTCCAGCAGCAAGTGGCCGGGTATCCGGTAGAAGCTAGGCAGACTCGACACACTATCAGTCGGGATGTCATTGCCGGTTTGGCCAAGAAAGATTTCGAGAATGCCATTCGGCAGATGTAATCTAGTTATAACTAGAGTAGATTAGATATGTAAATATTATGTATCTAGTAGTGACGTAAAACCCTCTTTTGTATATCAAGGGTAGTCTTTTGTAAATCCCAATTTTTGGAAAGTAATTGCGAGATGGTAATGTAATCAGCTAAGGCTTAGTAGTGTAAATAATGTAGTACTATAATACAAGTTAGGTATCAATATAAGTCTCTTTTTATGGAACATATTGAGTAATGAGGAAGAGTTATTGTTTTATCACAAATAATAACTAACCCACAAGAAGAAAATAATAAGGATGTGTTGTTTTCTTAACAACAAAATGCCTCCAAGAAGGAGACCACGAAATCAAGACAATAATGTTAACCAACCGGAGGGTGGTCCGGTAAATCCAATGCAAGAGTTCGTTAATCTTTTAACAACTGCATTTAATAGAACGGGGGCTAACGTAACCGTAATTCCTGGAGTAGTACGAGCTACTACTTTTAAGGACTTTAAAAGTGTAGGTCCACCGGAGTTCAAAGGAACTACAGACCCTATAGAAGCCCAGACATGGGTAAAAGAAATTGAGAAAGCATTTGTTATAGCAAATGTTGAGGAGGGTCAAAAGGCTGCCTTTGCAACCTATTTGATGAAAGGAGAGGCCAACTTCTGGTGGGAGGCAAACCAGGCTAGGGCCGATATAGGAAACCTAACGTGGGAGAGGTTCAAGGAGATTTTCTTCGAGAACTATTTTCCCACGAGTATGCAGGGGAGAATGGAAATGAGGTTTCTTGAATTGAAATAAGGGGATATGACAGTTCCGCAGTATGCTGCCAAGTTTAATGAACTGGCATGATTTGCTCCACACCAACTAGACACTGAAGTGAGGAAGGTTAGGAGATTCGAGCAGGGCTTGAAACCCTGGCTCTATAGCCGAATTTTTGTGTTTCAAAGTACTTCCTTTGGAACCATATTAGGGAAGGCAATAATTGCCGAAGGTGGGAATGAGGCTCTCAGCCAGTACCACAAGGATAAGAAAAACAAAGGGAAAGTTGATGGGGGAATCAAGACCGAGGGAGCCAGTGGGAGTGGCAACGGTCAAAAGAGGAAGGGTTTTAACTCTGCGAATACCGGAGTGAAACAAAGGGGAATCTAAAAGGAGGATGGAAGCCTGCAAAACCTGCGGGAAGACTCACTTAGGAGTCGTTCTCAAAGGAAAGGTCGTATGCTATAACTGTGGATATGAAGGGCACATTTCGCCTAACTATCCCAATCCGAAGAAAAACCATGGATGTTTTGTATGTGGTTCAACTGACCACATAGCGAAGAATTGCCCGAAGAAGGGTATGGAAGGAAATAAGGGCACTAATAGTGGTAAGTTGACTATTAGTGGTCCAGCTCAGCCGGGTAGACCAATGGCCCGCACGTTTAATATGACGGTCCAAGATGCGGTGGCATCAGGGGATGTAGTTGCAGGTATTATTCCAATCAACAACATAAATTCATAAGTTCTATTTGATTCGGGTGCTACTTGTTCGTTTATAGCATGTGATTTTGCTAGACCACTAGAATTACTTCCCGAAAAATTGCCTATTCCTTTGAACATTAAGGTAGCGAATGAAGAGATAATTCCTGTTGAAAGTATTCATAGGAGTTGTTGCGTAGATGTACGTGGTTGTAAATTATCGGTAGATTTAATACCGATAAAGTTGGGAGAATTCGATGTAATTCTCGGAATGGATTGGTTGATTAACCATGGAGCAATTATAGATTGCCAAAAGAAATGTGTGAGCATCAGGAAGTTGAAGCAACCTCCTGTAGTATTTTACAGTAATAAATTATCGGGACGTTCATGTTGTCTTACGATGACACAAACTAGAAAACTGTTAAGGAAGGGATGTGTAGGTTACCTGTGCCAAGTTGTTGACACCCAGCATATGGGAGCAACCATGGAACAAATACCTATAGTAAACGAATTTATGGATGTATTTCCAAGTGAGTTACCAGGTTTACCACTGGATAGGGAGATCAAATTTGTAATAGACATTGTGCCAGGAGTGGCACCAGTCTCAAGGGCACCGTATCGTATGGCGCCTGTGGAAATGAAGGAGCTAATGGTTCAGTTACAGGAACTATTGGATAGAAAGTATATTTAGCCAAGTGTTTCCCCATTGGGGGCACCGGTGTTGTTTGTCAAGAAGAAAGACGGATGTTAAGGCTTTGTATCGACTATCGAGAGTTGAACAAGCTAATGATAAAGAATAAATACCCATTGCCCAGGATCAATGATCTCTTTGATCAGTTGAAAGGGGCAAAGTTTTTTTCTAAAATAGATTTGCGGACGGGGTATCACCAACGTAAGGTTAGGAAGGAGGATGTACCAAAGACGGCATTCAGAACTCGTTATGGTCATTACGAGTTTCTGGTGATGTCATTTGGATTGCCGAATGTACCAGCTGCATTTATGGATATGATGAACAGAGTGTTCAAACCATATTTAGACAAGTTCGTCGTTGTGTTTATCGATGATATTCTAGTCTATTCAAAGACGCCAGAAGATCACGCTGAACATTTAAGATTAGTGTTGGAGACACTAAGGAAGGAGAAGTTATATGCGAAATTCACCAAGTGTGAATTTTGACTAGAAAAGGTGCAGTTTTTAGTTCATGTCATTGATCACGAAGGATTTCGATGAGATCCAAATAAGGTAAAGCGATGATGAACCGGGAACAATGAAAAAAAAACGAGGTCGAGTCTGAGTTTCCTAGGGTTAGCGGGATACTATCGAAGATTTATCCAAGATTTTTCGAAGATAGCTACCCCGTTGACTAACATAACAAGGAAGACGGTGAAGTACGTATGGACGGATAAATGTGAAGACAATTTTCAAGAATTGAAGAAAAGATTAAGTGAAGCGCCTGTTTTGTCATTACTCGATGACACAGGAAATTTCGTAGTTTATAGTGATGCTTCGCATAGAGGATTTGGTTGCGTGCTCATGCAGCATGGCAAAGTCATTGCGTATGCATCACGACAATTGAAGGATTATGAGAAAGTTTATCCTACTCATGATCTGGAACTAGCCGCGGTAGTATTTACCCTAAAGATATGGAGGCATTATCTTTATGGGGAGAAATGTGAGATATATACGGACCATAAGAGTCTAAAGTATATTTTCACTCAGAAGGAGTTGAATATGAGGCAGAGAAGATGGCTGGAGTTGATAAAGGATTACAATTGTGAAATCTTGTATCACCCTGGGAAAGCCAATGTAGTTGCCGACGCCTTAAGTAAGAAGGGTCGGGAAAAGTTGTCTATGTTAACAGCTCAAAATGAATTAATAACAGAGATGGCTAGGATGGAAATAGAATTAAAGATGCCAAGTGAATCGGGACAGATACTTTTTACGACGAAGATGCAATCTACCATCGTAGAGAGAGTCAAGGAGGTCCAACGCAAGACTGACGAGTGTAACCAAATGAAGAAGCGGTTATCCGAGAAGGAAGATGCTAAGTATAGTCTTGATAATGAGAGATTATTAAGATTTGAAGGAAGAATTTGGGTTCCGAATGAGACGAAATTAAAGGAGCAAGTGTTACAAGAAGCTCATAGTTCAAGGTACTCGATACATCCTGATAACACTAAGATGTATCAAGACCTTCGACAGAGTTTTTGGTGGCCAAACATGAAGAGAGAAATAACAGAGTATGTGAGTAGGTGCTTGACTTGTCAAAAAGTTAAGGCCGAACATCAACAACCCAGTGGCTTGTTACAATCATTGGGGATTCCCGAATGGAAGTGGGAGCATATCTCGATGGATTTCATAGTGGGACTTCCAACAATGGCGAAAGGGTATGATTCGATTTAGGTAATAGTCGACCGATTGACGAAATCGGCTCACTTCTTACCAATTAGGGTCAAGTATAACTTAGACCAGTTAGCTAAAATCTATATCAAGGAAATTATTTCCAGACATGGAGTACCAGTATTGATTGTGTCAGATCATGATCCACGATTCACATCGAACTTCTGGAGAAGTTTACAAGAACAGCTGGGGACACAGTTGAAGTTAAGCATAGCTTATCATCCACAAACTGATGGGCAGAGCGAGAGAACAATTCAGACGTTAGAAGACATGTTGAGGTCTTGCATCATGGATTTCAAGGGTAGTTAGGATGATCACCTACCACTAGTAGAGTTTGCATATAATAACAGTTATCAAGCAAGCATAGGCATGCCGCCTTATGAAGCTTTGTACGGAAGAAAGTACAGAACACCATTGTGTTGGGATGAGGTGGGAGAACGCCGGATGCTAGGACCAGAATTGGTGCAGCAGACAGCGGATGTGGTAAAGTTAATTAGAATGTGTCTCGTCACAGGTCATGACAGACAAAAGAAGTATGCAGACTCACATAGATTAAACCAAAAGTTTGAAGTAGGTTCGTATGTGTTTCTAAAGGTATCTCCCTGGAAATGAAAGATATGCTTTGGAAAGAAAGGGAAGTTAAGTCCAAGGTTTATAGGACCTTTTGAAGTATTAAAACGAGTAGGAGAGGTAGCGTATATGATAGCATTACCTCCAGACTTAGAAAGAATACATAACGTGTTTCACGTATCTGTATTACATCTGTATAAGCCGGATTATAGGCACATAATCGAATATGCGCCGATTCATATCGAGAAGGATTTAACCTATGAAGAATCTCCGATTCAGATCATTGATAGAAAGGAACATATTCAGCGGAACAAAGTAATACCATCGGTAAAGTTATTATGGAAGAACCACGATGCCGAAGAAGCAACGTGGGAATTAGAAGAAAAGATGATGAAAAATTTTCCTCATCTATTTGATTAAAGTAAGACGAGATTCTGAGGACATAATCTTTATAAGGGGGGAAGAATGTAACGACCGAGAAATTTGGATCTTATTGTAAAATGATTTTATTAAATTAAATAATAATAAACTTATATTTTATGTGATATCAAGATAATTGTCATTCTATAACCTATTGGTGTTGGAATGTCGTAATATTTTAGCTACGTGAATGAATTAAAGTGTTTGAATTCCTAAGACGAAAATAAAAGTTTTCCGAGAAATTTCCCGAAAACACTATTCATCGGTATTTGCTTGGGACTTATTTTTGAATTTTTGAGAAATACGTAATGATAGAATATTAAAGTAAGACGGATTATGTAATAATAATCTAGTTATGGAAAATGTAATATTTCGCTTGCGGACTTAAGTTATAAACGTTAAGTAAAGCGAAGTGGGAATGAGTAAAGTAATAATTGTAGGATACTTTGGAATTGTGCAAAAGAATGAAAGTAAGTATAATACGAAGTATTATACGAGTTTTATATGAAGGATGAATTATCGTATATAAATTCTATATGAATTAGAATACGAGAATAATGCATAAACTATATGTATATGTATTATGTAATACTAATGAACTTGTAAGAATTGGTTAGGATTTTGTACAAGCCCAAGTCAATTAAGGTTAAGGCCCAACTATTGAATTAATAAGCAAGTGAATGTTTGATAAAGTAAAGCCCAAGGATTTATGTAATCCAAGCCCAAGCTAGAATCCATGAGTTGACAAACCCATTGGGGCAAACCATATTAATGTGGTTAATGTGTGGTTATCAAGTATTAAAAGTGGTGACCAAGTTAAGTGGTAACCAAGATATATGAGTAATGATCAAGTTATGTAATGACCAAGTATTAAGAGTAGTGGCCAAGCAAAGGATATGTCTTGTGTTAGCCAAGCAATGAATAGTAAGGAGGTGGCTTAGTGTTATGACTAATCTACCCTAATCTTGATAGTTCTATAAATAGAGAAGCATTGCTAGCCATTTATCACTTGTTCAAACAATCTAGTTATTACAAAGTGCTTAATTGGTAGAGAGTTTAAGTTATAAATAAGTTAACTTCCATAAGTCAAGAAGAAGAAGAAGCTACTTACCAAAGACTTCAAAAGTAAGATTCTTTCTCCAATTATCTCTATCTCTATCATGATAGGATGATAAGAAAAGCTTGGATTAAGGAACATGAATGATAAAAAGTAAGAAGTATGTATAAGTAATGAACTTAAGCCACATAAGTTGGTAATAAGTCATTTAGGCTAGCATAAGTTATAAACTTATGTGAAGGTATTATGAACTTGTAATGAGTTTAGTATTATAAGTAATATGAAAGTAAAAGAACTTGTATGATTTTATGTATCAAGTATTCATAAGTAAAGCTATATGTTGAGAACATATATGTATGATGATTCAGAAACTTTAATTATCATAAGTCATGAATGATAAGATCATAAGTAGTTTATAATTTATCTAGTTATAAACTTATGAAGAAATAAGTCAAAATACAATCATGAGTATAAGTTGTTGGAATAAGTAGGTTAATATGTTCACATAATGAATGGAATTCATTGGTAATGTTGAATAAATCATAAGAATGAAGATTAGCCGGAAATCGCACGATTAGACGATAATCGTCGAATTCGTGAAATTCCTAGATTATGAGTCAATTTTGAGTTTGAACTCAGAAATGTTATTTTCCAATGGAGGCAAGTCATGTTCGTCATTTAAGAGTTGCGGACTCGAAAATGGGCGAATTCCGACTTAGAACGAAGAAACAAGCGTTGAACGTTCACGAACGTTTATCGTTTGTGTTAAAAATGAACCAATAGGTAAATTTTTAGCAAACGAAGTCGAATAGATAAAATTCTTACATGAACGCGTAGATTACGTAATTTTTGAATGGTAGGCTTTTGAACGAGCCAATTCGGACTTATAACGAAGGAGTTATGCATCTGGGAAGTTAACAAAATTTTAAAAACTAAATTATTTTCTGGTGCACAGAGTTGGCGCCGCGGCGCCAACCCTAGACCAAATTAGTCACGCCGCAGCACTGAGCAGTGTCCGAGCACACTGGAAACTCACACCGCAGCGCGAACCTTAGTACATTTTGTGGCACCGCAGCGCCATGAACAGTACATGACATATCGAAACTCATGCCAAATAAGAACCCCATTAAGTAAGGACTGCATGCAAGTGAAGAAAGTTTGGGACTCCCATACTGCTAACTCACACCACAACACGAGCTATAGTTATAAAGCTGACGCCGCAGCGCCAGTCTCAGGACATGGATAGTAAGGAAAGTTTATAAGTATAAAGAAAGTTTGGTAATTAATTTTAAAAGTAAACATACTTTAAGGAACATAAAGTAACATTGTTAAGCTTTGTTAAACCTTAAGGATGTTGAGTAAAGATTGAAACAAATATGAATGAATGTTAATGATAAACCGGAATGAATAGTAACTAATTCTAAATCAGAATTAGATTGAGATGAAGGGTAAGATATAGTCAGATACATACTTGATTATATGTGACCTAATGTAAGGCATTATGTGATCATGTATTGTAGAGATTTGAAAGACTTGAACGTAAAGTAAATTACATCGTAGCAGACGTTAAAGGCAAGTATTCTAACTCTTGTCTCAGTTCAATCTGAACATGTTTTTGAAGTTCATGTATCCTTACGCATGAATTAAAGTACAATAAAGTTAAAGCCACTTCCTTTGGCTAGACTTGATATATTGAGTGGATTACTGATAATCTATTCATCTGTTATCAAATGTTATTATCTTTTGTCAACTACTTGATATGGTTTTCAAAAGAAGACTGAAATGTTAAACAAACGTTTTATCAGTAAAATGACAGGCACGTGAGGTTGCCAAATTATTAAACGTACATACGTTTAATGGATGTAGTGTTGATCAATATAGAGTACAATAGGTTGATCACCTAGAAGTGCTCGTAAGTAATATCGGGCTTACGGACTTAGTTCCGGGTTGTCCTTTTCAAAGAAAGAATGAATACTCGAGGTCTTTGACCGGAATAAATGTTTTAATTAATTTTATTCATTGTGAAACATTTTGAAAGAAAAGATAAAGTGCTATTTTGAATCATCGATAGTACTTCATAACTATTGTTCAGTTATCGAAGATATACGATTCATATGTATAAATCATGTTGTTATTAAAATTGTTATACTTGCTGAGCAAGTTATGCTCACTCTTGCTTAAACCATATGAATGCAGCTAAGACTGAACATCCCGAAGAATCAAATAAGGATAAGGGAAAAGCTAAGGCAGATTGTTAAGATGTCTTGTAATAATATAGGGCTATTATTTTAATGTAATGAATATTATGACAAAGAACCTTTGTAATGGGTTTAGAACATGGGAAATGTAAATATTAGTTTGAATATATAGAAGTTATATTCGTTCTTTAAGACTTTTCAATTGAATGAAGGTATGAATGTTTGTACAGTATAGCACCATCTGTCTGGTTGGAAGATACCCAGATTTGGGGGCGCTACATTGAACCTAAAGGTGTCACACAGTTCCAAAAAACTGACTAGATGCTCGTTCGGATCGTCATTTTCCAATACCCCAAACTAAACTAAATTCTGAATCATTTGTATCATCCCTGGCTTAATTTCAAATGTATTAGCTGCTATTGCTGGCCTGGTGATGCTTGATTGTTGTTCAGTCACCTTGGGCGTGGTGTAGTCCCTTAATGCTTTCCGATCTTTGGCCGTCATTTCCTCTTCTTGCTCAGGTGTTTCAAATTCTTGTCTCGTTTTCTTGATCCACTTGCTCAACCTCTGAAACCTTTTCTCAATGTCGTCGTCAAAAGGCAGCAAATCTGGATTTTTGGACCGAGTTTGCATAAACTGCTTTTAACACTTAAAATAGAAGAAACAAAACCAAAAAATAAAAATGTCTAATTAAAACTAAATTAATTAAACTGATATTGTAAAACTATTAAGAATTATACTAAATAGTCCCCGGCAGCGGCGCCAAAAACTTGTTGGGTAAAATCTAATTACGCACAACACGCAAGTATACGTGGTCAACAAGTAATAAAGTGATAAGTAGAGTATCGTCCCATAGAGACAATTTAATAAGAAACTTAACTTCACAATTATCAATTTCCTATTAATCCTAATTTTATTAAACTATCCAATTCAATGATTAAAAATAATTATTCTAAATTAAAAAGTAATTAAACTATCACAAACCAATCACAAATATTAAAATCTAGAATTTCAAACAATTAATGGAAAATTAGACTTATGACTTCACCCTAAGCTTCACTCTGATTTTAGCACATTTATTCCAATTCAATGCACCATCCCAGTTTATTAATCAAGAACACGAACGTAGTATTAACCACCTCTCGATGCACTAATACTGTATTAACGTCAATCCACAATTAAGATAGAAATCCATTAAACACCTTAATCAACTAACCCACTATATCTCTATGTGAATTAAAATTGAAGAAGGTTGAAGAATAAGTTCTCTATCCGATTACATGCGGCGTCACGCATATCTCTACCTTAACACTCATCAAGTTTAAGCTATTAACAAAATCTTGAACACATGTTATATCAACTAGGTCTAGATTTGAATATACTCTCTCTATTCCATCCAACTCCACAAAGAATTGTTGATCAGGCAATTCATAGATTCAAGCTCAAATTAATATAGATAAACTGGAAATAGCTTATTAAATTAGAAATCAATGATTATAAAATCATCGATTCACTTAAGGATCCATTACAAGCCTAAAAAGTGAATTAGTTCATAATAAACGAAATAAATACTGAATAAATCATGGAAATCATTCTTTCAATTACAAATAATAGTCTAAGACGAATAATATTGAAAAATACCCTTTACGTAGCCTAGATTAATCTTCGTAATTTTCCTTATGTGTTCCTTAATCTCAGTGTTTATTGTTAATTATATACTTCAACATGTATTCTGATTACAATTCCATGCATATACGAGTCCCAAGTCACCACCATCACTTAAACTCCATGTTTGAAGCATTAGAAACCAACTAGAAGACTTCAAATTCGAGTACCCAAGCCCCAGCTGGCTATTTCCCTTTGTAAGAGCAAGCCCCAAGTTGCTAGAAAGCTGCTAATATGCCCAGACCCCAAGCCCTGGCTTGCTATCAAGTCATAAAAGGGCAAGCCCCGGCTTGCTAGCAATCTGCCAATTATTTTTCTACTACAGCGTCCTCTGGTAAAATGGCCATAACTTTTGATCCGGGAGGAGTTACGGGGCTTGCCACCTATCAAATCGAAGATATCAATGAGCTCTACAACTTAATTAATAAAAGAATGTATTGTAAAATGTTTTTAATTACTAATTCATTTATAGAATTTTACAATGTCTAAATTACTATCACTGCAAAGCATATTAGATGCTATTTAACCGAACCAAATTAAATGGATTGGTTAAGGAAATTGAGAATAGTTCTCACAGCTGAAAAGCTATCTTATGTCCTTAATACGTCGATCCCTGTAATGGTTGCTGACAATGCCTTTGAGGAAGAGATTGCTACTTTTAGAAAGTGGCAAGATGATGCATGATTATTTAACGATGCATCATGCTCGCATACATGAGTAACGAGCTTCAGCGTCAGCATGAAACTATGGATGCTCTTACTATATTCCTACACATCAAGTAGTTGATGGTAAGGAAAGTAGTACTGATAGATATCAGATATCTAACGAGCTCTTCTGATCTAGAATTACTGATGACACTACAGTACAGATAAAAGTCTTTAACATTATCAATTTGATTGATCAATTAGGACAACAGGTTTTGTCATGGATGGAGAGTTAAGCAAAGATTTGATCTTTCACTCACTCCCAGACTCCTTTCACAATTATTGTTGTAACATTCCAGAATTTTAATTGTTATATTAAATATTTATTGAATTATTTAAGTATTTAATGGAAGAGTTTATTGTTAAATAAATAATTGTTCAAATTTGATTTGACGTGGTTAATTATTTGTTATGTAAATAATTAAGGAAATTAATTATTTTGCTAATTTAATTTAATTATTAAGTTAGAGAGTTTTGATTATTTGAATTACTATTCTTTTTATTGAAATTTGTAATTAAAGGGATGTGTTAGTTGATTAAATAAAGTTATAATTATATAGAAAATTATAATTTTGGTGGTATTGATTTATGTGATGAAGTGATTTAATAAATTATTATTATGAGTAATTTAATTAAATTAATGTGTGACAAATAATCTTTTATAAAGGAGTTATTAAAATAACTTAAAGGTGTTTTAATTCAGTTTTGCCAAACAAGGCCTAATGCCTATTAAGTCTTTAATCTATTTGAGTTTTACCAAACAAGGTGTTAGGATTAATGGGTTATTTTTGTTAGTGGTTAACCAAACAAGCCTTATGGCTTTTGATTTCAAAATTCACATAACTGATATCAGTTATGTTTATAATTATATTATATAATAAATATATATAATATCTATATATACGTTATTTGTTAAGACGTATGTTAGAGGAGAGAGGTTAGAGAGAAGTAAGAAAACTCAGAGGAAGAAGAAGAGAAGAAGAAGAAAAGAAGAAAAGAAGAGAGAAAGGAAAGCTAGAGATTGGAGAAGGAGAGGTTTGGGAGAAGAAAAGAATAGCCATATCATCTTCTATCAAGGTATTCCCCTATTTCTTTTAGTTTTAAAAGTCTAGTTTTTATCTTCCCAAATTCTATGTAGAATCTTTGTGTAAGCATGAATTTTTGTTGTTATGTGGCTTTATATGACATACTAGTGATGTTAAAACTATTTTCATGAGTTATAATCAAAGAATTGATGATATGTATGTAATTGTGGAGAAAAGTATTTTACAGAGAGTTTTTTTTAAATAGAAATTATGGGTTGTTTAGTTGTTTTATTGATAAATTGGCTATTAAATTTTATAGAGTATATATATACTTTGATAAAATGCTTTGAATTAGTTGTTTTGATTGAGAAACAAAATTACAGCCTTTATTTTCATCAAAAATATCAAAAAGTGAGTTTTTAGCCAAAAATAGTGAATTTGGGTGTGTTAATTTTGTTGTTTATGTTGTTGTATGGGTAGAAACATGTTAGGAATTCCTGAATTATGTTTACATGAAGTTTTTGTATGAATTGTAAGTGAATCAGTCTGTTAGAATCGAGCTTGTAGGCCAAAATTGTCTTTTTCCCAGATCACATCAAGTCGGTTGTCGAAAATCAAGCTATGCTTTATTGCATGTGTGACCAAAGAAGACATTAGTGGCCAATGATATAGCCTCCATACTTGATCTGACTTTGTAGCTTAGTTCTCCACGCTTGTGCATCATTATGCTCACACTGGCAATCAATCCATCCACAAACCGCGTCGTAGCCACCATGTGTGAGTTAACGAATGGTCCGATGAAGTACTTTTGTACACGAAATTTTAAGAAAAGTTATATGATGATAGTAGGATTGTAAAATGTTGATTTTAGTACTTCTATACTGTGAATAATTATGTTATTAAGGATTAACTTGTGTTATAACTTGATTATGTGATTAAAAATCCAATTTTTAAATGACGTACGTACTTAGTTATGTTTGTAAGATGGTAATGACTAATTATGTCATGATGACATATGTTTATACGATATTATGGTTTGAATTGTTCGATTTAGTCCACGAACAAGGCAAGTTCCCTAACTCTACTTTTATAATTGTGCAAGCGCTTAAATTTTCTTTGAGCAAGTGTTCTAATCCATTATCTTGATTGAATCAATTATTGTTTCCAATATAATAATGCAAGTTTTCTAATTCTTTATCTTGATGACTATTTATTGTTTCAATTCGATTACCTTATAAATGATGTAAGCTTTCTACACTTTGGTTTAATGTTGACAAGTTATTCTTTTATTTAACTTGTTGTTTAGCATGCACAACTATTTATACTAATGTCGAGCAAATTCATCGTTCAAACTGTTATGCATGCTTAGTACTCAATTCTAATTAACCTTGACTTAATATTGTTCAAGCAAGGCATGTTAAAGTTATTCAAAGTATATGCTATTAGATTATTCCTAAAGTATGATTTTGGTTTACAATGTTGATTCAATTACGATTATTCTCTAATATAATGTTATTAATTTAACTAGTCCTCTAGTTGATGATCGTTGAACTTCAAATTACCCTTGAAAGCTTATCCAAACCAAACTCTCTTTGGTGTGGACTTGTACTCCAAGTACTGAGATGAACAACCCTATTATTATTAGGGGATAACTTACGCGTAGCGTTAAATGTTTGTGCACAATACATGGTACGAAGGGCTGATCCCCCTAAGTATGAGGAGTCCTTATAGTCTTATGACTGTTAAAGTTGGAGTTGAAAGATTACTCGCAACTGTGGACATAGTTCATGGTCTTATGACCCTCAGTTATATTGATAGAGTACTATTCGTTGTTGATGAGCCTATTTTGGCAGTTATTATTGCTAAACTCATGTTGATTCTATATTATATCCAGTGAGCAATTGTTTTGCTCACTCTTGCATATTTATAAACTCATTGCAGCTAAAGAGGAGAAGGTAGATGAACCTTCAACTAGCAAAGGAAAGGGAAAAATATGCAAGTGATGAACACTTGTAATTTTTACTTTAGACTTTTATTATGATGATCTTAGACTTGGTTTTAATGAAGTTTATTTATTTTCCGCATTTAAATGATTGTATTTAAAGGTTAGATAACCTGGGAGATTTTATTATGTAACCCTTTAATGGGAAAGGTTTTATTTATCCAGTTTTATTGTGATTGGGTAGTTAGATATGAATGTTTGATTAAGTGAACCCCAGATCCTGTGGGAATGAAGTACCTGGATTTGGGGGTGTCATAGTTGTGAATTTTTCATATGATCAAGCTAGATATCAGCCTCGCTGATTTGCTTAACATGTTGAAAAATGTTCAGCCACTTTCCAACCAAGAAAGACCATGTCTTACTTGTAGGGGCCAAATGATCTTCTAAAAAGAAGAACGATTTAAAGAAGGTAAATAGAAAGACAAAAATAAAGGATAATGAGAACAAAACTGATATGGATAGCAAAGGAGTTTTCTTCCACTGCAATAAGCCTGGACACTGAGGAAGAAACTACAAGAAGCATCTTGCAGAGGCTAACCAAAAGAAGCTTAATAAAGTTTCGGTTACAAATATTATTTTGTTCATGATTTAAAATAAATTTTTCTTCAAGTTAAGGTTCTACTTGGGTATTGGATACCGGCTTTGGTTATCATAAATATAGATTTATGTAGGGACCAAGCAGAAGTAGAAAGCTAAACAAAGATAAGTAATCCTATGTGTGGGAAATGAAGCAAAGGTTGCTGCATTAGCCATAGAAACTTATAGTTTAGCATTGCCTACGGGCAAATCTATTAAGTCAATAAGTTGTTATTTTATTCTAGTTCTCATTAGAAATATTATTTCATTTTGTTGTTGGACAATAAAATTTGGTATTATATTTAAGAACAATTGTTGTTCTATTTATAATAATAATGTTTTGTATAGAACTGGAATATAACTTAATGGATTTAGTATGGTTGACTTACGTGAAAATAATTTTGCATAATTGAACAAACTAGTATAAAAAAGAGAGATGATCATTCAAAGAGTTGAATATATGTATTTGCTGAAATACAAGTGTGAATTATTTGAAAGGTTCAAAGAATTCAGAAGTGAAATAAATTGGCAAAGTATTAAGATTCTTTGATTAAATCAAGGAATAAATACTTGTGCAATAAGTTTCTAGATCATCTCAAAATGGTTTTCTCATAATGGACGCCTTCTGACACACAATAATTGATTGATGTATCTGAAAGGAAAAATGTACCTTGTTGGACATGGTGCAGTCCATAATGATTTTACCGACATTTAATTATCCTTCTAGGATAATGTCCTAGAAATGGCTGCATATCTACGAAAAAGGTAACCTCAAAATCCAACCCGAGACTCCTTAAAAGTTATGGACATGGAGGATTCCTAATCTTAAGTATGTTAAGATAAGGGTTGTCCAACTAATGTGAAAAAGGTTTCAAAGGAATAAGCTTGGGACAAGATTTGACAAGTGTTGATTTGTGGGACATCCTAAAGTAAGTTTATGGTATATGTTCTATAATCCTACTTAGCAAAAGGTGTTTGTTGTGAAACATGCTGGCGTTCTAAGATAAAGGTGTTTATCATTGAAGGGGCTAGTGGGAGGATAATAGAATCTTGAAGAGTTCAAGAACCACAAAACATTATAAGTCAAATAAGAGGAACTTTTAGATAGACATATTATACCACAACCGAATCGTAAATCTGTAATAGTACCGAAGATACCTGGGAGGTATGAATTCATCATGGATGATGATGATGAGGTACGTATCATAGAAGATGATGATCCAGTTACATACGATGAGGTATGAGTTGTAGACACTCAGAGAAATGGATTGAAGCAAACTTCTCAAATATGGAACATTCGTTTTGATCAGACAAATCAAAAGAGTTTAATTTTATCTCAAATAAGAATAAACCTAGTGTGTACAAAAGGGTCAGTGGGAGCGCCATGATATTCCTAATATTATATGTTGATATACTATGGATAATGAATGATATACTAATGCTACAATCAGTAAAGATAAAGTTGTCTAAACATTCCTTCATGAATGATTTGGGAAGAGTATCTTAATTGGGGATACAAATCTATATAGATAGATTTAAGAGGATGCTCGAATTAATCCAAGGAACGTATATTCATTTGATGTTAAAGCTGTTTAGCATGGTAAACTCTAAGAGATGTCTCATGTTGATGAGCCATGGAGTGTATCTCTCTTAATAGTCCCCAAAGACTCTAAAAAGAGAGATGGCATAAGTAACTATAATGTATGCAATGAAATATACGAGACCTGATGTTAATCAATTATATTCTGGAGAGGTTCACTATGAGTCAGTGAAAAACATCTTAAAGTACTTAACCGGCACTAAGGATGTGATCATATTCATGGTGGGTCTAAATTAAAACTAGAGGGCTTAATAGACTCAAGTTTTTCAGACAGACCAAGACGACAGAAAATCCACTTTAAGGTAAAGTGTTACCTTGAACGATGGTGTACTAAAATTGGAAACGTTCTAATCAGCAAAGAGTTGTTGATTTAGTGATAAAGACAAAGTATATAGCTTTAAATGAAGCTGCAAGTTGATTGTTTGGATGAAAAGTTCATTACAGAACTAGGAATAGTTTCTAAGTCTCATCTTAGATCTAAACATGTGTTGTGGCACTTTCATTTGATTATAAGAATCATTGAAAGATGGAAAATCACTATAGAGATAGTGGACTCTCAAGAACAACATTACATATCCATTAACTAAAGCTTATCCAATAGCAGGATAATCGTCACTTAGAGAAGAAGGGTATGAGATACCATGACGATTGGCTTTAGTGCAAGTGGGAGATTGAAAGTAGTATGCACACAAGTAAATAATGTTTGATGATAAAGCATATACTTTGTAACAATCTTATTCATTTATTAATAAAAAGTATTAATTAATTAAAGGCTATTAATTATCTACATGATGCTATTTTATGATATGTGATAAACCCATAGTTTTAAGCAATGCTTTTAGAATAATGCTGATGATCATTCTAATGAGATCTAAATTCTTAGAAAGCTTAAAACTAAAAATAGTTACCAATCGTTGGATTACTAAATTGGGGATTAGTGAATTTGGATAGATTGGTATATACGTTGCTTGCTCATTGGATGAGGATGATTGATCTCATGATCATTCGTGTGGAGACACTAAAACAAGTATGTAAGTGCTTATTAGAGAATAAGTTCACTGAACGTGACTCGCTAAGGAATACCTAATGGAGTTTTATTTGCCTGTCAATAGGAATTTTTATAGTGATAGTAGTACAAGTGATCCTTAGACTTGAGATTATCATAGTATCTTGTGTATGATGAGTTATACTTTGGCTTATTCCTTAAGACCCTTAGGGTATATCAAAGGATATGCTTGGGTATAATAAGTTGTACATGGAGATAATGTATGATTAATAAAGAATCTACCACTTCTAGTAAAAGAAGAGAAATGTCCTATGTGATTCAATAAATGACAACCTAGTAGTCCTTGGCCAAGGCAGAATGAAATTAGAAAGGAGTTTCTAATTTGCATTATTCGGTGTTGTGCATTTAAGGATCGAAATACATATAATTAAATAAAATAAGACTTGACAGTAATTCTATGTCTTATATTTAATTGGGACATTATATGGTGGAGGGATTGTATTGTACGGTAACTATTTACTCAAAGGTTCTTTTATGATTAATGTTGAAATCTATATTATCTGGAAAGTCGTTGATCACTAGGGAGGCTTATCCCTATTGTAGAATAAATATTATTTATTTAAATAAATTAATAGTTTAATTTATTTATTTAAATAAGATTAGAATTGTTCTAATTGATTTATTCACAACCTAAGCTTAATATGGAGAACCTAAAGGGTCACACCAAAAGGAAGAATAATTATTGAAGAAGTTAATGGCATAATCGTAATAATAAGTTAAGTATATTTAATTTAATCTATGGTGATAAAATAAATTAAATAGCTTAATATTTATTATTTAATATTTTGGAAATATTAAATATAAATTAATAAGAGGAGTCTTATTATTATTATTACTATTATTATTATTTAATTCCTAAAGGAGTTTGGGAATTAATTAATAAAGTACTCTCAAATATCATAATAAGATTAGGAGGCTAATTAATTAAAAGAGTTTAATTAATTATTCCTAATAAGATTGGGAGCCTAATTAATTAAAAGAATTTAATTAATTAAAATAAAACCAAATTCCTTAATTGTTAAGGAGGGTTGTCCACATCTATAAATAAGAGGAGTCTTATTATGGGTGTAGTAGGTTGTTGACTTTTTCACAATAGACGTAATTCCAATAGTTGAGAGAGTACGCTCTTTTTCTATAGAGATAGAAAAACTAGGGTTTTGCCAAATACCCATCTTCTTGAATCCTTCTTCTTCCTTGGTGGATCACCTCTAGAGGCCAAACACTTGGGTGGCTAACGTTGATCAAAGGAAAGGAACCAAACCCGGTGGATTCAAGTTGAATGCGAAAAGAATTGGAGGTGAACTTGTACCTAAGGAAGCTCGAATCTTCAAGGGTATGATTCTTGTTCTTTCTTTTTCGTTTAATTAATAATTATGCATAAAGGATGATCCAGGTATATGGTTTGTAAAATTTTTAAACTCTGATTTTTCCACGTTTCCGCTTATTTTTGTAATTTGATTGCGTTCATGAATATTACAAACCTAACATTTATATCATTGATTGGGATAATACCTGACACGACATCTTTTGAATGCACTGCATCCTGCACCGTCATGTTGAAGGTTCTTGCTATAGGCTTATTTGTTGACGTTGGTTTAACAATAGTCAGTGTACCTCCACTAGCATTTCCCTTGCTTCCATTTGCCTCACCAGATTTCTTCTTAGGGCATTCACGAATAAAGTGATCCTTGGACCCGTACGTGAAGCAAACATTCTTTTTAGATTGAGTGCAATTTGGGGCGATGTGACCCTCCTGGCCACAGTTGAAGCACACTCGTTTCCCCATCAAGCACACACCTTTGTGAAACTTCCCACATGTAACACATGCTTCGAACTTCTTCTTTTGCTGGTTTCCTTGCTGATTTCCAGCTCCCACATTTGCATTCCACTTTCTCTTCAAATTGTTGTTGACATTTCCATCGTTACCACCACCACCATTCTTAGCTTCACCTTCACTCTTCTTCTTCCTCTGCTCTTGGTTGTGTTTTGTTACATCTTCGCCTCCACTCTCAGCGAGAATTTCTTTCTTCGTTACCACTGCAAACGTCTTCAGCTGGAACAAGGAGACCCTACTGTACAACCAATGCTTTAATCCCTGTTTAAACCTCTTCGCTTTGCATTCATATGTGCTGACTTGATATGGCACAAATTTTGCTAACTCGTTGAATCTTGGGGCATACTCAGACACCGACATCGTTCCATGCTTCAGTTCCAAAAACTGCACTTCTAGCTGACTCTTCGAACTTTCTAGAAAATAGAGCTCAAAGAATATTTCTTTGAACCTTTCCCAAGTCATAATCCCTTGACCTCCTCGGATTTTATTGGCTTGCCACCAATAACTCGCCTCTGCTTTCAATATAAATGTTGCAAAAGCAGTCTTCTAGTTATCTTCTACCCTAGCAACATCGAAAACCTTCTCAATTTCCATGATCCAGGTCTGTGCTTCAACCGGATTCATGGACCCAAGGAATTCTAGTGGTCCAACCGCCTTGAAATCCTTAAACATTGTACCTTGGTTCTAAGGTTGATTCTGCAAAGCACTCGTTAGTAACGTCATCAGCTGCTGAACTTGGTTACCTTCCACATTGTTATTGTTGGTTTCCTCAATGGTTCTCTGTCGTGGTTGACGTCTTGAAGGCATTTTCTGTTAAAATACAACCATTAGATCCTATTCAACCTTTTAAGTATTATATACTTAAGTTGCACGTCATAAAAGATTATCACATAACACATAATACTTTGAATAAAATAATAACTTTTATTCATTCATCATCTTTTAAAAACATCAAAACAATAGCATCACTTCTATTTACATTACTTTCTTGAACTATAACAGTTGCAGGATAACATCATCAACATCTATCCCATTGGTTATATCATACCCGGGATTTACATTTCATTTACTTCCTAATCACATATCAGATACATTCCCTACAATTTCCTACTAAGATATTGCGTAGCCTTACGACGCTCTTCCTCTATAATTCGAGTCATTATTCGACGATCTAAAATGTATGATGGCAGCATCTCGAACTGAATAGGATAACACATGACTCAATCTTGAGCTTGATTGAACACAGTATTAAATACGTTATTCATATCTTCCATCTTCATCCTTTTTTCTAGTGCATCTCTCTCTGCCATCCTAGCTCGTTGATAAGCTTCCTCATGCACGTCTTCGGCTCTTGCCCTCTTCGTAGATTCTTCTTTCAACTTGTTCTTCAACTCTGCAACCTCAGCTATCAGTTGCTCGTTTTCTCCTTCAGTGCGGCTCAGCTTCTCTTCAACATTGTTCATTCGTTCTTCTCGATCCAGGATCTTGTCATCCTTCTGTGTTATCAAGGTCTGTTGTTTAGTTACTATCTCCTGTAACTCCTTGACGGTATCTTGAAGTTCCACATTGGGGTCATACACCTCGTCGTACATACGGACAGCTATCAAGTTAAGTGGAAGCTCTTCCTCCTCATCCTCCTCATCCGACTGTGGCAGCTCAACTGGGTCCTCCTCGTTTGTCTCTATCTCATCATCCTCATCAGGTATTCCCTCCTGCTCAACTACTGTGACCAACGGAGATGCTTCCCATGGCAGTAGCTATTCCCAAACCACCTGAACATCTCGAGGCTCCTCCTCTCTAGGCATCTGGGACCCTTCCTCCCTAGCCTGACTGGATCCTCCTACATTAGTCATCCTGACAACAAAATTTTAAGTTTTAATTACTAATCATTACTACTCGACACTCACGAGCACATAAGTTATAATCACATAAGCACATAAGTATTTTATTACTTCTTCCTTAACAACTCGATAAGAATTTATCATCACTATCTTTTCGAAGGTTACTTCCTAAGGCTTTTACCCACCTAAGGTTCATAACCTAAAGCTCTGATACCAACCTGTGACACCCCCAAATCTAGGTACTTCATTCCCACAAGATTTGGTGCTCACTATCCATACATTCATACTATCTACCCAAATAGAATAAAATTTAAACAATAAATCATCCCTTTAAATAGGGTTACATCATTAAATTCAAAAACATCCCAGGTGGTCTAACCTTTAAACATCATATAAGCGCGGAAATAAAATTGTTACATCATATCATTATTTAAAAGTTTATGAGCATAATCAATAAGTAAACTTTACAAGTCTTCATCACTTGTACATTTTTCCCTTTTCTTTGCTAGTTGAAGGCTCATCTACCTTCTCAACTTTAGCTGCAATAATAATATTTATGTAAGAGTGAGCAAAACAATTGCTCACTAGATATAGCAATGAATTGACAAGAATGAAATAACTTCCTATGAATAGGTTCATCAAAATTGAATAGTACTCTATCAATGATAACCAAAGAATGGAATCAAAATATGGAATGCATAAAACTGAGGGTCATGAGACCACGAACTATGTCCACAGTTGCAAGTAATCTTTCAACTTCAACTTTACCAGTCATAAGACTATAATGACTCCTCGTACTTAGGGAGATCAGCCCTTTGTACAATGTATTGTGCACAAACATTTCAACGCTAAGCATAAATTATCCCCTAATAATAATAGGGTTGTTCATCTCAGTATTTAGAGTACAAGTCCGTACCAAAGATAGTTTGGTTTGGATAAGCTTTCAAGGGTAATTTGAAGTTTAACGAACATCAACCAGAAGACTAATTGAATCAATAGTGTTTGATAACACAATAGTTGATCAATAATAACATAATATGGAACAATGCATAAGTGTAAGCGAACTAACTATATCTTGAACTCATGCTTAGAAACAACTACAAAGCATAAGTATTGAATGACAATAAACCTTGCTTGAATAAAATTTAAGCTAGGACTATGAATTATTGAATATACATTAAGTAATAGCAAGCTGAAAAATAAAGCTTGCTCATTATGAGAATAGCTTGTGTCAAGTAAATGGACTAAGATAATTCAACATTAGAAATTAGAATTCAAGAAATTTGCATTCATAGTACATGAAGGACAATAAAGAAACTTGTCTAACAATAAACAAGTTAGAATACATCAATAAATATCGAAATTCAAAACTTATTCGAATAAAGCTTAAGGCATAGCTGGCTTGTTCAAATAATGATTAGGAATACAAGAATTTGCTTAATGAAAAAGTTAAAGTAAGAAACTTGCTCAAAGTAAAAGTAGAGTTAGAAAACTTGCTCAATGTAAAAAAGAGAAGTTTAGAAACTTGCCTCGAGCGTAATCTATAATATTAAAACTCACGTTCACCTATACACAGTATCAACACCACAACATCTATTAAACATACTAATATTCACTTTTCAATATAACACACATTTCTAGCTAACTTGTTATTTTAGTACAAGTCTTACATTACCATTTACATTTCAGAAATTCGAAGTGTTAACTTCAAAACACTTGTCTAACATTCATTGTGTATACTAAGTTATCACATAACGCGTTCGTAACTTACTAATCATTTTTACAACTTTGAATTTACTAACCACATAACACGACTCTGTTTAACCTTGTTATTACATGGTTCTCACTTTAACCTACCATTAAGCTAAGTTACATTGAACGTCCCAAGTCTGCAGAAGTAACAGACTTCACTGTCTAAGACTGGGCACTGGTGCGGCCGCGCCAATTTTATACTAGCTTACTACGCGCCCGCGCGGCTGCTGCGCGCCCATGCCAAGGGGATGTGTGGTCGCGCTACGCATAAATTCCAGTTTTGCAGAACATGGTTACGACACTTTTCTTAAGCCAACTAACACGAATTTCACTAACCAAACAATAATATTAACACAACCAATTGATATAAAACTATTACAAACATGTTTTCCAACATATTTAACCAATTAGAACAATTTAACATCAACTATAACTAGTTTAATTTCTCAAATTTCATGTTTTCTCATAAAAACTCAATTTTTGACATCTCTTGCAAAAATCATCACTGTAATCTCTATACTTGGCCAAATCACTTCATTCAAATTACGTTATGCTCGTTTCTTAATGAACTAGTATAAACAAGCTTCAATTTCCAGATTAACATACGAATTGATCATCAAAATTGATACTTACATAAGCCATATAAAAAATACATATACTGTCAAAATTTCTACAGTTGGAACGAAAATTAGAATACAAATTCTTTCTTAAACATAAATTCTAATCATTATAAACACATATACTCACAATTATTAGTTATTTATATCATCAATTCAACAATTTGAATTCACAGAGTGCATGAAATATCGCTGTAAAGTCATATACATGTATATACATATATATAATACCAAAGTTGTGAACATACCTTCAAATGGTCGAACAATTCTTGCTAAACTCACTGGAATTGTCATGAAATCCTTAAGCTTCCTCTCAATCTCTCTCAACTCTCTGTAATCTCTAGGCTAACAAATAACCAACTGATAATACTATGCGTAAAAAAACAAACTGATAGCTTTAAGGTGTAAAACTAAAACTACTAAACCTTAATACGCCAAACTTAATAAAATATCAGTTATAACGCTTAAGTTATAAATATATACTATATTTATTATTTAATTTAATTTATTTTATTTATTTTAAATTCAAAAATTAGAAATTCTAAAAGCCATAAGGCTTTGTTTTGCAAAACCTTTTAAATTTTAAAGACTTAATATATTTCAGCCTTGTTTGGCAAACACTAAAGTAAACTCCCATAATTTATTTTAATAATAAAAAATTTAGTTTATAATTTATAATCACATATTATTTATTTGGATTTCCATATCCAACATTAACCAAGTAAATTAATCACATACTATATTTTAATTAAATATATCATTTTAGCAAATATCACAAAATTATAATTTTTATTATAACTTTATTTAATAATTTAATATACCATCTAAATTATTAATTAATAATATAACACTCCATGTCATATTACAACTCTCTAAATTATATATTAATTTAATTTAGATTATTATCTAATAAATTTAGATTCAATAAACATCAATAAAATATTTATTTTATTTCATCAATTTTAATAATAGACACATCAAATAAATATTTATATTATTCAATAAATATTTAATATTACAATTTGAAATTCTGGACTGTTACAACAAATATCTAATAATATCCTTGATCTCACTTGATTGATTCCTTATATCATTGTCATCATCCTCATGCTTATATTATGGTGAAAATCATCTTTGGCCCGTAGTGCATAGATAGACTATTGATTAGTATGATTATGATCAGAAATTGTGTATTGGTATAATCATGGCATGTAATGTTGCAGACAAATGATGTGGTGAAAGTCCTTTTTGGCCCGTAGTGCATAGATAGACAGTTGTTTAGCATGATTATGACCACTGGTTGTGAGACCCCAAATTTTATGAATAAAGATTTAAATTTCTTGAAATATATTTTTTTTAATATTATGGTGTGGATTTGATATAATGTTATAGTTGTGGGTAATATTTATAAATTTTGCAAAGTGTGCAAGTTGTTATATAATATTCGATTGGTCGGGGAATATTCGTTTTAACAGGAAATATTCATACATCGGCACAATCATTGGTGGACCCCACAACGGAATTATTTTCGGATTGAGAAAATGAAAAATATTTTTATGAAAATAATAGCGAAAGTTTTTCCGTTAAAATTGTTGAACTACTCGGTAGTAAAAGTAATGTAATATGCGTGGTTGCATAGTAGCACACGGTATTGATTATTGATGCTTACGTGTGAAGTCACTCAGTTTTGTTCAATTATTGCTATAGTAATTACTGCATAGTATCTCACATTATTTGATTCAATTATTGTCGATATTTTATATATTATTAAATCAATAATTGAGACGACGAAGTTATTAATATTATTATTTGCAATATTAACGATGTCTAGATGTTTTGCCAATGAGAGGTTTGGTCACCTAATTGGGCGCCAATAGGGAGAAATCCTTATTGGAAAGCCCCCTCTTTCTTGGGAACGACCTGGTCGATTAATAGTGTGAATTATAATAATGTTGATGAATCTTGTTTTATTAGAATTATTAATGTAATAAAACAGAAAAGCTTTTTATATTAAAACAGAATACTTTTATAAAGTTATTCATTTTATTAGACTATAAATAGAATATATTATATTCTATTATGCATAGTGTTTTGTATAGTAAAATCTTTTTATATAAAAATGAATACTTTTATAAATTATTTATTTTATTAGACAATAATTAGAATATATTATATATTATTATGCATAGTGTTGCATAGTGTTTTGCATAGTAAAATCTTTTTATATAAAATAGAATACTTTTATAAAGTTATTTGTTTGATTATATTTTAAATAAAATATATATATATATATATATATTTAGAATATATTATATTTTATTGCATCTTTATGAAGATAATATCCTTTCTATTTTCCTATAAATAGGATGCTTAGTTAGAATTGAAAACCACACCAGAAGTTTAGAGAATTCTTCTATAATCTTGAGCGTATTTCTTTAGAGCTTTAAGAAGCTTTGAGCGTAGTGCAAGTTTTCTTCAAGAATATCCTCACCCTACCAGTCGAAATACTATTCTTTATGGTAAGGGATATTATTTGTTGTACTCGTAAGGGGTATTATTTCTTTCTTATACATAAAGAGAACTTCTGTTATTTCATTCTTTATTATTCTGTTGGAATAACCTGTATACGCGGGCTACCCTATACATGGTGAAATTCTTCTGTTATTTCATTTTTTATTATTCTATTGGAACATCCTGTCTGTGGGTTACGCATGACCTGGCTCCGTTATTTGTTATTCTGTTGGAACATCCTGTCTTTGCGTTTATGCATGACCTGGTTCCGTTGTTTATTATTATGTTGGAATATCCTGTCTATGCGTTTATGCATGACCTGGTTCCATTATTTATTATTCTATAGGAATATCCTGTTTGTGTGTTTATGCATGACCTAGTTCTATTATTTATTATTCTGTTGGAATAACCTGTCTATGCGGTCTATCACATGCCTGGTGATTTCTTTTGTTATTCCATTCTTTATTATACTCAGTTAGTTAAAGTTTTGACTTATATACTCCATGAAATTAGTGGAATATCCTTGATATTTGCGCTTCATCAAGTATCTTTTCATGAAAATATTCTTCTGAGCATTCTTGAGTTTTACTCTACAAAGAAGTATCATATTGACAATTTGGACGTTATTTGTTCTAGGATAAATTAATTCTTGAACTTGTTTTATTGAATTCTTATATCATTGTCATCATCCTCATGTTTATATTATGTTGAAAGTCATCTGTGGCCTGTAGTGCATAGATGGACTTGGTATGATTATGACCAGGGATTATTCAGTGTAATCATGACCATAATGTTACAAATGTTGTGTAAAAAGTCCTCATTGGCCCGTAGTGCATTGATGGGCAGTTGTTGGCATGATCATAACCATTGATGAATACATGAATATCCTTGGCCCATAGTGCATGGATAATTTGTGGTTGTGATACTGTTAGAAAAATGCATATCTTGATTTGATGTTTAAAGTAAATGATCATGATTATATGTAAAGTCCTTGAAAGAATATATGTACAAGGACTTAGTGATATATCAAATTTGTTAGGTTGATCTTAGCTTTTAAATGTTCATCATTCTATAAACAAATGTATAGATAAAGAGATCAAAGATTTTAGGTTGATCTATCGTGAAACGTATAGATAGGCTTCAAAATGAATCATAGTCTATTAAGCTGATCAAAAGATTGTAGAAGCCAAGGCAAGATCATAGAGCTTAGAAGATCGTAGTTTATTTTCCTTGAAGGACCTCTTCAGAAATCATAGAGTGGTCCAGACGTTTGCCGAAGCTAACTTAGAGATCGTAGTGTGCTCTCAAAAATGTTGAGTCTGCAAGACGAGCAAGTGATGATCGTTGTGTTAAAAGATCGTAGTGTGCAAATCCTTGTGAGAAATCGTCGAGATCTCCTAAGAACAAGCACCAATATAACAAGACACTACAATATGGATAGTAGAGTGTCATCTGCCTTGTGTCAGAAACATCAAGCCCTACCTTTTGTTTGAAGATAAATTTCAACAAATATGGAATGGGTTTTGAACGTTGAATCTCTCACCAGTCGCAACGTTACAAAAGATATCCTTACTATTGATCAGAAGAGACGTATTCAAGAAGCTAAGAAAAGGACCATTGGGCAGAGGAAAACACATTTTGAGGTGTTAGGTGAGAAAGCAGTCTGCTGTGTCAGTGGGCCAGTGTGCAATTCTGAAGATGAGCAAAAAAGTCTCCATCAAAGCTCAGACATATCAAACGCATTTAATGGCTCATCAGATGATTTCAACGGATAGATTTAAAGAGATCACATATATACATAACTAAAAAAAGATGAGAATGCAAGCAAGCATTGAACAAAAATGCACAAGAACACTCAACGCTCAACTATATGATCTGAGAAAAAGGGAAAGCTTTCTTAGCTACTCAGTTCTTTCGAACAAGTGCTTAATAGCAACTGAGTAGCATCAATCACGATCTAAACAACATTTAATCAACTAAAGTAAGAGTTCCAGGTCTGAAGGACTTGAAGAGTTCTAAGAGAACTGTGAGGAACCAAGTCTGCTGGACTTGAAGAGTTCAAGAGTGAACTAAGAAGTACCTAGACTGTTGGTCTAGAAGGAATATGTGAGATTCAAGAAGTGTAACAGACATCCTTAGTGGATTTCCTACTCAAGGAGTAGAAGAGTGGATTAAGAGCTTTAAGTACTCTGATCCACTTAAAACTGTTGTGTTCATTATAACTGCTATAACTGCAATACCTGTTATAACTGTCATAACTGCCTCACTCTCATTAACTCACGATATCAAACAGAAAATTTATCAAATACTCATTCTATTTTGCATTGATTACCATCAACCTAAATAGGTTAAAAGAAAAAGTTTTAATTATCCATTCAACCCCCCCCCTTCTAGATATCTATCGTGCCTTCGGGAACTAACAGATACTAATGAATATCCTTGGTCGTAGTCCAGGGAAGATGTGGAATATTTATTAAGCTGAGTCTCAATGATAAAAGTGAGGAAAAACCTTTTAAATCATAAAAGATAGTAGATTTTATTCTCTACATGTCTCTTTTAATGGATTGCTTGTTCCGCTGCAGTTAAACTTGATGTTTGTTATATTTTATCAGTTTAACACTATTCAAGGTTAACGATAATTTATTCTGTATTATCTTAGTCATAATATTTCTTACTGGGCTAGTTGAGCTCACCCTTTCTTTCACTATTCTCTTCAAGAAATAAAAACATAGCCGGGACTAGTCGGGGAACGGAGTGATGGTCCAGATGATAGTATTAGTAGTCCTCACTATTCTGTTAAATAGTGTGAAAATAAATGTAATGAGGACTCTTTTGAGTGTGGATATTGTCTAGATGACAATATTCTTATTAAAACTCTCACTTTACGTTTTGTCGTATTTTACACGAAAATTGTATTATTAAGATGTATTTGAATTTTGTACCATGTATTTGGCGACTCTTGATGGGTGATGTATACCTATTTTGGGGGCGTCATAGTTGGTATCAAAGCTTAGGGATATGATCTATGGTTGAGATGTGAGACAAGAACTAGTAGGGGAGAGACGGGGAATTCCTTCGCTAGTATAACCTACCTAAGTTTATTTGGTATTTTATTGGTCGGTCAGAGTATATGGATAATATGTGATATGTCAATTAACCCTTGTTTTGTGGAAGTATTTGAAAATGGCATCCGAAAATGTTAAAATAAACAATGAAGCACATGAGACCGTTGAGTCACCAACGATCAATACACATGATAATGTGAAACAGGAAGACAATAATCATCAGGTAAACAACAACACTGGTCAGATGATGAACGATGGGATGTTCAGAGGCTTTATGCAATTCATGCAACATCAGGTGAGAGAGACTCCTGTTTAAAATGTAAGTGGAAATAATGACAACCCACGGTCGGTCACCGCTAAGTAGTTCAAAGAGCTGGGACCATCAGAGTTTTTGGGAAAGCCAGAACCACTTAAGGCGAAGACGTGGTTAAAGCAGATCACAAAGATATTTGATGTCTTGGGATGCTCCGAGGAGCAAAAGGTTCCCTTTGCCACCTTTATGTTACATGAAGAGGCAGACATCGTGGGGAATCTATAAAACGCATACTCCACTGGCCGACTCAAGATGTCTTGGGAGAAGTTCCAAGAGCTGTTCAACGACAAGTACTTTCCCGAAAGTATTCATCACATGAAGGAGGTGGAGTTTATCAAGTTGGAGCAAAACAATATGACCGTGTCGCAATACGAGGCTAAATTTACGGAGTTATCCCGGTTTGCATCCCATTTGGTTGATAATGAGGAGCGAATGACGTGAATGTTTCTAAGAGGTTTGAAACCCGATATAGGTCAATACCTCATTTTTCATAAACTGTGTTTGTATTCAGATGTTATGAATAGGGCTCAGTTATTGGAGCACGATAATGAGTCAGCATAACCAAAAGGTAACAACCAACAACACGATAATAATCGTACCATTGGCAACGGCCATCGGAACAACGATAACCATCGTGGAGGAAATTATCATGCCAGAAATGGTAACCACTTCGGTGGTAATCGTGGCCAAGATAATAGAAGTGGAAATTTCAAGAAGAGAAGGTTCAATAATGATGGAAAGACAACAGCACCAGCACCTGTTTCAAAGGAAGGAGAACGACCGCCGGTCGTATGTTACAAATGTGGAGGGGAAGGACACATCAGTCCAAACTGTGAGATGCACTCCAAATCATGTTATAATTGTAAAAAAGAAGGTCACTTAGCCCGATTTTGTCGTGCACCAAAGTCAAGTCCAGCTGGGACGGTGGCACCAAAGGCGGATACTGACAAAATAAAGTTGGTGGTTTCAGGAAGAGCGTTTTTTGTGACTTCTCAAAAAGAGAGTGACCCGAACTAAGTTAGCACAGGTTAGTTAATTATAAATTCTTTCAAAGTCTATACCGTGTTAGATACCGGTTCTACTCACTCTTTTATTTTACCTAGTTGTGTTCAATGTTTGAACTTAACTCCGGAGAAGCTAGACTTTAACTTATCTGTTGAAACTCCATTGGGAGAAACCTTCGTTACATCCACTATTTATAAATCTTGTTTGATTCAAATCGACACTTCCACGTTACCTGTCGATCTTATCTCTTTGAAAATACTTACCTTTGATGTGATTTTAGGAATTGATTGGTTAACTACTCATCAAGCTTTTCGTAAGGTTGTTAACTTTCATATTCCTAACCAACATGTTATGCGAATTCATGCAACCAAACCACTAAAGTCAATCATTTTCATATCAAGTCTTAAGTAAAGAGCCCCGGTCCTTTCGTTGTTTACTTCCTTCTATGGAATGCACCAAAGCCAGACTTTTCGTAGGGGACATTGTGAATGACAATGGTAAGTTGATAGGTATCAATGTGACGTGTTATCAAAGTCATGGATGAGAGTCACAGTTTTGAATGATATTTCTATTGTTAATAAATTTCCTGACGTATTCTTGAAGACTTCTTAGCCTACCCCTAGAGCGTGAAATTGAATTTGTATTGACCCCAGTACAAAATCCATTTCTTCAACCCTTAAATATTTCTTCAACCAAAACGAACGTATAATGCGCCAAAGACGTTGGTTCGAGCTGTTAAAGATTACTATCACACCATTCAATACCATCGTGGAAAAACGAACGTGGTAGCTGACGCGTTGAGTAGAAGGTCGTATGCGTTTACGAGTGCAATGTTGTTAACACAAAGACTCATTTCGTATAACTTACAAGTGATGAAGATAGAGTTAAAGACTCTAGGGTCACACGTGAAGATAACGAATATACGAGTAGAATCGACTTTAATCGATAAAGTTAAAGACGCTCAAGCTACACACCCAAAGCTGATAAATACGAAGAAGAAGGTTCAAGAGGGCGTTATTCTAGAAGCAAGAGTTGATGAAGAGAGGAAATCTTAACCCTTAATTTAATTCGCCCATTTGAAATCCTCGATTGAGTAGGAACTATGGCTTATAGACTCGTTTTACCTCCAAGTATGTCGCGTGTTCATAACATTTTTCACGTATCGATGTTACGTAAATATGTGGACGACCCGAACCACATTATTGAATTAGAATTAGACGAGATAGCAGGAGATTTAACGTATGAGGAGATACGTGTTAAAATCTTGGATAAGAAGGATCACATTCGACACTCAAAGGTTATACCTCAAGAGTTAGAATCTAACGAGGTATCCTCACATGTTCGGCAGACTAGGTACGTACATAAATTTTGAGGAAAGAATTTCATAAGGAGGGGAGATTGTGAGACCCCAAATTTTATGAATAAAGATTTAAATTTCTCAAAATATTTTTTTTTAATATTATGGTGTGGATTTGATATAATGTTATAGTTGTTGGTAATATTTATAAATTTTCAAAGTATGCAAGTTGTTATATAATATTCGATTGGTCGGGGAATATTCGTTTTAACAGGAAAATATTCGTACAACGACACAATCATTGGTGGACCCCACTACGAAATTATTATCGGATTGAGAAAATGACATAAAAAAATTTATGAAAATAACGGCGGAAGTTTTACCGTTAAAACTGTTCAACTACTCGGTAGTAAAAGTACAGTAATACGTGTGGTTGCATAGTAGCACACGGTATTGATTATTGATGCATACGTGAGAAGTCACTCAGTTTTGTTCAATTATTGCTACAGTTATTAATATTATTATTTGCAATATTAACGATGTCTTAAAGTTCTGCCAAGGAGAGGTTTGGTCACCTAATTTTGCTCCAATAGGAAGAAATCCTTATTGGAAAGCCCCCTCTTTCCTGGGCATGACCTGGTCGATTAATAGTGTGAATTATAATAATAATGATGAGTTTTGTTTTATTAGTATTATTACTGAAATAAAACAGAAAAGCTTTTTATATAAAATAGAATACTTTTATAAAGTTATTCGTTTTATTAGACTATAAATAGAATATATAATATTTTATTATGCATAGTGTTTTGCATAGTAAAATCTTTTTATATAAAATGTAATACTTTTATAAAGTTATTTGTTTTATTAGACAATAATTAGAATATATTTTATTTTATTATGCATCTTTTGTTGTATAGTATCGATAGTGTTTTCAGCATAGTAAAATCTTTTATATAAAACATAATACTTTTATAAAGTTATTTGTTTTATTAGATTTTAAATAATATATATATATATATATATATTTTAGAATATATTATATTTTATTGCATAGTAAAAGATAGTATCCTTTCTATTTTCCTATAAATAGGATGCTTAGTTAGAATTGAAAACCACACCGATATCTTCGAGAGAATTCTTCTACAATCTTGAGCGTATTTCTTTAGAGTTTTAAGAAGCTTTGAGCGTAGTAAAGTTTTCTTCAAGAATATCCTTGCCTACCAATTGGATACTCTTCTTTACTACGGTAAGGGATATTATTTGTTGTAGTCGTAAGGGATGTTATTTCTTTCTTATTCATGAAGAGAACTTCTGTTATTCCATTCTTTATTATTCATTGGAATAACTCAGATACGCTGCCTACCCTATACATGGTGAAATTCTTCAGTTATTCCAATTTTTTATTATTCTGTTGGAACATCCTGTCTGTACGTTACGCATGACCTGGTTCCGTTATTTATTAATCTGTTAGAACATCCTATTTGTGAATTTATGTATGACCTGGTTCCGTTGTTTATTATTCTGGTGGAATATCCTGTCTGTTCGTTTACGTATGACCTGGTTCCATTATTTACTATTCTGTTGGAATAACTTGTCTGTGTGGTCTAGCGCATGCATGGTGATTTCTTTTGTTATTCAATTCTTTATTATACTCAGTTGGTTAAAGTTTTGACTTCTATACTCCATGAAATTAGTGGAATATCCTTGATATTTGCGCTTCATCCAGTATCTTTTCATGAAAATATTCTTCTGAGCATTCTTAAGTTTTACTCTACAAAGAAGTATCATGTTGCCAATTTGGACGTTATTAGTTCCTGGATAAATTAATTCTTGAAGTTGTTTTATTGAATTCTTATACCACTGTCATAATCCTCATGTTTATATTATGTTGAAAGTCATATGTGGCCTGTAGTGCATAGATGGACTTGGTATGATTATGACCAGGGATTATTCAGTGTAATCATGACCGTAATGTTACAAATGATGTGGAAATAGTCCTCATTGGCCTGTAGTGCATTGATGGATAGTTGTTGGCGTGATCATGACCATTGATGAATACACGAATATCCTTGGCCCATAGTGCATAGATAATTTGTGGTTGTGATACTAATGAATATCCTTGGCCGTAGTGCAGGGAAGATGTGGATTATTTATTGTCGAGTCTCAAATGATAAAAGTGATGAAAACCTTTAAATCATAAAAGATAGTAGATTTTATTCTCTACTTGACTCTTTTAATGGATTGCTTGTTCCATCGCAGCTTAAACTTGATCTTTGTTATATTTTATCGCTTTAACATCGTTGAAGGCTAACGATAATTTATTCTGCATTATCTTAGTCATAATATTTCTTACTGGACTAGTTGAGCTCACCCTTTCTTTCACTGTTCTCTTTAGGAAATGAGAACGTAGTCGGGACTAGTCGGCGAACGGAGTGACGGTCTAGATTATAGTATTTGTAGTCCTCACTATTCTGTTAAATAGTGTGAAAATAAATGTAATGAGGACTCTTTTGAGTGTGGATATTGTCTAGATGACAATATTCTTATTAAAACTCTCAGTTTATGTTTTGTCGTATTTTACACGACAGCTGTATTATTAAGTTGTATTTGAATTTTGTACCATGTATTTGGCGACTCAAGATGAGTGATGTATACCTATTTTGGGGGCGTCACACTGGTGATACAAACGAATATCTTTGGCCCGTAGTGCATGGATAATTCGTTGATTTGAAATAATTATTAATTGGTGTTACAGAGATAAAATATTGATGATGGACTTTTAAATCATAGAAGATAGTAGACATCATGCTCTACTTAACTCTTCTAATGGATTGTTATTTCTACTGCAGTTGTTGATCTAAAACTTGTTTTCTATTGTATTCTATCAGATTTTTCCCTGTTGAGGACTAAGGATAATTTTTTCTACATCATCTTAGTCATAATATTATTTACTAGACTAGTTGAGCTAACCCTTTTCCTTTTGGTCCCATTATTCTTCTCAGGAGGCGAGAATGTAGCTGGGACTAACGGGGAGTGGAGTAATGGTTCAAGATGGTTATTTTAGTAATCCTCACTATTTTTAAAATAGTGTGACAATAATAATAATGAGAATTTTATTTGGGTTTGGATATTGTCGACAAGATAATATTTGTATTAAAACTCACAACGATGTTTTATTGTATTTTACAAGATAATTAATAGTTGTATAAATGAAATTTGTATTTGAATTTTGTACCATGTATTTTGTGACTCGAATGGGTTGTGTGGACCTATTTTGGGGCGTCCGTAGTTAGTATCGAGCTTAGGGATATGATCTTTGGTGGAGATATGGGATTAGAACTAAGAGGGCAATGACAAGTAAATCTTTCACTAGTATGTCCTACCTAAACTTATTTGTTATTTAATTGGTCAATCGGAATATATGGATAATATGTGGCATGTCAATTTCTTTAATTAACCTTTATTTTGTGGCAGTATTTAAGAATGACATTTGAAAATCAAGAGATTAACTGATATAATGTTTTAAGTGATGAATTGAGGAGGATTTATTAGGAGAATTTTATTATCGAAATATAGAACTGCAAGATCGTATTCGTGAGTTTGAAGAGAAAGGTGAAGAACAAAGAGCGTCAAGTGGAACAAAGGGATGCAACAATTCAAGAATTTTCTACTCGATATGTGAAGCTTGAATGAAGCTCTATTTGGCGAGTATATGATAATAGAGCCGAATCGAGAATGCAAATGTCAAGGATCAGTTGAAAGAAGAAACAATTGAACGAGTGAGAATGGAGGATACATTGGTAAAAAGCCGCATCGACGCGTTGATATTGTAGAAAGAGACGTCCGATCTAAAAAGGGCAAAATAGATGATATGGATTTCGCTTTTTGGACAGCAATTGGGAGAACCCAACATCGATTTTGGAATTACCCTGTACAGAGCAGTCAACCCCAATTCGATATGGATCAAAGATTAATGATTCAGATCATGGATCAAGAGTGAGACGAAGCAGTTGAGGGTGAATGTGTTATATAGCGAAGTCAAGTCTAGCTGAGACGGTGACACCAAAGGTTGTCCTGGATAAGTCAAAATCGGTGGTTCAAGGGTGAGCGTTTTTCATGACTTCCCAAAAAGCGAAGAACCCAAACAAAGTTATCACTAGTAAGATAATCATAATTCTTGTGAAGTCTATACCTTATTAGATATTAGTTCTTCCCACTCTTTTATTTCACCTAATTGTGCTTAACGTTTGAACTTGACTCCTGAGAAATTAGACTTTGACTTATCGGTTGAAACTCCGTTGGGAGAAAAATTTGTTACATCCACTTTTTATAAATCTTATTTCATTCAAATTGGCACCCTCACATTACTTGTTCATCTCATCTCTTTGAAAATACTTGCATTTGATGTGATTTTAGGGATTTATTAGTTAACTACTCATCATGCTAAAATTGATTGTTTTCGTAAGTTCATTAGTTTTCATATTCCTAACCAACCTATTATGTGAATTCAAGTAACCAAACCACTAAATTCAATCACCGTCATATCAAGCCATAAAGCCATTCATTTATTAAAAAATGGATGTCAAGCTTTCTTAGCCTATGTCATCGATTTAAATAAAAATACGTTAGATTGGAATGATATTTTTATTGTTTATAAATTCCCTAACGTATTCCCCGAAGAACTTCATAGCCTACCCCAGAGCTTGAAATTGAATTTTGTATTGACCTTGAACCCGGTACAAAACACATTTCAAAACCCAATATCGAATGGCTCCTATTGAACTTTAGGATTTAAAAACCCAACTACAGATGTTGGTACCCAAGCCTCTATCTGGTGACTTCCTTTGTGGAATTCACCAAAACCAGACTCTCTGTATGGGATGTCATATTTGTGCGGTGGTAAACTGATAGGTGCAATTGTGAGGTGTTATCCAAGGTTGGGATATGAGTCATAGTTGGGAGCAACCTAAGTCAGTAACAAAAATTTGTAGCTTTCTATCCTTAGCTGGTTATTATTGGAGATTCATGGAAAGATTTTCTCGAATCACAAATCCATTAATTCAGCTAACTCAAAAAGATACAAAATTCAATTGGAGCGAGAAATGTGAGAAGAGTTTCCAAGAAGTCAAGAGGAGACACATTTTAGCACCTGTTCTGTAAAATTCCACATTTTACGAATAAAGATTTAATTTTCTCGAAATATTTTTTTCAAAATTATGGTGTGAATTTGAGATAATGTTATAGTTGTGGGTAATATTTAAAAATTTTGAAAAAGTAAGCAAGTTGTTATATAATATTCGATTGGTCGGGAAATATTCGTACGACGACACAATCATTGGTGGACCCCACAACTGAATTATTGTCGGATTGAGAAAATGACAAAAATATTTTTATGAAAATAACGGCAAAAGTTTTACCGTTAATTGTTGAAACACCCAGTGTTAAAAGTACAGTAATACGCGTGGTTTCATAGTAGCACACAGTATTGATTATTGATGCTTACGTGAGAAGTCACTCAGTTGTATTCAATTATTATCGATATTTTATATTTTGAGATGACAGAGTTATTAATATTATTATTTGCAATATTAACGATGTCTAGAAGTTCTGCCAAGGAGAGGTTTGGTCACCTAATTGCGCACCAATAGAGAGAAATTCTTATTGAAAAGCCCCCTCTTTCCTAGGAACGACCTGGTCGATTAATAATGTGAATTATAATAATAATGATGAGTTTTGTTTTATTAGTATTATTAATGTAATAAAACAGAAAAGCTTTTTATATAAAATAGAATACTTTTATAAAGTTATTCATTTTATTAGACTATAAATAGAATATATAATATTCTATTATGCATAGAATTTTGCATAGTAAAATCTTTTTATATAAAACAGAATACTTTTATAAAGTTATTTGTTTTATTGGACAATAATTAGAATATATTATATTTTATTATGCATAGTATTGCATAGTGCCTCGTGATAGTGTTTTGCATAGTAAAATCTTTTTATATAAAATGTAATACTTTTATAAAGTTATTTGTTTTATTAGACAATAATTAGAATATATTATATTTTATTATGCATACTGTTGCATAGTGACTGCATAGTGTTTTGCATAGTAAAATCTTTTTATATAAAACATAATACTTTTATAAAGTTATTTGTTTTATTAGATTTTAAATAATATATATATATATATATATATGTAGAATATATTATATTTTATTGCATAGTGCAGCATAGTATCCTTTCTATTTTCCTATAAATAGGATGCTTAGTTAGAATTGAAAACCACACCAGACATTCAGAGAATTCTTCTACAATCTTGAGCGTATTTCTTTAGAGTTTTAAGAAGCTTTGAGCGTAGTGCAAGTTTTCTTCAAGAATATCCTCGCCTCTACCAAATGGAATACTCTTCTTTTTACTAAGAAGGGATATTATTTGTTGTAGTCGTAAGGATATTATTTCTTTCTTATTCATGAAGAGAACTTCTATTATTCCATTCTTTATTATTACATTGGAATAACTCAGATACGCTGCTACCCTATACATGGTGAAATTCTTCTGTTATTCCAATTTTTTATTATTCTGTTGGAACATCCTGTCTGTACGTTACGCAAGACCTGGTTCCGTTATTTATTAATCTGTTGGAACATCCTGTTTGTGCGTTTATGTATGACCTGGTTCCATTGTTTATTATTCTGTTGGAATATCCTGTCTGTGTGTTTACGCATGACCTGGTTCCCTTATTTACTATTCTGTTGGAATAACCTATCTGTGCGGTCTAGCGCATGCATGGTGATTTCTTTTGTTATTCCATTATTTATTATACTCAGTTGGTTAAAGTTTTGACTTCTATACTCCATGAAATTAGTGGAATATCCTTGATATTTGCGCTTCATCCAGTATCTTTTCATAAAAATATTCTTCTGAGCATTCTTAAGTTTTACTCTACAAAGAAGTATCATGTTGCCAATTTGGACATTATTAGTTCCTGGATAAATTAATTCTTGAAGTTGTTTTATTGAATTCTTATACCACTGTCATAATCCTCATGTTTATATTATGTTGAAAGTCATATGTATCTGAGTATAGATGGACTTGGTATGATTATGACCGTGGATTATTCAAAGGTAATCATGACCGTAATGTTACAAATGATGTGGAAAAGTCCTCATTGGCCTGTAGTGCATTGATGGATAGTTGTTGGCGTGATCATGACCATTGATGAATACACGAATATCTTTGGCCCGTAGTGCATAGATAATTTGTGGTTGTGATACTAATGAATATCCTTGGCCGTAGTGCAGGGAAGATGTGGATTATTTATTAAGTTGAGTCTCAAATGATAAAAGTGATGAAAACCTTTAAATCATAAAAGATAGTAGATTTTATTCTCTACTTGACTCTTTTAATGGATTGCTTGTTCCGCTGCAGTTAAACTTGATCTTTGTTATATTTTATCAGTTTAACACTGTTGAAGGCTAATGATAATTTATTCTGTATTATCTTAGTCATAATATTTCTTACTGGACTAGTTGAGCTCACCCTTTCTTTCACTGTTCTCTTTAAGAAATGAGAACGTAGTCGGGACTAGTCGGCGAACGGAGTGACGGTCTCGATTATAGTATTTGTAGTCCTCACTATTCTGTTAAATAGTGTGAAAATAAATATAATGAGGACTCTTTTGAGTGTGGATATTGTCTAGATAACAATATTCTTATTAAAACTCTCAGTTTATGTTTTGTCGTATTTTACACGACAGCTGTATTATTAAGTTGTATTTGAATTTTGTACCATGTATTTGGCGACTCAAGATGAGTGATATATACCTATTTTGGGGGCGTCACACTGGTGATACAAACGAATATCTTTGGCCCGTAGTGCATGGATAATTCGTTGATTTGAAATAATTATTAATTGGTGTTACAGAGATAAAATATTGATGATGGACTTTTAAATCATAGAAGATAGTAGACATCATGCTCTACTTAACTCTTCTAATGGATTGTTATTTCTACTGCAGTTGTTGATCTAAAACTTGTTTTCTATTGTATTCTATCAGATTTTTCCCTGTTGAGGACTAAGGATAATTTGTTCTACATCATCTTAGTCATAATATTATTTACTAGACTAGTTGAGCTAACCCTTTTCCTTTTGGTCCCATTATTCTTCTCAGGAGGCGAGAATGTAGCTGGGACTAACGGGGAGTGGAGTAATGGTTCAAGATGGTTATTTTAGTAATCCTCACTATTTTTTAAAATAGTGTGACAATAATGGTAATGAGAATTTTATTTGGGTTTGGATATTGTCGACAAGATAATATTTGTATTAAAACTCACAACGTATGTTTTGTCGTATTTTACACGATAATTAATAGTTGTATAAATGAAATTTGTATTTGAATTTTGTACCATGTATTTTGTGACTCAGAATGGGTTGTGTGGACCTATTTTGGGGGCGTCGTAGTTGGTATCAGAGCTTAGGGATATGATCTTTGGTGGAGATATGGGATTAGAACTAAGAGGGCAATGACAAGTAAATCTTTCACTAGTATGTCCTACCTAAACTTATTTGTTATTTAATTGGTCAATCGGAATATATGGATAATATGTGGCATGTCAATTTCTTTAATTAACCTTTATTTTGTGGCAGTATTTAAGAATGACATTTGAAAATCAAGAGATTAACTGATATAATGTTTTAAGTGATGAATTGAGGAGGATTTATTAGGAGAATTTTATTATCGAAATATAGAACTGCAAGATCGTATTCGTGAGTTTGAAGAGAAAGGTGAAGAACAGCAGGCGTTCGTGGAACAAAGGGATGCAACAATTCAAGAATTTTCTACTCGATATGTGAAGCTTGAACAGAAGCTCTATTTGGCAGAGTATATGATAATAGAGCTGGAATTTGAGAATGCAAATGTCAAGGATCAGTTGAAAGAAGAAACAATTGAACGAGTGAGAATGGAGGATACATTGGTAAAAGCCGCACGACGCGTTGATATTGTAGAAAGAGACGTCCGATCTAAAAAGGGTAAAATAGATGATATGGATTTCGCTTTTTGGACAGCAATTGGGAGAACCCAACATCGATTTTGGAATTACCCTGTACAGAGCAGTCAACCCCAATTCGATATGGATCAAAGATTAATGATTCAGATCATGGATCAAGAGTGAGACGAAGCAGTTGAGGGTGAATGTGTTATATAGCGAAGTCAAGTCTAGCTGAGACGGTGACACCAAAGGTTGTCCTGGATAAGTCAAAATCGGTGGTTCAAGGGTGAGCGTTTTTCATGACTTCCCAAAAAGCGAAGAACCCAAACAAAGTTATCACTAGTAAGATAATCATAATTCTTGTGAAGTCTATACCTTATTAGATATTAGTTCTTCCCACTCTTTTATTTCACCTAATTGTGCTTAACGTTTGAACTTGACTCCTGAGAAATTAGACTTTGACTTATCGGTTGAAACTCCGTTGGGAGAAAAATTTGTTACATCCACTTTTTATAAATCTTATTTCATTCAAATTGGCACCCTCACATTACTTGTTCATCTCATCTCTTTGAAAATACTTGCATTTGATGTGATTTTAGGGATTTATTAGTTAACTACTCATCATGCTAAAATTTATTGTTTTCGTAAGTTCATTAGTTTTCATATTCCTAACCAACCTATTATGTGAATTCAAGTAACCAAACCACTAAATTCAATCACCGTCATATCAAGCCATAAAGCCATTCATTTATTAAAAAATGGATGTCAAGCTTTCTTAGCCCATGTCATCGATTTAAATAAAAATACGTTAGATTGGAATGATATTTTTATTGTTTATAAATTCCCTAACGTATTCCCCGAAGAACTTCATAGCCTACCCCAGAGCTTGAAATTGAATTTTGTATTGACCTTGAACCCGGTACAAAACCCATTTCCAAAACCCAATATCGAATGGCTCCTATTGAACTTTAGGATTTAAAAACCCAACTACAGATGTTGGTACCTGTTTCTATCTGGTGACTTCCTTTGTGGGAATTCACCAAAACCGAACTCTCCAGTATGGGATGTCATATTTGTGCGGTGGTAAACCGATAGGTGCAATTGTGAGGTGTTATCCAAGGTTGGGATATGAAATATAGTTGGGAGCAACCTAAGTCAAGAATAAAATTTGTAGCTTTTCATCCTTAGTCGGGTTATTATTGGAGATTCATGGAAAGATTTTCTCGAATCACAAATCCATTAATTCAGCTAACTCAAAAAGATACAAAATTCAATTGGAGCGAGAAATGTGAGAAGAGTTTCCAAGAAGTCAAGAGGAGACACATTTTAGCACCTGTTCTGTAAAATTCCACATTTTACGAATAAAGATTTAATTTTCTCAAATATTTTTTCAAAATTATGGTGTGAATTTGAGATAATGTTATAGTTGTGGGTAATATTTAAAAATTTTGAAAAAGTAAGCAAGTTGTTATATAATATTCGATTGGTCGGAAATATTCGCATTTATTTACACAATCATTAGTGGACCCCACAACTGAATTATTGTCGGATTGAGAAAATGACAAAAATATTTTTATGAAAATAACGGCAAAAGTTTTACCGTTAATTGTTGAAACACCCAGTGTTAAAAGTACAGTAATACGCGTGGTTTCATAGTAGCACACAGTATTGATTATTGATGCTTACGTGAGAAGTCACTCAGTTGTATTCAATTATTATCGATATTTTATATTTTGAGATGACAGAGTTATTAATATTATTATTTGCAATATTAACGATGTCTAGAAGTTCTCGCCAAGGAGAGGTTCGGGTCACCTAATTGCGCACTTCATAGAGAGAAATTCTTATTGAAAAGCCCTCTTTCCTAGAACGACACGGTCGATTAATAATGTGAATTATAATAATAATGATGAGTTTTGTTTTTTTATTAGTATTATTAATGTAATAAAACAGAAAAAGCTTTTTATATAAAATAGAATACTTTTATAAAGTTATTCATTTTATTAGACTATAAATAGAATATATAATATTCTATTATGCATAGAATTTTGCATAGTAAAATCTTTTTATATAAAATGTAATACTTTTATAAAGTTATTTGTTTTATTGACAATAATTAGAATATATTATATTTTATTATGCATAGTATTGCATAAATTACTGCATAGTGTTTTGCATAGTAAAATCTTTTTATATAAAATGTAATACTTTTATAAAGTTATTTGTTTTATTAGACAATAATTAGAATATATTATATTTTATTATGCATACTGTGTAGATAGTAGATCGATATAGTGTTTTGCATAGTAAAATCTTTTTATATAAAACATAATACTTTTATAAAGTTATTTGTTTTATTAGATTTTAAATAATATATATATATATATATATATAGAATATATTATATTTTATCGCATAGTGCAGGCAAGATAAGATCCTTTCTATTTTCCTATAAATAGGATGCTTAGTTAGAATTGAAAACCACACCAGACATTCAGAGAATTCTTCTACAATCTTGAGCGTATTTCTTTAGAGTTTTAAGAAGCTTTGAGCGTAGTGCAAGTTTTCTTCAAGAATATCCTCGCCCTACCAGTCGGAATACTCTTCTTTTACGGTAAGGGATATTATTTGTTGTAGTCGTAAGGGATATTATTTCTTTCTTATTCATGAAGAGAACTTCTATTATTCCATTCTTTATTATTCTGTTGGAATAACCTGTATACGCGGGCTACCCTATACATGGTGAAATTCTTCTGTTATTCCAATTTTTTATTATTCTGTTGGAACATCCTGTCTGTACGTTACGCAAGACCTGGTTCCGTTATTTATTAATCTGTTGGAACATCCTGTTTGTGCGCTTATGTATGACCGGTTCCATTGTTTATTATTCTGCTTGGAATATCCTGTTTTGTGTGTTTACGCACGACCGTTCCCTTATTTACTATTTCATTGGAATAACCTATCTGTGCGGTCTAACGCATGCATGGTGATTTCTTTTGTTATTCCATTATTTATTATACTCAATTGGTTAAAGTTTTGACTTCTATACTCCATGAAATTAGTGGAATATCCTTGATATTTGCGCTTCATCCAGTATCTTTTCATAAAAATATTCTTCTGAGCATTCTTAAGTTTTACTCTACAAAGAAGTATCATGTTGCCAATTTGGACATTATTAGTTCTGGATAAATTAATTCTTGAAGTTGTTTTATTGAATTCTTATACCACCGCTATAATCCTCATGTTTATATTATGTTGAAAGTCATATGTGGCTTCAGAAAGTGCATAGATGGACATGGTATGATTATGACCAGGGATTATTCAGTGTAATCATGACCGTAATGTTACAAATGATGTGGAAAAGTCCTCATTGGCCTGTAGTGCATTGATGGATAGTTGTTGGCGTGATCATGACCATTGATGAATACACGAATATCTTTGGCCGTGAGTGCATAGATAATTTGTGGTTGTGATACTAATGAATATCCTCGGCGTAAAGTCGTGGGAAGATGTGGATTATTTATTAAGTTGAGTCTCAAATGATAAAAGTGATGAAAACCTTTAAATCATAAAAGATAGTAGATTTTATTCTCTACTTGACTCTTTTAATGGATTGCTTGTTCACCGCAGCTTAAACTTGATCTTTGTTATATTTTATCGGTTTAACATCATTGAAGGCTAACGATAATTTATTCTCAGTATTATCTTAGTCATAATATTTCTTAGGACTAGTTGAGCTCACCCTTTCTTTCACTGTTCTCTTTAAGAAATGAGAACGTAGTCGACTAGTTCCACGAATCTGAGTGACGGTCTTCCTCGATTATAGTATTTGTAGTCCTCACTATTCGTTAAATAGTGTGAAAATAAATATAATGAGGACTCTTTTGAGTGTGGATATTGTCTAGATAACAATATTCTTATTAAAACTCTCAGTTTATGTTTTGTCGTATTTTACACGACAGCTGTATTATTAAGTTGTATTTGAATTTTGTACCATGTATTTGGCGACTCAAGATGAGTGATGTATACCTATTTTGGGGCGCCACATCAGTGATACAAACGAATATCTTTGGCCCGTAGTGCATGGATAATTCGTTGATTTGAAATAATTATTAATTGGTGTTACAGAGATAAAATATTAATGATGGACTTTTAAATCATAGAAGATAGTAGACATCATGCTCTACTTAACTCTTCTAATGGATTGTTATTTCTACTGCAGTTGTTGATCTAAAACTTGTTTTCTATTGTATTCTATCAGATTTTTCCCTGTTGAGGACTAAGGATAATTTGTTCTACATCATCTTAGTCATAATATTATTTACTAGACTAGTTGAGCTCACCCTTTTCCTTTTGGTTCCATTGTTCTTCTCAAGAGGCGAGAATGTAGCTGGGACTAACGGGGAGTGGAGTAATGGTTCAAGATGGTTATTTTAGTAATCCTCACTATTTTTTAAAATAGTGTGACAATAATGGTAATGAGAATTTTATTTGGGTTTGGATATTGTCGACAAGATAATATTTGTATTAAAACTCACAACGTATGTTTTGTCGTATTTTACACGATAATTAATAGTTATATAAATGAAATTTGTATTTGAATTTTGTACCATGTATTTTGTGACTCAGAATGGGTTGTGTGGACCTATTTTTGGGGCGTCGTAGTTGGTATCAGAGCTTAGGGATATGATCTTTGGTGGAGATATGGGATTAGAACTAAGAGGGCAATGACAAGTAAATCTTTCACTAGTATGTCCTACCTAAACTTATTTGTTATTTAATTGGTCGATCGGAATATATGGATAATATGTGGCATGTCAATTTCTTTAATTAACCTTTATTTTGTAAGCGTGAATTTAAGAATGACATTTGAAAATCAAGAGATTAACTGATATAATGTTTTAAGTGATGAATTGAGGAGGATTTATTAGGAGAATTTTATTATCGAAATATAGAACTGCAAGATCGTATTCGTGAGTTTGAAGAGAAAGGTGAAGAACAACAGGCGTTCGTGGAACAAAGGGATGCAACAATTCAAGAATTTTCTACTCGATATGTGAAGCTTGAATGTAAGCTCTATTTGGCGAGTATATGATAATAGAGCCGGAATCGAGAATGCAAATGTCAAGGATCGATTGAAAGAAGAAACAATCGAACGAGTGAGAATGGAGGATACATAGGTAAAAGCCGCATCGATGCGTTGATATTGTAGAAAGAGACGTCCGATCTAAAAGGGCAAAATAGATGATATGGATTTCGCTTTTTGGACAGCAATTGGGAGAACCCAACATCGATTTTGGAATTACCTCATGCAGAAAGCAAATCAACCCCAATTCGATATGGATCAAAGATTAATGATTCAGATCATGGATCAAGGGTGAGACGAAGCAGTTGAGGGTGAATGTGTTATATAGCGAAGTCAAGTCTAGCTGAGACGGTGACACCAAAGGTTGTCCTAGATAAGTCAAAATCGGTGGTTCAAGGGAGAGCGTTTTTCATGACTTCCCAAAAACTGAGGAACCCAAACAAAGTTATCACTAGTAAGATAATCATAATTCTTGTGAAGTCTATACCTTATTAGATATTAGTTCTTCCCACTCTTTTATTTCACCTAATTGTGCTCAACGTTTGAACTTGACTCTTGAGAAATTATACTTTGACTTATCGGTTGAAACTCCGTTGGGAGAAAAATTTGTTACATCCATTTTTTATAAATCATATTTCATTCAAATTGGCACCCTCACATTACTTGTTCATCTCATCTCTTTGAAAATACTTGTATTTGATGTGATTTTAGGGATTGATTAGTTAACTACTCATCATGCTAAAATTGATTGTTTTCATAAGTTCGTTAGTTTTCATATTCCTAACCAACCTATTATGTGAATTCAAGTAACCAAACCACTAAATTCAATCACCGTCATATCAAGCCATAAAGCCATTCATTTATTAAAAAATGGATGTCAAGCTTTCTTAGCCCATGTCACCGATTTAAATAAAAATACGTTAGATTTGAATGATATTTTTATTGTTTATAAATTCCCTAACGTATTCCTCGAAGAACTTCATAGCCTACCCCAGAGCGTGAAATTGAATTTTGTATTGACCTTGAACCCAGTACAAAACCCATTTCCAAAACCCAATATCGAATGACTCCTATTGAACTTTAGGATTTAAAAACCCAACTACAGATGTTGGTACCCAAGCCTCTATCTGGTGACTTCCTTTGTGGAATTCACCAAAACCAGACTCTCTGTATGGGATGTCATATTTGTGCGGTGGTAAACTGATAGGTGCAATTGTGAGGTGTTATCCAAGGTTGGGATATGAGTCATAGTTGGGAGAAACCTAAGTCAGTAACAAAAATAAGTAGCTTTCTATCCTTAGCTGGTTATTATTGGATATTCATGGAAAGATTTTCTCGAATCACAACTCCATTAATTTAGCTAACTCAAAAAGATACAAAATTCAATTGGAGCGAGAAATGTGAGAAGAGTTTCCAAGAAGTCAAGAGGAGACACATTTTAGCACCTGTTCTGTAAAATTCCAAATTTTACGAATAAAGATTTAATTTTCTCGAAATATTTTTTTCAAAATTATGGTGTGAATTTGAGATAATGTTATAGTTGTGGGTAATATTTAAAAATTTTGAAAAAGTAAGCAAGTTGTTATATAATATTCGATTGGTCGGGGAATATTCGTACGACGACACAATCATTGGTGGACCCCACAACTGAATTATTGTCGGATTGAGAAAACCACAAAAATATTTTTATGAAAATAACGGCAAAAGTTTTACCGTTAATTGTTGAAACACCCAGTGTTAAAAGTACAGTAATACGCGTGGTTTCATAGTAGCACACAGTATTGATTATTGATGCTTACGTGAGAAGTCACTCAGTTGTATTCAATTATTATCGATATTTTATATTTTGAGATGACAGAGTTATTAATATTATTATTTGCAATATTAACGATGTCTAGAAGTTCTGCCAAGGAGAGGTTTGGTCACCTAATTGGGCACCAATAGGGAGAAATCCTTATTGAAAAGCCCCCTCTTTCCTAGGAACGACTTGGTCGATTAATAGTGTGAATTATAATAATAATGATGAGTTTTGTTTTATTAGTATTATTAATGTAATAAAACAGAAAAGCTTTTTATATAAAATAGAATACTTTTATAAAGTTATTCTTTTTATTAGACTATAAATAGAATATATAATATTCTATTATGCATAGTATTTTGCATAGTAAAATCTTTTTATATAAAACAGAATACTTTTATAAAGTTTTTTGTTTTATCGAAAATAATTAGAATATATTATATTTTATTACGCATAGTATTGCATAGTGCCCGCATAGTATTTTCAGATAGTAAAATCTTTTTATATAAAATGTAATACTTTTATAAAGTTATTTGTTTTATTAGACAATAATTAGAATATATTACTCCTCCTATTTAGATTAAATGACGTTTTAGGGAGTTTAATTTTATTCTATATAAGTGTCGTTTTGGAATCTCTATGCAATATTGCTCTATTTTTTCCTAATTTACCTCTTTATTTAATATGCTTAGTAAATGCAATTGTGGAGAGAGAAATAATAAATTAGGGACAATTGTGGAGAATGAGAAGAGACAATTGTGGAGAGAGAAATAATTAATTAGGGACATAAAAGATATTTTGTGTTATTTCTTAATAAGTGTGCTTAACTCTAAAATGTCATTTAATCTGAATAGGAGGGAGTATATTTTAATATGCATAGTGTTGTATAGTGCCTGCATAGTGTTTTGCATAGTAAAATCTTTTTATATAAAACATAATACTTTTATAAATTTATTTATTTTATTAAATTTTAAATAAAATATATATATATATATATATATATATATTTAGAATATATTATATTTTATTGCATAGTGTAGCATAATATCCTTTCTATTTTCCTATAAATAGGATGCTTAGTTAGAATTGAAAATCACACCAGAAGTTCAGAGAATTGTTCAATAATCTTGAGCGTATTTCTTTAGAGTTTTAAGAAGCTTTGAGCATAGTGCAAGTTTTCTTCAAGAATATTCTCGCTCTACCAGTCGGAATACTCTTCTTTTACGGTAAGGGATATTATTTGTTGTACTCGTAAGGGGTATTATTTCTTTCTTATTCATGAAGATAACTTCTGTTATTCCATTCTTTATTATTCTGTTGGAATAACCTGTATACGCGGGCTACCCTATACTTGGTGAAATTCTTCTATTATTCCATTCTTTATCATTATGTTGGAATAACCTGTCCATGTGAAGTACCGCATACATAGTAAAATTCTTCTGTTATTCCATTCTTTATTATTTTATTGGAACATCCTGTCTGTGCGTTTATGCATGACCTGGTTCCCTTATTTATTATTCTGTTGGAATATCCTGTCTGTGCATATTACGCATGACCTGGTTCCATTATTTATTATTCTGTTGGAATATCCTGTCTGTGTGTTTACGCATGACCTGGTCCCATTATTTATTATTCTGTTGAATAACTCATGCAGTCTGTGCGGTCTATCGCATGCATGGTGACTTCTTCTGTTATTCCATTCTTTATTATTCTGTTGGAATATCCTGTCTGTACGTTTATGCATGGCCTGGTTCCGTTATTTATTATTATTTTGGAATAACCTGTCTGTGTGGTCTATCGCATGCCTGGTGAATTCTTTTGTTATTCCATTTTTTATTATACTCAGTTGGTTAAAGTTTTGGCTTTTATACTCCATGAAATTAGTGGAATATCCTTGATATTTGCGCTTCATCCAGTATCTTTTCATGGAAATATTCTTCTGAGCATTCTTGATTTTACTCTACAAAGAAGTATTATGTTGACAATTTGGACATTATTGATTTCTGGATAAGTTAGATTATAAATCTTTTATTCTTGAACTTGTTTTATTTAATTCATATATCATTGTCATCATCCTCATGTTTATATTCTGTTGAAAGTCATCTGTGACCTGTAGTGCATAGATGGACTTGGTATGATTATGACCAGGGATTAATCGGTATAATCATGACCGTAATGTTACAAATGATATGATAAAAGTCCTCATTGGCCTATAGTACATTGATGAACAGTTGTTAGCATGATCATGACCATTGATGAATACATGAATATCCTTGGCACGTAGTGCATGGATAATTTGTGGTTGTGATACTAATGAATATCCTTGGTCGTAGTGTAGGGAAGATGTGGATTATTTATTAAGATGAGTCTTAGTGATAAAAGTGATGAAAAACCTTTTAAATCATAAAAGATAGTAGATTTTATTCTCTACTTGACTTTTTTAATGGATTGCTTGTTCCGCTGCAGTTAAACTTGATGTTTGTTATATTTTATCAGTTTAACACTGTTGAAAGCTAACGATAATTTATTCTGCATTATCTTAGTCATAATATTTCTTACTAGGCTAGTTGAGCTCCCCTTTTTTCACCGCTTCTTCGTGAAATGAGAACATAGCCGGGATTAGTCGGGGAATGCAGTGACGGTCTAGATGATAGTATTAATAGTCCTCACTATTCTGTTAAATAGTGTGAAAATAAATGTAATGAGGACTCTTTTGAGTGTGGATATTTTCTAGATGACAATATTCTTATTAAAACTCTCAGTTTACGTTTTGTCGTATTTTACACGACAGCTGTATTATTAAGTTGTATTTGAATTTTATACCATATATTTGGTGACTCAGAATAGGTGATGTATACCTATTTTGGGGGTGTCACAGTTGGTATCAAAGCTTAGGGATATGATCCATGGCTGAGATGTGAGAGACGGGGAATTCCTTCGCTAGTATGACCTACCTAAGTTTATTTGGTATTTAATTGGTCGGTCAGAGTATAGGGAGAATATGTGATCTGTCAATTAACCCTTATTTTGTGGCAGTATTTGAAAATGGCATCTGAAAATGTTGAGATCAACAATGAAGCATGTTATAATTGTGGAAAAGAAGGTCACCTAGCCCGATTTTTTCGTGTACCAAAGTCAAGTCCAGCTGGGACGGTGGCACCAAAGGCGGATACGGATAATACAAATTCGGTGGTTTAGGAAGAGCATTTTTTGTGACTTCTCAAAAAGCGAGTAACCCGAACGAGGTTAGCACGGGTTAGTTAATTATAAATTTTTGCGAAGTCTATACCTTATTAGATACCGGTTCTACCCATTCTTTTATCTCTCTTGCTTGCGTTCAACATTTAAACTTGACTCTTGAGAAATTAGACTTTGACTTATCTGTTGAAACTCCGTTAGGAGAAACCTTTGTTACCTCCAATGTTTATAAATCTTGTTGATTCAAATCGACACTTTCACGTTACCTATCGATCTTATCTCTTTGAAAATACTTGCCTTTGATGTGATTTTAAGAATCAATTGGTTAACTACTTATCATGCTTTTCGAAAGGTTGTTAGCTTTCATATTCCTAACCAACCTATTATGCGAATTCAAGCAACCAAACCACTAAAGTCAATCATTGTCATATCAAGCCATAAGTAAAGAGCCCCGATCCTTTCATTATTGACTTCCTTGTGTGGAATGCACCGAAGCCAGACTTTCCGTAGGGGACGTTGTGAATGACGATGACAAGTTGATAGGTATCAATGTGACGTGTTATCCAAGTCCTGAATGAGAGTCACAGTTTTGAATGACATTTCTATTGTTAATAAACTTCCTGACGTATTCTTGAAGACTTTTTAGCCTAACCCTAGAGCGTGAAATTGAGTTTTATATTGACCCCAGTACAAAACTCATTTCTTCAACCCTTAAATGTTTCTTCAACCAAAATGAACGTATAATGCGCCAAAGACGTTGGCTCGAGCTGTTGAAGATTACGATCATACCTTTCAATATCATTGTGGAAGAGAGAACGTGGTAGCTGACGCGTTAAGTAGAAGATCGTATGTGTTTACGAGTGCGATGTTGTTAACACAAAAACCCATTTCGTATAACTTACAAATGATGAAGATAGAGTTAAAGACTCTAGGGACTCACGTGAAGATAATGAATATACGATTAGAATCGACTTTAATCGATAAAGTTAAAGCCGCTCAAGCTACATACTCAGAGCTGATGAATGTGAAGAAGAAGGTTCAAGAGGGCGTTATTCTAGAAGCAAGAATCGACGAAGAGAGGAAATCTCAACCCTCGATTTAATTGGCCCATTTGAAATCCTCGATCGAGTAGGAACTGTGGCTTATAGACTCGTTTTACCGCCAAGTATGTCGTGTGTTCATAACATTTTTCACGTATCGATAATACGTAAATATGTGGACGACCCAAACCACGTTATTAAATTAGAACTAGACGAGATAGCATAAGATTTAACGTATGAGGAGATACGTGTTAAAATCTTGGATAAGAAGGATCGTATTCAACACTCAAAGGTTATACCTCAAGTCAAAGTTTTGTGGAGAAACCACGATGTTAAGGAAATGACCTGGGAGTTAGAATCTGAAATGAAGTCAAGGTATCCTCACCTCTTTGGCATACCAGGTACGTACGTAAATTTCAAGGGCGAAATTTTATAAGGAGGGGAGATTGTAAAATCCCAAATTTTACGAATAAAGATTTAATTTTCTCGAAATATTTTTTTCAAAATTATGGTGTGAATTTGAGATAATGTTATAGTTGTGGGTAATATTTATAAATTTTGAAAATTATGCAAGTTGTTATATAATATTCGATTGGTCGGGGAATATTCGTTTTAACAGGGAATATTCGTACTATGGCACAATCATTGGTGGACCCCATAACGGAATTATTGTCGGATTGAGAAAACGACAAAAATATTTTTATGAAAATAACAGTGGAAGTTTTACCGTTAACTATTAAAATATTCGGTGTTAAAAGTACAATAATACGCGTGGTTGTATAGTAGCACACGGTATTGATTATTGATGCTTACGTGAGAAGTCACTCAGTTGTATTCAATTATTGTCGATATTTTATATTTTGAGATGACAGAGTTATTAATATTATTATTTGCAATACTAATGATGTCTAGAATTTTTGCTAAGGAGAGGTTTGTTCACCTAATTGCGCCCCAATAGGGAGAAATCCTTATTAGAAAGCCCCATCTTTCCTGGGAACGACCTGGTCGATTAATGTGTAAATTATAATAATAATGATGATTTTTGTTTTATTAGTATTATTAATGTAATAAAACATAAAAGCTTTTTATATAAAACATAATAATTTTATAAAGTTATTCGTTTTATTAGACTATAAATAGAATATATAATATTCTATTATGCATAGTATTTTGCATAGTAAGATCTTTTTATATAAAATAGAATACTTTTATAAAGTTATTTGTTTTATTAGACAATAATTAGAATATATTAAATTTTATTATGCATAGTGTTGCATAGTGCTCGCATAATGTTTTCAGATAGTAAAATCTTTTTATATAAAACATAATACTTTTATAAAGTTATTTGTTTTATTTGACAATAATTAGAATATATTATATTTTATTATGCATATTGTTGCATATAGTGCTCATAGATGTTTTGCATAGTAAAATCTTTTTTATATAAAATGTAATACTTTTATAAAGTTATTTGTTTTATTAGATTTTAAATAAAATATATAAATATATAAATATATAAATATATATATATATATATAGAATATATTATATTTTATTGCATGGTGCATCATAGTATCCTTTTTATTTTCCTATAAATAGGATGCTTAGTTAGAATTGAAAACCACACCAGAAGTTCAGAGAATTCTTCAATAATCTTGAGCGTATTTCTTTAGAGTTTTAAGAAGCTTTGAGTGTAGTGCAAGTTTTCTTCAAGAATATCATCGCCCTACCAGTCGGAATACTCTTCTTTTACTATAAGGGATATTATTTGTTGTACTCGTAAGGGGTATTATTTCTTTCTTATTCATGAAGAGAACTTCTGTTATTCCATTCTTTATTATTCTGTTGGAATAAGCTTTATACGCGGGCTACCCTATACTTGGTGAAATTCTTCTGTTATTCCATTCTTTATCATTTTGTTGAATAACTTTGCCTCTGTCAAGCAATCGCATACATGGTGAAATTCTTTTGTTATTTCATTCTATATTATTCTCGTTGAACATCCCGTCTGCGTAAGGCTTACGCACGACCGGTTCCGTTATTTATTATTCTGCTTGAATATCCCGTGCCGTGCGCGTATTACGCATTTAATTCGGTTCCATTATTTATTATTCTGTTGGAATATCATGTCTGTGCATTTACGCATGACTTGGTTCCATTATTTATTATTCTATTGGAATAACCTGTCTGTACGGTATATCACATGCATGGTGAATTCTTCTGTTATGTTATTCTTTATTATTCTGTTAGAATATCCTGTATGTGCGTTTACGCATGACCTGGTTTCGTTATTTATTATTCTATTAGAATAACCTGTCTGTGCGGTCAATCGCATGCCTGGTGAATTATTTTATTTTTCCACTCTTTATTACACTCAGTTGGTTAAAGTTTTGACTTTTATACTCCTTGAAATTAGTGGAATATCCTTGATATTTGCGCTTCATCCAGTATCTTTTCATGTAAATATTCTTCTGAGCATTCTTGAATTTTACTCTACAAAGAAGTATCATGTTGACAATTTGGACATTATTGATTTGTAGATAAGTTAGATTATAAATCTTTTATTCTTGAACTTGTTTTATTGAATTCATATATCATTGTCATCATCCTCATGTTTATATTCTCATTGAAAGTCATCTCGTATTCGTAGAGTAGCATAGATGGACTTGGTATGATTATGACCAGGGATTAATCGGTATAATCATGACCGTAATGTTACAAATGATATGGTAAAAGTCCTTATTGGCCCGTTGTACATTGATGGACCATTGTTGGCATGATCATGACCATTGATGAATACACGAATATCCTTGGCCCGTAGTGCATTGATAATTTGTGGTTGTGATACTAATGAATATCCTTGGCCGTAGTGCAGGGAAGATGTGGATTATTTATTAAGCTGAGTCTCAGCGGTAAAAGTGATGAAAACCCTTTTAAATCATAAAAGATAGTAGATTTTATTCTCTACTTGACTTTTTTAATGGATTGTTTGTTCCGCTGCAGTTAAACTTGATGTTTGTTATATTTTATTAGTTTAACACTGTTGAAAGCTAACGATAATTTATTTTGCATTATCTTAGTCATAATATTTCTTACTGGGCTAGTTGAGCTCCCCCTTTCTTTCACTGTTCTCTTCAGGAAATGAGAACATAGCCGGGATTAGTCGGGGAACGCAGTGAAGGTCTAGATGATATTATTGATAGTCCTCACTATTCTGTTAAATAGTGTGAAAATAAATGTAATGAGGACTCTTTTGAGTGTGGATATTGTCTAGATTACAATATTCTTATTCAAACTCTCAGTTTACGTTCTGTCATATTTTACACGACAGCTGTATTATTAAGTTATATTTGAATTTTGTACCATGTATTTGGCGACTCAGAATAGATGATGTATACCTAATTTGGGGGCGTCACATGTTCTGATAATACTATCAGGTTCGGAGGGATTTGTGTTTCAGGTAGAGGTTTAGGTTGTGTTCTCATGCAACATGGGAAAGTCATAGCCTATGCCTCTCGACAACTCAAAAAATATAAGAGGAATTATCCTACTCATGATCCAGAGTTGGCAGCAGCTATTTTCGCGCTAAAGATCTGGAGACACTACATGTATGGGGAGAAAGTGGAGATCTACATAGGAGCCTCAAATATTTCTTCACTCAAAAGGAACTTAACATGTGCCAAAGACGTTGGCTCGAGCTATTAAAAGATTACGGCTATACCATTCAATACCATCCTAGAAAAGCGAACGTGGTAGCTAACGCGTTGAGTAGAAGATCGTATGCGACTATGAATGCGATATTGTCAACATAAAGGCCCATTTTGTATGACTTACAAAGGATGGAGATGGAGTTAAAGACTTTAAGGACCCACGTGAAAATGACAAATATATAAGTAGAACAGACTTTAATCGATATAGTTAAAGCTGCTCAAGCTACAGACTTAGAGCTGATGAATATAAAGAAGAAGGTACAAGAAGGTGTTATTTTAGAAGCAAGAATCGATGAATAGAGGAAATCTCATCCCTCGATTTATTTTTCTATTTGAAATACTCGATCGAGTAAGAACTGTGGCCTATAGTCTCGCCTTACCACCAAGTATGTCTCGTGTTCATAACATTTTTCACATGTCTATGTTACGTAAATATGTGGAAGACCCAAACCACATTATTGAATTAGAACTTGATGAGATAGCCAAACATTTTACGTATGAGGAGGTACTTGTCAAGATCTTGGATAAGAATGAGCATATTCTACGCTCAAAGGTTATACCTCAAGTCAATGTTTTATGGAGAAACCATGATATTGAGAAAATGACCTGGAAGTTAGAATCTGAAATGAAAATAAGGTATCCTAACTTCTTCGACATACTAGGTACGTACATCAATTTTGAGGACGAAATTTCATAAGAAGAGGAGCTTGTAAGACCCCACATTTTTATGAATGAAGATTTAATTTTCTCTAAATATTATTTTGAATAATAAGTTGTTGATTTGATATAATGTTATAGTTATGGGTGATATGTGCAAATTTTACAAAGTAAGCAAGTTGTCATAAAATATTCATTTTGTCGGGGAATATACTTTTTTTGAGGAATATTCGTACGACAGCACAATCATTGGTGGATCCACAACGAAATGATTGTCGAATATATAAAGCGACAGAAATAACCTTTTATAAAAATAACGGCAAAAATTTTATCATTAACTGTTGAAATACCGGTAATAAAAGAACAATAATACGCGTTGTTGCACAGTAGCACATGGTATTGCACGGTATTGCACAGTATCTTTGATTATTGATGCTTATGTAAGAAGTCACTCAGTTTCATTCAATAATTGCTACAGTAGTTGCTGCATACTATCTCATAGTATTGATTTAATTATTTTCACAGTATCATCTGCATAATATTTTATATTATTAAATTAATAATTGGGATGACGCAATTATTCATATTATTATTTACATTATTGACAATGTCTAGAAAGTTCTGTCAAGAAAAGGGATTAGGTTATTTAATTGCGCGCCAATAAGGAGAAATCCTTGTCGGAAAGCCCCCTCTTTCTTGGGAATGATCTGGTTGTCAATATTGTGAGTTATAATATTAATGATGAATAAATATTGAAAGATTAAAAATGTGTTTATTAAAGATAAGTGATTTGTCATAAATATTTATTCAATTTTTGTTATAAATAAAGGGGTTTGTCATGAGGCGTTTGTTGTAAATTCGGCTTTTAATCCATGGGGAGATGTACTAATGTTTCAGACTGTTAGTTGAGGTTTTAATAGTAAATCAATAAGGACCGTTGGTTGAGGTTTTAATAGTAAATCAATATGGACTGTCAGTTGAGGCTTTAATAGTAAATCAATATGGACCATTCGTTTTAATAGTAAATCAATCAGAATCGTCCGTGAATCAGTTACTATTTAGTTTATTCACATATAAATAGAAGCTCATTTCATAAAAGCTCATTTCTTCATTATTTCTTATGAATTCACTAAAACTATAGAGAGAGAAACTATAGAGAGAAAGAAGAAGAGTATTTTTCTACTTCACTATTGCAGTATTCAATCTCCTACTAAGGTAAGTGATATTATTTTTCGTATTCCTTCTTTATTAATCTACGCGAGTAACCTATCTACGCGGATTACCATATGCATGGTGAATAATCCTTGGTATTCATTCTTTATTAATCTGCGAGAGTAACATGTCTACGCGGATTAACGCATTTGAAGCATATGATAGGTGGTCTTTCTCCTTCCTTAACAACGGGTGCTGGTGCTGACGTCTTTCCATCATTGTTGAATCTCCTTTTCTTAAAATGTCCATTCTTATTGTTTTGGCTCGATTACCACCAAGTGGTTACCATATCCGCATGTTGATTCCCTTCACGCTTGTTGTCACCGCTCGATGACTACTCACCGGTATTATAATTTTGCATGTACTACTCTTTTTAGTTGCATTGACTCGTTATCGTGCTCCACTAATCGAGACCTATTTACAACATCCGAATACAAACACGCTTTACGAAATAAGATGTTGACGATTCTCCGACTTCAAACCTCTTAAAACATTCGCGCCATTCTCTCTTCATTATCCACCAAGTGGGGACGCAAAACCGTGATAACTCCGCAAATTTTACCTCGTATCATGACACTGGTCATATTGTTTTGTTCCTACTTGATAAACTCCACCTCCTTCATGTGGCGAATACTTTCGTGAAAGTATTTGTCATTGAATGTACTCTCGAACTTCTCCCAAGATATCTTCAATGACAAAGAAGTTGAGAACGCTTTTACCGATTCCCACCAAAGTGAACCTTCTCCGCAACATAAAGGCGTAAAGGGAACCTTTTGCTCCTTGGAGCATCCCAAGACATCAAATATCTTGGTAATCTGCTTTATCCATGCTTCCTTTAAGTGGTTTTGCTTCCTTAAACTCCTGGTCCCAGCCTTGTTTTTAGCTGTGACTTATCGAGAGTTTTCCGTGTTTCCACCTCCTTTTAAATACATCACCCATCTCGGGTCATTTTCGATACACAAAACAAAAGGTTAATAATTTAAATATCAACTTACTAATATAAAACTTAGGTAGTCATACTAGTGAAGGTACGACTCCCTAAATTCTCACATCTTAGTTTGAATACAAATATTGTCTACTAGAGATTATACAAACTCAAAAGGAGTCCTCATTACAATTATTATCACACTTTGATTTCAAATATTGTCTATAGAGAGGACTACTAATGCTATCCTCTCGACCATTACTAATGCTCCTCCTCGACTCGTCCTCACTGCGTCTATATTCTCTCATTTCCTCAGAGAATAAAGAAAGAAAGGGTGAGCTCAACTAGCTCAAGAAGAAATATTATGACTAAGATAATGCGTAATAAATTATCATTAGCCTACAAATAATGTTAAACCGATAAAATATAATGAACATCAAGTTTAACTACAATGAAACCAAAGAATCCATTAAAAGAGTCAAGTAGAAAATAAAATCTACTATCTTTTATGATTTTAAAAGGTTTTTCATCATCATTATAGCCGAGACTCACTTTAATAAATATTCCACATCATCGAATCACCCCGCACTACTACCAAGGATATTCTTTAAGATCACGACCACAATTATTCACGCACTACGCCCAGAATATTTGTGTATTCATTAATGGTCATGATCATGCCAACAACTCGTCCCATCAATGCACTACGGGCACCGAGGATTTTTACCACATCATTTGTAACATTACTACCATGATTACACCGGTCAGTCTCTCGTCATAATCATACCAAGTCCATCTATGCACTACAGCCACGTATTTACTTTCAACATAATATAAACATGAGGATGATGACAATGATATAAGAATTCAATAAAACAAGTTCAAGAATTAATTTATCTAGAACCAATAACATCCAAACTGTTAAAATAATACCGCTTTAGAGTAAAAATTCAAGAATACCGAGAAGAATATTTCCATGAAAGGATATCGGATGAAGCGCAAATATCAAGGATATTCCACTAATTTCATGGAGTATAGAAGTCAAAGTTTTAACCAACCGGGTATAATAAAGAATGGAATAACAAAAGAAATCACCATGCATGCGATAGATCAGCACAGCAAAAAGTTATTCCAATGTAATAATAAATAACGGAACTGTGTCCCACAGAAACGCATGCATGTGATATTCCAATAGAATAATAAAGAATGGAACCAGTCCCACCGAAAAACACATGCATGTGATGTTCCAATGTAATAATAATAAAGATTTTAACTAGTCCGTGTAAAAACACACGTACATGTGATGTTCCAATAGAATAATAATAAAGATTTTAACCAGTCCGTAAAAACACACGCATGTGATGTTCCAATGTAATAATAGAAGAATGTCACCAAGTATAGGGTAAACCACGATACAAAGTTATTCCAATGTAATAATAAGCAATGGAATAACAACAGCTTCTTCATGAATAAGAAAGAATAACACCCTTACTTTTAGTAGGAGATTGAATACCGCAAAGAGTGTAGTAACAAAATACTCTTCTTCTTTCTCTTATTCTCTCTATACTTTCTCTCTATAGCTTGAATGAATTCGTGAAAAATAATGAAGCACTAGGCCTCTATTTATAGAAGATTTCTAGCTTAAAGACCGCCATGTGAAAAGGTAAGTGGCTTAACGAATCGGTGATGTGAAAAGAAAAGTGGTTTGACGCCTCAGAATGTGAAACGACAAGTGGTTCGATGCCTATAATGTGAAACGACAAGTGGTTCGACGCACCGAATGTGAAACGACAAGTGGTTCGACGCTCACCGTAATATGAAACGGCAAGTGGTTCGACGTCCGTAAAGGTAATTACTATCGACGAAGGTAATTACTATTCACAAAGGTAATTACTATCGATTTAAGGTAATTACTATATCGACGAAGAGACTTTAGATGATGACATGATACATATGGCCCCCATAAAATAATCAAACTTACCACAAACGCCTCATAATGCACTTTTATATACATCAAGGATCGAATAAATATTACCACAAATCATTTTATTTTTAATCAACACATATTTAATCTTTCAACAATTATTAATCATTTATAACTTGTCGCCTCAATTATTGATTTAATACTATAACATATTATACGTATGATACCGTGACAATAATTGAATCAATAATATAAGAGATATGATGCAAAGAATTATCGAAGTAATAATCGAGCATAGTCGAGTGACTTCTCACGTAAAGCATCAATAATCAATATCGTGTGCTACTATACAACTACGCCAGACATCGTATTTTTACTACCGGTAGTTCAACAGCTTTTAACTCAGAATACCTCCGCCGTTATTTTATATAGAAAGATAATTTTGTCGCTTTTCTAACTACGACAAATACTTCCGCGCTAGGGGTCCACTAATGATTGAGCCGTTGCATTAATATTCCCCCGATAAAAAGAATATTCTCCACCAAACGAATATTTTATAACAACTTGCTTACTTTAAAAATTTATAAATATTACCCACAACTATAACATTATATCAAATTTATTCCATAATATTCAAAAATAATATTTATAAAAAATTCATCTTTATTTATAAAAGTCAGGGTCTTACAACCTCCCTTCTTATGAAATTTCGCCCTCAAATTAGGGTACGTACCGGTATGTCAAGAGGTAAGGATACCTTGATTTCATTTCGATTCTAACTCCCAAGTCATTTCCTCAACATCGTGGTTCCTCCACAAAACTTCGACTTGAGGTATAACCTCGAGCGTAGAATATGTTCCTTCTTATCCAAGATTTGAACAGAACCTCTTCATACGCCAAATCTTCCGCTATTTCGTCCTGGCTTCTAACTCAATAATGTGGTTCGGTCTTTCACATATTTACGTAACATGGATATATGAAAAACGTTATGAACACGAGACATACTTCAAGCAGAAAAGCTAGTCTATAGGCCACAGCTCCTACTCGATCGAGGATTAAAATGGACCGATGAATCGAGGATTAAGTTTTCCTCTTCCAAATCTTGTAACTCCTTTCCATGGAGCAACTCTTAACAACACACGATCTCCTATATCGAATTCCACGCCCTTTCGATGAAGATCAAGATAACTCTTTGTCGATTTTGTGAGGTTTTTATACGCTGTTTTTGATCGCTTGAATCTTTTCCGTAGTCATACGCATCAACTCCGGGCCCCAACAACGCTGCTTCACCCACCTCATCCCAAAGATACCGAGAAATCTACACTTTCTTCCATACAACGCTCAATGGAGCCATGCCAATACTTGCTTGATAACCGTTGTTGTAGAGGAAACTCCACCAATGGTAAGAACTTGTCCCAACTTCCCTTGAAATCAAGGACACAGTAGTCTTAATAGATCTTCAAGAGTTTGAATAGTCCTCTCCGATCGTCCGTCTGGCTCGAGGATGATATGCCGAGCTAAATCGTAAGTCCGTGCTCATAGCTTTTTGCAAACTAACCCAAAATCGTGAAGTGAATCTTGGGTCTCGATCGAAACTATGGATACCGCAAGATACCATGCAGTCTTACAATCTCGCTTATGTACATACGAGCAAGACGCTCAAGTGTATAAGTTTCTCGATTTGTAGAAGAAATGAGCGACTTGGTCAATCTATCAACAATGACCCAAATCGCATCTACGCCTTGAGAAACCTTAGGAAGACCCCAGAACGAAATCCATGGTAATGTGCTCCCACTTCCATTCTCGAATTTCAAGTGGTTGCAATGGACCTTTTGGTACTTGATGCTCCGCTTAACTCGCTGACAAGTTAGACACCTTGAGATAAACAACGCTATCTCTCTCTTTCATATTGCTTCCACCAAAATGTATGATTTAATATCATGATACATTTTGGTACTCCTGTGATGGATTGCAAATGGTGTGTTGTGCGCCCATCATGATATTATACTTTAAATCGTGGTCGTTAGAAACACAAAGTCCGGAGTCGACTCAAGTATTCCTTCTTCATCGATTCTTGCTTCCCAAGATAAAGACCTTCTTGACTTTCTTCCTCATACGATCGCCTCCGTGTCCAGAGCTCGAGCAACTTTTAACTTTATCGATTAAAGTTTGGCTCTACTCAGATACTCGCTATCATCACATGCGCCCCTGAGTCTTTAACTCTATCTCCATCCTTTGCAAGTCACACAAAATGGGCCTCATACGACAATATCGCACTCAGATTTCTGCATATGATCTTCTACTCAATGCGCCGCCTACCACGCTCGCTTTTCCAGATGGTATCGATGGTATGATCATAATCTTTCAATAGCTTCAAACCAACGCTGTTGTCGCATGTCGAGTTCCTTTTGAGTGAAGAAATATTTGAGGCTTTTACGATCCGTGAAAGATCTCCACTTTCTCCCCATACAAGTAATGCCTCCAAATTTTAAGTGTAAAGATAACAAATCGCCAACTCTAGATCATGAAGTAGGATAATTCCTCTCATATTCTTTGAGTTGTCATGAGGCATAGGCTATAACTTTTTCCATGTTGCATGAGAACACATCCCAACCCTTTGCTTGAAGTATCACCAGAGATGACAAAATCCTCCGAGCCGATGGTATTGTCGTAACAAAATAAAATAAGTCTCCTCTCGAGTTCTTGAAAACTCTTCTCACATTCTTCGCCCCAACCGAACTTTGTATCTTTCCGAGTCACCGAAATCATCGGAGTAGCGATTCGAGAAAATCCTTCCACGAATCTCCGATAATAACCAAATAAACCGAGAAAGCTACGATTTCGGCCATCGATTTAGGTTGTTCCCACTTTTGAATAGCTTCAATCTTTGCCGGGTCAATGATATTCCATGACTTGATACCACGTGCCCAAGGAATGCTACTTCTTCAAGCCGTAACTCACATTTCTTCAACTCGCATAAAGCTTATATTCACGGTTTTTTGAGTGTCACCTCAAGTGTTGCTTTCATGATCTTCACTACTTTTGAATAAATAAGGATGTCATCAATAAAGACGACCACAAAGTGATCCAAATATTCCTTGAATACTCGGCTCATCATATCCATGAAGGCAAAGCAGAGCATTAGTCAATCCAAAGGACACGACTAGGAATTCATAATGCCCGCATCGAGTTCCGAAAGTCGCCTTTGAATGTCACGGCTCTAATCTTCAATTGGTGATATCCTAAATGAAGATCAATCTTTGAAAAGAATTTGGCTCTTGCAACTCGGTCAAACAGTCATCAATACGCGGCAATGGATACCTATTTTTGATGGTGACATGATTCAACTCCCGATAATCAATACAAAGTCGCATACTCCCATCTTTCTTCTTCACGAATAGTAATGTGAGCACCCCAAGGAGAAGTACTAGGACGAATAAAGCCAATGTCTAACAATTCTTGCAGCTTGGGTCTTTAACTCCTCAAGTTCAATAGAGTCATTCGATATGGGCTTTGAAATAGGTTTTGTACCGGTTCAAGGTCGATACAAAATTCAATTTCACGCCTGGGGTAGGCCAGAAGTTCTTCTGGAATACGTCCAGAAATTTATTAACAATAGAAATATCGCTCAAAACCGACGATTTTTGTTTAAATCATGATATGAGCTAAGAAAGCTTGACATCCGCTTTTCAATAAACGAATAGCTTTATGGCTTGAGATGACCGTGATTGATTTTAATGGTTTGGTCGCTTGAATTCGCATAATAGTTTGGTTAGGAATATAAAAGCTAACAACCTTACGAAAACAATCAATTTTTGCATGATAAGTAGTTAACCAATCAATCCCTGTAATCACGCCAAATGCAAGTATTTTTAATGAAATAAGATCGACAGTAATGTGAGGGTACCGATTTGAACCAAACAAGACTTATAAACAAAGGGATGTAATGAATGTTTCTCCCAACGGAGTTTCCACAGATAAGTCAAAGTCTAATTTCTCCTGAGTCAAATTTAATCGATGAGCGCAAGTAGAGAAATAAAAGAATGGGTAGAACCCCAGATCAAATAAAGTATAGACTTCATTAGAGTTTATGATAAGCTTACCCGTGATGACCTCATTCGTTTCTTGCTCTCCGGGAGGTCACAACAAACGCCTCCCTCAGACTACCGGGCTTTGACTTTTTGGGACTACTTTTGGTGCCTCCATCCTAGCTAAATTTGTCTTCTGTGAAATGACAAAATCGAGCTAAGTGACCTTCTCTTCCATAATTATAACATGCTTTGACTAAGATGGCAGCAGCTTGATCGATGTGTCCTCTCTCCTCCGTGATTTGAAGCATATGATAGTGGTCTTTCTCCTTCCTTAACAACGGTGTCAGGTGACGACATCTTTCCATCATTGTTGAATCTCTTTTTCTTGAAATGTCCATTCTTATTGTTTTGGCCCTCGATTACCACCAAGTGTTACCATATCCGCCTGTTGATTCCTCCCACGCTTGTTGTCACCGCTCGATGACTACTCTCACCGGTATTATAATTTTGTCACCGCTTCTTCTTTTAGTTGCATTGACTCGTTATCGCGCTTCCACTAATCGAGCCCTATTTACAACATCCTAATACAAACACGCTTTATGAGAAATAAGATGTCGACGATCTCCGCTTTCAAACCTCTTAAAACATTCGTACCATTCTCTCTTCATTATCCACCAAGTGGGACGAAAAACCGTGATAACTCCGCAAATTTTGCCTCAGATCATGACACTGGCCATATTGTTTTGTTCCAACTTGATAAACTCCACCTCCTTCATGTGGTGAATACTTTCAGAAAGTATTTGTCGTTGAATGCCCTCCCCGGAACTTCTCCCAAGATATCTTCAAGACAACAAAGTTGAGTACGCTTTTACCGATTCCCACCAAGAATCGCCTCTCCAAGAACATAAAGGCGCAGAAGGGAACCTTTTGCTCCTCGAAGCATCCCAAGACATCAAATATCTTGGTAATCATGCTATCCATGCTTCCACCGTAAGTGGTTTTGCTTCCCTTAAACTCCGGTGGTCCCAAATCCTTGAATTGTTTAGCGGTGACCGCCGAGAGTTTTCCGTGTTTCCACCCCACGCTTTTGGACAGAGTCGCTTCTAGCCATTGCATTGCATGAATTCGCATAAAGCCTCTCAACATTTGATCATTCATCATTTGGTCAAGGTTGTTGTTTGCATGAGGATTGTCGCCTTCCGACGATGCACATTATCCCGATTATCGAAATGTGGTGAATCAACGATCGCTCAGGCTCCATCATATTCTCAACATTCTCGATGTCATTTTCAGACATCGCCACAAAACAAAAGGTTAATTGACATGTAACATATTATCCCTATATTCTCGACCGACCAATAAAATAAACATAAACTTAGGTAGGTCATACTAGCGAAGGTATTCCCCGCCTCCCCCTCCTAGTACTATTCTCACATCTTAGCCAGGATCATATCCCAAGCTCTATACCAACCGTGACGCCTCCAAAATTAGGTATACATCACCCATCTTGGGTAGTCGATACATGGTACAAAATTTAAATACAACTTACTAATATAACTGCTATGTACAATACGACATAAAACTCGTGAGTTTGAATACAAATATTGTCTACTAGAGATCATACAAACTCAAAAGGAGTCCTCATTACAATTATTATCACACTATTTCACTGTAATAGTGAGGACTACTAATGCTATCCTCTCGACCATTACTCCGCTCCCCGACTCGTCTCCAAATTATATTCTCATTTCCTCAAGAGAATAAAGAAAGAAAGGGTGAGCTCAACTAGCTCAAGAAGAAATATTACGACTAAGATAATGCGTAATAAATTATCATTAGCCTACAACAAAGTGTTAAACCGATAAAATATAATGAACATCAAGTTTAACTACAATGAAACCAAAGAATCCATTAAAAGAGTCAAGTAGAAAATAAAATCTACTATCTTTTATGATTTTAAAAGGTTTTTCATCATCATTATATAGCCGAGACTCACTTTTAATAAATATTCCACATCATCGAATCACCCCCGCACTACTACGCCAAGGATATTCTTTAGTATCACGACCACAATTATTCATGCACTACGTGCCAAGAATATTTGTGTATTCATTAATGGTCATGATCATGCCAACAACTCGTTCCATCAATGCACTACGTACCATCGAGGATTTTTACCACATCATTTGTAACATTACTATCATGATTACAATCGAATAGTCTCTCGGTCATAATCATACCAAGTCCATCTATGCACATATAGGCCACGTATGACTTTCAACATAATATAAACATGAGGATGATGACAATGATATAAGAATTCAATAAAACAAGTTCAAGAATTAATTTATCTAGGAACCAATAACATCCAAACTGCCAACACGATATCGCTTTTAAGTAAAATTCAAGAATACTAAGAAAGAATATTTCATGAAAGGATACTGGATGAAGCACAAATATCAATGATATTCCACTAATTTAATGGAGTATAGAAATCAAAGTTTTAACCAACTGGGTATAATAAAGAATGGAATAACAAAAGAATCACCATGCATGCGATAGACCATGACAGCAAAAGTTATTCCAATGTAATAATAAATAATGGAACCAGTCCCACAGAAAACGCATGCATGATATATTCCAATGTAATAATAAAGAATGGAACCAGTCCAGCAGAAACACATGCATGTGATGTTCCAACATAATAATAATAAAGATTTTAACCAGTCCAAAGGTAAAACACATGTATGTGATGTTCCAATAGAATAATAATAAAGATTTTAACCAGTCCTGTAAAAAACACACGCATGTGATGTTCCAATGTAATAATAGAAGAATGTCACCAAGTATAGGCTAAACCACGATACAAAAGTTATTCCAACAAAATAATAAGCAATGGAATAACAATGCTTCTCTTCATGAATAAGAAAGAATAACACCCCTTACTTTTAGTAGGAGATTGAATATCGCAGAGTGTAGTAGAATAAAATACTCTTCTTCTTTCTCTCTTATTCTCTATACTTTCTCTCTCTCTATAGCTTGAATGAATTCGTGAAAAATAAGAAGCACTAGGCCTCTATTTATAGAAGATTTCTAGCTTAAGACCGCCATGTGAAAAGGCAAGTGGCTTAACGAATCGGTGATGTGAAAAGAAAAGTGGTTCGACGCTCAGTAATGTGAAACGACGACAAGTGGTTCGACGCCCGTAATGTGAAACGACAAGTGGTTCGACGCTCGTAATATGAAACGACAAGTGGTTCGACGTCTGTAAAGGTAATTACTAGTCGACGAAGGTAATTACTATTCACAAAGGTAATTACTATTGACGAAGGTAATTACTATAATTACTATCGAAGAGACTCTTAGATGATGACATATGGGCCCCCATAAAATAATCAAACTTACCACAAACGCCTCTATAATGTACTTTTTATATACATCAAGGATCGAATAAATATTACCACAAATCATTTTATTTTTAATCAACACATATTTAATCTTTCAACAATTATTAATCATTTATAACTTGTCGCCTCAATTATTGATTTAATACTATAACATATTATACGTATGATAATTTGTGACAATAATTGAATCAATAATATAAGAGATATGATGCAAAGAATTATCAGTAGCAATAATTGAGCATAGTTGAGTGACTTCTCACGTAAGCATCAATAATCAATATCGTGTGCTACTATACAACTACGCCAGACATCGCATTTTTTTACTACCGGGTAGTTCAACAGCTTTAACGGTAACACCTCTCGCCGTTATTTTTATAGAAAGATAATTTTGTCGCTTTCTAACTACGACAATACTTCCGCCTGGGGTCCACCAATGATTGAGCCGTCGCATTTAATATTCCCCGACAAAAAGAATATTCTCCCACCAAACGAATATTTTATAACAACTTGCTTACTTTTTGCAAAATTTATAAATATTACCCACAACTATAACATTATATCAAATTTATTCCATAATATTCAAATTTATAAAAAATTCATAATATTCTTAAAAATAATATTTATGATTGGAAATATTTATCTTTATTTATAAAATATTGATGATGGACTTTTAAATTGTAGAAGATAGTAGACATCATGCTCTACTTGACTCTTCTAATGGGAGAATGTAAAACGGGACTAGTCTCAGGGAGTGGAGTAATGGTCCAAGATGGTTATTTTTACTTGGGCTATAATCCTCACTATTTTTAAAATAGTGTGATAATAATGTAATGATGGATTTTATTTGAGTTTGGATATTGTGATAATAATTGTAATGAGACAATATTTGTATTAAAACTCACAACGTATGTTTTGTCGTATTTTACACGACAATTAATAGTTGTATAAATGAAATTTGTATTTGAATTATGTACTATGTATTTGGCTACTCAGAATGGATTATGTAGACCTATTTTGGGGACGTCACCATTAAGTTGGACCTAGATTTAATTTTAGAGGATTTAAAGTATGAAGAAGTATATGTCATGATCTTAGATAAAAAAGAACAGATTTTAGCTCAAAGGATATACTTCAAGTCAAAGTTTTGTGGAGAAACCAAAATACAAAGGATATGACTTGGGAACTAGAATTTAAAATGAAAGCTAAATATCCTTACCTCTTCGAAATGCAAGTCAAAATGCCATGTACATAAATTTTGAGAACAAAATTTCATAAGGAGGAGAGGTTGTAAGATCTCGACTTTTATGAAATAAAACTATTCAATTTTCTTTATATTTATTATTCTAATTAGTAAATGCTTAAATTGATAAAATGTTAAAGTTAACGGTGATATGTGTAAATTATAAAAGTATGTTGAGGAATATTCGTTCTATCGGGGAATATTCGTTCTGTCAAAAATATTAGGTAAAAGTACGACAATGCCAAAATAACTAATCATTGGTAGACCCCACATCAAAATATTATCGGATCCAGAAAATGATTTAAATAACCTTTTTAATAAAAAAAAATTATCAACAGTAATATCATTTTTAACTTTTAAATACTCGGTGATAAAAGTACAATAGCACGCGGAATTTTACAGTGACACACGACATTCCACAGTATCACACGGTATTGCATCGTACTTCATATTATTGATTCAATAGTTGTTACAGTAACAACTGCATAATATTTCATATTATTTAACTCAATATTTGCCACATAAGCAAATGCACATTATTTCACAATATTATATCAATAATTGACACGACACAGTAACTCATATTATTTGATATGATATTATTAGGCCAGTAAACATTATTAACAATTTCTACAAAGTTCTATCAAGGAAATAGGTTATTTAATTGCGCATCGTTTATACGAAAGGCTCTTTCTTTCTTGGGAACAATTTGGTTGTCAGTATTGTAAGTCTATAATAATTATACTCAGAAGAAATTAGTGAATACTAGTTCACTGTAGTAAGCACGTAGATTTAAGGATGTCACAACATCTCATATTATTGAACCAATAATTAACATCGTAGCAACGGTAGTAATGGAAAGTCGCGTTAATGGAAGTCGTGTGTATTAAGTAGTTATGTCGACTCATTATTTGAAAAACAGTAATATACGTGATATTAATACATTAAGTCAATAATGTAGAATACGGATAATATAATTAAAAATAATGATAATGAAATAATTTTTTTGAATAAATAATGACAATAAAATAATATTTTTGATAATTGATTAATCTTTTAAATAAATAATGATAATGGAATAATCTTTTTGATATTAGATTAATCTTTTGAATAAATAATGATAATGAAATAATCTTTTGATAGTGGATTAATCGCTTTGAATAAATAATGATAATGGAATAATCTTTTTGATATTGGATTAATCTTTTTGAATAAATAATGATAATGAAGTAAAATGAAATAATGGATGAATAATATATTTATAAAGTGTGGAAGATTTTTGGGTATAAATAGGAGGGGTTAACATAAGGAAATTCATAACTTCTTTGCTTATACTTCCTTCCACTCTCTAAAAAATTCTTAATGTAAGTTCTCTCTAATTGTGTTAGCCTATCTTGGGTACAATTCTTCATTTAAAAGTACAAGTATTGTTCAAGTAAGAGTACAAGTATTGTTCAAGTAAGTCTTTTTATAAAAGTTGGTTAAACACCCATGCACATCACACGATGTTTATAATTCTTCATTTAAAAGAGTTATTTTGAAAAACTTACTTTGGAAGATTTTATTTTGAAATATTATTTTGAAGCTTATTTTGTACACTACACAAATTTATACTATATAGTCACTTTTGATAATTTCATAATATACGAGTTAGTGTACACTGTCGACGTCGGGATTTTTATTTGTCCCTTTTCTGTTCTTGTTCTTTGGTGTTCTCATGTTATGTGAGATTTGTTTGAAAAAATAAGTGAAAAAGGTCCGACATGTATATGTCGATGATTTGACTGTAAGAGTCGCTAGTTGGTGTTTTTAACTGGTTTCACCAACACAACCGAGAAAAGGTTTGCACATTGACCCAGTAATGTGACACTGCTAAATAGGTCTGTGAAACTGAGATTCATTTGGGTTCGGGGCTTGATTATGCAGAGGTAAGGTGTTAGGCACCCCCGACATCCGTGTTACCACGTTGACCACCACTTTTCAAGAAACTATTATATGAATATGTGTGTGTGTGTGTGTAGGTCAATGTGTTGTTATTTGGAAGTAGTACGAGGCCTCGTTCGCACCTATATACAAAGGGTTTAAATTTATATAAAAATTTAGTTTTAAACATGATATAGCAGTGAAGTCTTGTGAAAGAGGTTTTTCAAACCCTGTGCTCAATAGTAATTGAGACCTTTTCATACTTCCATTTTATTATTAAATGTTCGGCTTGTTTGCTTTTATTTTTGAGATGTGAAGCATCTTCGAGAAAATAATATATAGCAGTGTTGAACTCCTCATGGGCATGAAAGCCATCTAAGGAAGTTCAAACACCGTGAATAATTTATAAGCTGCTTACAGCTGAAAATGTCCATCACGGGAATCGAATCTAGATTCAGTGGACTGAATCTGTGATCACATGATTCCTAAGCTCACATGATGCCGCAATTTATATGAAAAGCAATAAGCAGTTATATATATAAAAGTTGTAAATATATATATACATATACAGACATGATCAACCACCATGAAGCACCTCCATGGAGGATCAGAAATGTAAATAAAGCAGTAAATGCGATCAACCGCCACGAAGTAAACTCCAGGCAGGACTAAATGTAAAGAAAGCAATAAAAACGATCAACTGCCACAAAGTAAACTCCAAAGGGACTAATGTAAATAAAAGCAATAAAAGGCCACAGCAAAACTCCAGTGCTCCGACAAAAATGTAAATATATATATATATATGAACTGTTGTCGAACTCTTTTCGACAACAGGCCTGTCTGTATATATATACTTATATTTGTATATATTTATACATATGGACTAGCTTATATATATATATATATATATATATATATATATAAGCAGTAAACGCTCCGGATGTAAAATCCAGGCTCATCGGATATAATCCTACAACAGTTTATATATATAAGTATATATATAAGCAAGTAAACGCTCCAGACATAAGTCTAGGCTCAATCGAGGCATAAATCCATAATATTAGTCCATATGTATAAATATATACAAATATAAGTATATATATACAGACAAAAATGAAAACCACGGACCAAAGTTCGAGCATACACACACAACACGACTCTCAATGTGAAGAATAGTGTGTACAAAGATGAAGAGAAAGGCTTTATAGTGTGTGAGAAAGCTTACAGTGGGTTGCCAAAGAAGACTTCTATGACTATAAATGGATGAACACTCAGCTCCTGCCGATAAAAATATAGCTATATGTGAGCTAACAGGTGTTTAAAATTGGAAACCACCCTATATGGGGTGTGTATAGAGCAAATTTGACAGGGCTTCCTCGCCTTTTTCTCTTCTAAAATGGCAACCCCAAGCTCTATATTTATTAGAGTGGTGGTCATAGTGTACTCATGGCCACCATGCAGATGCACTGTGGTCCATGCAGATGTTCCTCAGCAGCCGCCGGTGCCCCGTGCTCCATGGGTCCCTCCGTCTCGAAGTACGTGCATTTGTGCACTTTGATGTCCAGTCAAACTTGCAGTACTTCAATCCGAACATCCGATTGAGGTGTACAAGACCTTTCTCAGACTGCTTTTATCGAGAGTTACAGAATAACATGGGATTAGAGGTTGTACAAAGTCAGGAAGAGGGGACCATGCTCATGGTCTTCAAGCTTCAAATTCTATCCGGGTGTCATTTCCCTACGTAATAGTCACTCCGGATTGGAACTCATTGGCTCTTGTGGGACATTGCTGTGTAGAAATGTATGTATAAGATGTTGAGACGGCGCGATGTGGGGTTGAGGTGGCAAGATGACGATTTTGCCCCTCACCGGGGTTATCTCTTGTTTGGGCTAATAAAGTAGACGTTGCTCAGGGTTATCTTTGAGATTGGACTACTGCAAGTGTTTGAATTCCTCTGGGTCATCTTTAAGTGTGCCTGTCTTCCCGGTGTTATCTCCTGGTCTTTGGAATGAGTGCATCGGTGAGAGTTTTGAGGTTGAAGCTGATTGCATGCATTTGAAACAAGCATTTTTGGGGTTATCACCGGAACTGCAAAGACATTCCTTGGGTTTATCTCCGAGTTTGGAACTAATAATCCTGGTGTGTGTTTCGGGGTTGAGACTGAACTTCTGATAGTATCCGGAATGGATATGAGCTTTCTTCCAGGGTTATCTTTGAAAGATGAATCGGCCCTCCTGCAATGTTAGTAACAGGTGTGCAGAAAATTTTAAGTGTCTACAGATGCCCCTCTTTATCATATTCATGCAATACAAGGCATGGATAGGATAAAGAATCCTAGACACTTGAAATGCAACAAGATAAACATGATGTTATGTGCAGCAACATGATGCACGTGTTTTGTTGGATTGTTTTCCAACATGATGGGATGATTGTCGGTTCCCTGTTAATCCTGTCGGGTATGACAATCAGTAATGTCTTGGACATGCAATCCAAATCTTCCAAGATGTTGACGTTGGGGTTATCACCAAAGTCCTGAATCCTTGATACAGACTTTACTCTGAAGATGTGCCTCTCGTGTGCAAGATATCTTTGGGGGTAAATCTTTGTCTATTTGAGGACATATATAACATATTCCATCATCGGTCCTCTCCAATGAGGATGGTCTTCTCTGGTTTGTGTCACCAGCATATACCACGGTCTTGTTGGAGTTACTGCCAACAGTATGCATTGTCAGGGCTGCCTGACCTTCATTGATATGTGTATCAACAGATATATCCCTGTTGGGTGAACTATCAAGGCTGCTTGACCTTCATTGATGTGCGTGTCAACGGTTAGATCCCTGTTGGGTGAATTGTCAAGGCTGCTTGACCTTCATTGATGTATGTATCAATGTTTGAATTGCGTTGTAACCCCCACCGGGGATTCGTTCATGGACAAAGAATGCATTGTAACCCTCGCTGGGGATACGTGGATGAATGAAATATGTTGTGACCCCCGCCGGGGGTACGTTATCAATGATATCGGCGTTGTGACCCCCGCCGAGGCACTATTTAGGGTTATGACCATGTATTTGGCGGCATCAGCCTGTGTAAGGCATTACCGAGTATGATTTGCAATAGCTAAGCTCATCGGTATAGTGTACCTTTTACTTAGGAGAATACCAATGAGTGATATGAAAAGCCATGATTTGTCTTGTGACAACTAGGATTTCAGGCTATTCCTCTCAATCGCGTAGCGTTTTTATTCTTGATTTGGCCTTTTTAGCTTTTGAGACCTCCTTTGCAACTCGAACTGGACTGAGCCGGAGGTGTGGGAACCATGTAGGGGTGCCGCAGGTACACCTACGGCCAACTATGAGTATGTAAAGCTTGCAGGTTACTTTCATAAGTCATTTTCAAGTTGTGCCGTAAAGGAAATCCGAGAGCTCTTCTTCAGATCTGCTGAGTTCGGGCAACGTTCTGCAAACTCTGCTATCGTACAAGTGTTCTACATTGTCCTAGTAACGTATGCATGTATTCTTTTCCAGTTTCTATCTGTTGGAAAATGACTTATCACATAAAATACATCTAGACACATAGAAGTGAATATGCATGCTGATATGACTTTATAAAAAATATTCAACACAGTAAATGTTAGTATTAAACCATGTTAAACATAATGATGTGAAAAAAATTGACTTTTGAAACAGTCAAATTGGCACCCTTTTACTGTCATTTCTTATCATATTTGAGGACAAATGAGTAAAGGTAAAAAAGCAAAATAATCCTGGTAATTAGACTACACTTATGGATTTTTTACTATGATGTATTAATGCATGTAGGATGTATATGACTATGGATAGGTGTGCTGTTGAATGGCCACTTAGTCATGCCTATGTGCATTTGGATAGTCATATTTACAAAGGGGACTATGGTAAAATTTTCCAAAATGTAGGCATTGGGTAGTCATGCATTTCTAACTCTACTGTAGACGTATGTTAAGATAATGCATTCATGAAATGCATGTTCCCGACTTTACACAGCCTCGAGGGAACTGGTTCAGCATCCACTCTATGTATTAGGCTTTGCATGATGACTATAGAGCGATTGTACATGGCTGGGGATTCGGGATGTTCTTTTCCATTCTTCCCCGTCGTTGTCCCTGGGGTTACCTCGTGGCATTGTCTCGAGCTACCGGGTTTCACCTGCACTCGCCACTCCATTCTTTGGATTGTGAGGTGATGATTATGCCGATGGATTGGCAGTTTATCACAGGTATGGAGTTTGGAGGGGCATCAGTGCCTTGTATGGTGAATATTACCCCGACTGCCATCTTATCCTTGTTAGGAGTTCCAGCGGAGGCGGTCAAGGGTAGGACTGTATGTACGGGTCCTTTGAGCGCAGATGTTATGAGCGAGCTATTGAGTGAGCCCATACCCAATGATGTGAGAGTTAGGGATCGCATTCTTCGGCGATTGTTCTTGATGATCATTAGGGGCTGCTTCATAGCAGATAACTCTTCTACGGTGTCCTTCGCTTTGATCAGCGCCACTCGACACGTGGACCATATTGGAGATTATGATTGGGGTTCCTACACCTTTGCCTACTCCTCAAGGGAATGCACATGCGCTCACAGGGCTTGACCGAGGCTTGGCTAGGATTCTACCCATTTCTGGTGGTGAGAATTTTTCTTGTCTTTTCACATGTACAGGTTAAGAGCGTTGACAGAGAGCAGATGTTTGCCTTTGTGTTGGCACTTTTTGGGCCTATGAGAGGCTCCCATGTTTGCGTCCTATGAGTGTGTTAGGCTTAGATACCTATCCACAAGGATGGAGATGACATCATTCCATACTGGCGGAGGTCCCTGTTGCGGAGGGTTTCACTCATTGCCGCCTACAGCTGGAGTTATTGACAGTGGATGTCATCACGTGGACTCCCTACTCTGGGGAGCATTTGAGCATTGGATTTGAGGATGGGTACCCGACTGGAGTTGAGCACGTGATTTCCACCCGTAGGATTCCTCTCTTCACATATGTAGGATAGGAGCTCTACTTAGGAGAGCATGCTATAAAGAGCACCATAGGAGAGATTCGTATACCGATCTTGCCTCCTGCCAGGCGTTACTGGCCTGTTTCGCAGTCACCCGTGATTGATATCCCATTGTTGAATGTTGACGGTTTTGCACTATCAAAGGGTCCCTACACTCGAGAGATGTTCCAAAGATTGGTTGTTCCTCGCACCATCGAGCCTGCACTTCCGCCACTCGGGCCATGGGGGATATAGTTCCAGGATCCATGATGATGACGGATTGGCTATCCTGTGTCCGAGATCCGACTCATTTGACACAGATTGACAGTTTAATCCGATAGTTGGACCGGGCACATTTCTTTATCTGGTACTTGGGCAGAGATCCTTCAAAGGTAGATACTTTTGATCCTTCCAGCTCTGGAACTGGCCCCTCAAGTGACCCATATGGCTTTGCGGGTGCATATCCTCCCTTGTATAGGCCTAACATCCCTGTGGATAGAGATCTAGTAACTCAGGAGGAGTTACATCAGGTGGATAGGATTGATGATGAAGACATTGACACCATTGTCTTCTTCTTATGTATATTCTCGTTATCTCTTTTGATGAAGTAGACAATGACACCATTGTCTTGTTCTAATGTATATTCTCATTTTCCATTTCCTATATTATATTGCCATCTATTGTATCATGCATGTTATTATGTTATGCATATATATGTATGTCCAGAGATATTTAGCATTGACCCCTGGATGGTCTTATGACACGGCCCGTACCTATGTCTTCTTCGACAGTTAGCCGTATTGATCATACCCCACCATTATTAGTGGCATCTGGTATGCAATCGTGGTATGATAGTATGTCACCATCAGACAGGGTGACTGTAGATCAGCTGTTGCAACATACTATGACCCTGTTGATGTTTCAGGTTCCTGTAGGATTTGTAGAGGGCATGCTGGAGCACTGGGTATCGGAGAGGTAGGTTTTCCAATTTGGGACCCAGGAGTTGACTCCTACTCTGGAGGAGTATGCACGTTTGACGATGCTATCACTGGACAGACCTTGTGTTTATATGGTGATTAGAGACATGGGTCGGCAGTTCATGATGCTCACTGGATTGAGGCGTAGGGTGGTGCAGGATGAGCTCACATCTGGCCACGTTATATCCCAGTATTTTCTGTTTGACAGATTTTGCTCTGAGGATAGTTATACACGACATTCCGGGGATTTCACCACACTGGAGGACCATTGGCATAGAGTGGATGTACTGCTATTGTGCATATTGTCGTATGTCTACATGCCACGGTACATGTATGAGTTGGATATAGAAGTTATCATGGCAGTCAGAACTCTCAGGGAGGGTCACACCATCAAACCGATGATTATAGCCAAGGCTCTGAGGTCGGCCACATATTGCTGCACTTATCCGACGGGAGTGTTACAGACAGCTCGGTCATGCTGTATGTGTGGTTTATGTCACACTTGAGACCAATTGGCACTTTCAAACGGCATGGGTATTGTTTCACCCATGATATATCCATGTCATACTCCTTTTAGCCTGCAGAGTGTATAGATGGTGCATCTTGGTCAGCTTTCCTGGCAGGGATCGGAGATCCGTTCGATATATTGCCGTGTACAGGGCTCAGCTCACCCTACAGCTTCATCACTTATGCTCCGGACATGGATTATCTCCCTCTGGCTGGTTTGAGAGGCATAATTACTTACCATCCACTGGCCATGATGTGTCGGGCTTGACCGGCCTGTGATTTTCATCCTTCGAGGGGGCATTGAGTCGGCTTCGCTTCTCACCACTTATCGCCAGAGGCTAGATCCGTGTCAGATGCTCATGGGATTAGCGTGAGCTAGCCGAAGTTTTCTGTTAGTCATCATCTGGTTGTCTTGCAGAGTATTCTCGCATGGATGGAGACAGAGATCAGACGGCTATGCCAGTAGTATCCACAAAGACAGAGACTATTTTTGACGATAAGGAGCCTATGGAGGAGACTGATATTCCCATCGATGAGGATTTAACTACTAGGTTGCCAGCATTTGTGATGGATTCTCCCACTACGAGTTCTACTATGATTCAGCATTCAACACAGTATCTGGAGCAGAGTCTACATCTGATGACCGTTGAGAGAGATTAGGCTAGGGCCTTGATGTTGACAGCTCTTGATGGGAAAGACACAGCTCTATTAGAGAGAGAGAGAGAGACGAGGCCAGATCAACCAGAGATGCATTGATTGTAGAGCGGGATGCTGCCCTATCTGCCCGGGATGTGGTCGTCACAGATAGTACTTCAGCGAGATCCCTTATGACTGGAATCCTTGCCGATATGAGTGCATACATTGATGAGCATCATGCCACCATGCAGTTAGCCTTGATCTCGCTAGCTGCAGTAGATGCCATTAGCAGAGCTTGCGCAAGATTACCTCCTTCTTCGGAGAGGGATGCTATGTTAGATTTGATAGTCTGCATACACACAGATCCGTAGATGACTTGTATTTTCCTGCACAGACTAGCTTAGCCATTTTATCATGTACAACATATATTGTATATATCAAACAGTATTATATATGGTAGGGAAATATATTTTTATTCACTTCTCTTTCAGTTGTGCCTTGATACTTGCTTGATATCTGCCTGTTTCTTCAGGGATTGTGATCTTGATGCATTCTGAACTCATCCTTGATGTGTAGAAATTGAGATGTCACAGGATCTTTCAAAACTGATCATTGATCTATGTGTATCCCTACCATCTTTGGTGTCTTGAGACTAGTTTCTGTATGTAGATGTGGAGAGGAGTGTGGCTTTTCCTCTCTGAGATTGACCACACCACAGATGGTGGCCAGTACCCCTATTTGTGAGGAGCCTAGTTAATTCCATCTCTTATGGATTGGTGTTGCTTTTTGAGGCACAACCGCAGCTTAGATGGTCGCCGAATCTCCTATTTGTGAGGAGAGGTTAGGTATTTCCATCCCTTTGGTCTGAAGCCGATGAAATGTGGTGGATTGAAGTTTGATCCCAGTACTAAATGACAAGTATTTGTGTTTTGGTAGGGGGTTAGACCGAACCATAAATGGCTACCTACGTACTCCTATTGAAGAGGAGATCAGGTCTGCATAGTTCAAACCTGGTGTAATATGTTCAACGCTGAATGTGAAAGTTGTAAATGGGTGTAGAAGCTTTATTGATGAAGAAGGGTGTAGAAGTATTTTTGTGGTTTTTTTTTGTAGAGAAAGGGCAAAAATGTTTTTGTTTTTTTATTGCAACCAGGCCATATAGAATATGGTTGCCTATGTACTCTCGGGTATCAAGGAGATCAGGTCGACGTAGTTCGCCCCTCAGGATGATTTGCAGCCGAAGAAAAGTCTGAATCCCAGGTGCAGGCTATACTGCAAGGAAAAGAAAGTTTGATCCCATGATTGGGACAAACTGCAAGTGTGAAAAAGTTTGATCTCTTCTTCAGGACAAACTGCAAGCATAGAAAATTTTAATCCCATCTTCAGGATAAACTGTAGGTGTGAAAAGGTTCGATCCCTAGGGGGATAACCAAAATTGTATGAAAAGTTTGAAATGAGGTGAAACCAGGCTGCTTGTTTAAATTGTATGTTTCGCTGAGGGGCGGAAGAGTATTTAACCAGGGTTAGAAAACCGGAATGAGTGGTGATCTAATGATCCAAAGCTAGGATGTTTGCTTGATGGTAACCTCAGACATAGTACCGTTTCACGGTGTCCGAGTTGATAAGCTATGGAAACTCATCGTCGTCCATTTCCTGTAGTCTGAGAGTACCTCTTGTCAATACTTTCATGACAACAAACGGGCCTTCCCAGTTAGGAGCAAATTTTCCCTTGGATAGATCTTGGTTGTCAATGATCTTCTTCAAAACCAAGTCATGCTATTTGAACTACCATATCCAGACTTTCCTATTGTAGGATCTGGCGATCCTTTGCTGATATAACTGACCATGGAAGACAACTGCGATTCGCCTTTCGTCTATTAGAGACAATTGGTGATATCTATCTTGTACCCATTGGCATTCATCCAGCTGAGCATCCATCAACACTCTCAGGGATTCCATTTCCACCTCAATGGGGAGCACTGCTTACATCTCATATGTTAATGAGTAGGGGGTTGCCCCAGTGGAAGTACGCATTGAAGTTTTGTAGGCTAATAAAGTCAGAGGCAAAAGGTCAGACCATCCTTTGTGATTGGCGGAGATCTTCTGCATGATCTTCTTGATGTTGTTATTAGCCGCTTCAACAGCACCATTCATCTTTATATGGTAGATGATGGAGTTAAGGTAATTGATGTGGAATTTACTGCATAACTCCTCCATCATTTTGTTGTTGAGGTTCTTAGCATTGTCTGACACAATTACCTCTAGTTGTCCATATCGACAAATGACATTGTTTCTAATGAAAGCAATGATGACTTCTTTGGTAACCCTGGGGAAGAAGGCTGCTTCTACCCACTTGGTGAAGTAGTCGATCATTGTGAAGATGAATCGATGTCCATTACTGGCTTTGGGATCGATGGGCCCGATCACGTCCATTCCCCACATTGAGAAGGGCTATGGCGAACTCATGTTGTGGAGTTCCCTTGGAGGGGCGTGGATGGCATTTCCATGAATTTGGTATTGATAGCACCTCTTGACGTGATCATCAGAGTCAGCTTTGAGCGTAAGTAAATAATGCCCTGTTCTGAGGATTTTCTTAACAAGTAGGGGTCCTCTCACGTGTGGGCCACATACTCCACCATGGATCTCATCCATGAGCCTCTAAGCTGGGTCTTTGTCCAGACATCTGAGGAGACCTAATCCCGTATCTCTCTTATAGAGTGCATCTTCGCTCAGGTAGAATTTTAGTTTGGCTCGCCTCAGCGGGTGTAGATTTATCTCCCAGATAATCCTTAATATGTTTATACCAAGGGTTGTGGATGGGAGGTAGCTCATCCAATACTTCTCCAACATAGTTCCCATAGGCTGGGGCCTTTTGCACGGCAAATGTGATGTTTGGCATGTTTTCCTTGTCAGGTATGTGAATCAAAGAGGCCAATGTTGCTAGTGCATCCGCAAAATCATTCCAATTACGAGGAATGTGTGAAAGGCAGATTTCTTCGAACTCCAAAGCCATCTATAAAACTTGTCGATGGTAAGGCAGCAAATGTAATTCCTTGGTTTGATAAATTCCCGTGGATTGTTTGATTACCAACTCGGAATCCCCAAAGACAAGCTAAACTCACCGATGCCCATCGAATCTGCAAGTTTTAGCCCCACGATACAACCTTCATAGTCACCGTGTTGTTGGTGCCGATAAACTATAATTTGACTGAGAACGAGATATCGCCTCCCCTGCATCGGATACTAGAACCGCCTCCACCCAAAGCCTTCGTGTTAATGTACCCATCAAAATACATTTTCCACGTCTGACAAAGATGTATCGTCTCGATGTTATCATTGAAATACCATTACCCTTCATCGTGGAAGTATGTTTCCAAGGGTTTGAAGTCCCCTACAAAAGTCGTGACCCGGTTGATCCACAATTCCTCGACCTTTGATAGACTTTTTAATCACGTGAGATTTATGTCAAATTGCTATAGGATCAACTCGCCATCTAGATGTACCGATAATTCAAAGATGGGCTTCGAACACGATTTGAGAGGATCCATGCGGGATATGAGATGGGTTGTGTGATAACCCGGGATTTCGATTAATCCAAATTTCACGAATAATTTTTTTTTATTTAATATTGACTGTTAATATTGTACTATGTATCTGTGATACAAGTATCGAGTAGTAGTTAATTTGTGTATTGACTGAGAAATTAGAGTAGAGTTGTGCTTAACGGAGAATAAAAACCCTAACCCTAAGTTCGGATAGGGATTCGATCGAAAATATAATTGAAATAATTATACTAATAAGTACGTGTTTGTACTATATAAAATGTTAATCAATGATTGGTCGGGTAGGGTACAATATTTGTAAACCCTAATAAGGGATTGGAAACTTTAATCTTAAGATTTAAAACCCTAACGCGTAGTTAGGAACCCTAATCGAAAGCCGGGAAACCCTAATTTTTAATTCGGGAATCCTAAACCCTAATTAAGAAACCCTAATCCTAATTAGTAAGCTCTAATGTGATTAGTATACTTTAATGTGATTAGTAACCTTTAATATAATTAGGGAACACTAATTATATTTTTGAACCTCTTAATTTCTATTTTAAATATCCTAATTTAGAAAATCCTAGAAGCTAAAGTTGAAAAACTTTAGGGTTAGAGCCTTAGGGTTAAAGCCTAAGAGTTTGGTAAATCCCATGTATGCAATTATAATTTCATGTACAAAGTCTAAAGTACCCTTTTACTTAGATATTTAGTTAGAAGATTTGCAAATCTAGTGAGTCATCACTTGAGATTATCCCATGTGCTTAAATTCTATATCAAATCTTATCCATATCTTGCCAACTTGCACACTTGGATTCATTACATCTAAGATATAAGAGATCTAGGAGAGAGAAAGTTCACATATCAAGCTTATTGGCTATCTAACACCAACCAACTCTCTCTCTCGTCCAAAGCTCTGAATTTGTTAAGTGATTCAGTCACTCTTTAAGCCTTTAGATCATCAAAATCAGTTAAGGAGATCAAGGATCAAGGATTGGACAAGAGAGGTATAAACCCAAACTCAACCTAGATCTTGTATGCTAAAGAAAATAATTGTGTTTATGCGTTTAGATTCATGTTAGAAGTTGCTTTTAGATGATCTATGTTGATCCATGATGGATCCATAGCATCAAAGTGGGTAAAAAATGATGATTTCAAAAAACTGCTCAAGAATAGTCAAAGTCATCTGACAAGCAAATGTCAGACGCCACTGATCTTTGTCTGTTCATGTGTTGTTATGTTTTATGTGTTAGAACTATAGTTTGCTATGTTGTCTTTCATCTGCAAGTGGTATAACAGTTATTGATTGGTTAGATTTCGTTTTATTTATGGTCAAACACAGTTGACCGATAACTTTTTATAAGGTCCGGATCTGTCAGTCGTTTTGGTTTTTGATGTTGTTATTTGGTACATCTTGTAGCTGGTTATGTGGACTATAGATCCACAGTTTTATATCGTGCAAATAATCAGTATAATCGAAGTATCATTTGGTCAAAGTAGGCCAGTTGAGCACGAAATACGTTTCTGCAAAAAACCCAGAAATTCTATGAGCAATATTTCTGACATCGTTTGACCAAGATATAACTTTTGATCTGGTTGTTATTAGACCGATCTGTAGATTTATAAATGTTCTATGGCACATGGACTAGAACCTTGAACCATCAAACAACATGAACCAAGTCCAGAACGTATAGAAAATTGGCGTACAAGGTAGTCACTCGAACTGCTTGGGTTTCTTAAAAACCCAGGTGACGTCTGACAACAAGTTTAGTTGCTCAGATCTTCATGTTATCTTGTGATACGACCAAATTGATGATTGATATGAGTAGTATTACATGTGTACTATGATATTGAACTTTAAGTTAGCCCAGAAACGATTTTAAACTAAGAAAGAAAGCTAGTCAAACGTGCACACTAGTTAACTGCCTTGTCAGTGTTCTTGAGCTGAAGAACACCTAATACGACAGATTTGTGTCACTAAAGGCTTTAGCGACGCTTCCTATTTATTTATTTTCTGAATTTCCGGAAAATGATTAAAAATTAGAAATAAATTATAAATTTTACCAAAAATAGTTTTAAAAATTATTTTAAATTATGAAAAATAATTTTTGACTATTTGAGATATTTTTCATTAATATTTATAATTATTTGAATATTAATGATATTTAATCTATTTAATTATTATATTAAATAAATTAGAGAAAAATGATTTAATATTATTAAAATTCATTTTAAATAAGAATAAAGTGTTATAAAATATTTTGAATTATAAAATATAATTTTTAATATTTTTAGAGAATTTTTATTAATAATTTAATATTAATGATATTAGATTTATTTAATTATTATATTAAATAAATGAATTAAAAATAATTTTATTGATTTAAAAATCATTTAAAAATGAGAAAAATGATTTAAAAATATTTTAAGTTATAATTAATGACTTTTAATATTTTAATGATAATTTAATTAATATTTAAATATTAATGGTAATGATTTAAAAATGATTTCAGTTACTTTAAAAATCATTTAAGTAGAATATTGATGATTTAAAAATAACTTTAATATTTTGACAAGTATGTTATTAATATTTTTATATTATTAAATATTAATAATGATAAGATTATTTGATAATTAAATCATTTAAAAATGATTCCGTTGTTTGAAAAATTATTATAAATTATAATAATTGCTTGTAAATTATTAAAAGCTTCCGAAAAAATATTATAAATGATATTTGACTTATCTAAAATAATATTGAAGCTTAGAAAACCGAGTTTAATTGACAATAGTTGTGTTAATTGTCAGATAGGGTGACCAGATCACCGAGAATGGACTGAAGTCCAACCAGACCGAAATAGTTAGACTATATAAGTGTTTATTTAGGTTATAAACACTGATGTGGCTATGTGTTAATGTGCCTAGGAGAAGTTTGACTGTGAATTACAGTGTTGCATGTTGTGAATTATTGTGCTAATTGTGAGACCGATATTATTGGTTATAGGTCTTTCGAAAGCAGATAAGTTTATTGTGTAGCTGTAATCAGCGGAAGAGGCAAGTTTCCTAACTCAACCTTGAGTTATATTCATTCAATTATTTTAGTGGTTAATTATTGCTAATTACACCACGCCCGTGAAATTTATTGTTGATTTTTCAGCTTAGTGCATGTTTAATAATTCAAAATGAATTACCGATTCTAATATATACATTCGTAGAATAACTGTTGTTGGATATACATATTCGTAGAAGCTAGAATTGATGAAATGTATAATTCTTATTTATTGTCGAATTATGTTGAGAAATGTCTTAACCAATTATTCGGTTAGATTTAACATTTGTTAGAACTTGATAGGTTCGAGAAGAGAATTAAATTATTATCGATGATCGATGCAAATTATTTCGGCTAGATCGAGAAGTAAATAGAATTTAAAATCACAGTATTTCGTTGTAAAATCAAAATCTTGATTCTAAGACTGAGAAGAATAACCTTTTATATAAAGGGAATATTTTATCTATTTAGTATTCGCCTTTCTTGCATTAAGTATTATCCATAATATAGGGTATACTAAAGCTGATCACTTTATATACTTGCAGAGGGGTACGATTTAATCTTTATGGTTATCTGATACACCTGGGTATATCAAACTTTTACTTTGATAGTTACTCGAGAAGAGAAGTTCAAGATCCAATGGATCGCACAACATAAATCGGGAAAACATTCCACTTTGCTATTTCGTAGAATTAATTCTTGATTATTCATTTGAATATCGTAGAAAACCTTGAAAGCGTTGTACTATTTCATTATCGAATTATTGTTGCGTAGAATGTGAGAAGGTTTGATATTGATTTCTATATCTTTATTGTATCTCTTAACTTACGGAGCAAACTTGTTACTCACCCTTGCTATAAATAAAACTTTTCAGCTAGAGACGAAGTTGCAGAAGGTGTTGCGAAGAAGAACAAAGGAAAAGGAATAGTTATGAATTAGTTATGATGGACAATATTATTATTATGGTGTATTGTATTATAAACCCTTTTTGTATATCTAAAGGGGTATGTCTGTAATGTTAAGGTTAGTAGACCTAGGACTTATGTATTAACAATCTATGTTAATGAGTTATGTATTCCTATTTATATTAAAATGGGTAGTTAGATAGTATTATATTGTGGATTATGAACACCAAATTCTGGGGTCAGGTAACCTGGATTTGGGGGTGCCACAGGTTGGTATCAAAGCTATAAGCATGAATTTGCAAAGAGCCCCGAGCCTTTATCTGGTGATATCCCTTTAAGGGAAGGCACCGCCCGCATTTTCCAGAGAGGACGCCGAAATTAGCCTAGAGTTTCGATAGGTACCCTTGTAAGGTGCTATGGTTAGAAGCACCATGACTGTTACAGGTTTGTATCAAAGCTGTAGGTTATAAACCTTAGGTGTGGTGGGAAAAACCGTAGGATTATAACCCTGAGCAAGATAGAGAATACTCATTTAGAGTACTAAGTGAGGGATTGCTGAAGCGTATCAATAGTGAGATAAGTAGACATATAGTCTAAGGAGTGTGTACTGGTAAAGTACTAATCGAGTTGTTTAAACTGATTGTAGGATGTCTGGAGAAGATAAGATGAGTACGGAGATGCCAGTGGCTGTCGTACCAGTGCCAATAGTCGAGGTGCCAGCGCAGAGCGACTCAGTGAAGGAAGTGGATAAAGATGAACCAATGATCAATCTCGGGAGTGATCATGATGATTATCTCGAGATGTATCTAAGTGGTGATGAGGAGGCGAAGTCTGAAGAAGCTAAGGCGGAGTTGAAGAATAAGATCAAAGTTGGAGAACAAGATCAGCTAACTGTAGAAGTCCAGAAACTCCGGAGTAAGGTATTTCTCTTGGAGGAGTTATGGAAGAGCGGGTGTTATGCGAAATGACTGAAGAACGGAACAAACTGAAGGCGCAAGAGGAGAGGATGAAGACTGAAGGTGGTGGATCATCTGAAGGAACCATCAAGAAAGACAAGAAGAAGAGGAAAAGGGACAATGACAATGACAACTCTGAAAAGTCAAACCAGAAGAAGAGACAAGCTTGCAGCAAGTGTGGAAAGACTCACGCAGGAGAATGCATGATGTGGAAGAACTACTGCTTCAGCTGTAAACAGGAAGGATATATTTCTTTGCATTGTCCTAAGCCGAATATGAGGAAGTGTTTCTCATATGGAAGAACGGGTCACGGATTTAACAAGTGTCCCAACAAGAAGAAGACTAGTGAAGGGAGTGGTCGGTAGACAACTTAGATATATGTAATAGTATCTTTTGGTAGAAGCTTATGATAGTAAGTGTTATAATATCGAGAATGATGTTTAAGCATATGTCAATATATATGTTTGAATGAATGAAATCTTTATTTTCTATATATGTTAATCCTAGAATTATTTTAAAAGGGATAGTAATATGTGTTAAATACTATATGTACTATGTGTTATTTGAATAAATATGCAACTGCATGAGAACTATGTGTTGAATTCTTATTATGTTAAGAATTTGTATGGAGAAAGAAAATTAATATAAGATTTTTATTAGATCATGCCGCCTAGACTACAGAATCGAAACCAACGAGAAGAGCAGTCGGTGAATAACGAAGGAGATCAAGCTGACCTAATGCAAAACTTTGCAAATATGATAGCCGAAGCTATGGAGAATAGAGTTTCTTCTGCAAGAGGAAGAGCGAGGAATCAGCCAGCTGATAGATTGGCTAACTTCAAGGACTTTAAGGCAGTATGACCGCCTGAATTCAAGGGAACCACGGATCCGATTGAAGCCCAAACTTTGGTAAAGGAGATGGAGAAAGCGTTCGTCATTGCGCGAGTGGCAGAAGAGCAAAAGACAGCTTTTGTAACATACTTAATGAAGGGAGAAGCTAACTACTGGTGGGAGACTAATCGTGCAAGAGTCTGAGTACAACAAAGGTGGTAGCGTGGACAAGATTTAAGGAGTTGTTCTTTGAGAATTACTTCTCACCGAGTATGCAAGCTCGGATGGAAGTTAAGTTCTTGGAACGTAAGCATGAGAACATGTCGGTATCGGAGTATGCTGCCAAATTAAATGAATTAGCAAGATTTGCACCTCACCAGGTGGACACAGAAGCGAGGAAAGTGAGAAGATTTGAGAACGAACTGAAGCCGGGGATATTCAATAAGGTAGCGGTATTGCAGATCAACACGTTCGCGGCTTTGTTGGAGAAAGCGTTAATTGCTGAAGGAGGGAGCGAGGCTGCATCTCGATTACATCAAGAGAAGAAGAAGAAGACCAATGATGGTGGAAGCAGTAGTGGTAGTAATTAGAATAAGAGGAAGTGGAGTGAGAATACCCAATCGGGTAGCAAGACTGAAGAGAATAAGAAAGGAAGGGAACCATGCGCGACCTGCGGAAAGAACCATTCTAGAGTCTGTTTAAAGAAGAAAGGAGTCTGTTACAACTGCAGGCAAGAGGGGCACATGTCACCCAATTGTCCCAGTCCAAAGAAAATTCATGGTTTCTTTGCCTGTGGATTAACTGATCATATAGTACGGAACTGTCTAAAAAGGAATGCAGAGAAGGAAATTGTCAACAATGGACCCGGTGGTGGAACCTTGGCGATTCGAGGACCTGCACAACCAGGAAGACCAACGGCCTGTACTTTCAACATGACGACGCTAGATGTAGTGACTAATCATGAGGTGGCAGGTAATGATTTCGTTTAGAAATTTAATTACGCGAGTAATCTTGGTTAGTTATTGCTGTGAATTGTTTTTTTTTATAGATTCAAGTCACAGGTTAGAATTTGAAACCCAAATTAATATTGTGTTCTTAAAAATGAATTGATGATACAACTTTAAAAGATTGTAGAGAATAAGAAAGCGGTGATTCCGAGGATGGAATCCTATTAAGGAAGGGTAGATGTGAAAACCTGGGATTTTGAATAATCCAAATTTCACGAATAATTTTTTTTATTCTTATTTAATATTGACTGTTAATATTGTACTGTGTATTTGTGATACGAGTATCGAGCAGTAGTCAATTTGTGTATTGACTGAGAAATTAGAGTAGAGTTGCGCTTAAAGGAGAATAGAAACCCTAACCCTAAGTTCGGATAGGGATTCGATCGAAAATATAATTGAAATAATTATACTAATAAGTATGTGTTTGTATTGTATAGAATGTTAATCAATGATTGGTCGGATAGGGTACAATATTTGTAAACCCTAATAAGGGATTGGAAACTCTAATCTCAAGATTTGAAACCCTAACGCGTAGTTAGGAACCCTAATCGAAAGTTGGGAAACCCTAATTTTTAATTTGGGAATCCTAAACCCTAATTAGGAAACCATAATCCTAATTAGTAAGCTCTAAAGTGATTAGTATACTTTAATGTGATTAGTAACCTTTAATATAATTAGGGAACACTAATTATATTTTTGAACATCTTAATTTTCTATTTTAAAGATCCTAATTTAGAAAATCCAAGAAGCTAAAGTTGTAAAACTTTAGGGTTAGAGCCTTAGGGTTAAACCCTAAGGGTTTGGTAAATCCCATGTATGCAATTAAAATTTCATGTACAAAGTCCAAAGTACCCTTTTACTTAGATATTTAGTTAGAAGATTTGCAAATCTAATGAGTCATCACTTGAGATTATCCCATGTGCTTAAATTCTATATCAAATCTTATCCATATCTTGCCAACTTGCACACTTGGATTCATTACATCTAAGATATAAGAGATCTAGGAGAGAGAAAGTTCACATATCAAGCTTATTGGCTATCTAACACCAACCAACTCTTTCTCTCTTCCAAAGCTCCGAATTTGTTAAGTGATTCAGTCACTCTTCAAGCCTTTAGATCATCAAAATCAGTTAAGGAGATCAAGGATCAAGGATTGGACAAGAGAGGTATAAATTCAAACTCAACCTAGATCTTGTATGCTAAGAAAATAATTGTGTTTATGTGTTTAGATTCATGTTAGAAGTTGCTTTTAGTTGTTCTATGTTGATCCATGATGGATCCATAGCATCAAAGTGGGTAAAAATGACGATTTCAAAAAACTGCTCAAGAACAGTCAAAGTCGTCTGACAAACAAATGTCAGACGCCACTGATCTTTGTCTGTTCATGTTTTGTTATGTTTTATGTGTTAGAACTATAGTTTGCTATTTTGTCTTTCATCTGCAAGTGGTATCACAGTTATTGATTGGTTAGATTTCATTTTATTTATGGTCAAACACAGTTGACTGACGTTGACCGAATAAAAATCTGGGCAGCCCTGAATTTAAAAACGGCTTCTGACAACTTTTTATAAGGTCCGGATCTGTCAGTAGTTTTGGTTTTTGATGTTGTTATTTGGTACATCTTGTAGCTGGTTATGTGGACTATAGATACATAGTTTTATATCGTGCAAATAATCAGTATAATCGAAGTATCATTTGGTAAAAGTAGGCCAGTTGAGCACGAAATACGTTTCTGGAAAAAACCCAGAAATTCTATGAGCAATATTTCTGACATCGTTTGACAAAGATGTAACTTTTCATCTGGTTGTTATTAGACCGATCTGTTGATTTATAAATGTTCTATGGTACATGGACTAGAACCTTGAACCATCAAACAACATGAACCAAGACCAGAACGTATAGAAAATTGGGCTGCAAGGTAGTCACTCGAACTACCTAGGTTTCTTAAAAACCCAAGTGACGTCTGACAACAAGTTTAGTTGCTCAGATCTTCATGTTATCTTGTGATACGACCAAATTGATGATTGATATGAGTAGTATTACATGTGTACTATGATATTGAACTTTAAGTTAGCCCAGAAACGATTTTAAACTTAGAAAGAAAGCTGGTCAAACGTGCACACTAGTAACTGCCTTGTCAGTGTTCTTGAGGTGAAGAACACCTAATATGACATATTTGTGTCGCTAAAGGCTTTAGCGGCGGTTCCTATTTATTTATTTTCTGAATTTCTGGAAAATGATTAAAAATTAGAAATAAATTATAAAAATTACCAAAAATAGTTTTAAAAATTATTTTAAATTATGAAAAATAATTTCTGACTATTTGAGATATTTTTCATTAATATTTATAATTATTTGAATATTAATGATATTTAATTTATTTAATTAGTATATTAAATAAATTAGAGAAAATGATTTAATATTATTTAAAATCATTTTAAATAAGAATAAAGTGTTAGAAAATATTTTGAATTATAAAATATAATTTTAATATTTTTAGAGAATTTTCATTAATAATTTAATATTAATGATATTAGATTTATTTAATTATTATATTAAATAAATGAATTAAAATGATTTTATTGATTTAAAAATCATTTAAAAAATGAGAAAATGATTTAAAAATATTTTAAGTTATAATTAATGACTTTTAATATTTTAATGATAATTTCATTAATATTTAAATATTAATGGTAATGATTTAAAAATGATTTCAATTACTTTAAAAATTATTTAAGTAGAATATTGATGATTTAAAATATTTTAAGTTATTAAAATAACTTTAATATATTTGACAAGTATGTTATTAATATTTTTATATTATTAAATATTAATAATGATAAGATTATTTGATAATTAAATTATTTAAAAATGATTCCGATGTTTGAAAAATTATTATAAATTATAATAATTTCTTGTAAATTATTAAAAGCTTCCGAAAAATATTATAAATGATATTTGATTTATCTAAAATAATATTGAAGCTTAGAAAACGGAGTTTAATTGACAATAGCTGTGTTAATTGTCGGATAGGGTGACCAGATCACCGAGAATGGACCAAAGTCCAACCAGACCGAAATAGTTAGACTTGATAAGTGTTTATCTAAGTTATAAATACTGATGTGGCTATGTGGTAATGTGCCTAGGAGAAGTTTGACTGTGAATTACAGTGTTGCATGTTGTGAATTATTGTGCTAATTGTGAGACCGATATTATTGGTTATAGGTCTTTCAAAAGCAGATAAGTTTATCAGTAGTAGTCAGAATCGCCGAAGAGGCAAGTTTCCTAACTCAACCTTGAGTTATATTCAATCAATTATTATAGTGGTTAATTATTGTTAATTTCACCACGTCCAGGGAATTTATTGTTGATTTTTTGCAGTTAGTGCATGTTTAATAATTCAAAATGAATTACTGATTCAGAATATATACATTTGTAGAATAATTGTTGTTGGATTTACATATCCGTAGAAGCTAGAATTGACAGTACAAATAATTCTTGTTTATTGTCGAATTATATTGAGAAATGTTTTAGCCAATTATCCTGGTTAGACGAACATTTGTTAGAACTTGATAGGTTCGAGAAGAGAATTAAATTATTATTGACAGATTGATGCCAATTATTTTGGCTAGATCGAGAAGTAAATAGAATTTGAAATCATAGTATTTCGTTGTAAAATCAAAATCTTGATTCTAAGACTGAGAAGAATAACCTTTTATATAAAGGGAATATTTTATCAGTTGAGTATTCGGCCTTTGCGCGCGATTAAGTATCATGCATAATATAGGGTATACTAAAGCTGATGACTTTATATACTTGCAGAGGGGTATGATTTAATCTTTATGGTTATCTGATACACCTGGGTATATTAAAGTTTAACTTTGATAGTTACTCGAGAAGAGAAGTTCAAGATCCAATGGATCGCACAGCATAAATCGGTAAAATATTCCACTTTGCTATTTCGTAGAATTAATTCTTGATTATTCATTTGAATATCGTAGAAAAACTTGAAAGCATTGTACTCTTTCATTATCGAATTATTGTTGCGTAGAATATGAGAAGGTTTGATATTGATTTCTATATCTTTATTGTATCTCTTAACTTGCGGAGCAAACTTGTTGCTCACCCTTGCTATAAATAAAACTTTTCAGCTAGGGACAAAGTTGCAGAAGGTGCTGTGAAGAAGAAGAGCAAAGGAAAAGGAGTAGTTATGAATTATTTATGATGAACAATATTATTATTATTGTAAGGTTTGTAATATTCTGGAACGCAATCAAATTGCAAAAAGTGCGGAAGCGAGTAAAATCAGAGTTTAAAAAATTTACAAACCATATACCCGGATCACCCTTTATGCACAATTATTAATTAAACGAAAAGATAAAGAATAAAATCATACCCTTGAAGATCGAAGCTTCTCGTACAAGTTCACCTCCAAATCCTTTCGCTCGCTCAACTCAATCCACCGGTTTTGTTCCTTCCTTTGATTAACGTTAGCCACCTATATGTTTGGCCTCTGAGGTGATCCACCAAGGAATAATAATGATTCAAGAAGAAGGGATGTTATGGTTAACCCTAGTTTTCTATCTCTATAAAAAGGCGCATTCCAACAAATTGGAATTATTAAGTTGTAAAAGTCAACAACCCCCACTACCCATAATAAGACTCTCTTATTTATAGATGTGGGCAACCCACCTTAACAATTAAGGAATTGGGATTTATTTAATTAATTAAATTCTTTTAATTAATTAAGCTCCCTAATCTTATTAGGGAGAATTAATTAAACTCCTTTAACTAATTTTCCTTCCTAATCCAATTAGGAATAAATGAGAGTACTTATATTAAAGTAATTCCTAAACTCTTTTAGAAATTAAAATAATAATAATTGTAATAATATTAATAAGACTCTCTTATTAATTTATATTTAATATTTCTAAAATATTAAATAATAATATTAAGCTATTTAATTTATTCTATCACCATAGATTAAATTAAATATACTTAATATATATTATTACGATTATGCCATTAACTTCTTAAATAATTATTCTTCCTTTTATGGTGTGACCCTTTAGGTTCTCCATATTAAACCTATTGTGAATAAATCAATTAGAATAATTCTAATCTTATTTAAATAAATAAATTAAACAATTAATTTATTTAAATAAATAATATTTATTCTACAATAGGGATAAGCCTCCTAAATGATCAACGACTTTCCGTATAATATAGATTTCAACATTAATCATAAAAGAACCTTTGAGTAAATAGTTACCGTGACAATTCAATCCTTCCACCATACAATGTCCCAATTAAATATAAGACATGGAATTATCACAAGTCTTATTTTATTTAATTATATGATTTTCGACTCTTAAATGCACAACTCAAATAATGCAAATTAGAAACTCCTTTCTAATTTCATTCTCGCTTGCCAAGGACTCACTGGTTGTCATTTATCGAATCATATAGGACATTTCTCTTTTTTATTAGAAGTGGTAGATTCTTTATCGATCATACATTATCTCCATGTATAACTTATTATACCCAAGCATACCCTTTGATATACCCTAAGGGTCTTCGTGAATAAGTCAAAGTATAACTCATCATACACAAGATACTATGATGATCTCAAGTCCAAGGATTACTTGTACTACTATCACTACAGAATTCCTATCGACAGCAAATAAAACTCCATTAGGTATTCCTTAGCGAGCCAATGCTCAAAGAACTTATTCTCTAATAAGCACCTACATACTTGCTTTAGTGTCTCCACACAAATGATCATGAGATCAATCATCCTCATCCAATGAGCAAGCAACGATGTACCAATCTATCCGGATTCACTAATCCCCAATTTAGTAATCCAATGATTGGGAACTATTTTAGTTTTAAGCTTTCTAAGAATTTAGATCTCATTAGAATGATCATCATCATTATTCTAAAAGCATTGCTTAAAACTATAGGTTTATCACATATTATAAAACAAAGATCATGTAGATAATTAAAAGCCTTTAATAAATTAATACTTTTTATTAATAAATGAATAAGATTGTTACAAAGTATATGCTTTATCATCAAACATGATCGGCTTGTGTGCATATTACTTTCAATCTCCCACTTGCACTAAAGCCAATCGCCATCAGTATCTTATCTTATACTCTTCTTCTCTAAGTGACGATTATCCCCGCCGTTGGATAAGCTTTAGTTAATGGATATGCAATGTTGTTCATGAGAGTCCACTATCTCTATAGTGATTTCCCATCTTCAATGATTCTAATAATCAAATGAAAGTGCCACAACACATGTTTAGATCCAAGATGAGACTTAGAACTATTACTAGTTCTCAGAATGAACTTTTAATCCAAACAATCAACTTGCAGCTTCATTTATAGCTATATACTTTGTCTTTATCACTAAACCAAAGAACTCTTTTTTTGTTTGGAACCTTTCCAATTCACTACACCACTCGCTCAAGGTAACACTTTACCTTAAAGTGGATTTTCTCAAATCTTGGTCTCTGTCTCCAAAACTTGAGTCTCAGAAAGCCCTCTAGTTTTAATTCGACCCACCATGTATGCTCACATCCTTAGTGCCTAAGGTAAGAACTTTAAGATGTTTTTCACTGTCTTACAATGATCTTCTCCACAATATGACTGATCAACATCAGGTCTCGTACATTTCATTGCATACATGATTGTCACTAATGCAATCTCTCTTCTTTGGAGTCTATGGGGACTATTAAGAGAGATACACTCCATGGCTCATCAACATGAGACATCTCTTGGAGTTTGCCATGCTAAACGACTTTAGCATCAAATGAATATACGTTCCTTGGGTTAAGTCGAGCATCCTCTTAAATCTATCTATATAGATTTATATCCCTAATTAAGATACTCTTCCAAATCATTCATGGAGGAATGTTTAGACAACTTTATCTTTACTGATTGTAGCATTGGTATGTCATTCTTTATCCGTAGTATATCAACATATAATACTAGGAATGTCACGACGCTCCCACTGACCCTTTTATACACACTAGAAGTCTTACCTCATCGTATGTAACTGGATCATCATCTTCTATGATGTGTACCTCATCATCATCATCCATGATGAATCCATACCTCCTAGTTATCTTTGGTACTATTCCAGATTTACGATTCAATTTTGTGGTATAATAGGTCATCTACATGTTCCTCTTATTCGACTTATAAAGTTTTTGGTTCTTGAACTCTTCAAGATCTATTATCCTCCCACACTAGCCCTTTAATGATAAACACCTTTATCTTAGAAGGCAGGGTGTTTCGCAATAAACACCTTTTGCTATGTAGGATTATAGAACATATACCCTAAACTTACTTTAGGATGTCCCACAAATCTGTATTTGTCAAATCTTGTCCCAAGCTTATCCATTGAAACAGCTTTCACATAAGTTGACAACCCCTTATCTTAACATACTTAAGATTAGAATCCTCCCGTCCATAACTTTTATAGAGTCTTAGGGCCGGATTTTTAAGGTTACCTTTTCGTAGATATGTAGCCATTTCTAGGACATTATCCTGTAAGGATATTGGAATGTTTGGTAAATCATTTTGGACCGCACTATGTCCAACAAGGTACGATTTTTCCATTCAAATACATCAATCAATTATCATGTCAGACGATGTGTCCATTATGAGAAAACCATTTGAGATGATCTAGAAACTTATTGCACAAGTATTTATTCCTCGAATTAATCAAAGAATCTTAATACATTGCCAATTTGTTTCACTTCAATTTTTGAACCTTTCAAATAATTCACTTTACTTGTATTTCAAAGAAATACACACATTCAACTCTTTGAATGATCATCTCCTTTTCTTATACTAGTTTGTTCAATTTGCAAAATATATTTTCATGTAAGTCAAGTATACAAAATTTATTAAGTAATATTCCAGCTTCTATACAAGACATTATTATTATAAATAGAACAACAATCGTTCTTAATTATAATACTAAAGATTTCATCATTCAACAATAAAAAATGGAAATAATGTTTTCAACGAGAACCGGAATACAATAACAACTTATCGACTTAATAGATTTGCCTCAGTAGCGAAGGTTAAACTATAAGTTTCTATGGCTAATGTTGCAACCTTTGCTTCATTTCCCACACATGATTACTTATATTTGTTTAGCTTTCTACTGCTTTGGTCCTTTCATAAATCTATATTTATGATAACCAAAGTTGGTATCCAATACCCAAGTAGAACCTCGACTTAAAGAAAATTTTATTTCAATTATGAACAAAATCGTATTGTAACCTAAACTTCACTAAGCTTCTTTGTTAGCCTCTCGCAAGATGCTTCTCAGCTTTCTTTCTAGTGTCCAGCTTATTGCAGGTGAAGCAAACTCCTTTACTATCCGTGATCAATTTTGTTCTTATTATCCTTTGTTTTTGCCTTTCTTTTTACCTTCTTTGAATCGCTCTTCTTTTCGTAAGATCCTTTGGCCCCTACCAAGAAGACTTGATCTTTCTTGGTTGAAAAGTGACTCTCAACATTTTTCAATATGTTAAGCAAATCAATGAGGCCGATATCTAGCTTGTTTATATGAGAAATTCACAACAATTGTGAAAGGAGTCCGGAGTGAGTGCAAGATCAAATCTCGCTCAACTCTCCATCCATGACAAAATCCATCATCCTAATTGATCAATCAAATTGATTATGTTAAGGAATTTTGTCTGCATCAGTAGTGTCATTAGTCATTCTAGATCTAAGAAGAGCCTTTAGATATCTCGATATCTATCACCCCTACTTTCCTCACCATCAACTACTTGATGCGGCAGAAATATAGTAGAAGCATCCATAGTTTCATGCCGACGTCAAGCTCAAGCTCATTACTATGCAGATGCGAGCATGATGCATCGAGCCAATCGTGCATCATCTCGCCACTTTCTAAAAGTAGCAATGTCTTCCTCGTAGGCATTGTCTCGCAACCATTGCAGGATAGGCGATTTAGGACATAAGATAGCTTTTCACCTATGAGAACTATTCTCAAATTCCTTAACCAATCCGCTTAATTCTTGCTTCGATTAATTTAGCATCTAATATGCTTCGCAGCGATAGTAATTTTAGACATTGTAAAATTTCAGAAATGAATTGGTAATTAACAACATTTTAACATACATTCTTTTATTAATTACCAAAATAATTTAGGTCTTGTTTTAAATTGGTATCTTCCACTATTTTCTTCAAACTATATTACCCTCACTTATATAGTTCTATAAAAATCGATTAAAGATTTGCTAGTGAGAATAAGGGTCCCATTTCAAATGTATATAGCCTTGTGGTGACACAACAAACTATATATAAATAAATAGGTAGACAACTTTTGTCAATTACATCAACTATGCAACTCCTTTTCTTTTGCCTCTTAGATTATTTTGATCAAGTGGTGGCACATCCGAATTAAAATTATCCAAGTTAAGTCCAACCTAGCACTCCATATATTCAAAAAGAAAAATATCATCCTTGTGGTGACACAACAAAACAATATTGTTCAATTTTCTTTATAAGCATCAAATGTGATAAATTAACATCTTAAATACTTAATACTCATTTGTGGTGACACAACAAACTCATATTAAATATTTAATACTCTATTAATTTTATCATGCTAGAAGGCTTACGCTCAATATTCCAAATATCTCGTGAACGCTTAGGACTTAATATAAAAATTGAGGGGTTTGTTATTAATTTGTCTCATCTTGTTTAGCGCAAGCATTTATATATATATATATAATAATACGCGTTATATTAATAAACATGCGAAGCATTTTTGCATAATATATAATATATATAGTATAAGCATGCACATATAGAATACTATATTCTACCCGAATTGATTATGGACTTTATTCTAGTTTGGTTCACTAGAGCCACCAAGTGAACCAAAAGGTCAAACCCTAGGGGTGCAAGAAATAATATTTAAATATAACTATTACATTTAAACCCTGCTCCATTACAAACGCTGTCTTCAAGCGCCCTTGTTCCTTGATCTCTAATTCTTCAAAATTAATTCTAACTATTCCTATTACAAAAACTATTTAAAATAAATAGAAACCTTGATCGCTAATCAAGGGGAAGTACATAGGAGGGAGATAGAATTTACCAGAAAAATTAGAGAAGACGAGGTACGCAGACCCCATTTAATAAAACCCATACATTCATGCATCCAACTAAAATAAAATCCAATCATATTGGTCAATAGTCCATAATCAATCCCATTTATTATCATACACATCACCATATGCATCAATAAATAACATTCATCTCATGAATAATAAACATTTAATATATATATATTGATATCATTTAATGGGCAAAATTAGTTAGTATAAAATCTAATTTTGAATCAAAATAAACTCCTTTATTTTAATCCAAATTTAAATCAAAATAAAACCATTTTATTTTAATTTATCCAATTTTGAATAAAATAAACTATTTTATTTTAATCAAAATCTTTAATCAAAATAAACTCCTTTATTTTAATTAATTATGGAATCCAATTCCAAGTCAAAATAAACTCCTTTATTTTGGGTAATATGAAATCTTATTTCATATCTTAAATAAACTCTTTTATTTTAATCAAAAAAATTTTAATCAAAATAAACTCCTTTATTTTAATTAATTATGGAATCCAATTCCATGTAAAAAAAATTATTAAAGGAAACACGGATTATCTTTCCTATTCACAAATAAACTCCTTTATTTTGAATAATATGAAATCTTATTTCATATCTAAATAAACTTCTTTATTTAAGGAAACATATAATCCAATTTCAACTCCAATTAGTTATCATGGAATCCAATTCCAACTCTAATTAGTTAGCATGAAATTCTAATTTTAAAATTAAAATAAATCTTTATATTTTAATATTAAAATAAACCTTTTATTTTAAGATTAAAATAAACTTTTTATTTTAATTATAAAATAAGTAAGAATAATATATAATAATATATATATATTAGTACCAAATCATATAGTGATAAAGTGAGCAAACATGTTATCAATTAAAGGAAATGTATGATTCACATGGTTACTTATCTTTGTAATTTTTTCATTAGTTACTATATATATATATATATATATATATATATATATATATATATATATATATATATATATATATATATATATATATATATATATATAATAGTATATAATGCTTGACCACGAATTTCTTGAAACACATTTTTCAAATTCCTTTATTTCCGTGAGGATGAATCATGTTCCTTTTTTTTTTTTTTTTTTTTTTTTTTATTTCCGCTACCTTGAAGACCGAACAGACCCCTTGTAAAAAAAAATATGAGGGACTCCAGCCTTTTGAATAACACGGATACAATTAAAAAAAAAAAAAAGGATACGCGTGTTTTTTTTTTTATTTGCAGCGTGACCCACGAATCCTGGGCATTCCTTTAAAAAAAAAATTCGCCATTTTTTTTTTAATAAATTTTATACAATTAAATTATGCCCAATTAAATTGTTCTAAACACATATCAACATACATATCAAATCTGAACAATTAATAATTCACATAAAGGTTTGGCTCTGATACCACTGTAAGGTTTGTAATATTCTTGAACACAATCAAATTGCAAAAAGTGTGGAAGCGAGTAAAATCAGAGTTTAAAAAATTTACAAACCATATACCCGGATCACCCTTTATGCACAATTATTAATTAAACAAAAGATAAAGAATAAAATCATACCCTCAAGATCGAGCTTCTCGTGTACAAGTTAACCTCCAAATCCTTTTCAAGTTCAACTTGAATTCACCGGTTTTTTTCCTTCTTTTGATCAACGTTAGCCACCCATATGTTTGGCCTCTAGAGGTGATCCACCAAGGAATAATAATGATTCAAGAAGAAGGGATGTTATGGCTAACCCTAGTTTTCTATCTCTATGTAAAAAAGGCGTACTCTCCAACAAATTAGAATTATTATACAGTAAAAATCAACAACCCCCACTACCCATAATAAGACTCCTCTTATTTATAGATGTGGGCAACCCACCTTAACAATTAAGGAATTGGGATTTATTTAATTAATTAAATTCTTTTAATTAATTAAGCTCCCTAATCTTATTAGGGAGAATTAATTAAACTCCTTTAACTAATTTTCCTTCCTAATCCAATTAGGAATAAATGAGAGTACTTATATTAAATTAATTCCTAAACTCTTTTAGAAATTAAAATAATAATAATTGTAATAATATTAATAAGACTCCTCTTATTAATTTATATTTAATATTTCTAAAATATTAAATAATAATATTAAGCTATTTAATTTATTCTATCACCATAGATTAAATTAAATATACTTAACATATTATTACGATTATGCCATTAACTTCTTAAATAATTATTCTTCCTTTTATGGTGTGACCCTTTAGGTTCTCCATATTAAACCTAGGTTGTGAATAAATCAATTAGAATAATTCTAATCTTATTTAAATAAATAAATTAAACAATTAATTTATTTAAATAAATAATATTTATTCTACAATAGGATAAGCCTCCCCAATGATCAACGACTTTCCGGATAATATAGATTTCAACATTAATCATAAAAGAACCTTTGAGTAAATAGTTACCGCACAATTCAATCCTTCCACCATACAATGTCCCAATTAAATATAATACATGGAATTACCACAAGTCTTATTTTATTTAATTATATGTATTTCGACTCTTAAATGCACAACTCCAAATAATGCAAATTAGAAACTCCTTTCTAATTTCATTCTCGCTTCGCCAAGGACTACTGGGTTGTCATTTATCGAATCATATAGACATTTCTCTTCTTTATTAGAAGTGGTAGATTCTTTATCGATCATACATTATCTCCATGTATAACTTATTATACCCAAGCATACCTTTGATATACCCTAAGGGTCTTCGTGAATAAGTCAAAGTATAACTCATCATACACAAGATACTATGATGATCTCAAGTCCAAGGATTACTTGTACTACTATCACTACAGAATTCCTATCGACAGCAAATAAAACTCCATTAGGTATTCCTTAGCGAGCCAATGCTCAAAGGAACTTATTCTCTAATAAGCACCTACATACTTGCTTTTAGTGTTCCACACAAATGATCATGAGATCAATCATCCTCATCCAATGAGCAAGCAACGATGTATGTAAATCTATCCGATTCACTAATCCCCAATTTAGTAATCCAATGATTGGGAACTATTTTAGTTTTAAGCTTTCTAAGAATTTAGATCTCATTAGAATGATCATCATCATTATTCTAAAAGCATTGCTTAAAACTATGGGTTTATCACATATTATAAAACAAAGATCATGTAGATAATTAAAAGCCTTTAATAAATTAATACTTTTTATTAATAAATGAATAAGATTGTTACAAAGTATATGCTTTATCATCAAACATGATTGGCTTGTGTGCATATTACTTTCAATTATGTTGTATTGTATTATAAACCCTTTTTGTATATCTAAAGGGGTATGTTTGTATTGTTAAGGTTAGTAGACCTAGGACTTATGTATTAAAAATCTATGTTAATTAATTATGTATTCCTATTTATATTAAAATGGGTAGTTAGATAGTATTATAGTGTGGATTGTGAACACCAAATTCGGGGGTCAGATAACATGGATTTGGGATTGTCACAGGTTGTGTGACCATGGAGGTAATGTTGTAACCTCATGGAAGCCCATGCTAAAGCACAATAAGTCTTCTCAATTAGAGTGTACTTGTGTTCACTACTGCTAAATCTTTTGCTGAGGTAATAGATAGCTCGCTCTTGGCCTCTATCGTCTTTTTATCCCAGTATGCAGCCCATAACATTGTAATTAATGGACATGTACATGAACAGGGGAACATCATCCTTGGGAGGTACCAAAACAGGAGCATTAACCAACTGCTCTTTGATTGTAAGGAAGGCTTTCTAACACTCATCATTCCATTTCATGGAGGAGTTCTTCCTTAACAATTTGAAGATGGGCTCACAGGTTGCTGTGAGTTGAGAGATAAACCTACTAATGAAGTTGATTCTTCCCAAAAATCCCTGTATTTCCTTCTTTGTCTGAGGAATGGGCATTTCCTTGATGGCATGGATTTTGGTGGGATCCAACTCAATCCCTTCGTGGCTAATTAGAAAACCTAGCAACTTTCCTGATTTAATACCAAAGGCGTACTTGGCTGGATTCAACTTCAAGTTATACTTACGCAACTTGTTGAAGAGCTTTTTGAGATGGTCTAAGTGGTCTTCCTCCCTTCGGGACTTAACAATGATGTCATCCACGTAGATCTCTATCTCCGTGTGCATTAAGTCATGGAAAAGAGCTATCATAGCTCGCTGATAGATTGCCCCGGCATTGATGAGGCCGAATGACAACCGTCTATAACAAAATCTTCCCCAAGGCGTTATGAAAGCAATTTTCTCACGATCCTCCTCAACGATCATAATCTGATGATACCCCGCGAAGCAATCCGCAAATGAGTACATGCCATATTAAGCAGTATTGTCAATGAGAATGTGGATAAAGGGTACGGGAAAGCTATTTTTAAGGCAAGCTTTGTTCAGAACCCGGTAATCCACGCAAACTCGCACCTTTTCTCCTTGTTTAGGCACATGAACTATGTTGGATATCCATTCTGGTTATGTAGACACCATGATAATACCAGCTTGAAATTATTTCACAATTTCTTCTTTCACCTTTAAACTCTACTCAGGTTTCAATCGCCTGAGCTTCTACCTGACTGGCTTGAATCTCTCTTTAATGGGAAGGAAATAAAGGACAATGTCAGTGGACAAACCCACCATGTCTTCATGAGACCATGTAAACACATCCTGAAATTGAGTTAGTAGCGCAACCATGTCATTCCGTTGGTTTGGGGTGAGGTCTGAACCAATCTGGATTAACTTAGGGATTTCTAAGGTTCCGAGATTGAAAGAAATGGTTTGATCAAGATTAGGTTTAGGTTTGTCTTCGACCCATTCCTTAATCTCCTGAGGTATCTCAATGTCCTCTTGTATTTCCATCAAGTATGAGTCCAACTTTTCATCAAAGTTACAATCCTTATAGAGAAAAGGCACCTAATCAGCAAGTACAGGCACATCTAAATTCAGAGTCCTGAAACAAAATTTGCTTTCACTTAATATATGAAACTGCTTAATCATACAAAGTGTTAGCATGTACTGATAAAATAACTACTAATACTGTACAGAAAAGTAAGCAATTAAATTTATCTACAGGGTAGAGGGATTTCTGCCCGTTTTACCCTCTTCAACCAATGCATGGAGTGCTGCTCCAATTGTCGAGGGTAAAGTCTTGATGGACTGTAGTGATGGAGGGGCTGTCATCTTCCTCCTTTTCTCGAATGATGACCATAACATCTGGGCAATCATCGTCTGGGGTGTATCTGTTTGTGTGTTCATCATGGACAATGATGCGTATGCCTGACATCATCAGGGCGATGTCATATTTACGTTTCTGTTCCCTTTTTTCCACTTCGGGATCAGGAATTAGGACCTCTTTTGCTTTAAACGGCACTGGCTTGAGAAATAGCATAGCCATAACATGGGCTGACACTATTACTGGAGACTATATCAGCTCATCAATTGTAGGTGGAGAAAATCGTCATGTGGCGGAAGCTTGAGGAATCTGCATGTGCTTATGAGGATTCCTGTGACTGAAACTGGCAGAATAGCCTAGTCCGGGTGTCCCGATTTGACTGGACATTTGAATTGGGTGTTTAATAATCTACTGATTTTTACCCAGCCCTTATTGATAAGTAGGTTGTATACCTACTTATCTGATATCTATTACTTGATTTAGTTGCTTAAACCTATGTTTTGTAGTTACTTTGCATGCATTCTGTGTTCATTTCATACATTTTATGTTATTTTGTAGGCTATGACATGACATTGGCATGAAGAAGCAAGGAAAAGCAATTCGAACATCTTTTGGACTAAAATACGCAATCAAGTGCAAGAAGGGAAGATTACAGGCCTTTTAACACCAAGTTGGATGCATGTTCTTGGCTTGGACTTGGATTATATTGTAGATCTACTTCTTAGCTTTTCTGGAACGTCTGGAATCATCCCAATCGGAGCTCGAATGCGAGAGTAATGGCCTTTTTATCAAAGAAGACCAAAACTAAGTGTTGTCATGCTTGCCATTTATATAACATCTACTTCAAGCCTTATTTTGACCTTTATCCGGCCCGAATCTATCAAATCTCAAAGAATGAAAGTTTTAGATCTTGTCGATATCTTCGATTTGATAGGTGGCAGGCCCCGTAACTTCTAGCGGATCAAAGGTTATGCCTGTTTTACCAAAGGACGTCGCAGCAGAAATTAGAGTGGCACGGGGCGCGCCATAAATGAACTACGAGCAGCGCGGTACGCGTTAGGCCATTAATTTCTCCACTACAGTAGCGTGGGGCGCATCCAAAATGTCTTAGGAACAGCGCGGGGCGCGCCGATCAGCGGAGAAACAACTAATTTGGGTTATTTGATGTCCAATTTGAGCTAGAATAGGATTCTTAGTTGCCCAACTTGCTAGGGTGTCCATTAGAACTATAAATACTTGAGTTTAACTTGGATTGGTAGGCTAGTTTTGGAGTATTCCATTAGATTAGATTAGGACCAAAACTCTAGTTCTTATGAAATTTGGAGATTGAAGCAACTTGAAGACCATTGAAGATTCAAAGTAGGAGCAAGGAGAGAGCATCAAATCTACAGACAATAGATTCTATCTTCTTATCTTCTTCTATATATATCTTTTAATGTGTAATCAATTGTGGATTCTTAGTTTTAATTCAATAATCATGAGCTAATTCTTTGTTTGAGATTACAATGGATCTTATTGTGTAGTTTATTTTAATATGCTTCGCTATCAATTATTATGTTCTATCGTGAGGATTGTCTATTGTGATTTGGACTTAATTGTTTAATCTATTGGCCGTCAATTACCGTGATAATCTATATGAACTCGAGAGATGAAGTTTAGATTTAGATTTGATCATGATAGCATGTGTTTGTGATTTCTGCATAGGTGGAATTTATGATTCTTGTTTAGGACAGAGATATGCCTTTACGCCATATGTAATCTTATAGAGAACATGTGCTTTAAATCCTTTTTAATTGTAATTCACATAGAGATATAGTGGATTAGTTAATTAGGGCGTCTTGCTTAATTCTATCATCTGTGGATTTAAGTGAGTATGGGTATTATGCGTCGAGAGGTAGTTTTATCTGCTTTAGTGTTCTTGATTAACAATTTAGGATAGAAAATAATTGATGAGAAATGTGTTAACTTAAATGAAGCAATAAGTGAAGTTGTGATCTTAAATCTCCATAATCTTAATTTAACTAGTGGTAATTAGAATTAGTTTACTTATAAATTGAAATTCATTAGTTTAAATAAGATTGAGTTGGTTACGGGTTAGTATTTGGTGATTTTTAATAAATAATTCTCTATGGGAACGATACTCAACTTATCACTTTATTACTTGTTGACCACGTATACTAGCGTGTTGTGCGTAACTAGGTTTTACCGAACAAGTTTTTGGCGCCACTGCCGGGGAATTAGTTTAATATATTTTTGCCAATATTAGCTTCAATCAAATTATTCTTAATTTTAAAAAAGAAATTCTTTCTTTATTTTTATTTTTATTTAATTATCTTCTTATTTTTCTCTCGTTTCAGGTACCATGGCTGGATTCAATTATCAAAGGCCATATTCGAGTATGACTCAACAAAGGGGAGCGGGGATTGATGGACTCAATATATTTTCTGCATTATCAGCACAACTTGAGACACTTTCGAGGAGGTTGGGCATTGTTGCAGCCCAGTATAATCGAAGGATAGAAGTTACTTGCAATTATTGTGCTGGAAATCACCCGAGTAATCAATCCACCATCAGTCTTGGGCCGGTATAGTATGGTGGTAACTACCTCAACAACTATTCTTATCCCAGTTATCATCAAGTTTGGGGGTATCATTCGGATTCTTCATGGAGCTATAATTATCAAGATCAATACTCTACTCCACATCCAATATACACGCCGGAATTCTCATATCAACCTCCATTAAAAGAAGAAAAGTCAAAGTTGGAGGAATTACTGTCAAAAGTCATAGCAAATCAAGATGAGAGGATGATGAGTCAAGAAATATCGAGCCACTATTTTCAGCACCAAATGGAATAACTCATCACCACTTCAACTCATGGTCCTCAATACATGGATTCCAAAACTGAGACAGATAATTCGAGATTGGAGGAATTGTTGTCCAAGTTCATAGCATCAAATGAGGAGAGAAGGATTAATCAAGAGCGGTCAATTCAGAATCAAGAGATATCAATTCAAAATCTGCAGAACTAGATGGATCAGATGCTCAAAGCCTTGAACAACTGTCCTCCAAACACTTGGCTTTATGACATGGATGACGAAATTGACGGAGAACCCGAACCAAATCTGCTACTGGATGAGCAACAAGATATGGAAAATATGGAGACAATTGGGGATAATGAAATAGAGGTCGACAAAGATCTAAATGGGTCTCCACCAAAAATCAAAGAGTCAGTCAGATTTGCAAAATCATGCCCACTTGGTAGTCATGTCATCGACGAAGCTCTTGATGACATAAGAGCGAGTACAATTTTGAATCCATGGTGGGACGAGAAAGAAAAGATAAACAAAGAGCCCATTGTGTGTGACAAGCTTCCATGCCCCAAAGTGATCACATACACAATGGAGAAAACACCTAGCTGTGGGATGTTCTTGATTGAGATCATACCAAATTAGAGCATGCTAGGTAACTTTGATGCATTGGCCATCACAAATGGGAACCTACCAAAAGCTATATTATTTCCGATGGATGGAGCCTCAATTATCGAAGAGGAATTGGATAGCGTTGACCAAACAAAGTCAGGCTGAAAGACTATAATTCAAGCGCTAACTGGGAGGCAACCCAGGAATTTTTATATTTATATTCTTTACTAGTTAATTTAGTAGATTGAAATTAATTTGCTTATTAAGTTCTCTTACCAATCCAAGAGCTATTCTAATCCATGTTGTCTCTCTTAATTGCAGGTATTGAAGGTTCAATGGACAGGCAAAAGATTATAAAAAGGTTATTCAAGTCAAATTCAAGTGTGGTGCCCAATTTGTTCCATGTGCCTAACCTATTCTCCAAACTTAGCGGACAAGGAGGAGGATTGCTATATTTTCAGGGAAGTCCTCTGCTTTATTTTTTTCTATTTCAGCCATTGAAGACAATGTCTAGTTTAAGTTTGGGGGCATTTTTGTCTCGTATTGCATATTGTTAGTTACTTACATTGTAGTTCGTTATGTTTACGGGTTATTTACATTTAGTTTTTGTAATGACCCCAAAATTCATACAATTTAATTTTCGACTTCGGTCGTTAACAATACATTCAAACTCTAATTTTACATCATTAAACGATAATACAACTGTTGAAATTTGCAGAATAATTAAAATTTTCTATTACAAACTATTCTCATTCCCAAAACCTTCAACTTTTACATCTAAATATCTCAGAATCATTTTAATACTACAATAATTTACATCGCAAAACGATATTATAATTCAACATTAATATATTATTCGGAACCTTAAACATGGTTCAAATAATAATAATACAACCAAAGTGTATAAATCTTCAAGTATCACATTTGATTCAAGTCTTTCAAGTAACACATAGCTTTACCTTGAATCTTGAACCTACAAAAGTGGTTATTTGCAAGGTTGAGCTCGACAGCCCAGAAAAATCTAACAGTTTTTATGTATCACGTAGCACATGATAACATGCTCAACATATATCTCATAAACATCGGACTAACATAGCACACATGCTGCAATTCATACAACAAGGATAAAGATTGAGTTCCTTACTCAATCAGCATGTTTTAGTCAATCAACATAGTCATAAATTAACTTTAATATTTCATACATTCAACATATATATATTACACAACACGCTCTTTGCAATAAAGATTTAAAATAATCAAATTCACATAGTAAATAGGAACTGAAAGACTTGCCTGGTTCGTAGATTACCAATTACCAAAAAATAGCTTAAATGCTTTGCGTACATCCTACAATAGGTCAAAGGTTCATATTCATATGCATTAGTTACACATATAACGAAACCACAATGACTCTTAGTCTTAATCTTTTATAACTTGCATCTCTTTGAAACTTAACACATATCTTCAGGTGTTTACTCCTCTTCGTATGACACTTAACGTTTATTAAAGTTGTCATAGATTACGTTACCTCATATTAGATGTATTACACTTGTTAACAACAACTAAGTTATATAACCTCTGCCTCATATCTCATTACGCTTCTCTTACAATTGGTAGTTAAGTCTTCTAACGCGTATTTACATCCTTTTAAACATATGTTAGGTTAATTAATCAAGTTAACATTCAAATTGTTCTTTACACTTTATCTCATGCTTTCCAAAATATTTACTCAATTTGTACTTATCCTGTAGATAAATCACTTATATTGTCTCTACATCATTTTGGATATATATTAGGTTAATTTAAATTAAGTTAACATTTAAATCATGCTTCCAACTTTTTCCTTTAATTGATAGTTAATAATAATTTAAGTATTTAAAGTCTTCCAACGTGTGCTCGTTAAGTGCTTATTGGACGTTAGAATCGATTATACAACATTCCTCTTCATTATACAATAAAGCTCTCCTCACTTTGTCTTTTGTCCAAAGACACTGCATGGCAGCGCCAGCTTTATACATCAAGTTGCATACATACCACGCTAAGGGTTCTTACGTGCTACACTAATTTATTCGATTCAGTTTTTTACAGAACGTGGTTTGACACAGGTTTTAGGTAAACTAACACAAATTTTACCCACCAAACAGTAATATTATCATAAACAATTGATATAAAACAATTACAAACATGTTTGCCAACATATTCGACCAATTAAAACAATTTAACAATAACTTTAGCTAGTTTAATTTCTCAAATTCCATATTTTCATATAAAAACTCCATTTTTAAGTTCCTTCCCAAAAATCAACACTGTAATCCCTATACTTGGCCAAATTGCTTCGTTCAAATTATGTTACGCTCGTTTCTTAACGAACTAGCATGAACAAGACCCAATTTGCAGTTTAACATACAAATTGACCATCAAAATTGATATTTACACAAGCCATATGACAAACATACACTGCAATTCATTTTCTTCTTTTTTAAACGAAATTAGCATAATAATCGTTGTCTAAACACAAACTCTAGTCATCAAAAACACATACAATGATTAACAGATTCTAACACCTTACTTATATGTATACATATCAATTCAACGTGATTTCCAAATAATATAGAATATATAGTACCAAAACTAAGAGTTGAAATCAAGAATAGTTTATACCTTGATTTAACAAAACGATTAGCAAACCCTTCTCTTCCACTTGACCATCACAGAAAATTCTCTCAAGCTCTCACTCTCAATCTCCTCTGTGTTTTTCTCTCTTGTTTCCTTCAACCTTCTGTTCTTAGTTTAGCCTTAGATAAAATAAAATGCGTGAACAAATACTGACTCCCACTAACCCGCGATATACTTCAGTTATAAAACCCAACATGCGTCAGTTAAAATAAACCAAAGGCCATAAGGCTGTGTTTGCTTTACACAAAATCTCCCCCATACTAGATTATTTTAATAGTATTATATTATATAGTTTTTATTTGTCACACATGTAACCAATTACATAACTTACAATAATAAATATAATAATTATAATTTTTATTATAATTATTCTGATGAATAATAAATAATTATATATATAATTTAATTAATAAATTAGACTTAAACATCACTTTACTTAATTACTTATTTTCTTTAATATTAAACAACTCATTTAATTTAATTAATTCATTAAATTCATTCTTCAAGGAATAAAATTGCCTTTCTTTAATTTAATTATCATACACACATAACTAAATTATTATACCACAATTTCATAAATTATTTATTTTTCTCAATAAATAACTTATTTAAAATATTTATTTAATTAAATAAATATTTAAAATAAATTACAAAATTCATTTAATCCCTTCAATAGTTAACTTAACTATTAACTATTAAACCTCACTTTCCCGATATATGAATATATATTTCTCTTCACATCGATCACATATTTCAACATATATACTCAAACTCAAACATCTCATAATAAGAATTTTAATTATTAAATTCTTATTTTAATAATTTATAAAAATTCGGGTTGTCACAATTTTTGCAATAAGTTTTTTTGTTTAAAAAAAAAATTAAAAATTGAAAATTGAAAATTGAAAATTTTCAAAAATAATAGTTAGTTACTATGTTCATCTTGCATGAGTCCAGCTGTTTGATAGTTACAGTCTATTTTGGTCAATGATGAGAATGGGATTGAGTAGACAAGTATAGTACTGTATATTAGAACTTTAATGAGATTTCTTGTTATGAATTGAATCTTTTTCTGTTTGAAACTGGTATAATCAGGTTAGCACATTAGAGATAACTTTATTGACTGATTAAGTTTAAATTGATACATAATGGACTTCTTAAGGATAATATTAGTTTAAATAAATGAAAGACATGAATAGGCGGAGATGACTAAATTTAGACAAAAACTTAAGTTTGGGGGAAAAATTTGGGATATATAAGCTTCAAAAAAAAGAAAAAAATGATTAAAAAAATATCGTGGCTAGTCTTGTTTCGGGGCCTTTGTTACTTGAGCAAGTATGCCCGAGAGAGTGTCTTTACAGCTAGCGCCCTAAGGTCTTAATGGTCTGGGAGTCGTTGGTCGGAAGCTCGTTAAGGTAGCATTGAAAAGCCTAAGGGAATAAGACATTGCATAACTATGTGTATATAAACCAAAAGAAAAAAATGAATAAAACGGGAAATAAGAGCAAAAAGCCTCCGTAGATGAAAAATGAAGCATAAGTATCCCATGTTGACCCTCAATATTGGTAATTGTTTGATTTTAGTTGGATCTAGCTTGTTTTTGGATTTCTTGAGTTTACACTGTATGATGCCTTTGAAGAGACTTATTATGTGTTAAATTTGATTTTATATCAGTTAACATTGTTGTGGAGCACACACGCACTATATTAGTGATAACAGTCTAAGATTTAATAATTGATTGGGAAGTTAATGATTTGTTTTGATATGATGTATTATCATGTTTACTTGATTTCTCTAAGGCCGGTTGAATAGACTTGTTTCTATCATTACTGCTGGATTTGTAGGCATGTAGATTAGTTGCATTGCATAGCATTGTTATATTGTGTTTTTGCTTGAGGACAAGCAACTGTTTAAGTTTTGTGGTATTTGATAAGTAGGTTTTATACCTACTTATCCGATATCTATTACTTGAATTAGTTGCTTAAACCTATGTTTTGTAGTTACTTTGCAAGCATTATGTGTTCATTTCATACATTTTATGTTATTTTGTAGGCTATGACACGACATTGGCATGAAGAAGCAAGGAAAAGCAATTCAGACATCTTTTGGACTAAAATACGCAAGCAAGTGCAAGAAGGGAAGATTACAGGGCTTTTAAAACCAAGTTGGATGCATGTTCTTAGATTGGACTTGGATTTTATTGTAGATCTACTTCTTAGCTTTTCGGAACATCTTGAATCATCCTAATCGGAGCTCGGATGTGAGAGTTAAGGCCTTTTTATCAACGAAGACCAAAACTAAGAGTTGTCATGCTTGCCATTAAATAACATCTACTTCAAGCCTTATTTTAACCTTTATCCGGCCGAATATGTCAAATCTCAAAGAATGAAAGTTGTATATCTTATCAATTTCTTCGATTTGATAGGTGGCAGGCCCCGTAACTCCTAGCGGATCAAACGTTATGCCCGTTTTACCAAAAGGACATCACAACAGAAAATAAAGTGGTGTGGGGCACGCCATAAATGAACTACGAGCGGCGTGGGGCGCGCCGTGCCATCAGTTTCTCTACTATAGTAGTGTGGCGCGCGCCCAAAATGGCCTAGGAACGGTGCGGGGCGCGCCGATCGGTGGGGAAACAACTAATTTGGGTTATTTGATGTCCAATTTGAGCTAGAATAGGATTCTTAGTTGCCTAACTTGCTAGGGTGTGCATTAGAACTATAAATACTTGAGTTTAACTTGGATTGGGAGGCTAGTTTTGGAGGATTCTATTAGATTAGATTAGAATAGATTATGACCAAAACTCTTGTTCTTATGAGATTTGGAGATTGAAGTAACTTGGAGACCATTGAAGATTCAAAGTAGGAGCAAAGAGAGAGCATCAAATCTATAGACAATAGATTCTATCTTCTTATCTTCTCCTGTCTTTGTATTTTAATGTGTATTCAATTGTGGATTCTTAGTTTTAATTCAATAATCATGAGCTAATTATTTGTTTGAGATTACAATGGATCTTATTGTGTAGTTTATTTTAATATGCTTCGCTATCAATTATTATGTTCTATCGTGAGGATTGTCTATTGTGCTTTGGACTTAATTGTTTAATTGATTGGCCATCAATTACCGTGATAATTTATATGAACTAGAGAGATGAAGTTTAGATTTAGATCTGATTATGATAGCATGTGTTTATGATTTCTGCATAGATGGAATTCATGATTCGTGTTTAGGATAGAGATGTGCCGTTATGCCATATGTAATCTTATGGAGAACTTGTACTTTAAATCCTTTTTAATTGTAATTCAAATAGAGATATAGTGGATTAGTTAATTAGGGTGTCTTACTTAATTCTATCATCTGTGGATTTAAATGAGTATGGGTATTATGCGTCGAGAGGTGGTTTTATCTACTTTAGTGTTCTTGATTAACAATTCAGGATAGAAAATAATTGATGAGAAATGTGTTAACTTAAATGAAGCAATAAGTGAAGTTGTGATCTTAAATCTCCATAATCTTAATTTTACTAGTGGTAATTAGAATTAGTTTACTTATAAATTGAAATTCATTAGTTTAAATAAGATTGAGTTTGTTACGGGTTAGTATTTGGTGATTTTTATTAAATAATTCTTCATGGGAACGATACTCAACTTATCACTTTATTACTTGTTGACCACGTATACTTGCGTGTTGTGCGTAACTAGGTTTTACCTAACAAGTTTTTAGCGCCGCTGCCGGGGAATTAGTTTAATATATTTTTGCCAATATTAGCTTCAATCAAATTAGTCTTAATTTTAAAAAAGAAATTCTTTCTTTATTTTTATTTTATTTTATTATCTTCTTATTTTTCTCTCGTTTCAGGTACCATGGCTGGATTCAATTATCAAAGGCCATATTCGAGTATGACTCAACTAAGGGGAGCGGGGATTGATGGACTCAATGTATTTTCTGCATTATCAGCACAACTTGAGACACTTTCGAGGAGGTTGTGCATTGTTGCAGCCCAGTATAATCAAAGGATATAAGTTACTTGCAATTATTGTGCTGGAAATGACCCGAGTAATTAATGCACCATCAGTCTTGGGCCGGTACAGTATGGTGGTAACTACCTCAACAACTATTCTTATCCCAGTTATCATCAAGTTTGGGGGTATCATTCGGATTCTTCATGGAGCTATAATTATCAAGATCAATACTCTACTCCACATCCAACATGCACGCCGGAATTCTCATATCAACCTCCATTAAAAGAAGAAAAGTCAAAGTTGGAGGAATTACTGTCAAAGGTCATAGAAAACCAAGATGAGAGGATGATGAGTCAAGAAATATCGAGCCACAATTTTCAGCACCAAATGGAATAACTCATCACCACTTCAACTCATGGTCCTCAATACATGGATTCCAAAACTGAGACAGATAATTCGAGATTGGAGGAGTTATTGTCCAAGTTCATAGCATCAAATGAGGAGAGAAGGATTAATCAAGAGCGGTCAATTCAGAATCAAGAGATATCAATTCAAAATCTGCAGAACTAGATGGATCAGATGCTCAAAGCCTCAACAACCCGTCCTCCAAACACTGGCTTTTTATGACATGGATGACGAAATTGATGGAGAACTCCGAACCAAATCACATCGGATGAGCCACAAGATATCGAAAGTGTGGAGTTGGGGATAATGAAATAGAGGTCGACGAAGACCTAAATGGGTCTCCACCAAAAATCAAAGAGTCAGTCGGATTTGCAAAATCATGCCCACTTGGTAGTCATGTCATCGGCGAAGCTCTTGATGACATAAGAGTGAGTAAAATTTTGAATCCATGGTGGGACGAGAAAGAAAAGATAGATGAAGAGCCCATTGTGTGTGACAAGCTACCATGCCCCAAAGTGATCACATACACAATAGAGAAAACACCTAGCTGTGGGATGTTCTTGATTGAGATCATACCAAATTAGTGTATGCTAGGTAACTTTGATTCATTGGCCATCACAAATAGGAACCTACCAAAAGCTATATTATTTTCGATGGATGGAGCCTCAATTATCGAAGAGGAATTGAATAGCGTTGACCAGACAATGTCAGACTGAAAGACTGTAATTCAAGTGCTAACTGGGAGGCAACCCAGGAATTTTTATATTTATATTCTTTACTAGTTTATTTAGTAGATAGGAGCCCATTGTGTGTCACAAGCCCATTGTGTGTCAAAATGAAATATTGACCACACAATGGGCACATAATTATTTCTAAATGGGCTCTTATGATTAGTTAAGAGCCCATTATGATTAGTTAACACCTATTGTGTGTCACAGGCCATTATGATTATGTGCCCATTGTGCCCATTAGTTATGGCCTGTGTCACATTTATTGACCACACAATGGGCACATAATTATTTCTAACACGTAGCCAAAATATTAACCACGTTAGCACATTCTAGGTCATAGAATGACCTACACATAACTTACTCACATAATAATCAATTAAATTCATTTAATTCACATAATCAAATAAAAATTTAATTGTCATAAAAATCTAATTTTCTCGGGTGTTACATTCTCTCCCCCTTATAAGGATTCTGTCCCTAGAATCTTAGCTTATAATTACATAAACAAATGAGGAAAGTCTTCCTTCATTTTACTTTTGAGCTCCCACGTTGCTTCTTCAGCATTGTGGTTTCTCCACAACACCTTCACTGAAGGTATTACCTTATTTCTTAAAACTTGTTCCTTCATATCAATCATTTGAACTGAAAGTTCCTCATAGGACAAATCTTTCTATTTGAATAGATTCATACTCTATTACGTGTTTATAGTCCAGTTTATATGGACGCAACACAGACACGTGAAACACATTATGAATGCGTTCCATCTCAGGAGGTAAAGCTACTTCATAAGCTACCTCTCCTACCCTTCTTAAAATCTCAAAAGGTCCTACAAACCATGGACTAAATTTTCCTTTCTTTCCAAAACGTATCTTCCCCTTCCAGGGTGATACTTTTAGAAAAACAAAGGATCCTACATCGAATTCTCTATTTTCTCTGTGAGGATCTGCATACTTTCTTTCTTGGCCGGCCTCAACCGCAACTAATCGAAAGTACGTGACAACTTCACTTATGTCTGCCCGCCCGCCGTACTCATCTCAGTCCCAACATACGACATTCACCCACCTCATCCCAACACAATGGAGTTCGACACTTCCTTCCATGCAACGCTTCATAAGGCGGCATGCCAATACTAGCATGAAAACTATTGTTGTACGAAAATTCCACCAATGGTAGATATTCGTCCCAACTCCCTTTGAAATCCATAACGCAAGATCTTAACATATCTTCAAGCGTTTGAATTGTCCTCTCAGTCTGAGCATCCGTCTAAGGATGATATGCTGTACTTAATCTTAACTGCATTCCCATTTGCTCTTGTAAACTCCTCCAAAAGTTTGATGTGAATCGTGGATCACAATCTGACACGATCGAAACAGGTACTCCATGTCTAGAAATAATTTCTTTGACATACAGCTTAGCTAACTGATCCAAGTTATACTTGACTCCTATTGGTAGAAAATGAGCCGATTTTGTCAATCGATCCACTATCACCCAAATAACATTGTATCCTTTTCTAGTTGTCGGAAGTCCCACCACAAAGTCAATCGTGATATGCTCCCACTTCCACTCTAGAATTTCTAATGGTTGCAACAACTCACTTGGTCGTTGGTGTTCAGCCTTAACTTTTTGACAAGTTAAGCACCTACTAACATATTCTGCTATCTCCCTCTTCATGTTTGGCCACCAAAAGTTCTGACGAAGGTCTTGATACATCTTCGTACTACCGGGATGTATCGAGAACCTCGAACTATGGGCCTCCATCATAATTTCTTCTTTTAATTCGGGATCATTAGGAACCCAAATTCTTCCGTCAAAACGAAGTAATCCCTCCTTATCGAGGTTATACTTAGTCTTCTCTTCATCTTCTATCCTATTCTGTATCTGCTTGCACTCCTCGTTGCTTAGTTGTACTCCCCTAACCCGTTCCGCTATGGTCGATTGTGTTTCCATGGAAAATAACATCTCCACTGCTTCTTTCGGTAACTTAACTTCCAATTTCATTCTTGCCATCGCTGTTACCAACTCATTCTGAGTTGTTAACATCGATGCTTTCTCTCTACCCTTCCTACTTAGCGCGCCACTACTACATTTGCTTTTCCTTGATGATATAAAATATCACAGTCATAATCTTTTATTAACTCTAACCACCTTCTCTGCCTCATGTTCAACTCCTTCTATGTGAAGATATATTTCAGACTTTTGTGGTCCGTGTATATCTCACATTTCTCACCATAAAGATAATGCCTCCATATCTTTAAGGCAAATACTACAGCTGCCAATTCCAAATCATGAGTAGGATAGACCTTCTCATAATCCTTCAATTGACGTGACGCATACGCAATGACCTTGCCACGTCGCATTTGAGCACGCAACCCAGTCCTTTTATGAAGCATCGCTATACACTACAAAATTTCAGATCGCCTAGTAAGGACAATACAGTGTGCCTCACTTAATCTCTTCTTCAACTCCCCAAAACTGCTTCTCACATTTTTCAAATTTCACACATACTTCACCGACTTTCTTGTCAGATTTGTCAACGGAGTAGTTATTTTAGAGAAGTCCGGAATGAACCTTCTATAGTATCCCGCTAACCCCAGAAAACTCCGAACCTCAGTTGGCTTTTTCGGTTTCTCCCATTCATTAACTGCTTCTACCTTTGCCGGATCTACGGAAATGCCATCCTTATCAATAACATGCCCTAGAAACTGCACTCTCTCCAGCCAAAATTCACACTTTGTGAATTTCACATACAACTTCTCCTTTCTTAGTGTTTCCCACACTATTCTTAAATGTTCTGTATGATCTTTTGGCGTCTTTAAATAGACTAGAATATCATCAATGAACACTACTACGAACTTGTCCAAATATTGCTTGAACACTCTGGTCATCATATCCATAAATGCAGCTGGTGCATTCGTCAACCTAAACGACATTACCAAAAACTCATAATGACTATAACGAGTTCTGAACGCCGTCTTAAGTACATCCTCCTTTCTCACCTTTAACTGATGATACCCCGTGCGTAAATCTATCTTAGAAAAATACTGTGCCCCTTTCAACTAATCAAATAGGTCATCGATCCTGGGCAACGAGTATTTATTCTTAATTGTTAACTTGTTCAACTCTCGATAGTCGATACAAAGTCTTAACGACCCATCCTTCTTCTTGACAAACAACACTGGTGCTCCCCAAGGAGACACACTTGGTTGAATGTACTTCCTATCTAACAGTTCTTGTAATTGAACCATTAACTCCTTCATCTCAATCGGCGCCATCCGATATGGTGCCTTTGAAACCGTGTCGCTCCTGCAATGTATCAATTACAAACTCTACCTCCCTATCCGGGTGGAATACCCAGAATTCCTCCTAAAATACATCCGCGAACTCTTGCACTATAGGTATCTACTCCAAGGATGTTCCCACTCTTTGGGTATCCACAACATGGCACAGATAACCTACACACCCTTTTCTCAAAATCTTCCTAGCTTGTGTCCTAGACAGACAACAAGAGCGTCTCGGTGATTTACTACCGAAGAACACTACCTTGGTTTTCTTAGAAAGTCGAAGGTGAACACATTTCCTATGGCAATCTATAATTGCCTTATGGTTGACTAACCAGTCCATACCAAGAATTACATTGAATTCTTTTAACCTTATCGGTACCAAATCTACCGATAATTTATTCCCTCTAATTTCTACGCAACAATCCTTATGAATATGCTCAATGGGGATTATCTCTTCATTTCCTACCTTAACGTCTAAAGGTATAGGTAACTTCTCAGGGATTAAACCTAATTGCATAGAAAATTCACATGCTATAAAAGAACATGTAGCACCCGAATCAAATAGCACATAAGCATTTATCTCATTGATCGGAATGATACCTGCTACCACATCCGTTGATGCAACCGCATCTTGCACAGTCATATTAAACATACGAGCTGAGGGTCTACCCACCGATGGTGCTGGTCTAGTAATGGCTAATTTACCACTACCAGAACTCTTATTCCCCTCTAAACCCTTCTTTGGGCAATTTCTTGCCATGTGATCAATTGACCCACAGACAAAACATCCCTGGTTCTTCTTAGGGTTAGGATAGTTGGGTGACAAATGCCCCTCCTTCCCACAGTTATAGCATACTGCTTTCCCCTTTAAACAAACTCCCATGTGAGACTTTCCGCATGTCTTACATGCTTTCGTCCTTCGCTTGGGATCTCCCTGCTTTACTCCGGTATTCCCAGGATTAAAACTCTTTCTCTTTGGCAAGTTTTCACTTCCACTGGCAACTTCAACCTTATTACTTCCCTCTAACTTACTCTTAATCTTCTTCTCTTTGTGGTATTGAGACAAAGCCTCACCACCACCTTCAGCTATTATCGCCTTCTCCAGAATAGTCCCGTAGGAAGCACTCTAGAAAACTGATATCCTACTGTAGAGCCAGGGTTTTAAGCCCTGCTCAAATCTTCGCGCCTTCCTCGCTTCTGTATCCACCTGATGTGGAGCAAATCTCCCCAATTCGTTAAACTTGGCGGCATACTGGGGAACTGTCATATCCCCTTGCTTAAGTTCTAAGAACTTAATTTCCACTCTACCCTGCATGCTAGTAGGGAAATAGTTCTCGAAGAAGACCTCATTCTTATAGTCTCGAGCTTTATCGGTCATAAGCACTTTTTCATCGTGCTCAGACTCAAAGTCTGCCTCTGTAGATTCTTTTGCCTCATATAAGGCAGTTATCTCCTCAATCTGATTCTCCACTACTGTGCGCAGTTGCACATTTCTATCCAACACGGCCTCATACAGTGCTCGCATTGCATTCGGAGGTGTTGGTTCCTGGGTATGTAACACCGTGTTAATCGATGTCACCTCCATCTCCTCCTCCACGTCTAGCATCTCGTTAAGGTATGATGCTAAACCCATAGTCTCCTCAGAGTATTCCTCCTCAGAGATGTACTCCTCAATGTCTGAGTCATCTATGACCACTATAGGTATCTCCACCACTGGCATTGGTACAATCTCCACTTGGTTAACTGACTCCTCGCTCACAATGTGAATGTCTCTATACATTATGCTATCGATCGACATCTACAATAGCATATAACAAGTTGATTAGTACATAATACATAATAGTATAAGCACAAATCACATTTAATATCTTTAAGATTAATTTTCATCTTTTAATCCTTTTCGATACTGAGTTATCTCAATACCTTATTAATTCAATAGTCTTGAATTTTATTCCTCGGACTTTACCTTTCTTACAAGGTTATTAGCCTAAGGTTCTTCCCCCCTTAAGTTTTATAACCTAAGGCTTTGATACCAACCTATGACGCCCCCAAATTCGGGTATCTTTCAACCCAAAAAATGGTGCTCCACTGTACTAACATCCGTACATTCATTCCATTGAAATACAACAAAATGAAGTTAATTACTATCTTTTTTATTACAATCAAATTATAAATCCTTCCCAGGTTCATAAACCGGTTACATCGTTCATTGTTCATAATGTATAATACATATAAACTTACTACACTATTACACAATGCCTAAGCATCCATCTTAGCTTTGCCCTTATCTCTCTTGGCATTCACAGTACGTTCATCCTTAACTGCAGTTATATGATTCACGCAAGAAGTGAGCATGACAGGTCAGGAAGTTTTAAGCAAGTATAACAGGAATACCACATTCGTGAATCATACAACAATTCCGACATAACTGAACAATAGTTATTAAGTATTATGAATCAATAATACTTTAACAGTTCAAAACATCAATTCCCAAAGTATAGAATAGATTAGGAATTCTGAACCGGTCGATAGACCTTGAACAGTAACTTTCAGCTTTCATACTTGAAAAGGAGTCCACAGAACTAAGGTCGTTCATCTGATAACTTACGAGCACTTCTAGGTGATCAACCTATAGTACTCTATGTTGATCAACACCCATTCATTAAACGTATTTACGTTTAATATTTTTGGCGAACTCGCGTGCCCATCGAAATATCGATGAAAAATACTTTTGTTTGTTCTTAGACAAACCTTACCTTCACATCCGTACCAATTACTTGGCACAGGATAGCGTTAACATTTCTATATAGAAAGATATGAATCACAATCAATCTATATATTACGAATAGTCTAGCCGAGTTAAAATCTGGCATCGACCCTTTCTTTAAAACAAGGCTTGCAATTCAGTTCAACGAATCACATACAACTTGGCTAACATGAAAGTTAGGCAAGCGTTAAGAAAACTTGCCTTTCAGCGTCTTCAAATATTTTACTCGACTAACCACAGCCTTTACAGAATCTACATGATATATTCACATAGCACACTGTAATTAGCTATCAAACAACTATTCACATTGTTTATACAAGCTTCTTTATCTTCTATGTCTTTGTTAACTTAATATCATTATTAAAGTCAACAAGACTTATTACCCTTTGTCTCGGTTTATTAATCAACTTACATTTATTAACCGCACTTGAACATTGTCGACGAAATACCAACGTTGTTCAACGTTCTTAACTTACTAATATGCATTATATTCCTAAGTTTCATACCATATACCTTGGTATAGGTAGTATAGGAATAACTTTAATACACTTATGAAGTGTACAAACATCATTCCTTTAGGTCCCCGAACAAACAAAGTTTAAAACCCAAGTCATAGTCTGAACTCCATCACTACACACATGACGCCGACACTTATAAGATTAGATCAAGGCCATGCGATGCCGATTAAGCGAGGACAGTTCTCCCGACTTCGTGACTGCATATGGAACAAATAAGCATGGCTGCGGTGCCAATTAGCATTGCTCACTTTCTTTATCAGGCCGGCACATGGCGCAAGAATATTATTATATGTCACGCGCCAGTATGCTGCAGACCTTGATGATAGATTCCCAATTTTAACAATTTTGCAAAATTCCCGGGGCCGTAACTTCTTCGTTTTAAGCCCGATTTGGTCCATTCAAAAGCCTACACGTCACAAATAATGTAATCTACGCGTTTATATAAGAATTCGACACTTTTGAATCAGTTAACTCAAAATTGACCATTGAGTTCATTTTCTATACGTTCAGAAACGCTAATAAGCGTTCATTGCTCGTTTTCTTCGTTTTAAGTCAAAATCCGACGATTCTCAAACCCACAACTCTTAATCACCCTATCTCACGTGTTGACATTGAAAACCAATGTTTTCAAGTCGCACGACAACTTTTGACCCCCAATCCAGAATTCGACATTTAACGTCTAATTCTGTAAAATTTGCCATAACTTCGTTATTATCGTTCTCTAAGCCAAATCACATGGAATTCTCCATGGATTTCATATCTACACCCTAACCAATCAAGATGCAAAAACTAATGGATTGATGGATTCCAATCGTTTATAAACGATCAATCTCAACAAACAATATTTTCACGGTTCAAAACTATTTCAAACCTTATGATTCTAATAATCTCATGACTTATGGATATTTAATCTATAAGAAGCCATCATTAATCCCTCATACAAGACATATACCCCCCCCCCCCCATCTATGATTCTCCAATATAAAAGAAAATCAAAAAGAGATGGAAAGGAAAGATAAGGGTTATACCTTAAGAAGTCTTACAATCTTGAGAACTTCTAATGATCAAGCTTCAAAGTAGGAGAATTATACAAGTCTAACTCTCTTTTCTCTCTTAAATAATCTAGGTTGGTAAGTTGAAAACCCACAAATGGCTACCCTTGCCTTCTTATTTATAAGCAAATGAGATGGAGGGTATAATGGACTTAACACTCCCACCTCCTTACTATTCACACTTGGTCACCAAGTAAAATGCTTGGTGACCAAGCATTATGCTTGGAGTACACAACAAGTGGCCAGCCCACCATCTCAATTGACCACTCCATGGGTTGCCCCATGGGTTTTACCCATTAGGTGACCCATCGGATCGTCCCACAGTTCAGTTTTAATGAATTGGGCTTAACTAAATAAACATTGGGCCTTGACTTGGCTTTAACCCATTAATCTCCTTGGGCTTAGTCATTAAATCATTTAGACCAAACATAATCCAAGTCAAATGAATTAATCATTGAGACTTAGGTTAATTCTACAATACTTATCGTATTTTACACGTACAATTCACGTATTCCCTTCATATATCATACATACCATAATCGTATTTTACCTCGTATTTACTTAACGTATTATACATAGATACTAAATAGATCATTAATGTATAATACTCGCATTAACCCTAACGAAATTACTTCTACGCATTTTATTTCCTTCTCGGAAATCAATATACTTAACCCTTAGGTTTTAAGTCCGCAGGCGAAAACTGCGTTTGCCATAAATGAAATATTATTAGATATTCCATCTAATCTCAATATTCTATCATCACGCATTTCTCGGAATTTCAAAATAATTCCCCGAACAGAAACGGATGAATAGTGTTTTTACGGAAATTTCTCAGAAAACAATTATTTTCATCTTGGAAATTCCAAACAATTATTTCTAACACGTAGCCAAAATACTAACCACGTTAGCACATTCTAGGTCATAGAACGACCTTCACATAACTTACTCACATAATAATCAATTAAATTCATTTAATTCACATAATCAAATAAAAATTTAATTGTTATAAAAATCCGATTTTCTCGGGCGTTACAGGCTTTAGCACTTGTTCTCTTCGCAACCTTGTCCTCCAGTGCTTCACTTTCTAAAGGTGATGATGGAGCATTCATAACAAAAGGAAGGAGACTGGCATGCTCCTGGCTGATTAACTGGCGTGTGACTTGATGCTGATGGATCACCAATTCTGCTAATTGTTCAACTTGCTTACAAAGAGCTTTCATCTTTTGTTCCATAGAAAATTAGAACTTTACGTAATCCCATCTATCAACACCGTCTTTGATGGTCTGGGATGATTTATCATTAAAATTGGACCTCTGTCCACAGCTCCAACTAATCATATTGACCTCTTCTTCTTTGTGTTGAGCAAGAGGTTTGTCTTGCACATGAGGTTGATCTAGTTTAGTAACCACGATCTCACCACTGTCTATCAAATCTTGGATCTTATGTTTCAAGGCCCAAAAATCTTGAGTATCATGTCCAGGTGCTCCAAAATGATAAGCACACTTTTGAGTAGCATTGAAACCCCTCTCATTAGGGTTGGCTGGTGGAAGAAGATGCGTGATTTACTTCTGAGTAGTCAGAAGAACAAGAATATTCTCGAGCGAGTCCCTTAAGGGTGTGAACGTTTGAGGGCGCTTTGCTTCTCCACTTTTAGACAATGGAGGGTTTGAAGACTGTGCTTGAAAAGGTGAGTAGTTTCTCCTCTGTATAGGCATATTTTGATTGCCTTTTTGACCTTCTAGTATCAAGGAAACATCCTTCTCTTTCTTTTTATGAACCCTACGAGGGTTGTTTCCATAAATTTTGGACTAGATGTGCTTAACAACTGCTTTAAGAGTGGCTAGGTCTTAAATCTTTCCTGACTTCAACCCCATCTTAGCCATCTCTCTGTGTTTTATCATTTTAGAAAATTCTTTGCCAATACCAGCTAAGATTCTCTCATAGAAAGGAGCTTCTTGTATGTCTATGAAGGTCATGACCATTTCTAATTCTATCATGGAAGGAATAACTTGAGCAGCAAGGCGCCTCCACATTTGAGCATACTCTCTGAAAGACTCGTTAGACTGTTTCTTGACCTTGGTAATTTGATACCGATCAAGAGCCATCTGGGACTGGAAGCTGTACTAAGTGAGGAAGGCGTGAGCTAGCTCTTCCCAACTATGGATCTTTGAATTGTCTAATCTGGTATACCATGAACGGGCTTCTCCAATAAGACTCTTCTGGAACAGCTGCATTCTGAGCTTCTCGTCCTCTGCATAAGATCCAAGTTGTCCAATGAACACCTTTAAATGTGTGTAAGGATCCCCTAATCCGCCATACTTTTCAAAGTCAGGGGTTTTGAACTTCTCTGGATAATGAACACTAGGGAATATGCAAAGGTCAGCATATGAAACACTTCTATGTGCTTCAATGCCTTTGAGAGAACGAATAGTTTCTTCCATTTGAAGGACCTTCTTCCTGAAAACACCTATGTCTGGATATCCTTTGTGATGGGTGTTTTTAGGGTCTTTGTTGGTCGTATCCAACTGAGGTTCTGGATTTTTTTTATCCAAACCTTGAGTTCCTCCTTGTGCAGAGGATTCTGTATGTGTAGGCATCTTTGAGCCCTGAGTAGACTGATACAATTCTTTAAGTAGAATAGCCAAATCTGTAATTTGTTTACTTAGTCTGTCAAATTCTTCTCGAGAAACGGGATTAGACTGGCCAGAAGAAGACATGATTGGCTGTAGGCTCGTGGCCTTTTTGGATTTTGAGCGGGTAACATGCCCAATTGTTTGCCTACAAAAAACTTATTTAGTTTAGTCTTAGAGATAATGTAAATGTTTACATACTATCTTAATGATTCCATTTTAGAAATACTATCCTGTAAAAATGGGTGTTATTTGATAGCATGTCATGTATGTGCAAATATTCTTCATATTCTTCATATTTATAGAGTTGGTGGTCAGCAGTGCACTCTCGCAGTAGTCAGCAGATGCACCTACTACCGGGGTGCCTCAGCAAGATGCGTGCACTCGCAGATCGCTGTGATGTCTGCTCGAACTTGCAGAACTTCAATCCGAGCATTCGATTAAGGTGTACGAGACCTTTCTCAGACTGTTATTGTCGAGAGTTACGCAATAACATGGGATTAGAGGTTGTACGAAGTCAGGAAGAGGGGACCATGCCAATGGTCTTCAAGCTTCAAATTTTATCCGGTGTGCTACCCTGCATAATAGTCACTCGGGATTGGAACTCCTTGGCTCTTATGGGACATTGTTGTGTAAAAATGTATGTATGAGATATTAAGACGGCACGATGTGGGGTTGAGGTGGCAAGATAACGATTTTGCCCTTCACCGGGGTTTTCTCTAGTTTGGGCTGATAAAGCAGACGTTGCTCAGGGTTATCTCTGAGATTAAACTGCTGTAAGTGTTTGAATTCTTCAAGGTCATCTTTAAGTTTATCTGTCTTCCCGGTGTTATCTCAGGGTCTTTGGAATGAGTGCCTCAGCGGGAGTTCCGAGGTTAAAGCTGATTGCATGCATTTAAAACAAGCATTTTTGAGGTTTTCACCGGAACTTCAACGGCATTCCTTGGAGTTATCTCCAAGGATGGAACTCGGGGTTATCTTCGAGTTTGGAACTGATAATCTCGGTGTGTGTTCCGTGGTTGAGACTGAACTTTCGGTAGATCCGAATGGATGTGAGCTGTCTTCTAGGCTTATCTCTGAAAGACGAATCTGCCCTCATGCAATGTTAGTAACAGGTGTGCAAAAAAAAATTAGTGTCTACATACACCATATGTGATAGTTACTAATTAAATTATAAATATATTTAGGTTGATAAATTTCATAGAAAGTAGCATCCAATAACTTGTTAATTGTGGTAAGCGATATTATTTTCTTTCATACTCCTAAATCTAAACTTACTTTGATAAGTAGTGCTTCAATAATTCTTGAAATGGTTAGAAATTCCTTTGAGATTTGCACTTCATCTAATATCATTTCACTTGATCTTTTTATTTACCTGAACCATCTTATTAAATTTTTATTATTATCTTTGAAATTTGAATCTTGAATATCATTCTTGAATTTGACTCAACATTTTGGTCATCATGTTGGCAATTTGGACATTATTAGACTCTTGACAAATTAAATGTCAAATATCGAATGTTTATTCTTTTATCTTATTATTCTTACAACTTTCGCTCATCCTTTGTGTCACTATTATTAAAATCAAGTTATTGTGAATATCTTTGGCCTAGGTGCAAAGATAATATGATTAGTGAATGTCTTTGGCCTGTATGACAAGGACACGTGGCAAAAAGTTCTCTTTGGGTCGTAGTGCAAAGATAAACTATTGATTGACATGGTCATGACCATTGGTTATTACAATTGAATATATTTGGTTGTAGTGAAAAGATGAACAATTGATTTGCATGATTATGATCAGGACTTATTAATTAGTTTTATAATGATAAAATATTGATGGTGAACTTTTAAATTGGAGAAGATTGTGACCATCATGATCTATTTTACTCTTCATATTAATTGTTATTTTCGTTGCAGTTGTTGATCTAAAACTTGTTATCTATTATATTCTATCAGATTTTTCACTGTTGACGACTAAGGATAATCTATTATTCATTATCTTAGTCATGATATTCTTTACTGGACTATTTGAATTCACCCTTTTTCTTTTTTGTTCCATTGTTCTTCTCAAGAAATGAGAGTGTAGCTAAGACTAGCCTGGGTGTACAGTGACGGTCTGAGATAGTTAATATAGTAGTCTTCACCATGTTGTAAAATAGTGTGATAATAATCATGTTGAGGACTTATAATATGTGTTGTCGTATCTTATATAACATTGTAATAATTTGAGTGTGGATATTGTCATATTATCTACGACACTATAATAAAAGAACGTATGGTTGTGGTATCTATTTAGGCGATCCAAATTGGGTTGTGTGGACCTTATTTTGGGATTGTCACACATAGCCTATAAAAGCATACTCGATTGCTTTAGTTACAAGATTAAGCCTTTTAAGATCAGTTAACCTTACTAATACCCTACATCCCCACACCCTTAAATGGTTAAAAGAATGTTTTCTCTTTTTCTATAATTCATAAGGTACAATGAGAGTTTTCTTATGGGGTATACAATTAAATATATAACAAATAGTCATTAATATTTTCCCCTATAAATTTTTAGGCAAATCAGAAGTAAGAAGTAACGTATTAATCATTTCTTCAAGTATCATATGTTAACGTTCTACCATTACATTTTGTGGAGGACTATAAGAAGATGTAATTTGATGAATTATACCATAATTCTCACAAAAATCATTATAAGAGAAGTATTCCCCTCTTATATCCGATTTAAGAATTTTATTTCTTCGATCTAATTGATTTTCAACATCAGCATTGTAGATTTTAAATTTTTCTAAAGCCTCATCTTTAGTCCTTCACAAATAAACTTGAGTGTATCTAGAGCAATCACCTATAAATGCTATAAAACATCTTTTACTTCCCCTAGTTAATATGACCTCAAATTCACAACTCGTAATGTCCATAACGGCTTCTAAACGTAGTCTTCGGTATGTCCTCATCCCGTACTTTCAGTTGGTGATATCCCGTCCGCAGGTCAATCTTTGAGAAACATTTCGCTCCCTTTAGTTGATCAAATAAGTCGTCTATCCTCAGTAGCGGATATCTGTTCTTGATCGTTACTCGGTTTAATTCGCGATAATCGATACAGAACCTCATCGATCCGTCCTTTTTCTTAACAAATAACACTGGTGCTCCCCATAGAGACACACTTGGTCGAATGTAACCTTTATCCAATAATTCTTAAAGTTGTATCATCAATTCCTTCATTTCTACCGGCACCATACGATATAGAGCTTTCGAAATCGGTGCCGTCTTCGGTGCTAAATCTATCACGAATTCAATTTCTCTGTCTGGCGGAAGGCCAGGCAGATCGTCCGGAAACACATCCTGAAATTCTCTCACTACGGGTATATCATTAATCTCTACTCCCTTTTTCCGAGTATCCACAACGTAAGCAAAATAACCTACACATCCTTTCTTTAACAATTTCTTGGCATGCATCATCGTAACGCAACACGATTGCTTAAGCGATGAGCTACGATAAAACACTACCTTAGACTTACTTGGAGTCTGAAGGTTCACACATTTGTTCTGACAGTCAATTACTGCTTCATGGTTATATAACCAATCCATTCTCGGTATTACGTTGAATTCTCCTAGTCTAATAGGAATCAAGTCTACGCTCAGTTCATGTTCTCTAATGTTTGCGCGACAATTTCGATAGACGTATTCTACCGGGATTGTTTCCTTATTCGTAACTTCTATGTTCAAAGGATCTTCTAAACGTTCTCAGGGTGTACTAAGTTTATTAGCGAATTCTTCGGATACGAACGAATAGGTGGCTCCCGAATCAAATAATACATAAGCATTTATATTATCGATTGGAATTATACATGACACCACGTCCTTTGCAGCTACGGTGTCTTGGATGGTCATGTTAAAGGTTCGAGCGGTCGATCGGTTGGGTTACGCAGGTCCACCAATCATCAACTTACTTCCTCCTCCCTGGCTTTCGCCAGCTCCACCACTTCCTTTCTTCGAGCATTCCTTTATCTAGTGCTCTATCGATCCGCAAGCAAAACATCCTCTGATCTTCTTCGGCTTTGGGCAGTTTGGCGACATGTGCCCCTCTTCGTCGTAATTATAGCAAGTGCTTTTCTTCTTCCAGCATTCTCCCTGATGGCTTCTTCCACATTTATTGCAAGCTTTGGTCCTCTTCTTGAAATTTCCCTGGTGACTCCCACCTTGGTTATTGTTTCTATTGTTGTTATTATTTTCCCATTTCCTTTTTTCGGAATTACTTCCTCCACTGTTGCTCCCTCCACGATGCTCACTACCAGCGTTCTTATTCTTCTTCTCCTTATGATATAGACTCAAGGCCTCACTGCCACCTTTCGCAATGATTGCCTTTTCCAACAATGTCATAAAGGAATCAATCTGGAAGACCGATACCTTATTATACAACCACAATTTTAACCCTTGCTCAAAACGTCTTGCCTTCCTCTCGTCATCCAAAACTTGGTGTTCTGTAAACCGCGCTAGTTCATTGAACTTAGCTACGTACTGCGCCACTGTCATATCACCTTGTTTTAATTCTAGGAATTTTACTTCCATCCTACTCTTCATACTCTTCGGGAAATAGTTCTCGAAGAACAGTGTCGTAAATCTCTCCCATGATATCGTACCTTCCCCCGCTCTCTGTTGATTAGTTTCCCACAAATAGTTCGCTTTGCCCCTCATCAGGTATGTGGCAAATATTGTCTTCTGGTCTTCACCCACGCGAGCTATAGTGAAGGCCTTCTCGATTTCCTTAATCCAGGTTAGTGCAACTATCGAGTCAGTGGTTCCCGCGAACTCTGGGGGTCCTACACTCTTAAAATCTTTGAAGGTCGTTATTGGGATAGCTTGGGGAATGGGTGGTACGGGTTCGTTTCTTCCCCTCAGAGCTTCTCCCAATAAATCTACCAGTCTCTGTATTGGATCTACCGAACCTCTCTCATCATTAACTGACTCTTCTGGGACAGTTATTCTACGTTTAGGCGGCATTTTCTACATCACAAAATTTTTATTTTATTATCTAGTTATAATACTTAGACATTTCTCACTAGAAAAGAACTATAAGTTCATAACACGTCTCTGAAATAATATCATTTATATTCATATGCCAAAGGGTTACATTACACGTTCTTTTCTAACATACTACTATAAATGATAACACATATCCCCTAATATCACAAAAGACGGGGACCTATCAACTTACTACCCCTCTAACACTTTTCAGAAATTTGGGAGTTTACCACTATCTCACATCTTACACAAAAAGATTAAGATTCCACCAACATATTACAACACATAAATAAACTACCACACTACGGGTCTTCATCCTCTAGACTCAATCTAACATCCCACGCTCAACGGCGCTCTGATATTCCTTCTGTGTGATGTGCACCACCATGTCTCGGCTTATGGTATGCTGGGTTTGTCCTTGCTCAGCTGGGTAGTGATGTGCCCCATCTATCAATCTCTCCATGGCCGTGCGAATAGCATAGCCCATCTTGTTCATCTTCCTCTCCTTGCACTGCACCTCATCCTCTAGGTCATCTGCCCTATCATTGGCTTCTTCCCACTTCTCCTCGAAGTGAATCCTATCCATCACTTCCATTTCTAACAGAGTTCGGAGAGCTTCTTTCTCCGTCCTCTCACTCAACACCTTCTGGTCAAATTCCTCCAACTTTCCTGCCACCTCAACATTCCTTGCCACCACTTGGTGAAACAAAGTTCCCATCTAGACCCCTGCTTACTTACGGTGAGCAATCTCCACCTCCATCTCCTGCATCACTAACTGCCTCTGATGGTCCTCGTCCCTCAGCTTCTGGAATGCAAACTCCCTCTCCCTTGCCTCAGCCTCAAGTTCTTCTACCCTACATCCCAACTCCAATATCGGTTCCTCATACTCTCCTAACATCCGATCCTCAAAAGTAGCCTCGTCAGAGTCCTCCACGGGCTCGGGCTCCTCCTCCAAAGGCTCCTCCTCATGGTCAGACTCCACCTCTTCCTCATCATCATCATCATCATCATCATCAAAAGGGGTCACTACTGAAATGGGCTCTGCTATCAAGGGTGTCTCAAATACTACGTGGATATCACGCGGCTCCTCCTCTACTACTCGGCTAGGTCCTCCCATGTCAGTCATCCTACAATCACCAACACAAGACAACACAAACAACAACTCCATTAGAATGTTAAACAAACATAAGTTCATTGTATAAAATGAAGTTACATTTCATAACACACTAAGTCTCTCAAGGAAAACTCTATGTGAGTTTTATCTCCTTCCTAACTTCTAAGTTCTCCCGAGTTATAATCTAAGGACACTAGCTCCTAAGGTTTATAACTATGGCTCTGATACCAACCTGTGATGCCCCCAAATTCGGACCTCCACTTGGTCACTCGAATTGGCAAAACTATGTATTTCACCACTATACTTGGCAAGTTTTATTTAATACAATACTGAACTTTTAATTTTACGAATTACATCACTGTACTAATTATTATTTTACAATTAAGTCATTCCGTTAAAAAAAGTTAACAGCCGTTAAAATATTGCTTATGTGGGGCAGACATGGAAAAAAAATAAAAAAAAATAGCTTATGTGGCAAAAAAAAAAAATCAAAAACAGATTTTAAAAATAAAAAAAAAACAACTCATTTTAAAGTTTTAAAATAAAAAAAAACATAATAAAATAAAATAGATTTTTTAAAAGCGATTTTTTAAAAAATATATTTTTAAAAAACAAATTTTTTTTATTTTTGTTATTATTAAAAGAAAATTGTTAATTTTTAAAAAACAAATTTTTTGTTATTTTTTTAAAAATAGTTTTTTTTTTTTTTTGTTATTTTAAAAAGATTTTTTAATAAATATATATTTTTAAAAATTGTTTTTTTAAAAAATAGATTTTTTTATTTTTGTTATTTTAAAAATAGATTTTTTTTGTTATTTTATTAAAAAAGCAGATTTTTTTTTAACAAATAGATTTTATTATTTTTTATATTTTAAAAACTCGATTTTTTTATTTTAAACAAATTTTAAAAGTGCTTTTTTTTTTTGTTATTTAAAAAAATGTTTTTAAAAAGTTTCGTTTTAAAATTTTATTTTTTAAAAAGTTCCGCTTTTAAAATTTTTGTTTTTAAAAAGTTCATTTTTTAAAAATTTTTTTAAAACTACGTTTTTAAAAAGTTCTATTTTTAAAAAAAATTTTAAAAATACATTTTTAAAAAAATGTAATTTTTAAAAAAAACAAAATTTTAAAAAAAAGCTGAACTTTTAAAAACAACATTTTTAAAACTAACTTTTTAAAAAATCAAAATTTTTAAAGCGTAAAGCTTTTTTAAATAAAACAATTTAAAATAAAAAATAAAAACATACTTTAAAATTTGTTTAAAATAACAAAAATCTCTTTTTAAAATAACAAAATAATAAAAATTTGTTTGTTAAAAAAATCTTTTTAAAATAACAAAAAAAAAAAAACATGTTTTTTTTTAAAATCTATTTTTTAAAAAAATTGTTTTTAAAAAAATTAGTTTTTAAAAAATTAACAAAACTTTTTTTTTTAAAAAAAACAAAAATAAAAAAATCTGCATTTTTTAATAAAAATCTGCTTTTTAAAAAAAAATATTTTTTTTAAAAAAATCATTTTTAAAAAATCTATTTTAAAAAAATTATTTTTTTAAAAATCTATTTTATTTTATTATGTTTTTTTTATTTTTAGAACTTTAAAATGAGTATTTTTTTTATTTTTAATATCTATTTTTGATTTTTTTTTGCCACATAAGCAACTTTTTTTTAATTTTTTTTTGTGCCACGTCAGCTCCACATTAGCAATATTTTAACGGTTGTTAACTTTTTTTAACGGAATGGTTTAATTGTAAAATAATAATTAGTTCAGTGATGTAATTCGAAAAATTAAAAGTTCAGTAGTTTATTAAATAAAACTTGCCAAGTATAGTGGTGAAATACATAGTTTTGCCCATTCGAATTCGGTTAATCACGTTCTCATGGTAAAATCATAATAACCAAAATAACGCATACACAACGGAAAATCTAGTTTAGAATAATATACAATGATTTATTATAATTATTCCCTTAAGTCTCCCAACCTACAGTGCTTAATAGATTACATAATAATATCTAATAAAGACTTATTACATGATCATACTTAAGCTTATACATAGTCTGCAAATAGTCTTAACATAACATAATAGTTTTTAATCATTAAAAGGACAAGCTAGTCGGTAGCCTTGCCCTTGTCTGCTCCGGAGATACCTTTTTGTTCTTCCTTAACTGAAAGGTTTTAAATAAGCAAGGATGAGCACAAATTGCCCAGCAAGTAATATACAACAAGGGTGTAGGATATAATATCACAAGGTTTGAAATATCGAAGGTTTATTTCTAAGATAGTTCAAAGTGTCAGAATAACATCATGAATAAGGGATATGACAATTCAATAAAAATCAACAGATATATATGAATTCAACGGCTAATAAAGTATCTAACTTGATAAGCAATTTATACTGAGCAGTCACTAAAGACTATTGAACTTCCACTAGAGTTACAAATATCAAACTGATAACCAAAAATATCAAGTACTACAGATGATCAATCTACAATACTATACGTTGTGCATAACACCACGATAATATTTATTCACGTGTTGGGGTTTCCAACAAATGAAGGATAGAAACAATCAAACCCAATTGCTGATTATAGACCAAAGTTAATATTCAAATCCTCATATAAATCCAACAAAATAATAATGATAATCCACAATGATAGAAAATCCTAAAAAGAATTGGAAAAGTAGGCGTTTAAGCTTCGTTCTACGTTGGAATCTCTCTCAAAGTGTAAACCCTAGTTCCTACTATGAAAATACGTCAAAAGTGATCAAAGATACGTCTGACACCAGTCAGATATCATTTTTAATCAATTACAACCCTTTTAATTAAAAATTAAAATAAAACAAATCAGCAGCTTGAGTATCGCTAGCGGCGACGCGCGCCCTCGAGAGTAATCTCATGGCGCGCGCGACTTGCAGAGTGTCATGTTGTCGGTAGGGTGCTTTCATGGCAGCGCTATGAGTCGCGTAAGCTTATCTGCTTGCCATGGCAACCGCAACTTTGAATTACGGTTACTGCTGCTTTGCGATCGATCTGTTTCACGCTTCGCTCATTCCTTTGTCCATCCATGCTTAGTCTTCTGATCCACTTGATCTTCATGCCACGCATATCCTAACTTGTGCCTCGCTTCATGTGTCCATTAGCCTCGTGCCCTCTAATACTATCAAATTAGGCCGTTTCCTGTACTTTTTCACCAAAAGGAGTTTTAAGTAAATGCAATGCAAAAGAACATGAAATGCAACTAAAAACACACTAAAATGTACTTGAGATGGGCATAGTTCGCGTGAATTGGTATTTATTAAGTAGGTATAAAACCCACTTATCAGGTGTTTAAACCATTCTTAGGCAAATTAGTGGTGGTGTTTATTGATGATATATTGATGTATTCCAAAACCAAGGAGGAATATGTTGAACACTTAAGAGTGATGTTGGAGAAATTGAGAGAAGAGAAATTGTACGCTAAATTCTCAAAATGTGAGTTTTGGTTGGAACGTGTACAGTTTCTTGGGCACGTTATTGATAAGGATGTAATTTTGGTAGATCCATCAAAGGTTGAAGCTGTAATAAACTGGGATCAGCCAAAGACACCGTCAAAAGTAAGAAGTTTCTTGGGATTGGCAGGTTACTACAGGTGTTTTATTCAAGACTTTTCCAAAATTGTGAATCCGTTGACGAATTTAACTAGGAAGGCAGTTAAGTTTGTCTTGACGGAGAAGTGTGAGGAAAGGTTTTGAGAATTAAAGAAGAGGTTGAGTTCAGCACCTGTGTTGTCATTGCATGATGACACAAGGAATTTTATGGTGTATAGTGATGCATCGCATAAAGGACTAGGCTGTGTGCTTATGCAAAATGACAAAGTTATTGTGTGATGCCCCCAAATTCGGGTATCTTCTAACTCAACATCAGGTACTCCACGGTGCTACAATTCATACAAACATTCAATTGAAATGCCTCAAAAGAACCAATATGTCTTATATATTCCAATACAATATTACCATTCCCTAGGTTCTTTATAACCGTTACATTTGTTCTTGTCATAATATCAAATATTATCATTATTCACCTATACTATTACATAGGTAATCTACAGGTTTGCCTTAGCCTTCCCTTTATCTTTGCCAGATTGTTTGGTTCATTCGGTCTTAGTTGTATTCATTTGGTTCAAGCAAGAGTGAGCATAACTAGCTAAACAAGTATAACAATTCCATTTAAATGACATGCTTGAAACACACAAATCATATATCTTCAATAACTGAACAATAGTTATGAAGTACTATCGATAATTCAAAATAGCACTTCTCTTTTCTTTAAAATGTTTTACAATGATAACATTCAGTAAAACATCAATTCCGGTCTAACACCTTGAGCATTTCATACTTTCTTTGAAAAGGACAACTCGACACTAAGTTCGTAAGTCCGGCATTACTTACAAGCACGTCTAGGTGATCAGCCTATAGTAATTTATGTTGATCAACACTACATTTTTTAAACGTATGTACATTTAAGTTGTGGCAACCTCACGTGCCTGTCGTTTGACGACAAAACATTTGTTTAGCATACTTAATCTCCATTTGAAAACCACACCAAAATAGTTTGGTAAAACATTTACAATACTTTGATAGATTATAAGAAATCCAACATATCATAAGTTTAGCCGAAAGAATTGGCATTAACTTCATCATACATCAATTCATGCGTAAGAATACATGAATCACAAAACTTGTCCAGATTGAACATAAACAAGGGTTAGAACACTTGCCTTCAGCATCTGCTACTGATACTACACTTTCTCTTTAAGTCTTTAAGGTCTCTACAATAGATGATCACATAACGTAACACATTAGGTCATGAATCACCATACAAGGTTCCTAATGAATCTTACCCTTCTTCTCAATCTAATCATGTATTAGATTTGTTACTATTGGTTCCGGCTTGCCATTATAGTTTACATCGTTCTTACGTTCAATTAATCTTTCACCGACCTTCAGTTGTAATACTTAAGGTCTTTAACATAATTTAAGGATGTTACTTCAAGTTCTTTAATGATGTACTTCAATACTAACTATCTGCCTTTCCTTTTATCTTCATAAATTTTCTTCACTGTGCAAACCCTAAGGCTGGCGTTGCAGCGCCAGCTTCCTCCTATTAAGCCACGCTGCGGCACCACTCTTCAGTGGATGAGGGTCAAACCCGGCGCTGCGGTGCCAATCCTAGCTCTCTTTGCCGCGCTGCTGCGTGAAACTCTAGTATGTCTAGGAATAGGACCAGCGCTACAGCGCCACCTTTTGGCCTTGGGCTGGCATCACGGGGCCAGCTCTGTACACCAGATAATAGACAGTTTTGTTTTGCACAACGAACTTCTCGGACTCCAAATTTGATCATTTTAAGTCCGAATTGGCTCGTTCAGAAGCCATTAGCTCACAAATCATATACTCTACGTGTTAATGCAAGAATTTTACATTTTTGACTTCGTTAACTCAAAATTCACCTATTAGTTCATTTTTAACGAAAACAATAAACGTTCGTGAACATTCAACGCTCGTTTCTTCATTCAGAGTCGAAATTCGGTCATTTTTGAGCCCTCAACTCTATAATGCCAAATAAGACTTGTCCCCATCGAAGGCCAATGTTTTTGAGCTCAATATCAAAATTCGACTTCTATTTTGAGAATTTCACGAATTCGACGATTATCGTCTAATCGTGTGAATTCCTGCATAACTTCGTTACTTAAGATTTGTTCATCATTTCAAATGGATTCTATCCATCAAATTAACATCTTAACATACATATTATATCAACTTATTTACATGATAAGTTATTACTTGTTCTTCATGAGTTTATAACTTATAAAAGTATAAACTATTTATGATTTCATTTCACATGACTTATAATGGTTTAAGTCTTCTAACCATCATCCTTACATATTCTTATCATACAAACTTCATTCATGTAAACATATTACAAGTTCTTACAAGTTCTTTCTTAGTTCATAAATTATATATGAATTAATTACACTACAAAAAAATGGGGCTTCAGCAACAAACAATTTTCGTTGCTAAAGGTGCCAAATTTCGTTGCTAAAGGGTTTTGGCAACGACTTTACTGTCATTGCGCAATGAGCGTTGCTAATTATTCCGCAATAAACGTATTTTTTTTCGTTGCCAAAAGTAAAACATTTTGCAACGAAATTTGGCTTTCGTATAGAGACATCGATCCTTTAGCAACAAAATATATTGTTGCAAGATAATTAAAATGTCTTTGCTAAAACCCCATTTCATTGCAAAAATATGCTAATTGGCAACGAAATGAACTCTTTTTTTTTGCAATGACTATGCATTTTCGTTGCAATTGATAACTTTTTGCAACGACATTTTTCGTTGCAGTAAATTATGAAAATTATTGCCTAAGCTTGCTTTCGTTGCGGAATGTAAACTTTTTGGCAACGATTTTCGTTGTTGATTATATTATTTGACAACAACATTATGCTGAATCAGCAACGAAATTTTTTGTGCTAGTTATTTTTCAATAGCAACGAAAGTCGTCGATTAGCAACGACATTATATGTTGTCGTTTCTTTATAAGTACAACGAAAGTTGATATGATTTGCAACGGTAAAAAATGTTACCTTTTATTTTTGTATTAGCAACAATATCCTCTCCGTTATTAGGCTAATTTTTTGTTGCCAAATATTATATTTTTAATGTTATTAGCAACAAAAATTTGTTGCTAAATGTATAAAAAATTGTTGTTATATGCTAATGTCATAATATATAGCTAAAAGGTCTAAATTCTCATTTAAATTTAAAGCCAAAATGTATCAACTATTCAAAATACATCCCAATAATACCATTCAAAATACATCCCAATAATATATCCCTATTCACAATTTATTTTCCATAAGAACCACTTGTTTAAAAATGTAGACTAACAAACAAATTCTCTCTCAATCACTTTCCTTAACTGTTCACAACCTATGCATATTACAGAAACCAATTCCGTGAAACCTTGCTATAAACAAAAGAAAGGAGCAAAACTAAAGGTAAAACGACACTTTACTATCTAAGGCACAATGTGATTGTGCAGAAAAATAATAATTCAAATCTTCATCCAACCAACCCCTCAGAAATCTATAGCTAATGCTAACAAGCCGATCACATACAAACCTACCCGTGATCCCACCAGCCCTTTCGTTGTATCTTTCCTTTCACACCTTTTTGACTCGAGGAATAGACGGATGCCCAGTTGTATAACAAATTTTTACAAGTGTGTACTGCATAAATCTTTAATAAATACCTCCTGTAAGTCAAAGCAAACCAACAAGCATAGCCACAGGATTCGAGGGAGCAATTGGTGAACTTGTTGGTGGAGCTTGTTGAGGCAATCGAGCGGAGGTGCACGAGAGAAGTCAGAGGAATGCTAATTAATTATTCCTTGATAAACTCCTTTAACATGTGGACATACATAGTCAGATGATCTACCAAGTTATAACAAATCTATTCGTATAAATTTGGATGAAGTATACATACTCGTATGTTAGTCACAGGGAGGTCCCCGAGGCAACCTTATTATGTACATCTGCGTTACATACATTGGATCGGTTTTCAATTCTTACATATTTGACCCACCAAAAGAAATTAAGAAAATGTAGAAGAAAAAAGGGAATTATCAGATAGAAACCTTCTAAAGTATATCATAGATAATGGACTTGATAACTTCACAATCTAGACTATTGTTTTCATGAATGAGCTTCTACACCTGTGGGGCTTTAAATGAGCCCAAGTACTTGATCTAGACGTTTAAGTTATAGGCTTATAGATGGACTCCTGATACAAATGGAGAAAGTATAATGCTCGAATAAAGAATAACAAGGGAACAACAATCTTGTTTATAATGCTTGGGATAATCACTCAACACATAATCTCAAGGAGAAATTTCTAACTAAAGGTGTAGTTGAATTCATATGTCAATTCTTCAAGAAAAATTTGATCCTGTAAGCCACAAATTACAAGACTTTCCAAGCTTTCTCAAAGAAAGTAAATATAAATTTCCCCACTCTATAAAAGTGTTAAAAGGTTACAGTAGCCCATCAAATCAATGAAGATTGCAGTCCTGAATGATATATAGGACCACTTAAATCTTTATATCCTCCTAGAGCCAATTACAACAACCAGTAAAAATGTTTAATCAGAATCGAAGACAACCCTACTTACAAAATTCCAGTTGTTATCTAAATATACAACTCCTGACAAACAAAGAATACTGCATTGAAGTCGGCAGACAAAATGAATTGATCACTCTAAAAAAAACCTTTACATCCACAATGCATATAGAGAGACGATAGAAAAATTAACCAGCTTCACTTACCACTCGCAGGAAAGAAACCCAAAATCCTAGTGGAGATGATGGAGCACCAAAAGGATTGTTTGGATCCTGATCGCCATATGGAGGACCACCCATACCCATATGTATGTTATCCAAAATAATGTTTGATATATAGTTGATAAAATGTTCATCTAGATGGAGAAAATTATATGCGAATCTGTGACAACATATAGATGTTTTGCGATTACGAATAAAAATCTGATTGCATGATATTTGACAAAGTGTATGGAGCCTAGCGAGCGAGGACAACTACTGTTGTTGGTGAAAAAGGAGCAACTTAAACAATATTATAAATTGTAATATCAGGATAATGCAAATCGAAAATAACAAGAAGGAATACCTCCATATGTGTTGTTGGTATATGTTTGTCATTGCTCCCGTGGCCTTTTAGGCAATGGTCTCCCAAGACATTTCTATTAATAGTCGTATTTGCATCCGTTATATTAACAATTTCACCAGTCTTGCAGGTTCAGAGGCCTCAACTACATCACTAGTGCTACCGGAAGGCGGGGGTTTAAAAGGTGCATGACCAAGTGAGAAGACCTGCTCCATCCCGAGGTTTTGGTGAAATTTTACTGTTATTGAAAGCAAGTAAATATGTTATATGATAATTGTATTAGTGCAATTTCAAGAAAAGTGAGTAGCAATTAGACAATGAAAAAAAAATACAGACAGAAAATACATCTCCTATTATGCAAAAACTTGAATAATGAAATTTGGGAGGAGGATTGAGCCATTATCTTAACAATGACATAAAATAATTATATAAAAATAAAAATAAAAGGTATAATTCCATATATAGGATCAGGACATTCATGATATAATTACAATACACAAAAACTAACACAAGCATAAGCAAACCTATATTATAGATCCAATTATCCCCATAAATTCCCCATATTTGGTTAAAAGCAAAACAAACAAACAAAAAAATCATATTCGGTTCAGTATACAACCCATATTTGGTTAAAATAATATTCGGCCAAGATACAACCCATATGTACTACATAACAAAAGTTAGAACTTTTGAACGACATAGTATATTATCTACCAAATTAAATTACGATGAGACTTGAGAGATCGAGAGTTCGAGATGAAGGGCCACCGAAGGCGATGAGGCGATGGGCGTCGGCGTCGGCCGATGAGAGATTGAGACTTGAGACTTGAGAGTTCTAAGTTCCAAGTTTGAGATCTGGGTTTGGGATGAGAGATTGAGACTTGAGATTGAGAGTTTGAGATCTGGATTTGGGAATTGAGAGTAGCTAGGAAGAAAATTCAAAGTGCTAATTGACTAGTAATTTACTAAAGTAGACAAGTAGTCATGACTCAGATTATTATTTTAACTTAACTACTTATTGATGTGGAACTTGCAAGGCTTTTTTAAAAAAAACTTTAATTTTTTTAAAAAAGATTTTATTTTTAAACGAATATTTTTTAAAAGATAAAAATTTCAACCACCGTCATTGGGAATAAAGTGTCTCACATTTAATTTGGAAAAAATTATTGAAAGCCATTTGAAATGGCGTTGAATTTTTTGATTAATTTTTTGGCTAAAAATCTGAAAGGCAACCAACGTCACTTAATTAATTTTTTTTTTAAAATGAATTTAAAAAAAATTATCTTAACTTTTTTAAAACGATTTTATTTTTTTAAAGAAATTTGAAAAAAATAAAAATATGATCCAATGCTAAACTAACCAGCATTGTAACTTATTTTAAATTTTTTTATAAAGCAAATTTGTAAAAAAGAAGAGTAAGATGTAACATCACTTTAACTGACGTTGGAATCTCTCTTTTTTTTTTTAATTTCTTTGATCTCTAGTACTTGTTTACAAACATCAATATTTTTTTATGTTTATTCTCTGTCATCGACGTTGGAAATGAAGGAGTATATAAGATTTCAGCTATAAAAAAAATAAAATAAAAATTCTAACTCCAATTAAAGTGACGTTGCATCTTACTCTTACATTTTTTAAATTTATTTTTTTTAATTTTTTAAAACAAAATAGGGATAAAATTGATATTACATTAATATAGGTCAAACTAACTTATTAGGAATGACTTATAAGTCATTTTTAAATAACTTTATTCTGCTTTTAGTTCATAAAACATAATAATTTTTTCATCTTTTATGTTTTCTCTTATAACTAATAGTATTATAAATTAATTTTATAATATATTTGGGAAAAAGGTAAAAGGAAAATTAGGAATAGCTAGGGTATACCATTAGAATTTTTCTTTTTGTATTTTATTTTAGACTTAAAAATATGTTCATGATTTAAGTTACTCCCTCCATCTAAGAATAAAAATTCTTATTATTTTATGTAATCTCAAGTTAATTATTTACATATATTAAATAATTTATTTTTTTTACAATAATTTTTGCATAATATCCTTAGTATTAAATGTTATATTTTTATTATTTATAAATATTTATATAATATCACTAGTCCTGTATAGAAAAATATGCAATTAGATGAGAATTTAAATATGAATAATTTTATCATTTGACATTTTTTTAAAAATTCGTATAAAATCAATCATCATTTTCAATCTCGGAGTGATGGAGTACTTGTAAGTATATCCTACTTCTATCTAGAAATAGGAAACATTGGGAAGCATAGATATAATAATCAAGTTTGATGAGGTTGAGTTTATTTGGGTCTAAGGTTCAGAACTAACATGCTTGGCAATCAGTTGTCACGGGTACTATTTCAACAGCCATAATCTATACTGTTGATCGCAACATTGGATGGCACAGGTACATTAATTGTCATTGGATTTCATCTAAAATTTAGATATGAATATTTTTTATAAATATTTATATGAATATTTAGAGATAAATTTATAAATATTTATATGATTATTTATTTACATATATATATATATGTATTTATATATATAAATATTCATAGTTACTTTATATATACTTAGTTTAATATTGAGATTTGTTTAGTATTTTATTTAGTTTGACAAGAAATTTTGAAAAGAATATGTATGTATGTATATATATATATATATATATATATATATATATATATATATATATATATATATCAAGAGAATAAATTTAAAAATATTGGAGACTACAAGTTATGGCATTCATTCGTTTAGTTAACTAATAAATTATAATGACTCAGTGGTAGCTTAATGGCCCAATAACCCATAGGTCTTAGGTTCAAAACCTAGCTGTTTTATTTTTTCTTCTTATGTTATATTTTTTTGTGTATTAGATAAATTCTATTACCATCTATATATATAAAATAACTATGAATATTTATATAACGTAACTATATATATATATATATATATATATATATATATATATATATATATATAAAGATGACTCTCTCTCCAACGAACCATAAGGAGTTGACTAAAGACGAACCGGCTATCTATGTTATAGCGACGGATAAAACTGTCGCTATAGCCAGTTCGTCTTTAGTTCGCTTTCTATGGTTCGTTGGAGAGACGAACCGTATATATAAATATTCATAGTTACTTTATATATATTTAGTTTAATGTTGAGATTTGTTTAGTATTTTATTTAGTTTGACAAGAAATTTTGAAAATAATATGTATGTACGTATGTATATATATATATACATATCAGTAGAATAAATTTAAAAATATTGGAGACTACAAGTTATGGCGTTAGTTTAGGTAACTAATAAATTAGAATGGCTCAATGGTAGCATAATGACCCAATAACCCATAGGTCTTAGGTTCAAAACTTAGTTGTGATATTTTTGCTTCTTATGTTATATTTTTTGTGTATTAGATAAATTCTATTACCACATATATATATATATATATATATATATATATATATATATATATATATATATATATACCCATCTTAAATCTCCACATCAAACTAAATATATATAAAGTAACTATAAATATTTATAAACATATATTCATATAAATATTTATGCATGAAATACAAATATATTATTTTATAATAATAACACACTAATTTATCGTTTTATTACATTATATATAAGATCGTTAATATGGAAAGACACATTTGACTTTTTTTTTTTTTTTTTTTCCACAAGCGCTAATTATTATATCAATTTTTTTTATATATAAAAAAAAAAAGTAGTAGATTTTCGAAATAATAACATTAATTATTCCATATTTTAAAATGTCCAATATTAAAAACTAATTAATTAACTTGGCTACTAATTTACATTATAATCTTCTATATATTGATCGTGTATGATCATCGATATGTCATTTAATTATTTCATTACCAATTTCCATCAAAAAAGTGTTCGATCGCCCATTAATTATTTGCTTTAAAAGAAGAAGATAATTGAAAAGAATAACGTATACTATATTCCAAGGCAAAATAAATAAATTAAAGAATAGGTAAGATAAATATCATAATTTTGTAAGTATTTGACATATATAAGCGAAATTATAGTGTTATTATTTTTTTATTTATTATTATTATTATTATTATTATTATTATTATTATTATTATTGTTGTTGTTGTTGTTGTTGTTATTATTATTATTGTTATTGTTATTATTATTATTTTTATTATTATTGTTATTATTATTATTATTATTATTATTATTATTATTATTATTATTATTATTATTGTAGTATATAACTTCCTGAGATTATATTAATGGTATGTAGTGAAGGAGAAGAAAGGAATATATGGGAAAAATCTCATGTTTTGATATAAATATTAATCCTTGCAAGATATTAACAGATAACTTGTGTTGCTCCAGCGGTCAAATGACCAAAGTTCCAAATGATAGGTTATAGGTTCGAATATGTTATGCATTTGGACATAATTTTTAAATACTAAATACGAATCTTTTTTGACAATTCTCTGAATACCGAATATGGTCTTACAAAAACATGTTTATTGGGATTATCTTAATTTAAGACAACATTTTAATAGTTGTTGCAAAAAGTTGTATAAAATATGCAACGAAAATAAAAATTGTTGCTAATGAATGTGGTCCATATTAGGCAACGAAATATAGCAACAAAAAACTTTTGTTGCCTACGATGAGGAGAAATCAAGTGGTTAAAAATTTTGCAACGAATTTCTAACGAATTTTGTTTCTAAAGTTTGCAACGACTTATGAATTTCGTTGCAAAAAGTGAAAGCCTGACACAATCTGCAACGAAGGACAAGTTTTGTTGCTAAATATATACTTTTAGCAACGACTTATAAAGTCGTTGCCTGAAAAATCGTTGCTAAAGCCCTATTTTTAGCAACAAAAAACTTTCGTTGCCCACGATGACGGGAAATCAAGTGGCCAAAAATTTTGCAACGAATTTCTAACAAACTTTTTTCTCGCCAATGAATTAGCAACGAAATTTTGCAACGACTTATGAATTTCGTTGCAAAAAGTGAAAGTCTGACACAACCTTCAAAGAAGGACAACTTTCGTTGCTAAACATATACTTTTAGCAATGACTTATAAAATCGTTGCCTGAAAAATCATTGCTAAAGGCCCATTTTTTGTAGTGTTGCTTATTCACGGCTTATTAAGACTTAAGTCCCTTGATTATTCATTCTTATCATTTCTGTAACAATCAAGAATTTTAAATTGTAATTTTAAATATTTAATGAATTATATAAATATTTATTTGAGGCATTTATTGTTGAATAAATATTTTATTGATGTGGTTATTATTAGTAATATACTTAAATTTATTAGATAATATTCTAAATTAAATTAATTTATTATTTAGAGAGTTGTAATATAACATGAGATGTTATATTGTTGTTTTAATTTAATAATTTAAAATGGTATGTTAAATTATTAAATAAAATTATAATGAAGTTATAATTTTGTGATATTTGTTAAAGTGGAATATTTACTTTAAAAAAATAGTATGTGTAATTAATTTATTTGATTAATGTTGGATATGGAAATCCAAATAAATAATAGTTGATTATAAATTAAACTAAATGGTTTACTAAAATAAAAATAAAGGAGTTTAAATTAGTTATGACCAAACAAGGCTTAAAATATTAAGTCTCTATTTTAAAGACTTTTTGCCAAACAAAGCCTTAGGGCTTTTGGATTTTTAATTTTTGAATTTTTAAATAATATAAATAAAACAAATAAAATAAATTAAATAATAAATATAATATAATTATAACCTAAACATTTAATTTGTAACTGATATTCTAATAAGTGTGAGTATTAAGGTTTATCAGTTTTTTATTATTACGCTTGATTATCAGTTGGTCTTACGCATAACTTAGTTGCTAAGCCTAAGAACATTCAGAGAATTGTGAGAGAAAATGAGAGAGCTTGAGAAGAGAAGAACAATTTTAGTGTTTAACAAAGAGAATTACCAAGCTATTTGAAGGTGTTTTTACATAACCTTAGTATTATGTATATATATGGTTCACGGCAAAATTTTATGTTCTATGAATTCAAAATTTTAAGTTGATGATTATACAACTGATTACTTGTAGTTGTATGTGTTTATGATGATTAGAGTTTGTGTTTAAACAAGAATTGTATGCTAATTTCGTTCAAAAAGTAGGAAAAATAATGACAGTGTTGGTATTTCTCACATGGCTTGTGTAAGTACCAATTTCGTTGGTTAATTTGTATGATAATATGTGAATTGATTCTTGTATGGACAAGAATCTTGATCACAGTGATGATTTCTATTAAGGATGTCAAAAATGGAGTTTTTGTATGAAAATATGAAAGTTAAGGATTTAAATTAGTTAAAGTTGTTGTTAAATTGTTCTAAGTGGTTGAATATGTGAGGAAACATCTTTATGATAGTTTTATACCAATTGTATATGTTAATTTCACTGTTTTATGGGTGAAATTCGTGTTAGTTGGCTTAAGAATAGTGTTGAATCACATTCTGAAAAAAAGCTGAACCGGTCGTAGTCTTGGTAGCGTAGCCTCTTGTTGTTGGCCTTGCCAGCAGCCCATGCCATGAAGCGTAGTAACCTAAGGTACTGGTAGCGGTCGCCCATGAGTCGATCATGACAATGAAGTCTGCTAGTTCTGCAGACTTTGGACATTCATCGTAACTTAGCTTAATGTTATGTTAACGTGAGAACCATGTAATGTAAGGGTTAAAATAGAATAGTATCATGTGGTTAGTAACTCTAAACTGTAAAGTTAGTCAGTTGTGAAAATAATATGTATGATTTAAGAAACTTAGTGAGCAATGAATAAGTGTTGTGAAATGTACACTTGTTATTCTGAAATATGTATGGTAAGATAAGACTTGTTCTAAAATAATAAGTTTAGCTAGAAATGGGTGTTATTTTGTAAGTGGATGTTAACATATCTAATAGATATTGTGATTCCACTAAAATGTGTAGGTGAACGTGAGTTTTAATATTATAGCTTACGCTTGAGGCAAGTTTTCTAACTCTACACTTTTCGTTGAGCTAGTTCTATTATTACATTGTGGAACTTTATTCTTATGTTTGAGCAAGTTTCCTATCTTAAACTATTATTGAACAAGTCATCTGTTTCTAAATTTCATTTGAGCAAGCTTTAACTCTAATTTTATTGGAATTCTCATTATGGTTGATTCATTCTAACTTGTTTATAGTTAAACAAGTTTCTTAAGTTCTATTCCTGTGTAAGGAACACAGTTTTTTGAAATCTCGTCTCTATTATTGAGCTCTTTTATTACTTTGCATGAGTTATTACCATGTTGAGCAAGTTTTTAGTTTTTAGCTTGCTATCAGTTAATGTATGTTCAGTAATTTCATTTCTAATGTTATAAAATCCTAACCTTAGGTTATTATTGTTCAAGTAAGGTTTACTATTTTATTGAATACTTATGTTTAGTGAATTTTAAGCATAAGTTTAATAAATAGTTAGTTTATCAATGATTATTCGTTGTTCCATACTATGTTGTTAGTAATCAAATGTAGAGTTGTCAAACTTTGTTGATTCAACTAATCCTTTAGTTGATGGCCGTTAAACTCTAAATTACCTTGAAAGCTTATCCAAACCAAACTTTCTTTGGTGCAGACTTGTACTCTAAAATTGAGAAGAATAACCCTATTGTAGGGGATACGTAATGCGTTATGATGTTTGTGCATAATACATGCTACGAAGGGTTGATCCCCCTAATTACGTGAAGTCCCTACAATATAACTGTTAAGGTTAGAGTTGAAAGATTACTTATAACCATGGACATAGTTCGTGGTCTTATAACCCTCAGATATAATTCATATTTTATTTCAGTTTTTGGATATCATTGATAGAGTACTATTCGGTCTTGATGAGCCTATTCATTGGCAGTTATTATATTCTTGTTGGTTCATTGTTATATCTAGTGAGCAATTATTTTGCTCATTCTTGCATAAATATAATCATTGCAATTAAAGTTGAGAAGGTCGACGAACCTACAACTAGCAAATGAAAGGGAAAAATGTACAAGTGATGAAGACTTGTAATTTCATTTATTGTTATGATGATAAACTTTTAATTAATGATGTGATGTAATAATTTTATTTCCTCACTTGAATGATGTTAAGGTTAGACAACCTGGGATATTTTTGGATTTAATGATGTAACCCTTTTTAAAGGGAAGATTGCTGATTTAATTTTTATTATATTTGGGTAGTCAGATATGAATGATTGGAAAGTGAACAACAAATCTTGTGGAAATGAAGTACCTAGATTTGGAGGTGTCACAATTTCTTAGCATACATTTCAATCAATCAACACTTCTCTTATCAACCTACAATTGTAGAGATGGAAGATTAATGACATAGGATCATTACCTTTAAAGTTCAATTGGTTAATCTTTCTCTTTCCTTCTTGTTCTAATAAATTAGCTTTTACTTTTCTTGCTTTTTCTCTCTACTCAATAAGTTATAAGTTGTTGGTGTATTTGAACAATTAACAAATGAAATCCAAGGCTCTCTATTTATAAGAAAACCAAGGTTAGGGCATATTGGCCAATAAACCAATCCCACCTCCTTAACAACCTCCTTTCTATTCCATATTTAAGCACTAAGTTAACTTGGCCATCACCCTCTTTGCTTGCTCATCACATTATTTACTTGGCCACCAATCTCACCCATGTGATCATGGGTTGCCCCATGGATCACCCTAGCCCATTGGATTAATAGTTTGGGCTTTAGGTTTAATTAACTTATCTTACACTTTGGGCTTGTATTAACAAACTTACTTGGGCTTTACCATTACTTACACTTGGGCTTGCACATTAACTTCTATTGGATTTTACCAATTGCTACACCATCCTACAAGTCCCTTTCATTTGACTTAAAGCCTTATAACATATTATTTATGTATTATTCTTGTATTCGAACTCGTATATTAATTCATAATATACGATATACCATCATTTATACATACTCGTATAATACTTTGTATCATACTCGTATTCATTTCCTCGTACAATACTTACGTATCATACGATCATCACTTTAGCTCCTTAACACTTTATTTTCCCTAACGTTCTTAAATTAAGTCCGCAGGCAAAAAATTACGTTTTCCATACTTGAATTATTATTACATAATTCGCCTTACCTCAATATTCTATCGTTACGTATTTCTCAGAAGATCAGAAATAATTCCCGAGTAGAAATCAATGAATAGTGTTTTTTAGAAAATTTCTTGGAAAACATTTATTTTTGTTTTAGAAATTCAAACACTTTAATTCCTTCACGTAGTCAAAATACTACGACGTTTCGATAGGATTAGGTTATAGAACGTCATCCATATTGCTAACACATAATAATAACACATAATATAATTTTATTTATTATTTAATCAAATAAAATTATTTTACAAATTGCTCCATTTTCTGGGTCGTTACACTCTCTCCCCCTTATAAGGATTCGTTCCTCAGAATCTTGCTAAAAAAAATTACACAAACAAGTGAGGGAAATTCTTTTTCATCTTTTCTTCAAGTTCCCACGTTGCTTCTTCGGCATCGTGGTTCTTCCATAATACCTTTACTGAAGGTATAACTTTGTTCCACAGAACTTGCTCTTTTTCTATCAATAATTTGCATCGGCAACTCTTCATATGTTAAGTCCTTGTCAATATGAATAGGCTTATATATGCTTATAATCCGACTTATAAGGACGTAATACAGATACATGAAACACGTTATGTATTCGTTCGAAGTCTAGAGGTAAGGCCAACACGTAAGCTACCCCTCCTACCTTTTCTAATATCTCAAAAGGTCCTATAAACCTGAGACTTAACTTTCCCTTCTTTTCAAAGCGTATCATTCCTTTCCAAGGAGATACCTTTAGAAATACATACGAGCCTACTTCAAATTATCTATTTACTCGATGTAAATCTGAAAATTTCTCCTGTCTGTCTTGAGCTTCTACTAGACGCATTCGTATCAGGTTGACAATATCCGCTATTTGCTGCACCAATTCAGGTCCTAGCATTCGGCGTTCTCCCACTTTGTCCCAATATAATGGTGTTCTGTACCTCCTTCCATATAAGGCTTCGCAAGGCGGCATGCCTATGCTTGCATGATGACTGTTGTTATATGCAAACTCTATTAATGGTAGATGATCATCCCAACTACCCTTAAAATCCATGACGCAAGATCACAACATATCTTATAACGTCTGAATTGTTCTCTTGCTCTGTCCATCGATTTGTGGATGATACGTTGTACTCAGCTTCAACTGCGTTCCCAACTGCTCCTGCAGACTCCTCCAAAAGTTCGATGTGAATCGTGGATTACGATCTCACACAATCAAAATTGGTACTTCATGTCTGGAAATTATTTCCTAAACATAAAGTTTAGTTAACTGGTCTAAGTTATACTTGACCCTAATTGCCAAGAAGCTAGCCAACTTTGTCAACCGGTCCACTATCACCCAAATCGCGTTGTACCCTTTTGTTGTAATCGAAAGTCCCACCACAAAGTCCATCGTGATATGCTCCCACTTCAATTCTGGAATCTCCAATGATTGTAACAAGACACTTGGTCGTTGATGTTTGGCCTTAACTTTCTGACAAGTCAAGCACCTACTCACATACTCGGCTATCTCTCTTTTCATGTTCGGCCACCAAAAACTTTATCGAAGGTCTTGATACATCTTAGTACTACCAAGATGAATCGAGTACCTCGAACTATGAGCTTCTTGTAACACTTGCTCTTTTAATTCTGTTTCATTCGAAACCCAAATTCTTCCTTCAAATCTTAATAACCCCTCGTTATCAAGACTATACTTTAAATCTTTTTCATTGGTTAACCGCTTCTTCATTTGGTCACACTCATCAGTTTTTAGTTGCACCTCCTTGACTCTCTTTACAATGGTAGATTGAATCTCTGTCACAAACAGTCTCTGCCCCAATTCACTCGGTAATTTCACCTCTATCTCCATCCTAGCCATCTATGTTAATAACTAAGTTTGAGCCGTTAACATAGACAACTTCTCCCGACCCTTTATACTTAAGGCATCATCCACTAAATTAGCTTTACCCGAATGATACAGGATTTCACGGTCGTAATCCTTTTTCAACTCTAGCCATCTCATTTGTCTCATATTCAACTCCTTCTGTGTGAAGATATATTTTAAACTTTTATGGTCCGTGTATATCTCACATTTTCTCCATAAAGATAATGTCTCCATATCTTTAAGGCAAACACTACCGCGGCCAGTTCTAGAACATGAGTATGCAATGACCTTGCCATGCTGCATGAGCACACAACCAAGTCCTCTATGTGAACCATCGCTATACACTACAAAATTTCCTGTGTCATCGGGTAATAATAAAATAGGCGCTTCACTCAACCTTTTCTTCAGTTCTTGAAAATTGTCTTCGCATTTGTCAATCCACACGTATTTCACCATCTTCCTTGTCAAGTTAGTCAATGGAGTGGCTATCTTCGAAAAATCATGGATGAATCTTCGATAGTATCCCACTAACCCTAAGAAACTCCGCACCTCAGTCGGCGTTCCCAATTCATCACGGTTTCCACCTTCGCTAGATCCACTAAAATCCCCTCATGGTAAATAACATGACCTAAAAACTGTACTTTTTTTAGCCAAAATTTATACTCAGTGAACTTCGCATATAGCTTCTCCTTTTTTAGTGTTTCCAACACTATTCTTAGATGTTCAACATGATCTTCTGGCATCTTAGAATAGACAAGAATATCATTGATAAACACCACGATGAACTTGTCCTAATATTATTTGAACACTTTGTTCATCATATCCATAAATGCAGCTGGTGCATTAGTCAACCCAAATGACATCACCAGAAACTCGTAATGATCATAACGAGTCCTGAATGCCGTCTTTGGTACATCCTCCTTTTGAACCTTCAACTGGTGATCCCCCGTCCTCAAATATATTTTAGAAAAATACTTTGCCCCTTTCAACTGATCAAAAAGATCATCGATCCTGGGCAATGTGTATTTATTCATTATCGTTAACTTGTTCAACTCTTGGTAGTCAATACAAAGTCTTAACGATCCATCCTTCTTCTTTACAAATAGTACTGGTGCTCCCAACGATGAAACACTCGGTTGTATGTGCGTTCTGTCCAACAGTTCTTGTAACTGTACCATTAACTACTTCATCTCCACTAGCGACATATGATATGGTACCCTGGAAACTGGTGCTGCTCCTGGAACAATGTCTATTACAAACTCGGTCTCCCTATCTGGTGGAATACCCGACAACTCACTCGAAAATACATCCGTGAATTCTTTAACTATAAGTATTTGTTCCATGGTCGGTCCCACTCTCTGGGTATCAACAACATAGCACAGATAACCTACACCTCTCTTCCTCAATAATTTCCTAGTTTGTGTCATTATAAGACAACACGAACGCCCCGACGATCTATTATCGTAAAATACTACCTGAGGCTGTCTCAACGTTCTAATATTCACACATTTCTTCTGAAAATCTATAATTGCCCCATGGTTAAACAACCAATCCATTAGGAGAATTACATCGAATTCTCCTTACTTTATCGGTATCAAATCTACAGATAATTTACAACCCCGTATGTCTACGCAACAACTCCTATGGATATCTTCAACAATAATTATCTCTTCGTTTCCTACCTTAATATTTAAAGGTATAGGAAACTTTTCGGGAAATAATCCTAATCGTCTAGCAAAATCACATGCTATAAATGAACAAGTAGCACTTGAATCAAACAACACGTAAGCATTTATGTTGTTGATCAAAATAATACCTGTAACTACGTCCCTTGATGCAACTGCATCTTGGATCGTCATATTAAAGGTGCGAGCCATCGGCCTATCTGGCTGCGCTGGACCACTAATAGCTAACTTACCGCTATTAGCGCCCTTATTCTCGCCCGTCCCCTTCTTCGGGCAGTTCTTTGCTATGTGGTCAGTTGACCCACATACAAAGCATCCATGATTTTTCTTCAGACTTGGACAGTTAGGCGAAATGTGCCCTTCCTGTCCAGAGTTGTAGTATACATCCTTCCCTTTGAGACAGACTCCTAAATGAGTCTTCCCACAGGTTTTGCACGCCTCCATTCTCCTCTTTGGATCTCCTTATTTTACTCCGGTATTCCCAAAGTTAAACCCTTTCCTCTTCTATTCTTCACCAATCCCGCTGACTCCTTCTATCTTCACTCCCCCATTGACTTTTCCCTTATTCTTCTTGTCCTTGTGGTACTGGCTTAAAGCCTCATTCCCACCTTCGGCGATTATCGCCTTCTCTAGTATGGTTCCAAAGAAAGTACTTTGGAACATAGATATCTGGTTATAAAGCCAGGGTTTCAAGCCCTGCTCGAACCGTCTAGCTTTCCTAACTTCAATGTCCACTTGGTGTGGAGCAAACATCGCTAATTCGTTGAACTTGGCAGCATATTGGGGAACTGTCATCTCCCCTTATTTCAAATCAAGAAACTGCATTTCCATCCTCCCCTGCATACTCGTGGGAAAATAGATCTCAAAGAAAATCTCCTTGAACCTACCCACGTTAAGTTCTCAATACCATTTCTAGCATGGTTAGCCTCCCACCAAAAGTTGCCTTATCCCTTCATCATATAGATCTCAAAGGCAACCTTCTGACCCTGATCGACATTTGCAATGACAAATGCCTTTTTGATTTCTTTCACCCACGTCTGGGCTTCTATGGGGTCCGTAGTTCCTTTGAACTCCGGTGGACCGACACTCTTGAAATCCTTAAAAAGTAGTAGTCCATACTACTCCAGGATTTACGGGGATATTAGCCATATTTCTATTAAACGCGACTACTAACAAGTTAACAAAATCCTTCATTGGGTTAACCGGACCTCCCTCTAGTTGATTTACATTAGAATCTAGATTACATTGTCTCCTTCTTGGCGGCATTTTGCTGTTAAGATAAACAACACATCATTAATATTCTTTTCCTTATTACTTAGTTATTTTTCAAGATTAAAAAATAACTTCAACATTCATTGCTCAATATGTTATGTGAAAAGACTTATATTGATTGGCTTCTTGTAGTATAATACTACATCGTGTACATTACACAACCTAAGCTGCTTACATTACTATCCCACAATTGCTTTACAAAAATTGGGATTTACAAAAGATTACCCTTTGATATACAAAAGAGGGTTTTACGTCACTACTAGATACATAATATTTACTTATCTAAGTCTACTCTAGCTACTACTAGATTACATCTGCCGTAAGGAATTATCAAAATCTATGGTGGCAAGACCGGCGATAACATCACGGCTGATGGTATGCCGAGTCTTCCCTGCCTCTATTGGATACCCAGCTACTTGTTTCTGGAAATCCTTATGAGAACTCCTATGAATATAGGACATCCTCCCTTTCTTCTGTTTCTTGGTCTTTAGCTCCTCTCTGAGCTCAAAGACCCCTTGTTTTAGCTCATGGACCTTGTCCTTGGCTAAAACTCTTTCATCATGCTCCTGCTACCACCTAGACACCATATTTATCTTATCTTGCCAGACAGCATGGAGCTCTGCCTTTAGCTCCTTCATCTCTTGACAGTGTTGGAGGTTTCTGTCCAACACTATCATAAACAGTGACATCATCGACTCCCCCTAAGGTGTCTCTTCAGCAAGTGCTACCGGGTTGAAGGACACTACCCCCACTTCTTCTTCTGATGTACCGTTAAACACCGACATAAGGTCGTGGTTCTCCGAGTCTTCAGACTCAATCACCACCATTTTTGGCTCTTCGCCTAAAGGGTTCAGTATAATCTCGATTTGATTAACCGTTCTTTCACTTTCTACCTGTACGTCTCTATACATTCCATTTCCTCCTGACATCTACAACAAAACAATTAGGTTTGATTAGTACACGTCAGTAGAATAATAAAAACACATATCATATATATAATGCATTTTTTAATGTTAATTTCATCTTTTACTTCTTTGACTTCTCTTAAGGTTATAAATTAAGGTTTTAATTCCCCCCTTAAGTTTTATAACCTAATGCCTCGATTGAACCTGAACTCACGTCCGGAGCGTTTATATGTTTATATATATATATATATATATATATATATATATATAAAAAGAAATGAAAACCATGGACCGAAGTCCTGGAATACACACACAACATGACTCTCAACGTGAAGAAGAGTGTGTGCAAAGATGAAGAGAAAGACTTTAAAGTATGTAAGAAGGCTTACAGTGGACTGCCAAAGAAGACTTCTATAACATTAAGTGGATGAACACTCGGCTCCCACCGGTAAATAAATATCTATATGTGAGCTCACAAGTATTTAAAATGAGAAAGCACTCAATATAGGGTATGTACAGAGCAAATTGGACAGGGCTTCCTCACCATCTTCTCTTGAAATATGGCCACCCCAAGCCCTCTATTTATAGAGGGGGAAGCCGCAGTGTACCTCTACTAGCGCAATGAGATGCACTGCAGTGGCAGAGTACCTACAGGCTCCATGGGTCCTACGGTCTCAAAGTACGTGAACATGTACAATGTGATGTCCGCTCGAACTTGCAGAACTTCAATCCGAGCATTCGATTGAGGTGTATAAGACCTGTTTCGGAATGCCGTTGTCAAGAGCTACATAAAAACATGGGATTAGAGGTTATACGAAGTCAGGAAGATGGAACCATATCCTATGATTTCAAGCTTTAAATTCTATCCGGTGTTCTGCCTTGCGTAGTAGTCACTCGGGATTGCAAATCTTTGGTTCTTATTTTGACAATTTTCCCCTTCACCGGGGTTATCTCTAGTTTTGATTGATAAAGCAGATGTTACTCAGGGTTATCTCTAAGATTTGGTTGCTGTAAGTGCTAAATGCCCTCAGGGTTGTCTCTGAGGTGTGCCTGTCCTCCCGGGCTTATCTCCGGGTTTAGGAGTTGAGTGCCTCGGTATGAGTCTCGCGGTTGAAGCTGACTGCATTGGTTGAAACGAGCATCTCCGGGGTTATCTCCGGAACTGCAACTGCAATCCTTGGGGTTATCTCCAAGGTTGACATTGTCTTTCCTGTTGTTATTTCCAGGACTAAGATTGATCATCTCGGGGCTATCTCCGAGATGAATCGGCCTTCTCTAGTGGAATTTCCGGTATTTGCACTGCTTTCCCCGGGGTTATCTCCAATGTGGGAAATGATACTCCCAGTGTGTTTTTTGGGGTTGAAACTGAACTTCCAGTGGTATTTTCGGGATTAAGCTGAGCAGTCTTCCAGTGTTATATCTGAAAGAAAATTCCGCACTTCCTACAATGTTAGTAATAGTTAGGCAGAAAATTTTGAGTGTCTACAGATGCCCCTCTTTATCATATTCATGCAATACAATGGCATGGATAGGATAAAGAATACTAGACACTTGAAATAGGACAAGATGATTATGATGCAATGCATAACAACATGATGCACATGTATGTGATTTGTTGGCTTGTTCTCAAACACGATGGGATGATTGTCGGGTCCATGTTGCTTCTTGTTAGGTTTGTATCATTCAAGAACGCAATCAAATTGCATAAATAAGTGGAAACGTGTAAAAATCAGAGTTTAAAATTTTTACAAACCATATACCCGGATCACCCTTTATGCATAATTATTAATTAAACGAAAAAGATGAATAAGAAACATACCCTTGAAGATCCGAGCTTCCTCAGGTACAAGTTCACCTCCAATCCTTTTCGCGTTCAACTTGAATCCACCGGGTTTGGTTCCTTCCTTTGATCAATGTTAGCCACCCAAGTGTTTGGCCTCTAGAGATGATCCACCAAGGAAGAAGAAGATTCAAGAAGATGAGTGGTTGGCTAAACCCTAATTTTTCTATCTCTATAGAAAAAGAGCGTACTTTCTAACTATTGGAATTATTACGTAGTCTTGATATCTGATATAAGACTCCTCTTATAAAGATATCAAGTAACCCTATTAAAATAAGGTATTATTTAATTAAAACCTTTTTAATTAAAGGGGCTCCCTAATCTTATTAGGGATAATTAATTAAACTCCTTTAATTAATTTTCCCCTTAATCTTATTAGGAATAAATGAGAGTACTTATATTAAATTAATTCCTAAACTCTTTTAGAAATTAAAATAATAATAATAATTGTAATAATATTAATAAGACTCTCTTATTAATTTATATTTAATATTTCTAAAATATTAAATAATAAATATTAAGCTATTTAATTTATTCTATCACCATAGATTAAATTAAATATACATAACATATTATTACGATTATGCCATTAACTTCTTAAATAATTATTCTTCCTTTTATGGTGTGACCCTTTAGGTTCTCCATATTAAACCTAGGTTGTGAATAAATCAATTAGAACAATTCTAATCTTATTTAAATAAATAAATTAAACAATTAGTTTATTTAAATAAATAATATTTATTCTACAATAGGATAAGCCTCCCCTAGCGATCAACGACTTTCCGGATAATATAGATTTCAACATTAATCATAAAAGAACCTTTGAGTAAATAGTTACTGTAACAATTCAATCCTTCCACCATACAATGTCCCAATTAAATATAAGACATGGAATTACTTGTCAAGTCTTATTTTATTTAATCATATGTATTTCGATCCTTAAATGCACAACTCCAAATAATGCAAATTAGAAACTCCTTTCTAATTTCATTCGCGCCTTAACCAAGGACTCTTTGGGTTGTCATTTATCGAATCACATAGGACATTTCTCTTCTTTTAATAAAGTGGTAGATTCTTTATTGATCATACATTATCTCCATGTACAACTTATTATACCCAAGCATACTCTTTGATATACCCTAAGGGTCTTAAGGAATAAGTCAAAGTATAACTCATCATACACAAGATACTATGATGATCTCAAGTCCAAGGATCACTTGTACTACTATCACTACTGAGAATTCCTATTGACAGCAAGTAAAACTCCATTAGGTATTCCTTAGCGAGTCACGTTTAGTGAACTTATTCTCTAATAAGCACCTACATACTTGCTTCAGTGTCTCCACACAAATGATCATGAGATCAATCATCCTCATCTAATGAGCAAGCAACGTATGTACCAATCTATCCGGATTCACTAATCCCCAATTTAGTAATCCAATGATTGGGAACTATTTTAGTTTTAAGCTTTCTAAGAATTTAGATCTCATTAGAATGATTATCATCATTATTCTAAAAGCATTGCTTAAAACTATGGGTTTATCACATATTATAAAACAGCATCATGTAGATAATTAAAAGCCTTTAATAAATAAATATTTTTTATTAATAAATGAATAAGATTGTTACAAAGTATATGCTTTATCATCAAACATGATTGGCTTGTGTGCATACTACTTTCAATCTCCCACTTTCACTAAAGCCAATCGCCATGGTATTTCATACCCTTCTTCTCTAAGTGACGATTATCCCGCTGTTGGATAAGCTTTAGTTAATGGATATGTAATGTTGTTCATGAGAGTCCACTATCTGTATAGTGATTTCCATCTTTCAATGATTCTAATAATCAAATGAAAGTGCCACAACACATGTTTAGATCCAAGATGAGACTTAGGAACTATTCCTAGTTCTGTAATGAACTTTTTAATCCAAACAATCAACTTGCAGCTTCATTTATAGCTATATACTTTGTCTTTATCACTAAACCAGCAACTCTTTGCTGTTTGGAACCTTTCTAATTCACTGCATCACTGTTCAAGATAACGCTTTACCTTAAAGTGGATTTTTCTGTCATCTTGGTCTATCTGAAAAAACTTGAGTCTGTTAAGCCCTCTAGTTTTAATTAAGACCCACCATGAATATGATCACATCCTTAGTGCCAGTTAAGTACTTTAAGATGTTTTTCACTGACTCATAGTGAACTTCTCTATAATATGACTGATCAACATCAGGTCTCGTACATTTCATTGCATACATGATAGTTACTCATGCGATCTCCCTTTTTGGAGTCTATGGGGACTATTAAGAGAGATACACTCCATAGCTCATCAACATGAGACATCTCTTGGAGTTTGCCATGCTAAACAACTTTAGCATCAAATGAATATACGTTCCTTGGGTTAAGTCGAGCATCTTTTAAATCTATCTATATAGATTTTATCCCCAATTAAGATACTCTTTCCAAACCATTCATGGAGGAATGTTTAGACAACTTTATCATTACTGATTGTAGCATTAGTATGTCATTCCTTATCCGTAGTATATCAACATATAATATTAGGAATGTCACGACACTCCCACTGACCCTTTTGTACACACTAGAACTCTTACCTCATCGTATGTAACTGGATCATCATCTTCTATGATGTGTACCTCATCATCATCATCTATGATGAATCCATACCTCCTGGTATCTTGATACTATTCCGATTTACTGATTCGATTTGTGGTATAATAGGTTACATCTACGAGTTCCTCTTATTTGACTTATAGTATTTTGTGGTTCTTGAACTCATCAAGATCTATTATCCTCCCACTAGCCCTTTCAATGAGAAACACCTTTATCTTAGAAGGCAGCGTGTTTCGCAACAAACACCTTTTGCTAAGTAGGATTATAGAACACATGCCCTAAACTTACTTTAGGATGTCCAACAAATCTACACTTGTCAAATCTTGTCCCAAGCTTATCCTTTTGAAACCTTTTCACATAAGTTGGACAACCCCTTATCTTAACATACTTAAGATTAGGAATCCTCCCTATTCATAACTTTTATGGAGTCTTGGGGCCGGATTTTGAGGTTACCTTTTTGTAGATATGCAGCCATTTCTAGGACATGACCCTAGAGGGATACTGAAATGTCGGTAAAATCATTATGGACCGCACCATGTCCAACAAGGTACGATTTTTCCATTCAAATACATCAATCAATTATTGCGTATCAGGAGGCATCCATTATGAAAAAACCATTTAAGATGATCTAGAAACTTATTTCACAAGTATTTATTCCTTGATCTAATCAAAGAATCTTAAAACATTGTCAATTTGTTTCACTTCTGAATTCTTTGAACCTTTTAAATAATTCATACTTGTATTTCAGCAAATACACACATTCAACTCTTTGAATGATCATCTCCTTTTCTTATACTAATTTGTTCAATATGCAAAATTATTTTCATGTAAGTCAAGTATACAAAATTTATTAAGTAATATTCCAGTTCTATACAAAACATTATTATTATAAATAGAACAACAATTGTTCTTAATTATAATACCAAAGATTTCATTGTCCAACAATAAAATGGAAATAATATTTTTAACAAGAACTGAATACAATAACAACTTATTGACTTAATAGATTTGCCCGTAGGCATTGCTAAACTATAAGTTTCTAGGGCTAATATGGCAACCTTTGCTACATTTCCCGCATATGGATTACTTATATTTGTTTAGCTTTCCACTTCGCCTTGGTCCTTCATAAATCTATATTTATGATAACCAAAGCTCTCGGTATCCAATACCCAAGTAGAACCTTGACTTAAAGAAAAATTATTTTAAATCATGAACAAATTTGTATTTGTAACCAAAACTTCACTAAGCTTCTTTGGTTAGCCTCTCGCAAGATGCTTCTTGCAGCTTTCTTTCCAAAGGTCGGTGCTTATTGCGGTGGAAGCAAACTCCTTTGCTATCCGTGACGCTTTTGTTCTTATTATCCTTTGTTTATGCCTTTCTATTTACCTTCTTTGAATCGTTCTTCTTTTTCGGAAGATCTTTTGGCCCTACTGAGTAAGACATGATCTTTCTTGGTTTGGAAAGTGACTCTCAACATTTTCAATATGTTAAGCAAATCAAATGAGGTGATATCTAGCATGTTCATATGAAAAATTCACAACAATTGTGAAAGGATTCCTGGTGAGTGCAAGATCAAATCTTGGCTCAACTCTCCATCCATGACAAAACCAGTTGTCCTAATTGATCAATCAAATTGATTATGTTAAGAACTTTTTGTCTATACTATAGTGCCATTGGCCATTCTAGATCGGAAGAGCTTCTTAGATATCTGATATCTATCAGTCCTACTTTCCTCACCATCAACTACTTGATGTGCAGGAATATAGTAGGAGCATCCATAGTTTCATCTTGTGTTTGAAGCTCATTACTCATGGATGCGAGCATGATGCGTTGAGCCAATCGTGCATCATCTTGCCACTTTCTAAAAGTAGCAATCTCTTCCTCGAGGGCATTATGCGCAACCATTGCGTAGATAGGCGTGTTAAGGACATAAGATAGCTTTTCAACCATGAGAACTATTCTCAAATTCCTTAACCAATCCGCTTTAATTGATGCAGTTAATTTAGCATCTAATATGCTTCGCAGATGATAGTAATTTTAGACATTGTAAAATTACGTAAATGAATTTGTAATTAACAACATTTTAACATACATTCTTTTATTAATTACCAAAATAAATTAGGTCTTGTTTTAAATTGGTATCTCCCACTATTTTCTTTAAACTATATTACCCTCACTTATATAGATCGGCAAAATCTAATTAAAGATTTGCTAGTGAGAATAAGGATCCCATTTCAAATGTATATAGCCTTGTGGTGACACAACAAACTATATATAAATAAATAGGTAGACAACTTTTGTCAATTACATCAACTATGCAACTCCTTTTCTTTTGCCTCTTAGATTATTTTGATCAAGTGGTGGCACATCCGAATCAAAATTATCCAAGTTAAGTCCGACCTAGCACTCCATATATTCAAAAAGAAAAATATCATCCTTGTGGTGACACAACAAAACAATATTGTTCAATTTTCTTTATAAGCATCAAATGTGATAAATTAACATCTTAAATACTTAATACTTGCCTTGTGGTGACACAACAAACTCATATTAAATATTTAATACTCTATTAATTTTATCATGCTAGAAAGCTTACGCTCGATATTCCAAATATCTTTGAACGCTTAGGACTTAATATAAAAAAAATTTGAGGGGTTTGTTATTAATTTGTCTCATCTTGTTTAGCGGCAGCGCATTACACATACGTATATATAAAATATACGCCGCCATATTAATTAACATGCTAAGCATGTTTGCATAATATATAATATATATAGTATAAGCATGCACATATATAGAATACTATATTCTACCCGGATTGATTATGGACTTTTATTCTAGTTTGGTTCACTAGAGCCACCAAGTGAACCAAAAGGTCAAACCCTAGGGTGCAAGAAATAATATTTAAATATAACTATTACATTTAAACCCGGGCTCCATTACAAACGGGTCTTCAAGCGCTCCTTGCTCCTTGATCTCTAATTTTTCAAAATTAATTCTAACTATTCCTATTACAAAACTATTTAAAATAAATAGAAACTTTGATCGTGATCGAGGGAAGTACATAGGAGGAGATAGAATTTACATTAAGAAAAAATTAGAGAAGGCGAGGCACGCAGAACCCATTTAATAAAACCCATACATTCATGCATCCAACTAAAATAAAATTCAATCACATTGGTCAATAGTCCATAATCAATCCCATTTATTATCATACACATCATCATATGCATCAATAAATAACATTCATCTTATGAATAATAAACATTTAATATATATATATATTGATATCATTTAATGGGCAAATTTAGTTAGTATAAAATCTAATTTTGAATCAAAATAAACTCCTTTATTTTAATCCAAATTTAAATCAAAATAAAACTATTTTATTTTAATTTATCTAATTTTGAATAAAATAAAATATTTTATTTTAATCAAAATCTTTAATCAAAATAAACTCCTTTATTTTAATTAATTATGGAATCCAATTCTATGTAAAAATAAATAAATAAAATAAACTCCTTTATTAAAGAAAACACGAATTCTCTTTCCTATTCACAAATAAACTCCTTTATTTTGAATAATATGAAATCATATTTCATATCTAAATAAACTCCTTTATTTAAGGAAATTATGATTCTCTTTCTATTCACAAATAAACTCCTTTATTTTGAATAATATGAAATCTTATTTCATATCTAAATAAACTCCTTTATTTAAGGAAATTAGGCAATCCAATTTCAACTCCAATTAGTTATCATGGAATCAAATTCCAACTCTAATTAGTTAGTATGAAATTTAATTTTAAAATTAAAATAAACTTTTTTTATTTTAATAATAAAATAATTAAGATTAATATATATATATATATACTATTATATATATAATATAAACCGGATATATAATAATATCATACATATTACAAGTGAAGCTTGATCTTTATAAATGTTTTAAACAAGTAATCATTTATATGAGAATCCTACCTGATCCTTAAAAAAAAAACGTGTAACCTTTTTTTTTTTTAAAAAAATTACCTTTAACTATTTCAAAAGGAATCACGTGGATGCACCCAGCACCACCAAGATCGCCAACTCACGGAATGCACGGAATCATATATATTCCAACAGACTCACGAAAATATATTTCGGCCCTTTTTTTTATTTAAATTTTATACAATAAAATTATGCCCAATTAAATTGTTCTAAACACATATCAATATACATATCAAATTAAAACAATTAATAATTTGCATAAAGGTTTGGCTCTGATGCCACTGTTAGGTTTGTATCATTCAAGAACGCAATCAAATTGCATAAATAAGCGGCGATGTAAAAATCGAGTTTAAAATTTTACAAACCATATACCCTGATCACCCTTTATGCACAATTATTAATTAAACGAAAAAGATGAATAAGAAACATACCCTTGAAGATCCGAGCTTCCTCAGGTACAAGTTCACTTCCAATCCTTTTCACGTTCAACTTGAATCCACCGGGTTTGGTTCCTTCCTTTGATCAACGTTAGCCACCCAAGTGTTTGGCCTCTAGAGGTGATCCACCAAGGAAGAAGAAGATTCAAGAAGATGGGTGGTTGGCTAAACCCTAGTTTTTCTATCTCTATAGAAAAAGAGCGTACTCTCAAACTATTGGAATTATTACGTAGTCTTGATATCTGATATAAGACTCCTCTTATAAAGATATCAAGTAATCCTATTAAAATAAGGTATTATTTAATTAAAACCTTTTTAATTAAAGGGGCTCCCTAATCTTATTAGGGATAATTAATTAAACTCCTTTAATTAATTTTCCCTCTTAATCTTATTAGGAATAAATGAGAGTACTTATATTAAATTAATTCCTAAACTCTTTTAGAAATTAAAATAATAATAATAATTGTAATAATATTAATAAGACTCCTCTTATTAATTTATATTTAATATTTCTAAAATATTAAATAATAAATATTAAAGCTATTTAATTTATTCTATCACCATAGATTAAATTAAATATACATAACATATTATTACGATTATGCCATTAACTTCTTAAATAATTATTCTTCCTTTTATGGTGTGACCCTTTAGGTTCTCCATATTAAACCTATTGTGAATAAATCAATTAGAATAATTCAAATCTTATTTAAATAAATAAATTAAACAATTAATTTATTTAAATAAATAATATTTATTCTACAATAGGGATAAGCCTCCCTAGCGATCAACGACTTTCCAGATAATATAGATTTCAACATTAATCATAAAAGAACCTTTGAGTAAATAGTTACCGTACAATTCAATCCTTCCACCATACAATGTCCCAATTAAATATAAGACATGGAATTACTGTCAAGTCTTATTTTATTTAATCATATGTATTTCGATTCCCAAATGCACAACTCCAAATAATGCAAATTAGAAACTCCTTTCTAATTTCATTCTGCCTTGGCCAAGCACTAATGGGTTGTGATTTATCGAATCACATAGGACATTTCTCTTCTTTTACTATAAGTGGTAGATTCTTTATTGATCATACATTATCTCCATGTACAACTTATTATACCCAAGCATACCCTTTGATATACCCTAAGGGTCTTAAGGAATAAGTCAAAGTATAACTCATCATACACAAGATACTATGATGATCTCAAGTCCAAGGATCACTTGTACTACTATCACTCTGAGAATTCCTATTGACAGCAAGTAAAACTCCATTAGGTATTCCTTAGCGAGCCACGTTCAATGAAACTTATTCTCTAATAAGCACCTACATACTTGCTTTAGTGTCTCCACACAAATGATCATGAGATCAATCATCCTCATCCAATGAGCAAGCAACGTATGTACCAATCTATCCGGATTCACTAATCCCCAATTTAGTAATCCAATGATTGGGAACTATTTTAGTTTTAAGCTTTCTAAGAATTTAGATCTCATTAGAATGATCATCATCATTATTCTAAAAGCATTGCTTAAAACTATGGGTTTATCACATATTATAAAACAGCATTATGTAGATAATTAAAAGCCTTTAATAAATAAATACTTTTTATTAATAAATGAATAAGATTGTTACAAAGTATATGTTTTATCATCAAACATGATTGGCTTGTGTGCATACTACTTTTACTTCTACCGGGAGAGCATTACATAAGAAGCCTAATGAACTGTCATGGACGCGTGATCCACAGCTACTAAGAATCTTTAGGATGTTGACATTGGGGTTATCACCAAAGTCCTTAATCCTTGATACAGATTTCACATTAAAGATACATCTCTCATGTACAAGAGATTCTGTGGGGATAAAGCTTTGTCTGTTGAGGATGTGTATAACATATTCCATCATCAGTCCTCACCAATAAGGATGTTCTTCCCTAGTTTATGTCGCCAGGTCTTTCCGCTGCTCTGTTGGAGTTACTGCCAATAGTCGGTATTGTTAGGGTTACCTAACCTTCATTGACATGTGCATCAATGGATGAGATCCCTGCTAGGGATAATGTCAAGGCTGTTTGACCTTTGTTGACATATGCATCAACGGATGTATGAAAACCTGTTGGGGAAAAGGTTTTAGGGCTACGACTATGAATTGACGGCATTAGACCTTTGTGAGGTATTGTCGAATGTAGTTTGCAATAGCTGAGATCATCGGTATAGTGTACCCTGTGTTTGGGCGAAGACCAATGAGTGATATGTAAAGACACAACTTGACCTGTGGAAACCAGGATTTCAGGCTATTCTTCTCAATCACGTAGCATTTTTATTCCTGATTTGGCCTTTTCAGCTTGTGATAACTCCTTTGCAACTCGAACTGGACCAAGCCGGAGGAGTGGGTCCCACCCAAGGGAGCCGCAGGTACACATGCAGCAGCCACAGGTGGACCTGTGGCCAGCCGTGGATGGCTATTAAGGCTATATTCTGCCTTTTTAAGTCATTTTGTGTTGTGCCGTGAAGGAAATCTGAGAACTCTTCTTCAGATCTGCTGATTTTGGGCGCCTTTCTGCAAATTCTGTTATCGTACAAGTGTTCTTCACTGATCTGGTAATGTATGCATGTCTTCTTTTCTAGTTTTTATCCGTTGGAAAATGACTTATCACATGAAATGTATCTAAACACATAGTAGTGATTATGCATGCTGAAATGACTTGATAAAAAATATTCAACATAGTAAATGTTAGTATTAAACCATGCTGAACATAATGATGTGAAAAAATTTGACTTTTGAAACAGTCAAATTGACACCTTTTTCTGCTATTTTTTACCTATTTGAGGACAAATGAGCTAAGGTGAAAAAGCAAAATAATCGTGGTAATTAGGCTACCCTTACAGATTTTTTACTTTTACGTATTAATGCATGTAGGATGTATATGACTGTGGGTAGGTGTGCTACTGAATGACACCTAGTCATGCCTATGTGCATGTGGATAGTCCTATTTACAAAGGGGACTATGGCAAAAATTTTCCAAAATGTAGGCATTGGGTAGTCATACATTTTTAACTCTACTGTATATGTATGTTAAAATAATGCATGCATGCATGTATTCATAAAACTGCATTTTGAAAAGCTTCAGGTTAGAATTTACCACACCCTTTCTAAGGTGATTTGGAGACTTATTATCTAGATATATGGACCCAGATAAGCCGAGTATTCCTGTAGGACCACTTCTGGTGTGCGGAGGACGGCTTCTGAAGTGCCTCGACCCCGTTCCGTTAGACAGCCTCGCGTTTGGCAGAGGCGATGATACGTCCCATTCAGGTTGATGTACTGGATGTCGAGGACGAGGAGGAGGATGTACCAGTTGAGGCTCCCGTTCCTGCTACACATATTCCCCGTAAGGACCTCCCGAGTATTCAGGTGGTGAACCTAGAGCTTCTGGGTGATTTGAGTCGACACCCCTCAGTTTACATGCATGCAAATAAGGTACAAAGCTAGATTTTGATCTTCCTTTTTTCCTATTGATGAGGAATAATGGATTCTGATGTTGATCTGCTTTGTGATGTAGGTTCCCGACTTTACACAACCTAAAGGGAATTGGTTCAGTATTTACTCCAATTACCAGGCTTTGCATCCTGACTATAGAGTGATCGTGCATGATTGGGGATTTGTGGCATTCTTTTCCATCCTTCCCCGCTGTTGTCACTGCGGTTACCTCAGGGCATTGTCTTAGCGTTGGTTTCACTAGACTTAGTCTCTCCATTTGTTGGACTGTGAGGTGATGATGACGCCGATGGATTGGCGGTTTATCACAGGTATAAAGTTTGGAGGGGCACCAAGGCCTTGTACGGCAGATATTACCCCGACTGCCGTTAGATCCTTCTTAGGGAGTTCCGTGAGACGCTCAAGGAGGCGGGGCGTCTGCATGCAGTCCTTTTGAGTGTAGATGCTATGAGTGGGCTATTGAGTGTACCATACCTGATGATGTGAAAGTTAAGGATCACATTCTTTAGCAATTATTCCTAATGATCATTAGGGGTTGCTTCATAGCTGATAACTCTTCTACGGTGTCATTCGCTTTGATCAACGCCACACGACACGTGGACCGTATTAGAGAGTATGATTGGGGTTCCTACACCTTTTCTTATTTCCTCAGTGGAATGCGTATGCGTTCGCAGGGCTTGACAGAGGCTTGGCTAGGATCTTACCCATTTCTGCTGGTGAGTATTTCTCTTATAATTTCCCATGTACAGGATAAGAGTGTTGACTGACAGCAGATGTTTGCCTTTGTGTTGGAAGTTCTGGGCCTATGAGAGGCTCCCATACTTACGTCCAGTGAATGTGTTAGGAATAGATACCTACCCACGAGGACGACGATGGCATCATTCCATACTAGCGGAGGTCCTAGTAGCTGAGGGTTTCACTCATAGCCGCCTACAGCTGGAGTTATTGACAGTTGATATCATCACATGGATTCCCTATTCAGGGGAGCATTTGAGCATTGAATTTGAGGATGGGTACCCAACTGGTGTCGAGTACGTGACTTCCACCCATAGGATTCCTCTCTTCATAGATGGAGGATGGGAGCTCTATTTAGGAGAACATGCTATCAAGAGCATCACAGGAGAGATTCGTATACCGAACTTGCCTCCTGTCAGGCGTTATTGGCCTATCTCACATTCACCCATCATTGATATCCCGTTGTTGGGTGATGATGGTTTTACATTATCAGAGGGTCCCTACACTCAAGAGATATTCCAGCATTGGTGGTTCCCTCATACCATTGCAGCCCAGACCCGTGCCACTCAGTTAATGGGGGATATGGTTCCTAGATCCGTGATGATGACGGATTGGCTAGCCTGTGTCTGAGATCCAACTCATTTGACACAGATTGACAATTTGACCCAGTAGTTGGACCGGGCACATTTCTTTATCCAATATTTGGGCAGAGATCCTTCAGAGGCAGATACTTTTGATACTTCCAGCTATGACGCTGGTCCCTCAGATGACCCATATGGCTTTGTCGGTGCTAATCCTCCATTGTATAGGCCTGACATCCCCATTAATGGAGATCTAGTTACTTAAGAAGAGTTACATCAGTAGGACATGATTGATGATGTAGACATTGACATTATTGTCTTCTTCTGTTGTATATTCTTGTTATATCTTTTGATAGGCCTCTGTTAGACAGTGGGTGGCTGTGCCCCATTCTTGCTATATCTTTTGATAGGCCTCTGTTAGTAGCTGAGCGTCTGTGCCCCATTTCCCTGTATTTCTAGCTGTACAGAGTGTATTAGATGATGATATACTTAGGAATGTATGTACAGTTTTCCATTCCCTATATCATATTGCCATCTATTCTTTATCATGTATGTATTATGGTATGCATATGTATGTATATCCAGAGATATTCAGCATTGACCCCTGGATGGTCTTATGATACGGCCCACATAGATGTCTTCTTCGACAGTTAGCCGCATTGATCATACCCCACCAGTATTGGTGGCATCCCATTTGAGATCATGGTATGATAGTATATCACCTTCAGATAAGGTGACTGTAGATCAGTTATTGCAGCATACTATGACTCTCCTGATGTTTTAGGTTCCCGCAGGCTTCATAGATTGTATGCTGGAGCATTGGATACCAGAGAGATAGGTCTTTTAGTTTGGCATCCATGAGTTGACTCCTACTCTAGAGGAGTATGCACGGTTGACGGCGCTGCCATCAGACAGACCTTGTGTGTGGCTGGCCATTGGCGACATGAGACAACAGTTTATGACTCTCATCAGGCTGAGGCGTAGAGTTGTGCAGGATGAGATTACATCTGGTCACGTCATATCACAGCATTTTCTGATGGACAGATTAGGCTTTGAGGATAGTTATACACGATACTCCGAGGATTTCACCATGCCGGAGGATCATTGGCACTCGACCAGAGTAGATGTCTTGATAATGTGCGTATTGTCGTATGTATACATGCCACGGTACATGGATGAGCTAGATATTGGCATCATCATGGCAGTGAGAGCTCTCAGGGAGGGTCACACCATTATACTGATGATCATAGCAGAGATGCTTAGGTCAGCCACATATTGCAGCACTTACCCTGCAGGGGTTTTACGGGCAGTTCAATCATATTGTACGTGTGGTTTATGTCACACTTGAGACCGATTGGCACTTTCAGATGGCATGGGTATTATTTCACCCATGAGATAGCTATATTGTACTCCTTTCAGCCTACGGAGTGTATAGATCCTGTATCTTGGTCTGTTTTCCTGGCAAGGATCGGAGATCTGTTTCGTATATTGTCGTATACAAGGCTCAACTCACCTTACAGCTTCATCACTCATGCTCCGGGCATGGATTATCTCCCTCTAGGTGGTTTGCGGGGTATGACTACTTACCACCCACTGGTCGTGATGTGTCAGTTTGACCAGTTCCAGGATTTCTATCCTTTTGAGGGGGCATTGACTCAGCGCTTAACTTCTCGCCACTTATCAGCAGAGGATAGATCCAGGTTGTACGTCTGTTGGGATCAGCTTGAGCTAGCTGCATTTTCCGTTAGCTATCCGGGTTATTCTGCATGGATGGAGACAGAGACGACATTGGCTATGGCAGTATCCATAGTGCATGGGATTGATTCCGACGAAGGGGACCCTATGGAGGAGACTGTTATTCCCACCGAGGAGGATTTAACTACTGGGTTACCAGCAGTTATGATGGATTCTCTAAGTATGAGTGCTACTATGATTCAGCATTCAACACAGTATTTAGAGCAGAGTCTTCATCTGATGACCTTTGAAAGAGATTAGGCTAGATCAGCTCTTGATGTGAGAGACACCACTCTATTGGAGAGAGACAAGGCCAGATCAGCCAGAGATGCATTAATTGTAGAGCGGGATGTTGCCCTATCTGCCCGGGATGTGGCCGTCACAGATAGTACTTCAGTGAGATCCCTTACGACTAACATCCTTGCCGATATGAGTGCATATATTGATGAGCATCATGCCACCATGTAGTTGTCCTCAGATCTGCTAGCTCATATAGATACCATTGGGCAGGAGCTTGCAGCATTACCTCCTTCTTCGGAGAGGGATGCTATGTTAGATCTGATAGTCTGCATACATACAGATTCGTAGATAGACTTGTATTTTCTTGCATAGACTAGCTTAGCCATTTTATCATATACAACACATATGTATATATCAAATAACATTATATATGGCAAGGAAATATATTTTGATTCACTTCCCTTTTAGTTGTGCCTTAATACTTTCTTGATATTTGCATTTTTCTTCAGGGTTTGTGATCTTGATGTATTCTGAACTCATCCTTGATGTGTGGACATTAAGATGTCGTAGGATCTTTCAGAATGGATCACTAATATGTATGTATCCCTACCCTCTTTGGTGTCTTGGGACTGGTTTCTGTATGGAAATATGTAAAGGAGTGTAGCTTTTCCTCTCTGAGATTGACCGTACCACAGATGGTCGCTAGTACTCCTATTTAAGAGGAGCCCAGTTAGTTCCATCTCTTATGGATTGGTGATGCCCTTCAAGGAATCAACCACAGCTTAGATGGTCGCCAACTCTCCCATTTATGGGGAGGTCAGGTAGTTCCATCCCTTTGGTCTGAAGCCGATGAAATGTGGTGGATTAAAGTTTGATCCCAGTACCAGGTGACAAGTATTTGTGTTTTGGTAGGGGGTTAGACCGAACCATAAATGGTTGCCTACGTACTCCTATTGAAGAGGAGATCGGGTACGCGTAGTTTAAACCTGGTGTAAAAGGTTCAACGCTGAATGGTGTAAGGGAAGAAAGGTGTAGAAATGTTTTCATTATTTTTTTTATTTTTGTAGAGAAAGGGTAAAAGTGTTTTTGTTGTTTTTATTTTTTTTATTGCGACCAGGCCATATAGAATATGGTTGCCTACTTACTCCCGGGTATCAGGGAGATCAGGTCGACGTACTTCGTCCCTCAGGACGATCTGCAGCCGAAGAAAAGTTTCATCCCATGTGCAGGCTAAACTGCGAGGGAAAGAAAGTTTGATCCCATGTTTGGGACAAACTGCAGGTGTGAAAAAGTTTGATCCTATGTTCAGGACAAACTGCAAGTGTTAAAAAGTTTGATCCTATGTTCAGGACAAACTGCAGGTGTGAAAGGATCAATCCTTGGTGGGATAATCGAAATTGTATAAAAGGTTTGAAATGAAGTGAAACCATGCAGCTGGCTTAAAAAGTATGTTTCTGAAAGTAGTATGCACACAAGCCAATCATGTTTGATGATAAAGCATATACTTTGTAACAATCTTATTCATTTATTAATAAAAAGTATTAATTTATTAAAGGCTTTTAATTATCTACATGATGCTGTTTTATAATATGTGATAAACCCATAGTTTTAAGCAATGCTTTTAGAATAATGATGATGATCATTCTAATGAGATCTAAATTCTTAGAAAGCTTAAAACTAAAATAGTTCCCAATCGTTGGATTACTAAATTGGGGATTAGTGAATCCGGGTAGATTGGTACATACGTTGTTTGCTTTCATTAGATGAGGATGATTGATCTCATGATCATTTGTATGGAGACACTAAAGCAAGTATGTAGGTGCTTATTAGAGAATAAGTTCATTGAGAATTGGCTCGCTAAGGAATACCTAATGGAGTTTTACTTGCTGTTAATAGGAATTCTCAGTAGTGATAGTAGTACAAGTAATCCTTGGACTTGAGATCATCATAGTATCTTGTGTATGATGAGTTATACTTTGACTTATTCCTTAAGACCCTTAGGGTATATCAAAGGGTATGCTTGGGTATAATAAGTTGTACATGGAGATAATGTATGATCAATAAAGAATCTACCACTTCTAATAAAAGAAGAGAAATGTCCTATGTGATTCGATAAATGACAACCCAAGAGTCCTTGGCGGCGAAATGAAATTAGAAAGGAGTTTCTAATTTGCATTATTTGAGTTGTGCATTTAAGGATCGAAATACATATAATTAAATAAAATAAGACTTGACAAGAATTCCATGTCTTATATTTAATTGGGACATTGTATGGTGGAAGGATTGAATTGTCATTTGTAACTATTTACTCAAAGGTTCTTTTTATGATTAATGTTGAAATCTATATTATCTCGAAAGTCGCTTGATCGCTAGGGGAGGCTTATCCCTATTGTAGAATAAATATTATTTATTTAAATAAATTAATTGTTTAATTTATTTATTTAAATAAGATTAGAATTGTTCTAATTGATTTATTCACAACCTGTTTAATATGGAGAACCTAAAGGGTCACACCATAAAAGGAAGAATAATTATTTAAGAAGTTAATGGCATAATCGTAATAATATAGTTAAGTATATTTAATTTAATCTATGGTGATAGAATAAATTAAATAGCTTAATATTTATTATTTAATATTTTAAAATATTAAATATAAATTAATAAGAGGAGTCTTATTAATATTATTACAATTATTATTATTTTAATTTTTAAAAGAGTTTAGGAATTAATTTAATATAAGTACTCTCATTTATTCCTAATAGGATTAGGAGGGAAAATTAGTTAAAGGAGTTTAATTAATTATCCCTAATAAGATTAAGGAGCTTAATTAATTAAAAGAATTTAATTAATTAAATAAAACCCAATTCCTTAATTGTTAAGGTGGGTTGCCCACATCTATAAATAAGAGGAGTCTTATTATGGGTGATGTGGTTGTTGACTTTTACAACGTAATAATTCCAATTTGTTGGAGAGTACGCCCTTTCTATAGAGATAGAAAACTAGGGTTTGAGCCAATACCCCTTCTTCTTGAATTCTTATTATTCCTTGGTGGATCACCTCTAGAGGCCAAACATATGGGTGGCTAACGTTGATCAAAGGAAGGAACCAAACCCGGTGGATTCAAGTTGAACGCGAAAGGATTTGGAGGTGAACTTGTACCTGAGGAAGCTCGATCTTCAAGGGTATGATTTTATTCTTTATCTTTTCGTTTAATTAATAATTGTGCATAAAAGATGATCCGGGTTTATGGTTTGTAAATTTTTAAACTCTGATTTTATCTCGCTTCCGCTTACTTTTGCAATTTGATTGCGTTCTTGAATATTACAAACCTAACAGTGGCATCAGAGCCAAACCTTTATGCGAATTATTAATTGTTCATATTTGATATGTATATTGATATGTGTTTAGAACAATTTAATTGGGCATAATTTTGTTGTATAAAATTTATTTAAAAAAAAAAAAAAAACGTCAATTTGGCGATTTTTTTTGATTCCGTGTATCATATATGTTGTATAAGAATCTTGTTGTATCATATATGTTGCATGATTTGAATAACCTGACTAACGGTTTTGTTTTTTTCAAAGCAACAAAGCAACAAGTGTATCTTGTTATATACATATATATATAATAATAAAGTTACTATATATATATATATTAAACCGTAAATATTATTTTGGTAACATGTTCTGAATCAGTAAAGGATTTCGTGGCACATAAAATAATGGATTTTCATGATTCATTTTAAGCATATATATATATATATATATATATATATATATATATATATATATTCTATATATATATATATTATATATATTTATATATAATATATATATTTTAATAATTTTATTATTAAAATAAAAAGTTTATTTTAATTTTAAAATTAAATTTCATGATAACTAATTAGAGTTGGAATTGGATTCCATGATAACTAATTGGAGTTGAAATTGTATTCCATCTTTCCTTAAATAAAGGAGTTTATTTAGATATGAAATTAGATTTTATATTATTCAAAATAAAAGAGTTTATTTGTGAATTGGAAAGAAAATCCGTGTTTCCTTAAATAAAGGAGTTTATTTAGATATGAAATAAGATTTCATATTATTCAAAATAAAGGAGTTTATTTGTGAATAGGAAAGAATATCCGTGTTTCCTTTAATAATTTTTTAATATATATATGGAATTGGATTCCATAATTAATTAAAATAAAGGAGTTTATTTTGATTAAAGATTTTGATTAAAATAAAATAGTTTATTTTATTCAAAATTGGATAAATTAAAATAAAATAGTTTTATTTTGATTTAAATTTGGATTAAAATAAAGGAGTTTATTTTGATTCAAAATTAGATTTTATGCTAACTAAATTTGCCCATTAAATGATATCAATATATATATTAAATGTTTATTATTCATGAGATGAATGTTATTTATTGATGCATATGGTGATGTGTGATGATAATAAATGGGATTGATTATGGACTATTGACCAACTGATTGATTTTATTTTAGTTGGATGCATGAATGTATGGGTTTTATTAAATGGGGTCTCTGCGTACCTGCCTTCTCTAATTTTTCCGAATGTAAATTCTATCTCCTCCTATGTACTTCCTCTCGATCACGATCAAGGTTTCTATTTATTTTAAATAGTTTTGTAATAGGAATAGTTAGAATTAATTTTGAAAATAAATTGGAGATCAAGGAGCAAGGAGCGCTTGAAGACCCGTTTGTAATGGAGCCCGGGTTTAAATGTAATTGTTATACTTAAATATTAATTCTTGCACCCCTAGGGTTTGACCTTTTGGTTCACTTGGTGGCTCTAGTGAACCAAACTAGAATAAAAGTCCATAATCAATCCGAGTAGAATATAGTATTCTATATGTGCATGCTTATACTATATATATTATATATTATGAAAACATGCTTCGCATGTTCATTAATATAACGTATTTTTATATATATATGTGCATGCCACAGCTAAACAAGATGAGTTAAATTAATAACAAACCCCTCAATTTTTATATTAAGTCCTAAGCGTTCAAAGATATTTGGAATATCGAACATCGCCTTCTAGCATGATAAAATTAATAGAGTATTAAATATTTAATATGAGTTTGTTGTGTCACCACAAGGCAAATATTAAGTATTTAAGATGTTAATTTATCACATTTGATGCTTATAAAGAAAATTGAACAATATTGTTTTGTTGTGTCACCACAAGGATGATATTTTTCTTTTTTGAATATATGGAGTGCTAGGTCGGACTTAACTTGGATAATTTTGATTCGGATGTGCCACCACTTGATCAAAATAATCTAAGAGGCAAAAGAAAAGGAGTTGCATAGTTGGTGTAATTGACAAAAGTTGTCTACCTATTTATTTATATATAGTTTGTTGTGTCACCACAAGGCTATATACATTTGAAATGGGATCGTTATTCTCACTAGCAGATCTTTAATTAGATTTTGCTTTAACTATATATATTGAGGGTAATATAGTTTGAAGAAAATAGTGGGAGATACCAATTTAAAACAAGACCTAATTTATTTTGGTAATTAATAAAAGAATGTATGTTAAAATGTTGTTAATTACAAATTCATTTATAGAATTTTACAATGTCTAAAATTACTATCACTGCGAAGCATATTAGATGCTAAATTAACCAGACCAAATTAAACGGATTGGTTAAGGAATTTGAGAATAGTTCTCATAGCTGAAAAGCTATCTTATGTCCTTAATACGTCTATCCCTGCAATGGTTGCAGACAATGCCTGTGAGGAAGACATTACTACTTTTAGAAAGTGGCAAGATGATGCACAGTTGGCTCAATGCATCATGCTCGCATCCATGAGTAACAAGCTTCAGCGTCAGCATGAAACTATGGATGCTTCTACTATATTCCTGCACATCAAGTAGTTGATGGTGAGGAAAGTAGGACAGATAGATATCAGATATCTAAGAAGCTCTTCCGATCTAGAATGGCCAATGGCACTATAGTATAGACAAAAAGTTCTTAACATAATCAATTTGATTGATCAATTAGGACAACTGGTTTTGTCATGGATGGAGAGTTGAGCCAAGATTTGATCTTGCACTCACTCCCTAACTCCTTTCACAATTGTTGTGAATTTTCATATGGACAAGCTAGATATCGGCCTATTTAATTTGCTTAACATGTTGAAAAATGATGAGAGTCACTTTCTAACCAAGAAAGACCATGTCTTACTGGTAGGGGCCAAAGGATCTTCTGAAAAGAAGAACGATTCAAAGAAGGTAAATAGAAAGGCGTAAACAAAGGATAATAAGAGAAAAACTGATACGGATAGCAAAGGAGTTTGCTTCCACTGCAATAAGCCTGGACACTGGAAAGAAACTGCGAGAAGCATCTTGCAGAGGCTAACCAAAGAAGCTTAGTGAAGTTTTGCCATAATACATTTTTGTTTATGATCGAAATAAATTTTTCTTTAAGTCAAGGTTCTACTTGGGTATTGGATACCGACTTTGGTTATCATAAATATAGATTTATGAAGGACCAAGCGAAGTAGAAAGCTAAACAAATATAAGTAATCCTACGTATGGGAAATGTAGCAAAGGTTGCCATATTAGCCATAGAAACTTATAGTTTAGCAAATGCCTACGGGCAAATCTATTAAGTCAATAAGTTGTTATTGTATTCCAGCTTCTTGTTAAAAATATTATTTCCATTTTATTGTTGGATAATAAAATTTTTGGTATTATAATTAAGAACAATTGTTGTTCTATTTATAATAATAATGTTTTGTATAGAATCGAATATTACTTAATAAATTTTGTATACTGACTTACGTGAAAAATATATTTTGCAAATTGAACAAACTAGTATAAGAAAAGGAGATGATCATTCAAAGAGTTGAATGTGTGTATTTGCTGAAATACAAGTGTGAATTATTTAAAATGTTCAAAGAATTCAGAAGTGAAACAAATTGGCAATGTATTAAGATTCTTTAATTAGATCAAGGAATAAATACTTATGCAATAAGTTTCTAGATCATCTCAAATGGTTTTTTTCATAATGGACACATCCTGATACACAATAATTGATTGATGTATCTGAAAGGAAAAATCGTACCTTGTTAGACATGGTGCGGTCCATAATGATTTTACCGACGTTCCAGTATCCTTCTAGGATCATGTCCTAGAAATGGTCGCGACATATCTTTAAAAGGTAACCTCAAAATCCAAATTTCCCCAAGACTCCATAAAAGTTATGGACGTGGAGGATTCCTAATCTTAAGTATGTTAAGATAAGGGTTGTCCAACTTATGTGAAAAGGTTTCAAAGGATAAGCTTGGGACAAGATTTGACATGTACTGATTTGTGGGACATCCTAAAGTAAGTTTAGGGTATATGTTCTATAATTCTACTTAGCAAAAGGTGTTTATTATAAACACCTTGCCTTCTAAGATAAAGGTGTTTATCATTAAAGGGGGCTGAGTGGGAGGATAATAGATCTTGAAGAGTTCAAGAACCACAAAACACTATAAGTCAAATAAGAGGAACTCAGAGATGGACCTATTGTTACCACACAACCTAATCAGAATCTGAATATTACCAAGATACCTGGAGGTATGGATTCATCATGGATGATGATGATGAGGTACGATCATGTAAGATGATGATCCAGAGTTACATACGATGAGGTAAGAGTTCTAGTGTGTACAAAAGGGTCGATGGGAGGCGTCGTGAAATTTCTAGTATTATATGTTGATATACTATGGATGAGGAATTACATACCAATGCTACAATCAAGAAGATAAAGTTGTCTAAAAATTCCTCCACAAATGATTTGGGAAGAGTATCTTAATTGGGGATGCAAATCTATATAGATAGATTTAAAAGGATGCTCAACTTAACCCAAGAAACGATATTCATTTGATGCTAAAGTCGCTTAGCATGGCAAACTCCAAGAGTTGTCTCATGTTGATGAGCTATGGAGTGTATCTCTCTAATAGTCCCCACGCACTCTCGAAAAGAGAGGTCGCATGAGTGACAATCATGTATGCAATAAAATGTACGAGACCTAATGTTGATCACTCATATTATGGAGAAGTTCACTATGAGTCAGTGAAAAACATCTTAAAGTGCTTAACCGGCACTAAGGATGTCATCATATTCATGGTGGGTCTTAATTAAAACTAGAGGGCTTAATGCAGACACAAGTTTTTCGCATGCACTAAGACGACGTAAAAATCCACTTTAAGGTAAAGGGTTACCTTGAACGGTGGTCCGATTGAATGGAAAGGTTCCAAACAAAGAAAGAGTTGCTTTGGTTTAGTGATAAAGACAAAGTATATAGCTATAAATGAAGCTGCAAGTTGATTGTTTGGATTAAAAGTTCATTACAGAACTAGGAATAGTTCCAAAGTCTCATCTTGGATCTAAACATGTGTTGTGGCACTTTCATTTGATTATAAGAATCATTGAAAGATGAGAAATCACTATAGAGATGGTGGACTCTCAAGAACAACATTACATATCCATTAACTAAAGCTTATCCAACAGCAGGATAATCATCACTTAGAGAAGAAGAGTATAAGATACAATGGCGATTGGCTTTAGTGCAAGTGGGAGATTGAAAGTAGTATGCACACAAGCCAATCATGTTTGATGATAAAGCATATACTTTGTAACAATCTTATTCATTTATTAATAAAAAGTATTAATTTATTAAAGGCTTTTAATTATCTACATGATGCTGTTTTATAATATGTGATAAACCCATAGTTTTAAGCAATGCTTTTAGAATAATGATGATGATCATTCTAATGAGATCTAAATTCTTAGAAAGCTTAAAACTAAAATAGTTCCCAATCATTGGATTACTAAATTGGGGATTAGTGAATCCGGGTAGATTGGAACATACGTTGCTTGCTCATTAGATGAGGATGATTGATCTCATGATCATTTGTGTGGAGACACTAAAGCAAGTATGTAGGTGCTTATTAGAGAATAAGTTCACTAAACGTGGCTCGCTAAGGAATACCTAATGGAGTTTTACTTGCCTGTCAATAGGAATTCTTGTAGTGATAGTAGTACAAGTAATCCTTGGACTTAAGATCATCACAGTATCTTGTGTATGATGAGTTATACTTTGACTTATTCCTTAAGACCCTTAGGGTATATCAAAGGGTATGCTTGGGTATAATAAGTTGTACATGGAGATAATGTATGATCAATAAAGAATCTACCACTTCTAATAAAAGAAGAGAAATGTCCTATGTGATTCGATAAATGACAACCCAGTAGTCCTTGGCCAAGGCAGAATGAAATTAGAAAGGAGTTTCTAATTTGCATTATTTGAGTTGTGCATTTAAGGATCTAAATACATATAATTAAATAAAATAAGACTTGACAAAGAATTCCATGTCTTATATTTAATTGGGACATCAGATGGTGGAAGGATTGAATTGTACAGTAACAATTTACTCAAAGGTTCTTTTATGATTAATGTTGAAATCTATATTATCTTGAAAGTCGTTGATCGCTAGGGAGGCTTATCCCTATTGTAGAATAAATATTATTTATTTAAATAAATTAATTGTTTAATTTATTTATTTAAATAAGATTAGAATTGTTCTAATTGATTTATTCACAACCGGTTTAATATGGAGAACCTAAAGGGTCACACCATAAAAGGAAGAATAATTATTTAAGAAGTTAATGGCATAATCGTAATAATATATTTAAGTATATTTAATTTAATCTATGGTGATAGAATAAATTAAATAGCTTAATATTTATTATTTAGTATTTTAGAAATATTAAATATAAATTAATAAGAGGAGTCTTATTAATATTATTACATTTATTATTATTTTAATTTTTAAAAGAGTTTAGGAATTAATTTAATATAAGTACTCTCATTTATTCCTAATAGGATTAGGAGGAAAAATTAGTTAAAGGAGTTTAATTAATTATCCCTAATAAGATTAGGGAGCTTAATTAATTAAAAGAATTTAATTAATTAAATAAAACCCAATTCCTTAATTGTTAAGGTGGGTTGCCCACATCTATAAATAAGAGGAGTCTTATTATGGGTGATGTGGTTGTTGACTTTTACAACGTAATAATTCCAATTTGTTGGAGAGTACGCCCTTTCTATAGAGATAGAAAACTAGGTTTTGAGCCAATACCCCTTCTTCTTGAATTCTTATTATTCCTTGGTGGATCACCTCTAGAGGCCAAACATATGGGTGGCTAACGTTGATCAAAGGAAGGAACCAAACTCGGTGGATTCAAGTTGAATGCGAAAGGATTTGGAGGTGAACTTGTACCTGAGGAAGCTCGATCTTCAAGGGTATGATTTTATTCTTTATCTTTTCGTTTAATTAATAATTGTGCATAAAAGATGATCCGGGTTTATGGTTTGTAAATTTTTAAACTCTGATTTTATCTCGCTTCCGCTTACTTTTGCAATTTGATTGCGTTCTTGAATATTACAAACCTAACAGTTTCTCTAATGGGGCAGAAGAGTATGAAGAAGATTTTGTATGTAAGAAAGGGTTAGAAAACCTGAATGACTGGTGATCTGATGATCCAAAACCAGGATGTTTGCTTGATGGTAACCTCAGACATAGTACCATTTCACGGTGTTCGAGTTGATTAGTTGTGGAAATTCATTGCCGTCCATTTCCAGTAGTCTGAGAGCGCCTCCTATCAATACCTCTTAGATAACAAATGGGCCTTCCCAGTTTTGAGCAAATTTTCCCTTAAATTTATCTTGGTTGCCCTAGTGGAAGTATGTGTTGAAGTTCTGTAGGCTAATAAAGTCAGAGGTAACAAGTCAGGCCATCCTTTGTATAATTCGTACTGATGGTATTGTTGAACTGCCATTACCCGTTCATTGGGGAAGTATGTTTCTAAGGGTTTGTAATCCCCTGCAGGTGCGGTGGCCAGTTGATCCGCAATTCCTTGACCCTTGACAGACTTTTGCGTCACGTAGACGATGTCAAATTGTTGTAGGATCAACTGCCATCTGGACAGTCGACAATTCAGTACGGGCTTACTGAACATATACTTGAGATGATTCATGCGGGATATGAGATGGGTTATGTGACCATGGAGGTAATGTTGTAACCTCATGGAAGCCCCTGCTAAAGCACAACAAGTCTTCTCAATCAGAGTGTACTTGTGTTCACTGATGTTGAATCTTTTGCTGAGGTAATAGATAGCTCATTTTTGGCCTCTATCATCTTTTTGCCCCTGCATACAGCCGATGGCATTGTAAATAATGGACATGTACATGAATAGGGGAATATCATCCCTGGGTGGTACCAAAATAGGAGTGTTAATTACCAGCTTCTCTTTAATGGTAATGAAGGCTTTCTGACATACATCGTTCCATTTCATGGAGGAGTTCTTCCTTAATAGCTTGAAGACGGGCTCACAGGTTGCTGTGAGTTGAGAAATAAACCTGCTAATGAAGTTGATTCTTCCCAAAAATCCCTGTATTTCCTTCTTTGTCTGAGGAAAAGGCATTTCCTTGATGGCCTGGATTTTGGTAGGATCCAGTTCAATCATTTTGTGGCTGACTAGGAAACCTAGCAACTTGCCTGATTTGTCACCAAAGGTACACTTGGCTGGATTCAACTTCAAGTTATACTTATGCAACTTGTTGAAAAGCTTTCTGAGATGGTCTAAGTGGTCTTCCTCCCTTCGAGACTTGACAATGATGTCATCCACGTAGACCTCTATCTCTTTATGCATTAAATCGTGGAAAAGAGCCATCATAGCTCACTAGTAGGTTGCCCCGGCATTGATGAGGCCGAATGACAATCGTCTGTAGCAAAAGGTTCCCTAAGGCATGATGAAAGCAGTTTTCTCATGGTCTTCCTCATCAACCATAATCTGATGGTACCCCGTAAAGTAATCCGCAAAGGAGTACATACCATATTGAGCAGTATTGTCAATGAGAATGTGGATAAAGGGAACAGGAAAGCTATCTTTAAGGTAAGCTTTCTTCAAATCCCGATAATCCATGCAAACTCGCACCTTTCCAGGTTTAGGCACGGGAACAATATTGGATATCCACTCCGGATATGTAGACACCATGATAATGCCAGCTTGAAATTGTTTCACAATTTCTTCTTTAACCTTTAAACTCCACTCAGGTTTCAATCGCCTGAGCTTCTGCCTAACTGGCTTGAATCCTTCTTTAATGGGAAGGTGATGAAGAACAATGTTAGTGGACAAACCCACCATGTCTTCATGAGACCATGCAAACACATCCTAGAATTGGGTTAATAGTGCAACCATGTCATTCCATTGGTTTGGGGTGAGGTCTAAACCAATCTGGATTAGCTTAGGGTTTTCTAAGGTTCCAAAATTGAAAGAAGTGGTTTGGTCAAGGTTGGGTTTAGGCTTATCTGTGACCCATTCCTTAATCTCCAGAGGTGTTTAAATGTCCTCTTGTATGTCCATCAAGTCTGAGTCCAACTTTGCATCAAAGTTACAGCTCTTGTGGAGAGAAGGCACCTCATCAGCAAGTACATGCACATCTAAATTTAGAGTCCTGAAACCAAAATATGCTTTCACTTAATATATGCAATTGTTTGATAATACAAAAGTGTTAACATGCAGTTGATAAAATAACTGCTAGTACTGTATAGAAAAGTAAGCAATTAAAGTTATCTACAGGGCAGAGGGATTTTCTGCCCATTTTACCCTCGTCGACCAATGCATAGAGTGGTGCTCCAATTGTCGAGGACAAAGTCCTGATAGACTGCAGTGATGGAGGGATTGTCATTGTCTTTCTTCTCCCGAATGATAACCATGACATCTGGGCAATCATCGTCTAGGGTATATCTGTTGGTATATTCATCATGAACAATGACACGTATGCCTGACATCATCAAGGCGATGTTGTGTTTACGTTTCTGCTCCTTTTCTTCCACTTCGGGATCAGGAATCAGCACCTCTTTTTCTTTGAATGGTACTGGTTTGGGAAACAGCATAGCCATAACAGGGGTCGGCACCTTAACGGGAGACTGTCTCAGCTCATGCGGTGCAGATGGAATAAATCACCGTGTAGCGGAAGCTTGAGGAACCTGTTTATGCTTATGAGGATTCCTGTGACTGGAACTGGAAAAGTAGCCTAGTCTGGCTGTCCCAATTTGACTGGACACTTGAATAGGGTGCTTAATACCCTGGTCATCTTTACCAAGCCCTTGTCCAAGCTGATGACCCAATAACATCATTTCTTGAGTGGCCGACATAACCTCGGCAGAAATATTGGTTAAGGGAAGTGACGCTCCAATAGGATGGTATTGTGTGTTACTCACTTCCAGGGTATGAAAACTGGCCGGCTCAACTTCTGAGTTGAAGCTGATGATTGGCAGATCTCCTTGTTCAAGACATTCCGGCTCAACGTTAATAGTGACTAGACTGTTGTTGATAATGTATTTGAGTTTCTGATGTAGTGTGGAGGGAACAGCTCTAGCCATGTGTATCAATGGTCTCCCCAATAGCAGGTTGTATCCTTAGTCTATTCTGAGGACATAAAAGGATACATTGAATGTATTTGGACCAATCTCAATTGACAGCTCAATCTTTCCAATGAAATTTCGTCGGGATCCATCAAAAGCTTTGATGACCGTATGACTGCTTTGGATCTATTTAAGATTGACATTCTTCTTCACCAAAGTTGCATAATGACAGATATTCAGAGACAAACCTCCATCTATCAAAACTCCAGCTAGCATATACCCAAAAGATAAAACTGTAATGTGCAATGTCTTGCAATGACCGGTCCCTTCGGGAGGTATGTCGTCATCAGTGAAGGATATCACATTGTTGTTGAAAATGTGATCAACCATATGATGAAATTTTTCCACATCCACTGATTCCGGTAAGTAAGCTTCTTCTAAAACCTTCAATAAAATCTTTTGATGATCCTCGGAAGAGAAAACCAAGTCTAGTATTGATATCTGATGTGGAGCTTCTCTTAAGCTTAAAATACCTTGGCTTCATTATGGCCCATAGTGCAGAAGAATTTTTCAATCTTCTCCATGGGAATCTTCCCCTTTGCTTTGAAGGTAGGCTTTATCACCTTCTGAGGAAGATACAGTGGATTTTCCTTCGACACTATAGCAGTAGTATGAGACGTAGATCCTTTAACTTCTCCATAATTCCATGGAACTTTGTGTAAGCTGACAACAAGATATTGTGGTCTGAAAGGTAATGAAATTGGCTCTGGTTCGGCCACTTTCAAAGGACTGTCAGCCCTTTGAGTTGAATTGTTTGTATGGGAAATGCTTTAACAGTTTCATAATCCTCGTCGGATATAACTGCTATTGATCCCTTCCATTTGGTAGGACATGCACTCCCACCCTCAAGTTGCACAGTGTCATCGTCTGCCATTTGTAGGACACCGCTATCAATAAGATTTTGAATAAGATGGCGGAGTGCCCAGCATTCGTCTGTGCTATGACCGCGAGAATATTAATGATACTGACACACTCCATTGGCGTTAAACCATCCTGCACGGGGATTGATTAGAGGTAGAAGGGGTGTAATTCTTCCTTCATTTATCAACATTTGAAATATTTCCTCCATAGATTGGCCTAGATAGGTAAATTCCCGCTAATTGGCAAAATCCCGATGGGCTTTAGCATTTGCTCTCTTCGCAACCTTATCCTCCATAGCTTCGCTTTCTGAAGCTGATGGTGGAGAATTCATAACAAATGGAAAGAGATAGACATGCTCCTGTTTTATTAATTGGCTTGTGACTTGATGCTGATGGGTCACCAGTTCTACTAATTGCTCAATTTGTTTGGAAAGAGCTTTCATCTTTTGTTCCATAATAAACTTAAACTTTGCATAATCCCATCTGTCAACACCATCTTTGATGATCAGGGATGATTCACTGTTAAAACTGGAACTCTGTCCAGTGCTCCAACTGATCATGTTGACCTCTTTTTCTTTTTGTTGAGGAAGAGGGTTATCTTTCACATGTTGTTGATCTGGTTTGGTGACCACGATCTCACCATTGGCTATTAAATCTTAGATCTTGTGTTTCAAGGCCCAACAATCTTGAGTATCATGTTCAGGTGCTCCGGCATGATAAGCACACTTCTGAGTAGCATTAAAACCCCTCCGATTAGGGTTAGCCGGTGGAAGAAGACGTGTGATTTTCTTCTGAGTGGTCAGAAGAGTAAGAATATTCTTGAGCGAGTCCCCTAAGGGTGTGAACGTTCGAAGGCGCTTTACTTCTCCACTTTTAGGCAATGGAAGGTTTGAAGACTGTGCTTGAAAAGGGGAGTAGTTTCTCCTCTGTATAAGCATGTTCTAAATGCCTTTCTGTCCTTGTAGTATCAAGGAAACATCCTCCTCTTTCTTTTTATGGACCCTCCGGGGGTTGTTTCCATAAGATCTAGATTGGATGTGCTCAGCAACTGCTTTAAGAGCAGCTAGGTCTTGAATCTTACCAGACTTCAATTCCATCTCAGTCATTTCTCCTTGTTTAATCATTTCAGAGAATGGTTTACCGATACCGGCTAAAACTCTCTCATAGAAAGGAGCTTTCTGTATATCTATAAAAGTTATGACCATTTCTGATTCTGTTATGGAAGGAATAACTTGAGCAGGAAGACACCTCCACCTTTGAGCATACTCTTTGAATGACTCATTAGACTGTTTCTTGACCTTGGTAATCTGATACCGATCAAGAGCCATCTGAGATTGAAAACTGTATTAAGTGAGGAAGGCATGAGCTAGCTCTTCCCAGCTATGGATCTTTGAGTTGTCTAATCTGGTATATCATGAACGGGCTTCTCTAGTCAAACTCTTTTGGAACAGCTGCATTCTGATCTTCTCATTTTCCGCATAAGATCCAAGTTCTCCAATGAACACCTTCAAATGTGTATAAGTAAAATGCATTCGTACACATTCATTATAAATGTAAATACAACATTCACACACAAGCATATAACAATTTTAAAAAGCTTGAAATAGCGGCTTAAGCCCTCTTACTGGAGTCCCCAGCAGAGTCGCCACCTGTCGACGTCGGGATTTTTATTTGTCCCTTTTCGTTAGTTGTTCTTTTGGTGTTCTCATGTTAATGTGAGATTTATTTGAAAAAATAAGGGAAAAAGGTCCGACATGTTTAATGTCGACGATTTGACTTTAAGAGTCTCCAGTTGGTGTTTTTAATTGGTTGCACTAATACAACCGAAAAGGTTTGCACATTGACCAAGTGATGTAACACTGCTAAACGGGTCTGTGAAACCGAGATTCATTTGGGTTCGGGGGCTTGATTATGCAGAGGGAAGGTGTTAGGCACCCCCCGACATCCGTGTTACCACAGTGACCACAACTTTTCAAAGAAACTGTTATATGAATGTGTGTGTGTGTGGATCAATGTGCAATTATTTGAAAGTAGTGCGAGGCCTCGTTTGCACCTATATAAAAAGGGTTTGAATTTATAAAAAAATTCAGTTTTAAGCAAGATATAACAATGAAGTTTTGTAAAAAGAGGTTTTTCAAACCCTGTGCTCAATAGGAATTGAGACCTTTTCATACTTCCATTTTATTATTAAAATGTTCGGCTTCTTTGCTTTTATTTTCGAGATGCGAAACATCTTCGAGAGAATAATATACAGCAGTGCCGAACTCCTTATTGGCATGATAGCCATCCAAGGAAATTCAAACATCAGAATAATGTACAAGCCGCTATACGGTTGAAAAATGTCCATCACGGAATCAATCTAGATTCAAGAGATCAATCATGTGATCACATGATTCCTTGGCTCACATGATACTGCAGTTTATATGGAAAGTAGTAAGCAGTTGTATATATATAAAAGTTATAAATATATATATACAGACATGATCAACCACCACGAAGCAACTCCATGGGGAATCAGAAATGTAAATAAAGCAATAAATGCTATCAACCGCCACAAAGTAAACTCTAGGCGAGACGAAATGTAAATAAAGGTGTAAAATCAATCAACCGCTACGAAGTAAACTCCAGGCAGGACGAAATGTAAATAAAGCTATAAAAGGCCACGAAGTAAACTCCAGGCCTGACAGAAATGAAAATAAAGCTGTAAAAGGCCACGAAGTAAACTCCAGGCCTGACAGAAATGTAAATATATATATATATATATATATAAGAGTAGTAAACGCGCTGGATGTAAAATCCAGGCTCATCGGATATATCCGGCAACAATTATATATATACACATATATATATAAAAGCAATAAACGCTCCGGATGTAAAATCCAGGCTCATCAGATATGTCTGACAACAATTATATATATATAAACAAATAAACGCTCCAGACATAAGTCTAGGCTCAATCGAGGCATAACTCAATAATGTTAGTCCATATATAAATATATACATATATAAGTATATATATATATATATACAGACAAAAATGTTAACCATGGACCGAAGTTCGAGCAAACGCACACAACACGACTCTCAATGTGTAGAATAGTGTGTGCAAAGATGAAGAGAAAGGCTTTATAGAGTGTGAGAAGGCTTACAGTGGGATACCAATGCAGACTTCTATGACTCTATATGGATAAATACTCAGCTCCTGCCGGTAAATGTGTAGCTATATGTGAGCTAATAGGTGTTTAAAAAAGAGCAAACACTCAATATAGGTGTGTACGGAACAAATTAGGCAGGGCTTCCTTGTCTTTTCTTTTTTTTATGGCTACCCCAAGCCCTCTATTTATAGAAGGGGGAGCCGCAGGTGTACCTACGGTAGCCGCAGTTACACCTGCGGCTGCCCGGGGTCCCCCGAGTTCTGCAGGTCCTGTCATCTTGAAGTACGTGCACTCGTGCACTGTAATGTCCGCTCGAACTTGCAGAACTTCAATCCGAGCATCCGAACGAGGTATATAAGACCTTATTCGGGCTGCTTGTGTCGAGAGTTACACAATGACATGGATTAGAGGTTGTAAAAAGTCAGGGAGAGGGGACCATGCCCATGGTCTTCAAGCTTCAAATTCTATTCGGTGTGCTGCCACGCGTATTAGTCACTTGGGATTGGAACTTCTTAGTTCTTGTAGGACATTGTTATATGTATATATGTATGAAGTGTTGAGAAGATGCACAGGTGTTGAGGTAGCAAGATGAAGTGTGACTCCTCACCGTGGTTATCACCGGTTTGAGTTGAAAGCTGATGTTGCCCAAGGTTACATCTGAGATTAGACTGCTGCAAGTGTTGAATGTCACAAGGTCATCTGTGAGAATGCATGTCTGCCCGGTGTTAGCTCTGGGTCTGAAGTATGATTGCCTAGACGGTAGGTCTGATTGAAGCTGATAGCATGTAGTTGAAACAAGCATTTCCGGAGTTATCGCCGGAACTGCAACAACATTCCTTGGTGTTATCGCCAAGGACGAAACTCAGGGTTATCTCCGAGATTGGAACTGATCCTTCTGGTGTGTTCCGAGGTTGGAAATGATGTTCCTAGTGTGTGTTCTGAGTTTGAAAATGATGTTCCCGGTGTGTGTTCTAGGTTTGAGACTGAACTTCCGGTAGTATCCAGAATGGATGTGAGCTGTCTTCCACGGTTATATCCGGAAGACGAATCTTCCCTCCTGCAATGTTAGTAACAGGAGTGCAGAAAATTTTGAGTGTCTACACCCTTATCTTAACATATTTAAGATTAGGAAAACTCCTTGTCCATAACTTTTATGGAGTCTTGGGGCTAGATTTTGAGGTTACCTTTTTCGTAGATATGCAACCATTTCTAGGACATGACCCTTGAGGGATACTGGAATGTCGGTAAAATCATTATGGACCGCATCATGTCCAACAAGGTATGATTTTTCCTTTCAGATACATCAATCAATTATTGCGTATCAGGAGGCGTCCATTGTGAGAAAACCATTTGAGATGATTTAGAAACTTATTGCACAAGTATTATTTCCTCGATCTAATCAAAGAATCTTAATACTTTTCAAATTAGTTTTACTTTTTAATTCTTTGAACATTTCAAATAATGCATACTTGTATTTCATCAAATACAAACATTCAACTCTTTAAATGATCATCTTCTTTTCTTATACTAGTTTGTTCAATTTGCAAAATTATTTTCACGTAAGTCAAGTATACAAAATCCATTAAGTAATATTCCAATTCTATACAAAATATTATTATTATAAATAGAACAACAATTGTTCTTAAATATAATACCAAAGATTTCATTGTCCAACAATAAAATGGAAATAATGTTTCCAACGACAACTGGAATACAATAACAACTTATTGACTTAATAGATTTGTCCGTAGGCAGTGCTAAACTATAAGTTTCTATGTCTAATGTAGCAACCTTTGCTTCATTTCCCACACATAGGATTACTTATACTTGTTTAGTTTTCTACTTCTACTTTGTCCCTTCATAAATCTATATTTATGATAACCAAAGTCGGTATTCAATACCCACGTAAAACCTTGACCTAAAGAAAATTTTATTTTTAAATCATGAACAAAATTATATTTATAACCGAAACTTCACTAAGCTTCTTTGGTTAGTCTCTGCAAGATGCTTCTCGCAGTTTCTTTCCAGTGTCCAGGCTTATTGCAATGGAAGCAAACTCCTTTGCTATTCGTATCAGTTTTGTTCTTATTATCCTTTGTTTTTGCCTTTCTAGTTACCTTCTTTGAATCGTTCTTCTTTTCAGAAGAGCCTTTGGCCCCTACTAGTAAGACATGGTCTTTCTTGGTTTGAAAGTGACTCTCAACATTTTTCAACATGTTAAGCAAATCAGCGAGGTTGATATCTAGCTTGTTCATATGAAAATTTCACAACAATTGTGAAAGGAGTCCGGGAGTGAGTGCAAGATCAAATCTTGGCTCAACTCTCCATCTATGACAAAACTCGTTATCCTAATTGATCAATCAAATTGATTATGTTAAGGACTTTTATCTGTACTGTACTGTCATTGGTCAATCTAGATCGGAAGAGTTCCTTAGATATCTAATATCTATTAGTCCTACTTTCCTCACCATCAACTACTTGATGTACAGGAATATAGTAAGAACATTCATAGTTTCATGCTGACGCTGAAGCTCATTACTCATGGATGCAAGCATGATGCATTGAGCCAACTGTGCATCATCTTGCCACTTTCTAAAAGTAGCAATCTCTTCCTCAGAGGCATTGTCTACAACCATTGCGAGGATAAAGCGACAAGGACATAAGATAGCTTTTCAGCCGAGAGAACTTTTCTCAATTTCCTTAACCAATCTTTTTAATATGGTCCAGTTAAATAACATCTAATATGCTTCGCAATGATAGTAATTTAGACATTGTAAAATTCTGTAAATGAATTTGTAATTAACAATATTTTAGCATACATTCTTTTATTAATTACCAACAAAAATTTGGTCTTGTTTTAAATTGGTATCTCCCATTATTTTCTTCAAACTATATTACCATCACTCATATAGTTCGGCAAAATCTAATTAAAGATTTGCTAGTGAGAATAAGAATCACATTTCAAATGTATATAGCCTTGCGGTGACACAACAAACTATATATAAATAAATAGGTAGACAACTCTTGTCAATTACATCAACTATGCAACTCCTTGTATTTTGCCTCTTAGATTATTTTGATCAAATGGTGGCACATCCGAATCAAAATTATCCAAGTTAAGTCCAACCTAGCACTCCATATATTCAAAAAAGAAAAATATTGTCTTTGTGGTGACACAACAAAACAATATTGTTCAATTTTCTTTATAAGCATCAAATGTGATAAATTAACATCTTAAATACTTAATAGTCGCCTTGTGGTGACACAACAAACTCATATTAAATATTTAATACTCTATTAATTTTTATCATGCTAGAAGGCGACGTTCGATATTCCAAATATCTTTGAACGCTTAGGACTTAATATAAAAATTTGAGGGGTTTGTTATTAATTTGTCTCATCTTTTTTAGCACGCATGCACATATATATATAAAATACGCGTCATATTAATGAACATGTGAAGCATGTTTGCATAATATAATATATATATATATATATATATATATATATATATATATAGTATAAGCATGCACATATAGAATACTATATTCTACCCGGATTGATTATGGACTTTATTCTAGTTTGGTTCACTAGAGCCACCAAGTGAACCAAAAGGTTAAACCCTAGGGGTGCAAGAATTAATATTTAAATATAACTATTACATTTAAACCCGGGCTCCATTACAAATGGGTCTTCAAGCGCTCCTTGCTCCTTAATCTCTAATTCTTCAAAATTAATTATAACTATTCCTATTACAAAACTATTTTAAAATAAATAGAAACCTTGATCAGTAATCAAGGGGAAATACATAGGAGGAAGATAGAATTTACATTAAAAAAAATTAGAGAAGACGAGGTACGCAGACCCCATTTAATAAAACTCATACATTCATGCATCCAACTAAAATAAAATCCAATCACATTGGTCAATAGTTCATAATCAATCACATTTATTATCATACACATCACCATATGCATCAATAAATAACATTCATCTCATGAATAATAAATATTTAATATATATATATATATATATATATATATTGATATCATTTGATGGGCAAATTTAGTTAGTATAAAATCTAATTTTGAATCAAAATAAACTCCTTTATTTTAATCCAAATTTAAATCGAAATAAACCTCTTTTATTTTAATTTATCCTATTTTGAATAAAATAAACTATTTTATTTTAATCAAAATCTTTAATTAAAATAATCTCATTTATTTTAATTAATTATGGAATCCAATTCCAAGTAAAAAAAAAACTCCTTTATTAAAGGAAACACAGATTCTCTTTCCTATTCACAAATAAACTCCTTTATTTTGAATAATATGAAATCTTATTCCATATCTAAATAAACTCCTTTATTTAAGGAAACATGGATTCACTTTCCTATTCACAAATAAACTCCTTTATTGTAAAAAATATGGAATCCAATTTCAACTCCAATTAGTTATCATGGAATCCAATTCCAACTCTAATTAGTTAGCATGAAATTTAATTTTAAAATTAAAATAAACTTTTATTTTAAGATTAAACGAAAATGAAAGAAGAAGAATCATACCCTTGAAGATTCGAGTTTCCTCAGGTACAAGTTCACCTCCAATCTTTTTCGCGTTCAACTTGAATCCTCCGGGTTTGATTCCTTCATTTGATCAACGTTAGCCATCCAATTGTTTGGCCTCTAGAGGTGATCCACCAAGGAAGAAGAAAGATTCAAGAAGATGGGTGTTTGGCAAAACCCTAGTTTTTCTATCTCTCATAGAAAGTGTGTACTCTCCCAATTATTGGAATTACGTATTCACGTGTTTGAGAAAGTGTCAACCACCTTACCCATAATAAGACTCCTCTTATTTATAGATGTAGGCAACCCTCCTTAACAATTAAGGAATTGAGTTTTATTTTAATTAATTAAACTCCTTTAATTAATTAGGCTCCTAATCTTATTAGGAATAATTAATTAAACTATTTTAATTAATTAGTCTCCTAATACTATTAGGAATATATGAGAGTACTTTTATTAATTAATTCCCAAACTCCTTTAGGAATTAAATAATAATAATAATAATAATAATAATAATAATAATAATAATAATAATAAGACTCCTCTTATTACTTTATATTTAATATTTCCAAAATATTAAATAATAAATATTAAGCTATTTAATTTATTCTCTCACCATAGATTAAATTAAATATACTTAACTTATTATTACGATTATGTCATTAACTTCTTAAATAATTATTCTTCCTTTTATGGTGTGACCCTTTATGTTCCCCCCTATATTAAACCTATTGTGAATAAATCAATTAGAACAATTCTAATCTTATTTAAATAAATAAATTAAACTATTAATTTATTTAAATAAATAATATTTATTCTACAATAGGGATAGTCCTCCCTAGCGATCAACGACTTTCCAGATAATATAGATTTCAAAATTAATCATAAAAGAACCTTTGAGTAAATAGTTACCATACAATTCAATCATTCAACCATACAATGTCCCAATTAAATATAAGACATGGAATTACTGTCAAGTCTTATTTTATTTAATTATATGTATTTCGATTCCCAAATGCACAACTCCAAATAATGCAAATTAGAAACTCCTTTCTAATTTCATTCTGCCTTGGCCAAGCACTAATGGGTTGTGATTTATCGAATCACATAGGACATTTCTCTTCTTTTACTATAAGTGGTAGATTCTTAATTGATCATACAGTATCTCCATGTATAACTTCTTATAGCCAAGCATACCCTTTGACCCTAAGGGTCTTAAGGAATAAGTCAAAGTATAACTCATCATACACAAGATACTATGATAATCTCAAGTCCAAGGATCACTTGTACTACTATCACTATAGGAATTCCTATTGACAGGCAAGTAAAACTCCATTAGGTATTCTTTAGCGAACCACGTTCAGTGAACTTATTCTCTAATAAGCACCTACATACTTGCTTTAGTGTATCTAAACAAATGATCATGAGATCAATCATCCTCATCCAATGAGCAAGCAACGTATGTGCCAATCTATTCGGATTCACTAATCCCCAATTTAGTAATCCAACGATTGGGAACTATTTTAGTTTTAAGCTTTCTAAGAATTTAGATCTCATTAGAATGATCATCATCATTATTCTAAAAGCATTGCTTAAAACTATGGGTTTATCACATATTATAAAATAGCATCATGTAGATAATTAAAAGCCTTTAATAAATTAATACTTTTTATTAATAAATGAATAAGATTGTTACAAAGTATATGCTTTATCATTAAACATGATTGGCTTGTGTGCATACTACTTTCAGATATATTAAAGCAATTTACATTAGTTATATATCTTGTATAAATGGAATCTAAAATGCTTATATATATATAAATGATGCGAGACATACGTGTTATTAGGAGAAGGACGAATCTGAATAAGAATCCGATCATCTGGATTAGTAGGGGCATTGGGCACATGATTAGGCCCCCTACCCAAGCCGCGCTTTTTCTGCGCTGCTTCAGAAGCCATCTATATATTACAAATTCTAAGATGTTAGTATGAGTTATATTTGATTACATGTATATATGAATATAAAATGACAATAATGACAGGAAATTGCATTTACATAGTTAAGTACACAAACATGACAGAGATATAAAGATGTTAGTATATATATAAAGAACAAGGATCAAGAGCATTCCCCTTAAATAGCATTCATCCTTAAATAGCACTCCGTTATTAAAACTACGTCATTTTGGAGTTTCTTTTAAAAAATAAATGGGGCCGCCAATGCTATTTAAGGGGAATGCTCTTGATCCTTGCTCTATATATAAATATAAAATGACAATAATGATAGAAAATGCTTAACATGTAATGTTAAACATATATTTCATTTGTTCAAGTGTCAATGTTTGATTCAGAATCATCTTGTATATGTATTGCAGATTCATAACCATCATCTGCTTCAGATTCAATGTCAGATTTAGTCAATAACACTTCCTCCTCAATATCAATGTCATCTGACACAAGTATTGACTCATGATCTAATTTATGTGGTTCCTCTCCACCATCTAACTGGATTACTTCATTGTCGTCCTCCACATTTATTATAGTTTGTCTATGAAGCATCTGCTCTTGGTAAATCTCCCGATTAACTACTTCTACCCGACTGCGCGCGGGAGTATGAATTACAACTTGCCAATCTTTAGGTGGTCTATCCCTTTTCCTAACAAGACTAGGAGTGTAGTATACTTGTACTATTTGAGTTGGTAAAACAAATGGTTCATTGGAGTACGTATACCTATGGAGGTCAATATCGACGATTCCATGTCTGCCAACACGTATCCCTTTTTCTAAATCAAACCAACGACACTTGAACAAGTTAATATGACCCCCGTACTAGCCCTTGTATGACAACTCTACGATTTCCTCCAACTCCCCATAAAAGGCATGAACAAGCTCATTGTAACAATCTCCTTGGACACACACTCCAGAGTTTATTGTTCTTTTACCGCGCCCATATGCCTTTGTATGAAATTCAAAACCATTTATTTTGTAACCATTGCGGCTGACTTGGTCCCTGTCTGGTCCCATAGCTAGGACTTGTACATTAACCGGAATCGTTGATCCCTCAGTCAAAGCCTACAAAAACTCCATCTTATTAAATGAAGTCATAGTTAATATGGAGTGTATATATATATGTCGTGCTTAAGAAATTGAACTTACTTTGTCCTTTAGCCAAAGTGCAAATTTTTTATCACGATTGATTTGAATATCTTTATCAGTTATGCCGGGATACTTCACTTTTAACTCGTCATCGTACAATCTATACAATGTTATAAACATTAACATATTGGAATGTATATTACATGTTAAAAAAAGTTAAGGGATAAATTTTCAAGTCTACATGTGTACCTCACAAATTCGTCAGTCTCCTCGCAATTAAGGAGAATGTAAGTATGTACAACGCGTAATTCTTGCTCAGAGAGGAATATACGCTTCCCTTTTCCATAAGCGCGACCCGATAGACCAAATACAGAAAGCCGACCATTTAGTTCAACATTTCCCCCATCATTATGTCTCAAGACTCGATTAGCCTTTGTCAAGACTTCGTCAGGAAAATAATCTGAGACAAACGTAGATATCTCATCAAAACTTTATGCCTCACATATCGACCCTTCGACATGAGCTCTATTCTTCACCTTCCTCTTAAGGTTTCCCATCATCCTCTCATAAGGGTACATCCATCTATATTGAACTGGACCCCCAACACAAACTTCATAGGGAAGATGGATTTGGAAATGCTCCATGGAGTCAAAAAAACCAGGTGGGAATATTTTTTCCAGTTTACACGTGATCTCTATGATGTTCTTCTCAAGTACAGACATGTCCTTCTCATTTAATGTTTTTGAACATAAGTATTTGAAGAAATGACTAAGATTCATCAAAGCATCCCATATTGGTTTATCAAGCAGATCCCGAAATGCTAGGCATAAGTCTCTCCATGAACACCGGACAATCATAACTCTTAATCCCTTGCAATTTCCCACCCATATCACACCTTGCAATGTTTGACGCATATCCATCTGGTAGTTTCAGAGACTTAACCCATATGCACACGTCTTCAACTTTCTTTTTGGACAATGTATACCTTGCATGCGGTTTGACAATCTTACCATTATGAGATTCATAAAGTTCTAATTTAGGACGCTTACAAATATCTTTCATGTCCAAACGTGCTTTATCATTATCTTTTGTCTTCCCCGTAACATTCATCACGGTGTTAAACACATTGTCGAACACATTCTTCTCAATATGCATCACATCTAGATTATGACGAATCAAATTTGTAGACTAATAAAGCAGTTCCAAAAAGATGCTTCCCCGAACCCAGTTATGAGATTCGCCAAACCCATTGATTATGTTTGTGGCATCAATCTTACCAAATAGGATGACCGGCAATCGCATCACACGGTCTCGCATCTCCTTTCCTGATAATCGCGGTGCAGGCATATCATTGTCTACTTTCCCTTTCCTGAAGTGTTCTCTATTTCTTCGAAACGGGTGATCTACCGGTAAGAACTGACGATGATAGTCAAACCAGCAAGGCTTTCGACCTTTTGATAGAATGAAATACTTTGTATGCTCCATAAAATACGGATAAGCCAACTTCCCATGTGTACTCCATCCAGCTAACATACCATAAGCTGAGAAGTCACTTATAGTCCACATAACCGTTGCCCTAAGGTTGAAATTTATTTTCGTTGCAACATCCCAAGTCTGTACTCCATCCTCCCACAATACCTTCAACTCATCTATAAGAGGTCTCAAGTAAACATCTAAATTCTTTCCAGGACTCTTAGGACCAAGAAACATAAGTGAAAGAAACAAGTATGGTCGTTTCATACACATCCATGGAGGCAAGTTGTACGGAGTAACAATCACAGGCCAACATGAGTACGGAACAGCTTAGTTGCCAAATGGGTTGAAACCATCGGTGGACAATCCAAGCCTCACATTTCTAGGTTCCAATGCAAACCCAAGATGTGCTAAGTTGAATTCTTTCCAAGCCTGCCCATCTGTGGGATGATTTAGTTCTCCATCTTTAGCTGTAGATTTTGCATGCCAACTCATATGTTCAGCTATTCTTGAAGACATGTACAATCTTTTTAGCCGATTTGTTATTGGAAAATACCTTAGAATTTTAAATGGTATAATTAATTTTTTTGTAGTCACACCCTTTTTATTAGGCCTAAACCGGTCATGACTGCAAAACGTGCACCTTTTCATCTGTTCTTTTCCCTTATAAAACAAAAAAATTTAAATGTTCGCAATTACCCGACCAACAAAAAATTTTTGCCAGAGTCTTCCCTCTAATATGGACTAGCCACATGCACGACGACATGCATATATGGTCATTTCTAGGCACCCAAGACACAAACCAAGAGAAATATACAAATTCCCAATATAATAAGACCAAAACAATTAGATATCTACATCAAAGTTCAAGTAATTTATATCTTTCTGACCCTATAATTTAGATATTCTTTTATACTAACAATAGATCAGAAATATTGGATATTATTCACTAAACTTGGGCAATATACTTACACGCCACATTCAGTAAAATTCACTGAAGGGTATCCAGCTAATTAATAAAACCCATGACAGTTAGTTTATGAGAAGAGTATGTTTTATAGCCAAGTCTCACATCTTTTAACACTTGATTCTAAAATCAACATTATTATCAGTGATTGACAATTGACAGCAATGTTGAAAGAAAGATAAGTCATGCAATTCGAAACTTTGTTGCAACCTAGTAACTAATCGGATAATCGTACTTTCTGAAGCATACCTTGTCGCAATATCTTAGTTGTTATTTTAGTCAAAGAATGACATTATTCTTTGGGGATTTAGTAAAAGCTTCAACATCAACTCCCAATGTCATCTCTCTTTTTGTTCATATATAAATATATATATATATATATATATATATATATGTGTGTGTGTGTGTGTGTGTGTATTTTCAAATTAAGACTAATATTTGAACTTGAGATTAGAGAGCTGATATTTCCAAGAACAAAAGTTCCATTTCCAGCTCAAATGATGCAATTACAGAATTGTACTGTGTATTAAATATCGTAAATTGCACTGAAGATGGTAAATTTTTCATCTATGATTAGTGCGATTCGGCTTCATTAGTTTAAACTTTGATAAAGGAACTATTTTGATACTAGTAGTCTTGAGATATAATTGGCTATATTTAGGTTTCAATTATTAGTGATTGTCATATAGTCTCTTTTTGAGGGATTTCTTATCTTTTCTAATTATTTTTGATGATTCACTGTCCTCTTCTTTTAGTATCTTTATCTATTTAATAAATTTTTCATTTTTTCTTTTAACAGAAAATTAATTTTGTAAGAGAACACCTTGTACTTGTTGGAGTTGCATTTAAACACTGGGTTTGGCAAAGGTGAAAAATAATCTTATTTTGCTTCAGTGTTTATTCAAAAATTGATGTGGGTAATTCTTAGTAAGAAGAACATTGTCATGTTGATTGATGAGCTACAACAGTTCTTAAGTTAATCTAGTGACGCAATTGATGATTTCAGTTGGGAGGCAAACGAATTGGGATAGTTGGACTAGGAAGTATAGGCCTGAAAAATGCAAAGAGGCTTAAAGATGGAATACCAATGATATATAATAGACCACATTCAAGTACAGCAATTACACACCACATTCCAGAATAAAAATTAGGTCTTTAAATCACAAGTAATTCAATAGTATGTAATCACAAGCAATTACACATCAGAATTCATGAATAAAAATTAGGTCTTTAAATCAAAGCAATTACACACCACATTCAAGAATAAAAATTGTAAAGTTTGGAAACCCAATCAAATCAAATGGCTACTTGAAGAATTTAACAGTATTTAATCTAATCTAATATAAGATATAAATACCAGTGCTTGGTAGTGGCGGCGGCTGGATGGTGGCGGCGGTGGACCAGTGGTGCGGTCTCAGCTTCTCCTTCTTCTCTTCTCCCCCTTTCTCCCTCTTCTCTCTATTCTGAGCTCCCTCTTTTTTTTTCTTCTATCTGCTATGTCGAGCGAATGCCTGATACTAATTACATTAAGTTTGATCAGCGACCGCCATCAGTGACCATAGGCGATCATTAATTTTTAATGACATGGACTTATCAGCGATCGCATGCGGTTGCTGATGTTAAGTGGTCGTACAAAACCTTCGCACCAACATTTCCTGCCAAATTTTGGGAGGTAAATTTTTTCTAGCGACCGCATGTGGTCGTTGATATTAAATAGCGACTGGATTAAATCATGGTCGTAGATGACGATTGCTATTACTAATATCAGCGACCGCACATGCAGTCGCTGATAGTATTGGTAGCTGTTAGGCCTTTTTCTTGTAGTGTTATTCATTGGCATTTATTATGCTATTTTTATTCATTACTATTTCAAGTGAGCATTTATTTTGCTCACTCATGCATATATATAATTATTGCAGCTAAGGTTGAGAAGGTCGATGATCCTACCACTAGCAAGGGAAAAAGGAAAATGAACAAGTGATGAAGACTTGTAATTTATTTAATGTCATGATGATAGACTTTAGTTTTAATGATGTGATATAATTATTTTATTTTCGCAGTTAATTTCTGTTAAAGGTTAGATAACCTGGGAGACTTATGGATTTATTGATGTAACCCTTTTAATGGGAGGATTTATGGTTTAAATTCTATTATATTTGGGTAGTTAGATGTGAATGTATGAAAAGTGAACACCAAGTCTTGTGGGAATGAAGTACCTAGATTTGGGGGTGTCACATGTTGGTATCAAAGCCTTAGGTTATGAACCTTAGGTGGGGAAAAGCCTTATAAAGTAACCTTATAGAATATTGAAAAGATAGTAGTGATAAACTCTTATCAAGTTTTAAGAAAGAAGTAATAAAACACTTTATCTGCTTATGTGGTTGCAACATATGTTCTCTTGAGTGTCGAGTAGTAATGATTAGTAATAAAATCTTAAAATTTTGTTGTCAGGATGGCTACTGTAGGAGAATCCTGTCAGGCTAGGGAGGAAGGGTCCCAGATTCCTAGAGAGGAGGAGCCTCGACATATTCAGGTGGTTTAGGAACAACTACTGCCACGGGAGGCTTCTCCGTTGGTCATAGTGGTTGAGAAGGAGAGGTTACATGATGAGGATGATGAGGTAGAGATGGATGAGGAGGATCCCGTGGAGATACCACAATCGGATGGGGATGAGGAGGACGAGGAGGAAGAGTTTCCACCAAACTCTATCGTTGCCCGTATATACAACGAAATACACGACCGCAATGTGGAATTGCAGGATAAAGACAAGGAGTTAGAAGATATAGTAGATGAACAGTTGACCTTGATGGCGCAGAAGGACGACGAGATCTAAGATCTAGATTGACATCTAAGTAATGTCGAATGGAAGCTGATTCACACTGAAGGAGAGAACAAGCAAATAATAGAGGAGATTGCAGAGCTGAAGAACAAATTAAAAGAAGAGTCTACTAAGAAGGCAGGAGCCGAAAACGCATATGAGGAAGCTTCTCAACGAGCCAGGGTAGCAGAGAGAGAGGTACAAGTAAAGAAGATCAAGAATGAGGAGATGAATAGCGTTTTCAACAGCGTTGTAAACCGAGCTCAAGACCAAATCATGTAATATCCGATTCAGTTCGAGACGTTGCCATGGTACATGTTAGACCGCCGAATAATGTTCCGTATAATGCAAGGGAGCGTCGTAAGGCTATGCAGCATTTTAGTAGGTCAACATAAGAAATGTAATTATTGTGTGATTAATGAGTAAATAAGATGTAAATCCCAGGAATTATATAACCAATGGGATATGATGATGATGATGTTATCCTGAAACTTTTACAGTTCAAGAAAGTAATGTAGATAGCAGGTACGTTATCATGACTATGTTTTTTTTAAAAGATGATGAATAAATAAAAGTTACTATTTATTCAAGATATTGTGTGCTATGTGGTAAATTTTTGTGATGTGCAAGTTGTATATTTAATACTTAAAGGATTGAATAATAATCTAATGAGAATATTTTAACAGAAAATGCCTCCAAGACGTCAACCATGACAAAGGACCCCTGAGGGATCTACCAATAACAACAATGTTGAGGCTAACCCCATTCAGCAGTTAGTAACATTACTGATGGGAGCATTACAGAATCATCCATAGAGTCAAGCTACGACATTTAAGGACTTCAATGCGATTGGGCCAGCAGAATTATGTGGGTCTATGAATCCGATTGAGGCACAGACCTGGATCATGGAGATACAAAAAGTTTTCAATGTTGTTAGAGTAGGTGAGAATTAGAAGACTGCTTTGACAAGAAAATCTGTAAAATTTATTTGGACGGAAAAGTGCAAAGTGAGTTTTAAGGAATTGAAAAAGAGGCTTAGTATGGGACCTGTGTTGTCTTTACCAGATAATACAGGAAACTTTGTGGTGTATAGTGATGCCTCACATAAAAGATTGGGTTGTGTCCTTATGCAGGACGATAAAGTTATTGCGTATGCATCAAGGTAATAAGGTAACAAAAAGACTATGAGAAAGGGTATCCGACTCATGACCTAGAGTTGGCAGCAGTAGTATTTGCTCTGAAGATATAGAGACACTATCTTGATGGAGAGAAATGTGAGATCTACACAGACCATAAGAGTTTGAAGTATATTTTCACACAGAAAGACCTGAACATGCGTTAAAGGAGATGGTTGGAGTTGACATAAGATTATAACTGCGATATATTTTATCATCCAAGCAAAGCAAATGTGGTTGCAGATGCCTTGAGTAGGAAAGGTCGTGAGAAGTTGATGTTGTTAACCAACCAGGAGGAGCTCATTTCAGCAATGGCAAGATTAGAGTTGGAAGTAAGATTTCCAAATGAATCTGATGAAAGATTGTACCTGATGGAAGCTAGTCCAACTTTAGTGGACACGGTAAAGAATGCTCAACTACAAGATGAGGAATGCAGAAAAATAAAGGAAAGTATGGTCGAGGATAGTGAGATGAAAAACAAGGTTGATACTGAAGGAGCGCTGAGATTCGAGGGACGAATTTGGGTTCCAGCAGTAACAGATATTAAAGAAGAAATCTTACCAGAAGCTCATAACTCAAGATATTCGATTCATCTGGGAAGTACAAAAATGTATCAAGATTTTTGGCGACATTTTTGGTGTCTGAATATGAAAAGAGACGTTGCAGAATGTGTTGCAAAATGCTTGACATGTCAGAGAGTAAAGGCTGAGCATCAAAGATCAAGCGGATTACTTCAACCGTTGGGCATACCGGAATGGAAGTAGGAGTATATCACAACGGATTTTGTGGTAGGTCTTCCAATGACTCAGAAAGGATACGATGCGATATAGGTAACAGTGGAAAGATTAACGAAATCAGCATACTTTTTGCCAATAAAGATTAGATTTAATCTTGATCAGCTGGCAAAACTATAGGTCAAGGAGATCATCTCGAGACATGGAGTTCCAGTGTCAATTGTATCAGACAAAGATCAGAGATTCACATCAAACTTCTGGAAGAGACTACAAGAATGCATGGGAACAAAACAGAAGATGAGTACGGCATATCATCCGCAAACCGATGGTCAAAGTGAACGAACAATCCAGACGTTAGAAGATATGCTTAGAGCATGCATCATGGATTTCAAAGAAAACTGGGACGATCATCTACCATTGGCCGAATTTACCTATAATAATAGTTTCCATGCAAGCATTGGCATGCCGCCATACAAGGCATTATACAACAGGAAATGCAGAACTCCACTATGCTGAGATGAAGTTGGTGGACGTCAACTGTTAGGATCGGAACTAGTACAACAAACCGCTAAAATTATTAAACTCATCAAAGCAAGACTGATAGCTGCTAAGTATATAAAGAAGAAGTATGCTGATCAACACAGGCAAAATCGCGAATTTGACGTGGGAAATTTTTTTTCCCTAAAAGTTTCTCCTTGGAAGGGGAAAATTCATTTTGGCAAGAAAGAAAAGTTAAGTCCAAGGTTCATTGGACACTTCGAGATACTACGAAGAGTGGGAGAATTAGCATACAAAGTTGTTTTACGTCCAGAATTAGAACATGTTCACAACATTTTTCATATGTCGGTGTTGCAACCGTATAAACCCGATTACAAACATGTGATCGAATATAAACCGTTATAGTTCAATAAAGATTTATCTTATGAAGATGTTCCTATCCAGATAGTCGACAAGAAAGAACAAGTGCTCAGGAATAAGGTGATACCTTCTGTGAAGGTGATATGGAGAAACCACAATATCGAAGAGGCTACGTGGGAACTTGAAGATGAAATGATGAAGAACTACCTTGAGTGATTTGTTTAATCTGTGTCTTCGATTCTGGGGACAGAATCTTTGTAAGGGGGGAAGAATGTGATGAATGAATTATTTGAGTTGTGATTCTGGTAACAGAATTCTTGTAAGGAAGGAATGATGTAACAATCCAAGATTTTATTTGTAATTTGAAATATTTATTAAATTAAATAAATATTTTATTTATGTGGTTTTTATTAGTAGGTATTTATGAATTAAATTTATTAGATAATACTCTAATTTAATTTAATATTTATAGAGTTGTTTTCATAATTTAACTTAATAGTTAGAGAGTTGTTAAAGATAACATGAAATGATATATTGTTGTTTTAATTTAATAATTTAAAATGATATGGTAATTATTAATTAAAATTATAATGAGATTATAATTTTGGGATATTTGGATTAAGTGGGAAATTTATTTAGTATGTTGTAATAAGTTTATTTAAATAAGATTGGATATGGAAATCCAAATAAATAATATGGGACTATAAACTATAGTATAAATAATTTATTAAAATAAATTAAAGTAGTTTTAAATTGATTTACCAAAACAAGGCTTAAAGATATTAAGTCTTTATTTTTAAAAGTGTTTTGCCAAACAAAGCCTTATGGCTTTTGAATTTTGAATTTGAATTATAATAAATAATATAAATAAAATAAATAAAAATATAAATAAAATATATTAAATATTTTATAACTGATATATAATTATTATAATAATTATAAGGCAGTTTCATACGTTTTGGTGCATCTGTTTTATTCTTATGTAAAAGGTCTAGTATTGGCTTAAGAGTAGAGGAGAAGAAGAATACAGAGAAAAGAAAATATAGAGAGTTTAAGAGAAAAGTTCTGTGATTCCAAAACAATTTCTATGTTTTAGTAAGAATTGTTCAAGTAAGTGAAGGTATACTTCTAAAACCTTAATATTATATGTATGAATATTTTATATTCACGAGTTTTACGTTTTCTGTGAATTCAAGTTGGGTGAATTGTTATTATATAAACTGAATTGTTGAAATTGTGTGTAATTACGATGTTAGAATTAGCATTTAGACAAGAAATTAGTGTGTTAATTAAGTTAAAAAGGAATAAACTAATTACAGTGGCTAAATGTATATATATGGCTTGTGAAAGTACCAAATTTGATAGTTACTTTGTAAACTAATATGTAAATTAAGCCTTGAATATGTTAATTCAGTAAGAAACGAAGAGAACATAGTTTTAATGAGTTCATTTGGTGTATAATTGTGAACCCAATAGTAATTTTTGTGAAGAATGTCAAAAATGGAGTTTTTGTACAAAAACTTGGAATTTAAGGATTTAAGTTAATTGAAGTTATTGTTTAATTGTTCTAAGATATCATATAGGTGAGGAACCATGTATATATCAGTTTTATATCAATTGGGTATGTTTAATTTACTATTTTATGGGTGAAATTCATGATAGTTGGGCTAAGCAGTCTTTGAAATAGATCATGAAGTTTCTATCTCAGGCACCAAATAAGACGGCTGATCACCGGTGTCAAGGCCGTAAATCAAGCAATTGGGCGATCGCCCCTGTGCTTAAGTATGGGCGTAAATGCGCCATACCTACGATCGAGAGGCGATGGCGCTCATTACTTATGCATACTTTGAACACCTATTATAACCTAGTCTAATGATATATTAATGTGACAAACATGTAATGAAGAAATTAAAACAGAATTATATCATGTAATTAGTAATTCTAAAGTTGTAAAAAGATTAGTAAGTTATAAGAGCGATATGTTATGATTTAATGTACACATGAGTAATGAATAAGTGTTTTGAAGTTAACACTTATGATTTCTTAAATGCATATGGTATAACTAAAAGTGAGTTCTATTTTGGAAAGTGGATGTTAGTATATCTAATAAATATTGTGATTCTAATAATCTGTATAGGTGAACATGAGTTGTAATTTATAGCTTACATACGAGGCAAGTTCCTTACCCTAAACTTTAATTGAGCAAGTTCTTTTATCCTTAAACTTTATTTGAGCAAGCTCTAACCCTAACTTTATTCAAGCAAGTTTTGAATTCTAATAATTGTTGATTTATTCTAACTTGTTTATAGTTAAGCAAGTTTCTTTAGTTTCATTCTTTTATAGTGAATACAACTTCTTGAACTCTAATGTCTAATATTGAGCCGTCATATTTCATTTACTTTGCGCAAGTTATTATCATATTGAACAAGCTTTGTTTCCAGCTTGTTATTAGTTAATGCATGTTTAGTAATTCAATTTCTTATTTGACAGAATCATAGCCTTAGCTTAATATTGTTCAAGCAAGGTTTATTATTTTATTCAATGCTTATATTTTTTTTAGTTATTTTTAAGCATGAGTTTAATGTATAGTTTGTTCACCTATGATTCTTGATCATTTTACATTAAAGTGTTATTGATCACTCGTAGTGCTATTAAGTCTTGTTGATTCAACTAATCCTTTAATTGATGATTGTGAAACTCTAAATTACCCATGAAGCTTATCCAAACCAAACTTTCTTTGGTGTGGACTTGTACTCTAAAACTGAGAAGAACAACCCTATTATAGAGGAGTTATTTTACGCAATGCGTTTAGATGTTTGTGTATAATACATGGTACAAAGGACTGATCACCCTAAGTAATAGAAGTCCCTTCAGTATTACTATTTAGGTTAAAGTTAAGAGATTATTTGTAACTGTGGACATAGTTTGTGGTCTTGTGACCCTCAGTTAAATTTTGTATGTTGATACCAGTTTTTGATTATCGTTGACAGAGTATTATTCAACTTTGATGAACTTATTTACTGGCATTTATTATGCTATTGTTATTCATTGCTATTTTAAGTGAGCATTTGTTTTGCTCACTCTTGAATATATAAAGACTTAAGGTTGAAAAGGTCGATGAACCTACCACTAGCAAGGGAAAAGGGAAAATGAACGAGTGATAAAGACTTGTAATTTATTTAATGTCATGATGATATACTTTAGTTTTAATGATGTGATGTAATTATTTTATTTATGCACTTGATTTCTGTTAGAGGTTAGATAACCTGGGAGACTTATTGATTTACTGATTTAACACTTTTAATGGGAGGATTTATGGTTTAAATTCTATTATATTTGGGTAGTTAGATGCGAATGCATGAAAAGTGAACACCAAGTCTTGTGGGAATGAAGTACCCAGATTTGGGGGTGTCACATACATTTAATCAAGTTAATTCCTCACAAATCATGAATTATTTATTTAATTAATAAATAATCAAAATAAACAAATACTTATTTAACAATAAATACATCAACTAACACATCAACTAAAAATATTTATTTAATTCAATAAATATTTGAAATTACATAAAAAAATTTCTAGATTGTTACATCTCTCGCATTTTATCTTTGAGCTCCCATGTAGCCTCTTTAACGTTCTGATTTCTCCAAATAACCTTGAACGATGCTATCACTTTATTTCTCAGGACTTTCTATTTTCGGTCGATGATCTGCACATATTCTTCTACATAAGATAGATCTTCTTCTATTTGGATCGACTCATAGTTTATAACATTTTTATAATCGGGTTTGTATGGTCGTAAAACAAACACATGAAACACATTATGAATATGATTTAATTCAGGAGGTAGTGCTATCTCATAAGTAACTTCATCTACCCTCCTCAGAATTTTGAATGGTCAAATGAATCTCAGACTCAATTTTCCTTTCTTGCCAAAACGTATCATGCCCTTTAAAGGGGACACTTTCAAGAGTATATAGCTTCCTACACTAATGTTTTGTTGTTGACGATGTGGATCATCGTATTTCTTCTGTCGATCTTGAGACGCTTGTAATCGTTCGCATGTAACTCAGATTGTCTTAGTAGTTTGTTGGATTATCTCGGGTCCTAGCACTTGTCTTTCCCCGACCTCATCCCAACACAAAGGTGAAACAATTCAAGATTTTATTTGTAATTTAAAATATTTATTAAATTAAATAAATATTTTATTTATGTGGTTGTTGTTAGTAGATAATTGTGAATTAAATTTATTAGATAAAACTCTAATTTAATTTAATAGTTAGAGAGTTGTTAAAAATAACATGACATGTTATATTGTTGTTTTAATGTTATATTGTTGTTTTAATTTAATAATTTAAAATGGTACGTTAAAATATTAAATTAAATTATAATGAGATTATAATTTTGGGATATTTGGATTAAGTGGAAAATTTATATAGTATGTTGTAATTAGTTTATTTAACTAAGATTGGATATGGAAATCCAAAGAAATAATATGGGACTATAAACTATAGTATAAATTGTTTATTAAAATAAATTAAAGTAGTTTTAAATGAATTTACCCAAACAAGGTTTAAAGATGTTAAGTCTTTATTTTAAAAGTGTTTTTGCCAAACAAAGCCTTATGACTTTTAAATTTTGAATTTGAATTATAATAAATAATATAAATAAAGTAAATATAAATATAAATAAAATATATTAAATTTTATAACTGATAACTTATTATTGTTATTATTACAACGTCAGTTTTAGACGTTTAGGTTTATGCGTTGGTTTTAGTTTATGTTACGTGAAAAGCATTGGCCTAAGCCTAAGAAGAGAAAATAAGAGAGTTTACAGGGGGAACGTAGTTTGAATGAGTTAATTTGGTGTAGAATTGTGATCTCAATCTTAATTTTTGTCAAGGATTTCAAAAATGGAGTTTTTGGTATAAAATTGGAATTCAAGGATTTAAATTAATTGAAATTGTTGTTTAATTGTTCTAAGATATCATATATGTAAGGAACAATGTTTATATGAGTTCTATAGCATTTGGGTGTGTTTAAATCATTGTTTTGTGAATGAAATTTGTGATAGTTGGGCTAAACAGAGTGTTTAAAATAGACTGCATAGTTTCTATCTCATGCACCAAATAAAATTGCTGCGTGGTGTCAAGGCCGACATCACAGAAGTGAATTAACAAGCTGCAGAGTAATTGTCTTGGGTCCAGAGCTTAAGTTTCTTGTTGAGCCATACCTTGATCGAGGGCGGTGATGCATTACTTATATGAGACCTTGAAAACCTATTGTAACTTAGTCTAATGAAATTTTACCCTTGAAGCTTTTCCAAACCAAACTTTCTTTAGTGCGGACTTGTAATCTAAAACTGAGAAGAAAACTTTATTTAAGGGGAGTTATTTTACGCGATGCGTTTAGATGTTTGTGCACAATACATGGTTCAAAGGGCTGATCACCCTAAGTACGGGGAGTCCCTACAGTATTATTGTTTTGGTTAAAGTTGAAAGATTACTTGTAACCGTGGACATAGTTCGTGGTCTTGTGACCCTCAGTTACATTTTGTATGTTGATACCAGTTTTTGATTATCATTGACAGAGTATTATTCAACTCTGATGAGCTTATTCATTGGCATTTATTATGCTATTGTTATTCATTTCTATTTCAAGTGAGCATTTGTTTTGCTCACTCTTGCATATATATACTCATTGTAGCTAAGGTTAAGAAGGTCGATGAACCTACCACTAGCAAGGGAAAAGGGAAAATGAACAAGTGATGAAGACTTGTAATTTATTTAATGTCATGATGATAAACTTTTTAATCAATGATGTGATGTAATTATTTTATTTTCGCACTTGATTTATGTTAAAGGTTAGATAACCTGGGTGACTTTTGATTTAGTGAAGTAACCCTTTTAATGGGAAGATTGATGGTTTAATTTTATTATAATTGGGTCGTTAGATATAAATGAATGGAAATTGAACACCAAATCTTGTGGGAATGAAGTACCTAGATTTGGGGTGTCACAGGTTGGTATCAAAGCCTTAGGTTATGAACCTTAGGTGGGGGAAAGCCTTAGGAAGTAACCTTATAGAAATTTAAAAAGATAGTGGTGATAAACTCTTATCAACTTTTAAGAAAGAAGTAATAAAACACTTTATGTGCTTATGTGATTGCAACATATGAGCTCGTGAGTGTCGGGTAGTTATAATTAGTAATCAAAACTTAAAATTTTATTGTCAGGATGGCTAATGTAGGAGAATCCAGTCAGGCTAGGGAGGAAGGACCCCAGATGCCTAGAGAGGAGGAGCCTCGAGATATTCAGGTAGTTTAGGAACAACTACAGCCACGGGAGTCATCTCCATTGGTCAAAGTGGTTGAGGAGGAGGGCTTACCTGATGAGGATGATAAGGTAGAGACAGATGAGGACTATCCCGTGGAGATACCACAGTCGAATGGGGATGAGGAGGACGTGGAGGAAGAGTTTCTGCCAAACTCTATCGCTGCATGTATGTACGACGAAGTATACAACCGTAATGTGGAACTTTAGGATAGAGTTGAGGAGTTGGAAGAGATAGTAGCTGAACAACAGACCTCGATGACGCAGAAGGATGACGAGATTTGAGATCTAGATGGACGTCTAAGTAATGTTGAATGGAAGCTGATTCACACTGAAGGAGAGAACAAGAAAATGGCAAAAGAGATTGCAGAGCTGAAGAACAAATTGAAAGAAGAGTCTACTAAGAGTGCAAGAGCTAAAGACGCGTACAAGGAAGCTTCTTAGCGAGCCGGGGTAGTAGAGAGAGAGGTACAAGTAAAGAAGATCAAGATGGAGGAGATGAATAGCATTTTCAATATCGTTGTAAACCGAGCTCAGGACCGAATCATGTATTATGCGATTCAGTTCGAGACACTGCCATGGTATATGCTAGACCGCCGAATAATGTTCCGTATTATGGAAGAGGAGCGTCGTAAGGCTATACAACATTTTATTAGGTCGACATAAGAAATGTAATTATTGTATGATTAATGAGTAAATAAGATGCAAATCCTGGGTATTATATAACCAATGGGATATGACGATGATGATGTTATCCTGAAACTTTTGTAGTTCATGAAAGTAATGTAGATAGCAGGGATGTTATCACGGCTATGTTTTTAAAAGATGATGAATAAATAAAAGGTATTATTTATTCAAGATATTGTGTGCTATGTGGTAAATTTTTGGGATGTGAAAGTTGTATATATAATACTTAAAAGATTGAATAATAATCTAATAAGAATATTTTAACAGAAAATGCCTCCAAGACGTCAACCACAACACAGGACCCTTGAGGGATCTACCAATAATAACAATGCTGAGGCTAACCCAGTTTAGCAAATAATAACATTACTGATAGGAACATTACAAAATCAACCGCAGAATCAGGCTGCAACATTTAAGGATTTCAAGGCGGTTGGGCCACTAGAATTCCATGGGTTCATGAATCCGGTTGAGGCACAAACCTGGATCATGGAGATAGAGAACGTTTTCGATGTTGCTAGAGTAGGTGAGAATCAGAAAACTGCTTTTGCAACATTTATGTTGAAAGCAGAGGCTTGTTATTCGTGGCAAGCCAATAAAACTTGAGGAGGTCAAGGGGTAATGACTTGGGATAGGTTTAAGGAGATATTTTTCGAGACTTATTTCCCAGAGAGTTCAAAAAATTAGATGGAGGTGCAGTTTTTAGAACTGAAGTAGGGATCAATGACGGTAGCGGAGTATGACATGAAATTTAACGAGTTGGCGAGGTTTGCTCCATATCAAGTCAACACAGATGAGTACAAGGCTAGGAGGTTTGAACATGGACTGAAACCCTGGTTGTACAGCAGAGTCTCCATGTTTCAACTGAAGACATGTACAGCGGTACTAGAGAAGGCAATTCTCGTTGAGGACGGAGGCGAGGCTGTAACAAAGTACAATCAAGAGCAGAGAAAGGAGAAGAATGAGGGTGAAGCTAAGAATGGTAGTGGTAGTGGTGGAAATGGTAATAATAACTTAAAGAGAAAATGGAATGGAAATGTGGGTGCTGGAAACCAGTAGGGTAACCAATAGAAGAAGAAGTTCGAATCATGTGCTACATGCAGAAGATTTCACACGGGTATATGCTTAAGGGGGAAACGAGTATACTTTAACTGTGGCTAAGAGGGTCACATTGCCCCAAATTGCAATCAACCCAAGAAGAATGCTTGCTACACCTGCGGGTCAAATGATTATTTTACTCGTGAGTATCCAAAGAAGAAATCTGGTGAGACAACAGAAAACAAGGGAGGTAGCAGTGGAGGTACATTGACTATTGCAGGACCAACGTTATCAAACAAACCCACAACCAGAACCTTCAACATGACGATGCAAGATGCGGTGCAATCAAAAGATATTGTGTCAGGTATTGTCCCAATCAATGATATAAATGCATATGTATTATTTGATCTGGGTGTTACTTGTTCGTTTATATCTGATGAATTTGCTAAGAGGTTAGAATTACCTAGTGAAGAGTTGAATTTCCCTTTACACATAGAAATTACGAATAGGGAGGTAGTTCCTATTAAGTTCGTATATAAGAGTTGTAGGGTGATTATTAAGGGGAATGTTATGATAGTAGATTTTATCCCGATAAAACTTGGAGAGTTTGATGTTATATTGGGAATGGATTGGCTATTCAATTATAGAGCGATAATTGATTGCCAAAAGAAATGTGTAAAACTTATGACTCCGTCAAAGGTAGTTTTCTATAGTAGAAAATCACCTAGACAAGCAAGATGTCTGACGATTATACAGGCCAAGAAGTTATTGAGTCAAGGCTATATAGGATACTTATCTTACATAGTCGATACTCAGAAGAAGAAGGGTGTGAAACTGGAGGAGATACCAATGGTTAGGGATTTTGTGGACGTATTTCCAGAAGATTTGCAAGGACTTCTACCTGACAGAGAGATTGAGTTCGTGATCGACTTAGTGCCATGAACTGCTCCAATATAGAAGGCCCCATACAGAATAGCTCTGGTAGAGATGAAGGAACTGTTGGTGCTATTGCAAGAACTTCTAGACAAGAAATATATTCAGCCTAGTGTATCATCGTGGGGAGCGCCGGTGTTATTCGTGAAGAAGAAGGATGGGTCAATGCGTCTTTGTATTGATTATAGAGAATTAAACAAAGTCACTATTAAGAATAAATATCTGTTGCAAAGAATAGATGACTTGTTTGATCAATTGAAGGGTGCTAGATACTTTTCAAAAATAGATTTGAGAAGTGGATATTACCAATTGAAAGTAAGGAAGGAAGATGTACCGAAGACAGCATTCAGAACTCGGTATGGACATTACGAGTTTCTGGTAATGTCTTTTGGTTTGACAAACGCCCTTGTTTCATTCATGGATTTGATTAACAGGGTGTTTAAACAATTTTTAGATAAGTTTGTGGTTCTATTCATTGACGATATTCTTGTGTACTCCAAATCTCAAGAAGAACACGTGGAACACTTACGTTTGATGCTGGAGATGCTAAGAAAAGAAAAGTTGTACGCGAAATTCCCTAAATGTGAATTTTGGCCGGAACGTGTACAATTTTTTGGGCATGTAATTGACAAAGATGCAATTTTAGTGGATCCATCAAAAGTTGAAGCTGTGATAAATTGGGAGCAACCAAGAACTCCATCAAAAGTGAGAAGTTTCTTGGGACTAGCAGGTTATTATAGACGATTTATTCAGGATTTTTCCAAGATTGTCACTCCGTTAACAAATTTGACGAGAAAATCTATAAAATTTGTTTGGACAGAAAAGTGTGAAGAGAGTTTTACAGAATTGAAGAAGAGGCTCAGCGTGGCACCTGTGTTGTTATTACCAGATAATACAGGAAACTTTGTGGTGTATAGTGATGCTTCACATAAAGGATTGGGTTGTGTCCTTATGTAGAACGACAAAGTCATTGCGTATGCATTAAGGCAATTGAAAGACTACGAGAAAGGGTATCTGACTCATGACTTAGAGTTGGTGGTAGGGGTATTTGTTCTAAAGATATGGAGACATTATCTTTACGGAGAGAGGTGTGAGATCTACACAGACCATAAGAGTCTGAAGTATATTTTCACACAGAAGGACTTGAACATGCATCACAGGAGATGGTTGGAATTAATAAAAGATTACGATTGTGAAATCTTTTATCATCCGGGCGAAGCCAATGTGGTTGCAGATGTCTTGAGTAGGAAAGGTAGAGAAAAGTTGATGTTGTAACTAACCAGGAGGAGCTCATTTCAGCAATGGCAAGGCTAGAGTTAGAAATCAAATTTCCAAAAGAAGCTGATGAAAGATTGTACCAGATGGAAGCTAGTCCAACTTTGGTGGACAAGATAAAGAATGCTTAACTACAAGATGAGGAATGCAGGAAAATAAAGGAAAGTATGGTCAAGGGTAGTGAGGTGAAATACAAGGTTGATACTGAAGGAGTGCTAAGATTTGAGGGACGAATTTGGGTTCCAACAGTACCGGAGATTAAAGAAGAAATCTTGACAGAAGTTTATAACTGAAGATATTCTATCCATCTGGGAAGTACGAAAAATGAATCAAGATTTACGGCGACATTTTTGGTGGCCAAATATGAAAAGAGATGTTGTCGAATGTGTTGCGAAGTGCTTGACATGTCAGAGAGTGAAGGTCGAGCATCAAAGACCAAGTGGATTACTTCAACCGTTGGATATACCAGAATGGAAGTGGGAGCATATCACAATGGATTTTGTTTTAGGTCTTCAAAAGACTCAAAAAGGATACAATGATATATGGGTAATAGTGGATAGATTAACGAAATCAACACACTTTTTGCCAATAAAGATTAGATTTAATCTTGATTAGCTGGAAAAATTATATGTCAAGGAGATCGTGTCGAGACATGGAGTTCTAGTGTCAATTATATCAGACAGAGATCCGAGATTCACACCAAACTTCTGGAAGAGACTACAAGAATGCATGGGAACACAACTGAAGATGAGTACGACATATCATCTCCAAACTGATGGTTAAAGCGAATGAACAATTCAGACATTAGAAGATATGCTTAGAGCATGCATCATAGATTTTAAAGTAAACTGGGACGATCATCTACCATTGGCAGAATTCACCTACAATAACAGTTACCACGCAAGCTTTGGCATGCTGCCATACGAGGCATTATACGGTAGGAAATGCAGAACTCCACTATGTTGGGATGAAGTTGGTGAACGTCAACTGTTAGGACCAGAATTGGTACAATAGACCGCTGAAATTATTAAACTCATCAGAGCAAGACTGGTAACTGCTCAAGATATACAAAAGAAGTATGTTGATTAACACATGCAAAATCGCAAATTTGACGTGGGAAATTTTGTTTTCCTGAAAGTTTCTCCTTGGAAGGGGAAAATTCATTTTGGTAAGAAAGGAAAGTTAAGCCCGAGATTCATTAAACCCTTCGAGGTACTACGAAGAGTGGGAGAAGTAGCTTACATGGTAGCTTTACCTCTAGAATTAGAACATGTTCACAACGTTTTTTATGTGTCGGTGTTGGGACCATATAAACCTGATTACAAATATGTGATCGAGTATGAACCATTACAGTTCAATAAGGATTTATCTTATGAAGAGGTTCCTATCCAGATAGTCGAGAGGAAAGAACAAGTGCTCAGGAATAAGGTGATACCTTCTGTGAAGGTGATATGGAGAAACTACAATGTCGAAGAAGCTACGTGGGAACTCGAAGATGAAATGATGAAGAACTACCCTGAGTTATTTGTTTAATTTGTGTCTTCAATTTTGGGGACAAAATCTTTATAAAGATGGAAGAATGTGACGAATGAATTGTTTGAGTTGTGATTCTAGGGACAGAATCCTTGTAAGGAGGGAAGGATGTAACAATCCAAGATTTTATTTGTAATTTAAAATATTTATTAAATTAAATAAATATTTTATTGAATATTTTATTTGTGTGGTTGTTGTTAGTAGATAATCGTGAATTAAATTTATTAGATAATACTCTAATTTAATTTAATAGTTAGAGAGTTGTTAAAAATAACATAGCATGCTATATTAACATTGTTTTAATGCTATATTGTTGCTTTAATTTAATAATTGAAAATGGTACGCTAAATTATTAAATAAAATTATAATGAGATTATAATTTTGAGATATTTGGATCAAGTGGAAAATTTATTTAGTATGTTGTAATTAGTTTATTTAACTAATATTGGATATTGAAATCTAAAGAAATAATATCGACTATAAACTATAGTATAAATTGTTTATTAAAATAAATTAAAGTAGTTTTAAATGGATTTACCCAAATAAGGTTTAAAGATGTTAAGTCTTTATTTTAAAAGTGTTTTTCCCAAACAAAGCCTTTTGGCTTTTAAATTTTGAATTTGAATTATAATAAATAATATAAATAAAATAAATATAAATATAAATAAAATATATTAAATTTTATAACTGATAACTTATTATTGTTATTATTACAACATCGATTTTAGACGTTTGGGTTTATGCATTTGTTTTAGTTTATGTTACGTTAAAAGCATTGGCCTAAGCCTAAGAAGAGAAAAGAAGAGAGTTTGCAGAGAGAATAGAGAGGGAGTTTGAGAGGGAAGTCCTGAGAATTCCAAAATAATTTCTGTATTTTACCAAGGATTGTTCAAGCAAAAGAAGGTATACTTCTAAAACCTTAATATTATATATATGAATATTTTATATTCATGAGTTTTATATTTTCTATGAATTTAAGTTGGACGAATTGTTGTTATATAAACTGAATTAATGAAATTGTGTGTAATTATGATGTTAGAATTAGCATTTAGACAAGGAATTAGTGTGCTAATTACATTAAAGAGGAAGAAACTAATTATAGTGACTATATACATATATATAGCTTGTGAAAGTACCAAATTTGGTGGTTAATTTGTAAACTAATCTATAAATTGAGCCTTGAATATGTTAATTCAGTAAAAAACGATGTGAAAGTAGTTTGAATGAGTTAATTTGGTGTAGAATTGTGATCTCAGTGTTAATTTTTGTCAAGGATGTCAAAAATGGAGTTTTTGGTATAAAAATTGGAATTCAAGGATTTAAATTAATTGAAATTGTTGTTTAATTGTTCTAAGATATCATATATGTAAGGAACAATGTTTATATTAGTTCTATAGCATTTGTGTGTGTTTAAATCACTATTTTGTGAATGAAATTCGTGATAGTTGGGCTAAATAGAGTGTTTAAAACAGACTGCATAGTTTCTATCTGTGGTACAACAATAGCAATTGCTACAGGGTGTTAAGGCTGAAATCTGAACAGGTCTGGGTCGGGTCCTGTGCTTAAGTATGCACAGCTGCGCCATACCCTGATCAGAGGCAGTGATTCTTGTTATTTATACAAACCTTGAAAACCAATTATAACTTAGTCTAATGAGATGTTAATGTGATAAACACGTAATGAAGAGATTAAAACAGAATCGTATCATGTGATTAGTAATTCCAAAGTTATAAAAAGATTAGTAAGTTATGAAAGCGATACGTTATGATTTATGGTACACAGTGAATAGTGAATAAGTGTTGTGAAGTTAACAGTTGTGAATTCTGAAATGCATATGGTATAAAGTAAAACTTGTATTAAAGTAACAAGTTTAACAAAAAGTGAGTTCTATTTTGGAAAGTGGATGTTAGTATATCTAATAGATATTATTATTCTATTAATGTGTTTAGGTGAACGTGAGTTGTAATTTATAGCTTACGCACGAGACAAGTTCCTTACCCTAAACTTTAATATAGCAAGTTCTTTTATCCTTAAACTTTATTTGAGCAAGCTATAATCCTAACTTTATTCGAGCAAGATTTGAATTCTAATCATTATTGATTTATTCTAACTTGTTTATATTAAAGCAAGTTTCTTTAGTTTCATTCTTTTAATGCAACTTCTTGGACTCTGATCTCTAATATTAAGTAGTCATATTTCATTTACTTTGCGTAAGTTATTATCATGTTGAGCAAGCTTTGTTTCCAGCTTGTTATCAGTTAGTGCATGTTCAGTAATTTAATTTCTTATTTGACAAGATCATAGCCTTAGCTTGATATTGTTTAAGCAAGGTTTAAAATTTTATTCAATGCTTATGCTTTTTAGTTATTTCTAAGCATGAGTTTAATGTATAGTTGGTTCACCTATGATTCTTGATCATTTTACATTAAATTGTTATTGATCACTCGTAGTGCTGTTAAGTCTTGTTGATTCAACTAATCCTTTAGTTGATGATCGTGAGACTCTAAATTGTCCTTGAAGCTTATCCAAACCAAAATTCCTTTAGTGCGGACTTGTACTCCAAATATGAGAAGAACAACCCTATTATAGGGGAGTTATTTTACGTGATGCGTTTAAATGTTTGTGCACAATACATGGTACAAAGGGCTGATCACCCTAAGTACGGGGAGTCCTACGACATTACTATTTAGGTTAAAGTTGAAAGATTACTTGTAACCGTGGATATAGTTCATGGTCTTGTGACCCTCAGTTACATTTTATATGTTGATACCAGTTTTTTGATTATCATTGACAGAGTATTATTTAACTTTGTTGAGCTTATTCATTGGTATTTATTATGCTGTTGTTATTCATTGCTATTTCAAGTGAGCATTTATTTTGCTCACTCTTGCATATATTTACTCATTGCAGCTAAAGTTGAGAAGGTTGATGAACCTACCACTAGCAAGGGTAAAGGGAAAATGAATAAGTGATAAAGACTTGTAATTTATTTAATGTCATGTTGATAGACTTTAGTTTTATTGATGTGATGTAATTATTTCATTTCCGCACTTGATTTCTGTTAAAGGTTAGATAACTTGGGAGACTTATGGATTTACTGATGTAACCCTTTTAATGGGAGGATCTATGGTTTAAATTTTATTATATTTGGGTAGTTAGATGTGGATGCATGAAAAGTGAACAACAAGTCTTGTGGGAATGAAGTACCTAGATTTGGGGGTGTCACATACACTTAATCAAGTTAATTCCTCACAACTTATGAATTATTTATTTAATTAATAAATAATCAAATTAAATAAATATTTATTTAACAATAAACACATCAACTAAAATATTTATTTAATTCAATAAATATTTGAAATTACATAAAAAAATTCTAGATTGTTACATCTCTCGCATTTTATCTTTGAGTTCCCATGTAGCCTCATTAACGTTCTGATTTCTCCAAATCGCCTTGACCGATGCTATCACTTTATTTCTCAGGACTTGCACTTTCCGGTCGATGATCTGCACATGTTCTTCTACATAAGACAGATCTTCTATTTGGACCGGCTCATAATTTATAACGTGTTTATAATCGGGTTTGTATGGTCGTAAAACAGACACATGAAACACATTATGAATATGATTTAATTCAGGAGCTAGTGCTATTTCATAAGCAACATCCCCTACCCTCCTTAGAATTTCGAATGGTCCAATGAATCTCGGACTCAATTTTCCTTTCTTGCCTAAACGTATCATGCCCTTTCAAGGGGACACTTTCAAGAATATATGGCTTCCTACACTAAAGTTTTGTTATTGGCGATGTGGATCATCGTATATCTTCTGTCGATCTTGAGACACTTGTAATCATTCGCGTATAACTCAGATTGTCTCAGTAGTTTGTTGGATTATCTCGGGTCCTAGCACTTATCTTTCCCCGACCTCATCGCAACACAAAGGTGTAACAATCCAAGATTTTATTTGTAATTTAAAATATTTATTAAATTAAATAAATACTTTTATTGAATATTTTATTTATGTGGTTGTTTTTAGTAGATAATTATGAATTAAATTTATTAGATAATACTCTAATTTAATTTAATAGTTAGAGAGTTGTTAAAAATAACATGACATGCTATATATTCTTTTTTTAATTTAATAATTTAAAATGGTACGTTAAATTATTAAATAAAATTATAATGAGATTATAATTTTGGGATATTTGGATTAAGTGGGAAATTTATTTAGTATGTTGTAATTAGTTTATTTTACTAAGATTGGATATGGAAATCCAAAGAAATAATAATGACGACTATAAACTATAGTATAAATTATTTATTAAAATAAATTAAAGTAGTTTTAAATGAATTTACCCAAACAAGGTTTAAAGATGTTAAGTCTTTATTTTAAAAGTATTTTTGCCAAACAAAGCCTTATAGCTTTTGAATTTTGAATTTGAATTATAATAAATAAAATAAATAAAATAAATAAAAATTTAAATAAAATATATTAAATTTTAAAACTGATAACTTATTATTGTTATTATTACAACGTCGGTTTTAGACGTTTGAGTTTATGCGTTGGTTTTAGTTTATGTTACGTGAAAAGCATTAGCATTGGCCTAGGCCTAAGAAGAGAAAAGAACAGAGTTTCCAAAGAGAATAGAGAGAGAGAGTTTGAGAGAAAAGTCCTGAGAATTCCAAAACAATTTCTATGTTTTAGCAAGGATTGTTCAACTATAATAACTATTTCTAAGTCCTGAGAATACCAATGCTAGCATGATAACTATTGTTGTAGGAAATTTCTACCAAAGGAAACTGATCCTCCCAACTTCCTTTGAAGTCAATGATACAGGTTCTTAACATATCTTCTAGTGTTTGAATGATTCTCTCACTCTTCCCATCCATTTTAAGGTGATGTTTTGTACTTAATCTCAACTGATTTCCTAAGTGTTTTTGAAGACTTCCCCAGAAATTTGAGGTGAAACGTGGGTCTCGGTCTGACACTATAGAAACAGGTACTCCATGCCTAGAGATAATTTCATTAATATATAATTTGGCTAGTTGGTCTAGGTTATAAGTAACTTTAATAGGTAGGAAATGAGTTGAGTTGGTAAGTTGATCAACTATTACCCAAATTGTGACGCCCCCAAAATTAGGTATACGTCACCCATCTTGGGTCGCCACTTACATGGTACATAAATTCAAATACAAACTTAATTATACATCTGTCGTGTAACATACGACAATACATAAACTGAGAGTTCTAATAGGAATATTGTCATTTAGACAATATCCATACTCAAGGAGTCCTCATTACATTTATTGTCACACTATTTAACACAATAGTGAGGACTACTAATGCTATCCTCTGGACCATTACTCCGTTCCTCGACTCGTCCCAGCTATATTCTCATTTCCTGAAGAGAACAGTGAAAGAAAGGGTGAGCTCAACTAGCCTAGTAAGAAATATTATGACTAAGATAATGCGAATAAATTATCATTAGCCTCACACAAGAGTTAAACCGATAAAATATAATGAACATCAAGTTTAACTACAAATGAACCAAAGAATCCATTAAAAGAGTCAAGTAGAAAATAAAATCTACTATCTTTTATGATTTGAAAGGTTTTCATCATTTATTATAGCCGAGACTCGACTTTAATAAATATTCCACCACATCTAATCATCCCTGTACCATGGTCAAGAAATTTTATTAAATCATCAATGGTCATGACTATACCGAATAAACCCCAGTCATAATCATACCAAAACTATTCATCAATGCTTTACGAACCCAATTGAGGACTTTTATCACATCATTTATAACAGGTCATGATTATACCGAATGATCCCTGGTCATAATCATACTAAGTCCATCTATGCACGTAAGCCAAAGATGACTTTCAACATAATATAACATGAGGATGATGTCAATGACATAATAATTCAATAAACAAGTTCAAGAAATAATTTATCAAAGAATTATTAACGTCCAAATTGTCAACATGATACTGTTTTGTAGAGTAAAATTCAAGAATGATCAGAAGAATATTTCCATGAAAAGATATTGGATGAAACGCAAATATAAAGGATATTCTACTAATTTCATGGAGTATAGAAGTCAAAGTTTTAACCAACTGGGTATTATAAAGAATGGAATAACAAAAGAAATCACCATGCATGTGATAGACCGCACAGGCAGGTTATTCCAACAGAATAATAATAACGGAACCAGTCGTGAAATTCACAATCGCGAGGATGTTCCAACGTAGAATAATAAATGCGAATAATAAATGATGGAACCAGTCCCATGTATATATGACATGGATATTCGATGTAATAATAAAGACGGAATAATAAAAATGGAACCCGTGTCCGTGTAAAACACATGCATGTGATATTCCAACATGTAATAATAAAAAGCGAGAACCAATCCGTTGTAAAACACACACGCATGTGATGTTCCAATGTAATAATAGAAGAATGTCACCAAGTATAGGGTAAACCACGATATACGAAGTTATTCCAATGTAATAATAAAGAAATGGAATAATGTAAGTTCTCTTTTGAATACAAAAGAATAATATCCCTTACCGTAAAAGACACCGGATATCAAAGTAGTGAAGTACCGTAATACTCTTCTTCTTTCTCTCTATAGATTTTCTCTCTATAGCTTCTCTCTATAATTTCTCTCTGTAGAGTTTCAAAGAATTCGTAAGAAAATAATGAAGGAATGAGCTTCTATTTATAGGAAAATAGAATGCATAGTAATTAATCCATGAATCGGTCCCGATTGATTTACTTTAATCGACGGTTCATATTTAAAGCAAAATCTTTTAAATAAAATATCATATATTCTATTAATATAAAAACATTTTACTATGCAAACACTATGCACACACTATGCAAAACACTATGCAAAACACTATACAACACTATGCATAATAAAATATAATATATTCTATTTATAGAATAACTCTAATAAAGTATTCTGCTTTTATATAAAATGTTTCGCTTTTATTACGTTAATAATACGAATAAAACAAAACATCATTATCGCTATAATAATTCATATTATTAATCGACAATAATGGAATCAAACCGAGTGACTTCTCACATAAGCATCAATAATCAATACCGTGTGCTACTACTATGCAACCACACGACATCGCATTTTTTTACTACCGAGTAGTTCAACAAAGATCAACGGTAAAACTTCCGCCGTTATTTCAATAAAATATTATTGTCGTTTTCTCAATCCGATAATAATTCTGTTGTGGGGTCCACCAATGATTGAGCCATTGTACGAATATTCCCTGCTAAACCGAATATTCCCCGACCAATCGAATATAATATAACCACTTGCATACTTTACAAAATTTATAAATACTACCCACAACTATAATATTATCTCAAATTCACACCATAATATTAAAAAATTATTTCGACAAAATTTAAATCTTTATTGATAAAATCTGGGGTCTCACATAAATTGCATTGTGGCCCTTCTGTGTAGCAGGAAGGCCTACCACGAAGTCTTTTGTTATGTGTTCTCACTTCGAATGCTTAATCACTTTAGCCTTGTTATTCAGAGGCTGACCAGTATCTCTGTTTGTACTCCATTAGTTCCTTCCTAGTTTGGCAAACACTACGATCTTGATTATTTCCAAGATCGTTGTCATCTTTCTTCTTGACAGCTACTGCACTTGCTGACTTTCTTTAGTCAGTTACATAAGTCTTCTTCTGATCTCCTTGTGGAAGACTTCATCTCAAATGGCTTCATAACTCAATCATGATGTTGATTGGGTTGGTGCTTAGGTCTTCTGTTAGCTTGCATGCCATTCATTGAGTGCTCTCTGGTTTCCTTTAGGTGAGATGTATCTTTACATTATCAACCAGATGCTTCATTCCTTTGGATATTCTGGGAGTGCTCAATTGTTGTGAATCGTGTTTGCTCTATGATTCTACTGTGGCCTTGTGAGCACATCTGTTAAGGTCTTAGCTCAAGACTCTCTACGATTCAAATTTCTATCATGCGACACTACGACTTTGAGATCAGATCTTGATACTACAATTTCTGTCATTGTGCTTGTTGTCTTCATCTGATCTTGCTCGACTACGATCTCTGCCTTTTATACGATCAGTAGACTCTACAATTCTGAGTGTAGTCTACGATTCTTGAATTGGCTTTGACATTAGTAGACTTTATGACTCCGAGTGTAGTCTAAGATTCTTGACTGGCTTTGGCAGATGTTCCGTCGGCTCGTAGGCAGGCTGTCTCTACGATTCTGAACATGACTTCCTTAGCAGACTATGGCCTTGTGGAAGTTCTCCTTGACACACTACGATCCTTCCTCGTCTCTCCTGGAAGTCTACGAACTCTGAGATCTACTATCTCGCAGACTACGATTCTGCCTCAATAGCTCTCGAGTTTTCCTTGACTCTATCAAGCGCATCTACGATTTCACAGCAAAGGTTTCGACGATCGATATGTGCCTATCTATTACATCATAAGATCAACCTAACATGCTTGATCTTACTATATTTATAGTCCTTGTACATTATTTCTTTTTAAAGACTTTACAAAGCTGTTTTGCTTAAGTAGGATCAACCTAACACTTTTGATCAATTCATTCTAAGTCCTTGTACATATGTTTCTATTATCTATCAAAGGACTTTACAGCTTTTCTTAATGCAAGCATACTTGCATATTCATTCATATATATACATATCATAATCAAATCATATGTAAATAGGAATATCATTCACATGCATATTCCTGACAATCTCCCCCTATTTAATTATGACAAAAACAATAAGTGCATATGCATGTTATGAATGAATCTTATATACAGTGAGCTGCTGTATTTATAAAATAGATAATCATTAATGTCATTTATAATAATATGGAATTTAATACACTTTGATAATTTATATCCTGGATCCAGAACATACCTAACTAGTTAGAGATGTACCTCTTTGGCTCCATGTATATTTCCAGGATGTCTGTTGATTAGCTATTCATCTGTTTGATTCCATTGCTCCTGCTCCTCCTGGGATGTGGAGCTATTCCTTTCTTTTTCTTTTTTCTGGTTCTGGCTCTGGCTCCCCCTCAGCCTTAGACTAATCATCCTTTGGCTCCCCCTCGGATGATGAACTATTTTCTTATTCTGCTTTCTTCTTCTTTGTCTTCCTTTCTTATTTGCTCCTGCTCTCTTTGCCTTTTCTTGAATACCTCTTATTTTGCCTTTTTCTATGCCTCTTTTTCTCCCCCTTTTTTGTCATTAATCACTTGAGAGAGCTGTTCCATGTTGGACATAAGCTGCTCCATTAGATAAGAGGAGTGAGCAACTTCAAACTTGAGTTCTTGTTGGCTCAGCTCAAGTTGCATAGAGAAGGATTGATTCATGTTGTCAATCTTGTCAGAGAGGACTTTTAGTTGTTCTTCATTTGCTTTTTATGCTCGCAGAGCTTCAGCCTTTTGATCATGTATGGCCTTTAAATAGATGTGATCTCTCTCTCTTTGATTTTGAGAGATATATCAGCCATAGTAGCCTGAAGTCTATTTTGAACTGAATTATCTTCTGTTGTGGTTAACAACTTTGACTTTTCATTGATTTGAGACATCTTCTCAATCAGGTTATCAGAATTCTTTAATAATTCTGCTCCATGGAAATTTGATCATCTGGTTGGGGAGCCTCTTGTGGAACACTAGATTTAACTTTACGATTCTCATCCTTGGACAGATTTTTGAAGGTATTGAGAATCTTAGAAATCATTGAATACCAATCGTGGGAGGATGTAGGAATGTCAGATAGTTGTGCTTGGGCAGATAGAGACATCTGAATCTGGACTTGATCATCATCAATGGTAGAGTGAATAGACTCTACTATCAATGTCTTCGCCATATTCCTTTTTCCATCAAAGTCCACTCTACGATCATAAGGAATATAATAATTTTTAGCATGTTGGTAGATCTTGTAGTGGGGCTTGTCATTAATCATCATGGTTGCAATCTTCTTTACCCTTTTTGTGACACCAGTTCCAAATTTGGAAACCGAGAGTAGCACCAGCTGAAGTAACTTTCAACCCTCTCAGTATGTGCCTTTAACCATGGCATCCATGGGAAGAACCACCTCATCAGAAAGTCTTCAGAATTTTATAGTATAGTTGTGCAATTTAACTCCATATTTTTCCAAAGCATGAAGCACTTCATCTCAGAGTCATCCTTACAACTCGAGTTGTTCATTTCTATGATTTATCCATCTTGTCATTGGCTCTGCTGGTGGCTCATCAAAGACTTCCACTATAATTATTCTCGCTAATTCGCCGAGAGAGAAAGCGGGATAGTATTCTAGTTCCTCGATTCCTGATGTGCGTAATCTAATCTTTCTCTCTCTTTCCTTTTTGAGCTTGAATTTTGCTCGATTTCTTTCATCGATTCATCAATGAATTCTTCTTGTTAAATTTTATTTTCGTAACCTTCTTCAAAGAAGATCTTCCTTGATTCATCACTAGTTCCATCTTCAAAGACTTTTTCATCATCTTCAACGACGATAGAGAGCAATCATTTTTCTCGTTAGAGTCAAATTTAGCCAGTAGTATGTAGCTCTTCCTCCTCCTTGGAGGTTTAGCTATGGGTGAATCAGATTCTTCTTCTTCTTTAGACTTTGAGGCCTTGGAGTTAACAGGCAAGCTTCCTTAATTTTCATCATTGATAGGGACAGGTGATTCTTTTTCGAATTCATCATCTTTTGAGCCTTCATGAGGGCTTGTTGGAGCACTTACATTTGGAGATTCTGATGGGTCATTTTGTAGCTTCTCTTTATCTTCAGAGTGAGTACTCTAAGAGTTGGTCACTAGGCTTGCATATTCCTTTTCTTCATCATCAACCTTGGTTCTTTCTTCCATAGATTCAACATCTTCTTCATTGTTGAATTTGCTCCTTGAGGGTTCAATCTTTGAACTTTCAGTTCCCTTCCAATCTTTAGACTCTTCATATTCTTCTTTATCACCTTAGCTTTCTTTCTTGAAGCAATCTGTTGCTTCTTCTTTTTTTGGGTTTACAACAGTTGATGCTGGTTTTTCTTTTGCTTCTTATTTTTTTTATCAGTGGAGACAAAGCTTGACAAAACCTTTGCATTCTTCACATTCTTAGACTTCTTCTTTGCAGTTGTGTCCGCAACTGATGTAGAGTCATCAGACTCTGAGCTTTCTTCCTCCTTTGCCTTCTCTTCTTTGCAGAGACTTTTCTGCTGCTTTCAGTTTGTGTTAGCCTCCTATTTTCCTTTGGGTTCTTCTTCCAATTGATGAACAACTTAGGAGACATTACTTTATGAACATTTAGAGGCTCTCCTTCATTATCTTTGATTTTGTTTCCCAGCTTCTTCTTTAGCACAATGCTCAACAATCTTCCATGAAACACTTTTGTCAGAGGTTTTTCTCAGAGACTTTTTAACTCAAATTTTTCTACCCATTTGAGATTTGATCGAATGTAATAGCTCCAAAGTTGATTTTCTTCTTCGTAACTATGGCGTATACATGATCTTCAACTGCTGGTCGAAAGTATGTCATGTGCAATGTCTTTCAAGACAAAGATACATTTTCCCATTATCTCAAAGAAGGAACCTCAATTCCTCGTGAAATTCCTTCTTCTTCATATCCTTCGTGCTAGGGTTTCTTTGGTACCCCATAATCGCCTTTTGCTTTCTCAAAGGCCAATCTCATCAAGCTTTTTCAGGTCCCCAGGTCGAAAACCTCAGGCATTGGTCGATATCGATGATTTCGCTTTTAGAGATCGACCTTTAACCTTGGTTGAAAGAGTTCCGGCATTTACGGATGCATTTGAGTAGAATTCTTTAACCAGTTCAGTGTGTACTCGAGTGCTTGCCTCAAGACATTTTGAGAATCCAGCTTTCTTCACGAGTTCAAGAATGTCTTTGAACTTCTTTTCGGATTTTTCAAAAGACTTGGTTCTGAGTTGAATGCCAGTGATTACTCGCCAATCTTCCATTTGAATGATTCAAGGAATATGGATATTGATTCAGGGAGATTTATGGAGTATGGCTGATTGTGATTTGAACTCTATAAATTTTAGTGGTTTGGCTTCGAAGAGAATTCTAGGGTTTAAAAATGGGAGGGAGAGAGGTTCAATGGATTTTGGTAACTGTTTGCAGATTTTGAATTTGTCTTTATGGCAGTTCCTTCTTACACTGCATACGCTATGTTGTGTCAACTAGTCATTGGTTGAACGATGCCCAAGAACGTAGTCAGTAACTCCCCAAAGAATTGTCTCATTAGTCGCCTCTTTTAGAATAGTGGACGCTTTGATTGACGTGGATCGACCTTTGACCTCTTTAGTTCGTAGAGTAAAGCATGATAGGACAACTATTGACTCTACATTTTCCTTTGTTGACTCAATGATCAATTCTCTGAAAGATGTTGCAGTGGATGGTTTTGACATTACTTCTCATTTTGAACCTCCACACCTCATCCACTGTTGTGCTTTATGATGCCTTCGGTACTTTCCTTTAGCAGGACATCTTTCCAACCAGCATTCGAGCTTGTCTTCCTTTATTTTGAATGATTGAGAAATTTTCCTGTTCTTCCAACTCCTCGTAAGTTAGGAGTAGCCTCTTATAGGACTGCGATTGTCGAGTCTGATTCTACGATCGTTGAGGTTGTACTACGATTGTGGAGTTCTGTTCAACCTCTACTCTACGATCGTTGACTGACTTGGTCCTTGAGATGAACTTGATTAAGCAATTCTTCCGGGTTAGGGTAGCTCAGGAAGGGACAACCTCTTAGAGTGAGCTAAGGGTTAGGTTTGTCCCTGAGGCGCTTTCCAGATGAAGTACTTTAGAGGTGATTTGCACTGATATCTCATTTGACCTTTTCTGGTGGTTAGGTCCTTTACCAACTTTAGACAATTGCATTTGTTGGTATTGTGGTGTCCTTCTGCTATTCCACTACGATCAGATGTTTAATCATAGACTCTCCACGATTTTGAGTTGGGTGGCTGAAAGGTTATCAGTAGTACATTTTGAAATGTTTCTACTGACTATGGATCTTCATTTGGTTCATCAGCCAAAAAGTTTTGGGACTCTGTAGCTTGTACACTGCTTCATAGTATATCTCAGTATTGTTGTTCCTTAACATATCACTGCTCCCCATGGTTGATACTATCTTCTCAGATAGATGTGATTCCTTTTTCTTTATGTGTATTAGAAGACAGCCTTGCATATCTCCTTCTGACTGGAATCACCAAATCTTCTTATATCGTAGAAATGGGCATCTTCAAGGTTGATCATTTTACGATCCTTTGACAGCACTACGAACGTAGTCTTCTTTTACAGTTTGTACTTGTGGAGTTCTGCTCCCGTAATGAGTTCCTCATGTTTGATGCTCGATGATCCTCTGTGGTGAGCTTTTGTGAGGAGTTTGCTCTTACGACCTGCTTTGAATGATTGAGCGTCTAGGACCCTTTTACATCTTTGGTTGAATGACTTGCTTCCTTATAAGGATCAGCAACAATGTGAGCTTCATTCAGATTAGCTCAGCGGTCTTCCAGATGTGCTTTTGACAAATACGAGTTTTATCATAATCATTTCTGAACAGTCTTAAGCCTTCTGTTGGTTGAATTTTCTTGACTGAAGTCTTCTACTTCAGTATTCCTTAGTGTGGTCAGATGGACCAGGTACCTGCAGGTTATAAATTTCTATTTTTGGTACTCATAGTCAAATGGGTCCTGCTAGGTTAGTTTACTAAACCCCTGTTCCTCATATATTTGGATAAACATCATATACTTCAGTTAGATAAAACATTTTGAGATGCATGGTGGTGAGTGTGAGAGAAAACTGTCATTTTAATAAAACATTCTTTTCCTTAATGGTTTCATCTTTTGCTAATTTATGTTCACAGGGTTTAAATGTTCATATAGTAAGAATCAACTCTACGATTTATTAGCATCTGGTTGATTCATGGAGGTGATCAGTTTCTATGAATCTTCAAGATTTTCTTTTAGATCTGATCATACTCTGTGTGTCATTAAACACTTAGACCGTAGGATGTACGAAGCACATTAACCCATCAGCAAAGATTACTTCACATTCAATCGACCTGTGAGGCTCTTAAAACAATTTCAGGTCTCTTTCAAGTTATCATCTTCAACCTAAAACTTGGATGGAGAGAAAGTTTATAGACATTTGAGTTTTCATTATCAGTGTACTTTTTCTCTTCACCTTTTTAGATAGATTATGAATAATTGAAGGAAAACTGTTATAGTTCATAAGTAAGATGCAAATGTGATGCTCATATCTACATTAGTGAGGAACCGTGCCTTTTTTTTGTTAGTTTCTTAACAGTCATTTATCTTAGATATTCTAAATTTAGGCATTGATGTGCATGTTTTCTCATTTGCTTCTGACAGCTAGTTGCTCCAGTTGATCTTTAGTCAATCAGTCGTGGTCTTGAAGATACAAGCAAAGAGAGTGTCAACATTTCTAATTCTTTGACATCCTTGAGTTCACAAGGTTTACATCCAGCTGCAAGTTGGCTAGACACATGTTTGAGAAGTTCTTCCTTCTTCTCTGGATAAGCATTACTTAGCATATATGGCCTTTTCATCTTTTCAGGCTAGTGGATGTTTGAATCTTTTCTGTTGATGTCTCTTGAGCTTTCTAGCCTGGTCTTCAGACAACGGGATTGACAACGAGTAAGGATTGGTCTTGTTGATATGACAATCAAGAACATGGACCAGTCTGGGCAGCTTCAGGGGTATATGCACATTTACCTGTACACAAAATTTCCAACGTGTGAGCTTATCTGCATATCACAAGTGACTTACTACTAAACTAAGTTTAGAATAATGTTTGTGCCTAGGATCAGACTCAAAGTGATTAGCTTTTGAATATAGCATGAGAACCTGCTCTGATACCAATTATTAGTTCCTAGTAGGCACAATAAAGATCTAGAGGGGGTTGAATAGATCCTTTGATTTTCAAAATACTTTTTCTCTTTTAAGTTGTATTGCTCATTAAGTAGCAGATGACAAACATAAGAATCTTTTCAAGCATAGTGGAATAAGTAAAAGATCCCCTTCATTGATATATTCATAGTCAGTCATACATTATTCGTAGAGTTAACTTAGTAGTAAGCAGTTAGCACATACATAACAGTTATAGCAGTTAAGGTACATAATGTAAATGACATAAAGTAAAAGACACAAGGGGTTTTAATTGGTTCAGAGACTCAAGCTCCTAATCCACTCTTCTACTTTCAACTAGCAGGATTTCCACTAAGGAAGGGCAGCACCACGAATCACTAAGATTCCTTCAAGGCCAGCAGCCTTGGGACTTTAGTTCACTAAGAACTCTTCAAGGCCAGCAGTCTTGGAACTTCTCTAGTTCCCTAGGAACTCTTCAAGCCCAGCAGGCTTGGAATCTTCATTTAGTCCCTTCGAATAAGGACCCCTCAGGCCCTGGCTTCTTGTTGTTGTATTTGTTGATGTTGTTGGTGCTGAGCTGCTAAGATGTCATTAAGCTCTGAACATCTCTTGTACTTAGCAGCTTGATGTGGTCCTCTTTGCATTCTGCTTCGAGGCTGGACCACATCTTCTTTGGTGCAGCTGATCTTTACTTTCTTCAGCTCATCTTCATCTGATATCAGCTGTGCACCATCACCATCTTGGTTTGCTAAGTCTCTGTGCTTTTAGTACTCTTCGTCTGGAACTTAGCAATCTCTGAACCCTTCTTGAATACTTTGCAGATATGGTTCTGCACTTGTTCAGTTTCAGCTTTTGGTTCATGGTGATATGTAGAGTGGCTCTCTTGATCTTCTTTGTACTCAGCCACTTTCCTGAATGCTATCTTTTTAACCTTCTCGACTCTCACCTTGGCTGCCATCTTTAGTGGCATTCTCATCTTTGTTGAGTGAAGCTTTGATCTGTATGAGTCCTTCTTCAAAGCTGCTTCACTTCCACCTTGGTAGTCTCACTGTCACTGAGACTTGTTCTATTGATCTTTGGTGGAACTCGTAGAGTCAACGATAACATTCATCAACTCAACGATTCTGTAACTTCACAATCATCAGCAACTCTTGATCTTTGAAGCTCTATTGATTTATACTACTTCCCAATCTTCCCGTTGGAAAGTAGCAGTTGAAAGATATTCAAATTGTCTCGCAGATCTCAAGTTTTGTAGTGCAGACTGCAAATGTGACATGACATCTTTTTCTAACTTCCAGACACTGCAATCTACTGTTTCACCTACCCTGACAGATATGTCACTTTGATATCTTGGGTAGGTCGACGACTTTATTTCACCCTTCTGATTTCTCGATTAGAGGTTGTCCTTGCATCGATACTCTCAACAAGCTTTTGTCTGAATGCCATTCATCAAATTGAACCGTTGCCAATTCTTCAATCCTCAGTTGTTCGAACTCTACGATTTTCTAATACACTTTTCTTTGGACCTGATCGTAGTGTCGTATTGAAATATAGAGTTAACACTACAATCGGAAAAGAGTGTTCACTTGAACTATGACGTAGAACACCTCTTTTTACTATTTTGCAGTGCTTTAACACTTTTGTTTGCCTTGACTGTTCTTAGATACTGATGGCTTGATTCCTTGCTTTGGCCCCTTCTGAATAACAAGACACTTCAGATTTGTGGCGTGTCCAGCTCGCTTTCTCCTTGTGATCTCCCGTTCACTTATCATCAATGGACTGACCCAATGCTTAATCACTTTAGCCTTGTTATTCAGAGGCTGGCCAGTATCTCAGTGTGTACTCCATTAGTTCCTTCCTAGTTTGGCAAACACTACGATCTTGATTATTTCCAAGATCGTTGTCATCTTTCTTCTTGACAGCTACTGCACTTGCTGACTTTCCTTAGTCAGTTACATAAGTCTTCTTCTGATCTCCTTGTGGAAGACTTCATCTCAAATGGCTTCATAACTCAATCTTGATGTTGATTGGGTTGGTGCTTATGTCTTCTGTTAGCTTGAATGCCATTCGTTGAGTGCTCTCTGGTTTCCTTTAGGTGAGATCAGATGCTTCATTCCTTTGGATATTCTGGGAGTGCTCAATTGTTGAAAATCGTGTTTGCTCTACGATTCTACTGTGGCCTTGTGAGCACATCTATTAAGGTCTTAGCTCTGCACTCTACGATTCAGCTTCAGCTGTGCAGACACTGCGACTTTGAGATCAGATCTTGATACTACGATTTCTGTCATTGTGCTTATTGTCTTCATCTGATCTTACTCGACTACGATCTCTGCCTTTCATACGATTAGTAGACTCTACAATTCTGAGTGCAGTCTATGATTCTTGAATTGGCTTTGACATTAGTAGACTCTATGACTCCGAGTGTAGTCTACGATTCTTGACTGTCTTTGGTAGATGCTCGGTCGGCTCGTAGGCATGCTGTCTCTACGATTCTAAACATGACTTTCTTAGCAGACTACAGCCCTGAGGAAGTTCTCCTCGACACACTACTATCCTTCCTCATCTCTCCTGGAAGTCTACGAACTCCGAGATCTACTATCTCGCAGACTACGATTATGCCTCGATAGCTCTCAAGTTTTTCTTAACTCTCCTGGCAAACTACGATTTTTGGTGCAGTGCTCGACGATCAGACAAGCCTATCTATTACATCATAAGATCAACCTAACATGATTGATCTTACTATATTTATAGTCCTTGTACATCATTTCTTTCTAAGGACTTTACAAAGTTGTTTTGCTTAAGTAGGATCAACCTAACACTTTTGATCAATTCATTCTAAGTCCTTATACATATGTTTCTATTATCTATCAAAGGACTTTACAGCTTTTTTTAATGCAAGCATACTTGCATATTCATTCATATATATACATATCATCATCGAATCATATGTAAATAGGAATATCATTCACATGTATATTCCTGACACAATGGAAAAAGGAAAGCAAACAGAATAAGTTTAATGGTATCTTTTGTAATAGTTAGACAATATTTAGACCATGATATTTATCATCTATCATGTAATGTATTGTGGTAAAGGTTGCGTACTTGGGATTAGACTCTGATATATGTAAATTAAGTTTGATATTTATATTATTGTTATTATTATTAGTATTATTTTTGCTCATAAAAAATGGTATCATAAAGCACTGAATTCGGGTTTCAAGTACCTGAATTTGGGGGCGATACATAGTCTATATACCAAGGTACATAGATGATACACTGGTTTGGACTGAGTAAGACCCTAAGGTGCAGATTTAGATTGGTCAAAGTACAGTCAAAGGCTTTTCTTGGTGTTCATCAGTTTTTCTTGGTCTTCCAAAAAACATAGTCATGCTCGGTCAACAATATTTGACCATTAATTCTAGTAAACCTATGAATTAATTAAGAGTTTGAGTGTCATAGATATATAGTGTGTATGTTAGGGTATCATTACATAACACTTAGATATTCTAACAACAAACAAAAAGCAATTTAAAGGCCAGTCAAAGTACCCGGCTCATACTGTTCTTGAGATTTCTGGTTAACCTTGAAATCACAACTTCGTGGTCGGTCAACGAATTTTGACCACTTATATCTTGCAATATATGAATCTAATAGACTTGATTCCTCTTTTAGATTACTAACCTCATGTAATACTACAACTAGCATACATTTAACAAACCTAGATATTAACATACAAGGATCTATAAGCTCTGACATTCGACTGTCAGACCTATTTTTCTAGATTTTCTAGATTGCTTAAAACATCAATTTGATGCATCTAGATATTATGAAAACATGATCTATCAACTTGGAATACTTAATAACATATTATTACACATATTTAAACAACTAAACTACAGATTTAACATAGAATCAAAGATCTAGGTTAAAATTAGGGTTTCCACCTTACTAAGTGATTTGGATTTCTGGCTTCTGATTCTATTCTTGCTATCAACATGGCTTGTATAGGTATGATATATAAGTGTATAAGCTTTAAAAATTTGTGGGTTTGGACTGAGGTTGAGCTTTTATTTATAGACTTTAGCAACTTAGGTTTTTTGGTCCTTTTTACCTACTTGCCTCTCTAAATATCTAATGTTTGTGTACTTGTACTGCTTGAGAGGTGAAACCAGGTCATGTGCTTCATTGAAACTTGTTTTGGTGACTTGCATCCTACTTCTGAGTTAGTTTAACAACTTTGGTAGCTTAATTATGCCCTAATCTTCCATAATCTTGATTAGGGTTTTGGATTTTATGAATAGGGTTACTTAATGATGTTTATTAACACCTAATAGAAGTTTAATTACCTTGTTTAGGGTTTTAGATAACTTAACTATGGTTAGTTCTAACTAATTAGGGTCAGGGTTTCAAAATTAGGGTTATGGTTTATAAATCTAGGGTTAAGGTTTCCTAATTTAGATATTAGGGTTCCTAAATTAGTTGTTTACACAAATCCTACTAAGCATGACAAAGCATTTTGTCATTATAAACACGACAAAGCAACTTGTCAAAATACATATACCGAAAAGTTCATTCTCGGAAGAAAAATTTTAAGCATGATGTGTCTAACACGTCAACTTTCGAAAAAAAAATTATTTGACCTAATTTCTACAACAGAGTATATAATAACACAATGCACATTCATAATGGAGAGATTTTATTTTATATCACAAAATTTACATAACCGAGTCTTATTAGGGTGTTTGGGGTTTCACACAACCAAAGGTAGATGTTCGTCCCCAACTCCCCTTGAAATCCATAACGCAAGATCTTAACATATCATCTAATGTTTGAATTATCCGTTCACTTTGTCCAGCAGTCTGTAGATGGTATGTTGTACTCAACCTCAACTGCGTTCCCATTTGCTCTTGCAAACTCCTCCAGAAATTCGATGTGAATTGTGGATCACGATTTGACACAATCGAAACTGGTACCCCATGTCTTGAAATGATTTCCTTGACATAAATCTTAGCTAATTGCTCTAGGTTATATCTAACTCTTATCGATAAAAAGAGAGTTGACTTCGTCAGCAGATCTACTATTACCCAAATAGCCTTGTATCCCTTCATGATATGATCCCACTTCCACTCTGACATCTCTAGTGATTGCAATAATCTACTCGGTCATTAGTGTTCGGCCTTAACTTTTTGACAAGTTAAGCACCTACTAACATATTCTGCTATTTCTCTCTTCATGTTCGACCACCAAAAGTTTTGTCGAAGGTCCTGATATATCTTGGTGCTACCATGATGTATTAAGTACATCTAACTATAGGCCTCTCCCATTATCTCTTCTTTTAATTTTGTATCACACGGAACCCAAATTCTTCCTTCAAAATGTAGAAACCCCTCCTTGTCAAGGCTATACTTAGTCTTCTCTCCATCCTCAATTCTCTTCTTCATTCGTTCGCATTCCTTATCTCTTAGTTGAACTTCCTTAACTCGTTCCACAATTATTGGTCAAGTCTCTATTGTAAATAAATTCCCTATCGATTCACTCGGCAATCTAACTTCTATCTCCATCCTTGCCGTCTCTGTTACTAACTCATTATGAGTTATTAACATTGATAGCTTTCCCCGACCCTTCCTACTTAATGCATCGGCTACAACATTAACCTTCTCTGGATGATATAAGTTATCGCAACCGTAATTTTTTATCAATTCTAACCACCTTCTTTACCTCATATTCAACTCCTTCTGTGTGAAGATATATTTCAGACTTTTATGGTTCGTACATATCTCACACCTCTCCCCATATAGATAGTGTCTCCATATCTTTAATACAAAAATTACTGTTGCTAATTCTAGGTCATGAGTAGGATAGACTTTCTCATAATCCTTTAACTAACGTAACGCATACTAAATGACCTTTCCATGCTGCATGAGCACGCAACCCAATCCTTTATGCGAAGCATCGCTATAAACTACAAAATTCCATGTATCATCTGGTAAAGATAATACAGGTGCTTCACTTAACCTCTGCTTCAGTTCCTAAAAATTGTTCTCACACTTCTTCGTCCACACATACTTTACAGACTTCCTCGTCAAATTTTTCAATGGAGTAGCTATTTTAGAAAAGTCCTGAATGAACCTTTGATAGTATCTCGCTAACCCAAAAAACTTCGCACCTCGGTTGGTGTTTTTGACTGTTCCCAATTATTAATGCTTCCACCTTCGTTGGATCCACTGAAATTCCATCTTTATCAATAATGTGCCCTAAAAACTACACTCTTTCAAGCCAAAATTCACACTTGATAAATTTTGCATAAAACTTTTCCTTCCATAGTGTTTCCAACACTAACCTTAAATGTTTAGCGTGATCTTCTAGTGCCTTAGAATAGACTAAAATATCATCAATGAACATTACGACAAACTTATCCAAGTATTTCCTGAACACTCTATTCATCATATCCATAAATGAAGTTGGCGCATTTGTCAACCCAAACGACATAACCAGAAAGGCGTCATGACTATAACGAGTCCTGAACGCCATCTTAGGTACATGTTTCTTCCTCACTTTTAGCTGATGGTACCCCGTGTGCAAATCTATCTTAAAAAAATATTTTACCCCTTTTAACTGATCAAAAAGATCATCGATCCTGGGCAATGGGTATTTATTCTTAATCGTTAAGTTGTTCAATAATCAATACAAAGTCGTAACGATCCATCCTTCTTCTTTACAAATAATACTGGTGGTCCTCGCGGAGAAATACTCGGTTGAATGTACTTTATGTCTAATAATTCTTGTAATTGAACCATTAACTCCTTCATTTCTACCGGCGCCATGCGATATGGTTCCCTAGAAACTGGTGTTGCACCTGGTAGCACATCAATCACAAATTTAACCTCCCTATCCAGCGAAAGACCTGGTAACTCATTTGGAAATACAGCTGCAAATTCGTATACTATAGGTATCTATTCCAATGATGCTCCCACTCTTTGGGTATCAACAACATGGCACAGGTATCCTATACACCCCTTCTTCAACATCTTGCTAGCTTGTGTCATAGTTAGACAATAAGATAGTCCCGGTGATTTACTACCGTAGAACACTACCTTAGGTTTCTTAGAAATTTGAAGGTTCACACTTTTTCTTTGACTATCTATTATCGCTCTATGGTTAACAAACCAATCCATCCCAAGAATTATATTAAATTCTCCCAACCGTATCGGTATAAGATCTATCGATAATTTTTTACCTCTAATATCTACGCAACAATTTCTATAAATGTGCTCAACGAGAATTATCTCTTCGTTCACTACCTTAATGTTTAAAGGTATTTCTAATCTTTCCGGGAGTAATCCTAATAGTTTAGCAAATTCAAATTTAATTAAAGAACAAGTAGCACTCAAATAAAATAGCGCATAAGCATTTATTTCATTGATTGGGATAATACCTACTACTACATCTGTTGATGCAACCGCATCTTGGACAGATATATTAAAAGTACGGGTCGTGGCTCTACCCGATGGTGTTTGTCCAGTAATGGCTAGCTTACCACTACTAGTACCTGTTAGGTTTGTAATATTCATGAACGCAATTAAATTTCATAAAATAAGTGAAAACGTGGAAAATCAGAGTTTTAAATTTTACAAACCATATACCCAGATCACCCTTTATGCACAATTATTAATTAAACGAAAAAGAAAGAACAAGAATCATACCCTTGAAGATCCGAGCTTCCTCAGGTACAAGTTCATCTCCAATCCTTTTCGCGTTCAACTTGAATCCACCGGGTTTGGTTCCTTCCTTTGATCAACGTTAGCCACCCAAGTGTTTGGCCTCTAGAGGTGATCCACCAAGGAAGAAGAAAGATTCAAGAAGATGAGTGTTTGGCAAAACCCTAGTTTTTCTATCTCTCATAGAAAATGGTATACTCTCCCAACTATTGGAATTGTGTATTCTATAAAAACGTCAACAACCCCTTACCCATAATAAGACTCCTCTTATTTATAGATGTAGGCAACCCTCCTTAACAATTAAGGAATTGAGTTTTATTTTAATTAATTAAACTCCTTTAATTAATTAGGCTCCTAATCTTATTAGAAATAATTAATTAAAATCTTTTAATTAATTTACCTCCTAATCTTATTAGGAATATATGAAAGTAATTTTATTAATTAATTCCCAAACTCCTTTAGGAATTAAATAATAATAATAGTAATAATAATAATAAAACTCCTCTTATTAATTTATAATTAATATTTCTAAAATATTAAATAATAAATATTAAGTTATTTAATTTATTCTATCACCATAGATTAAATTAAATATACTTAGCTTATTATTACGATTATGCCATTAACTTCTTAAATAATTATTCTTCCTTTTATGGTGTGACCCTTTAGGTTCTCCATATTAAATCAGTTGTGAATAAATCAATTAGAACAATTCTAATCTTATTTAAATAAATAAATTAAACTATTATTTTTTTAAATAAATAATATTTATTCTACAATAGGGATAAGCCTCCCTAGCGATCAACGACTTTCCATATAATATAGATTTCAACATTAATCATAAAAGAACCTTTGAGTAAATAGTTACCGTACAATTCAATCCTTCCACCATACAATGTCCCAATTAAATATAAGACATGGAATTACTGTCAAGTCTTTTTTTATTTAATTATATGTATTTTGATCATTAAATGCACAACTCCAAATAATGCAAATTAGAAACTCCTTTTTAATTTCATTCTGCCTTGGCCAAGGACTACTGGGTTGTCATTTATCGAATCACATAGGATATTTCTCTTCTTTTACTAGAAGTGGTAGATTCTTTATTGATCATACATTATCTCCATGTACGACTTATTATACCCACGCATACCCTTTGATATACCCTAAGGGTCTTAAGGAATAAGTCAAAGTATAACTCATCATACACAAGATACTATGATGATCTCAAGTCCAAGGATCACTTGTACTACTATCACTACAGCATTTCTCATCTTTCAATGATTCTTTGATCAAGTGAAAGTGCCACAACACATGTTTAGATCCAAGATGAGACTTAGGAACTATTCCTAGTTCTGTAATGAACTTTTCATCCAAACAATCAACTTGCAACTTCATTTACAGCTATATATTTTTTCTTTATCACTAAACTAGTAACTCTTTGCTATTTGAAACCTTTCCAATTCACTGCACCACCGTTCAAGGTAACGCTTTACCTTAAAGTGGATTTTCGATCGTCTTGGTCTGTCTGAAAAACTTCAGTCTGTTATGCCCTCTAGTTTTAATTTAGACCCACCACAAACATGATCACATCCTTAGTGCCGGTTAAGTACTTTAAGATGTTTTTCACTGACTCATAGTGAACCTCTCCAGAATATGACTGATCAACATCATGTCTCATATATTTTATTACATACATGATTATTACTCATGCGATCTCTCTCTTTTAGTAGTCTATGGGGACTATTATAAGCGATATACTTCAGGGCTCATCAACATGAGACATCCCATAGAGTTTGCCATGCTAAACGACTTTAGCATCAAATGAATATACGTTTGGTTAAATCGATCATCCTCTTGAATCTATCTATATAGATTTGTATCCCGAATTAAGATACTATTCCCAAATTATTCATGGAGGAATGTTTAGACAACTTTATCTTTACTGATTTTAGCATTAGTATGTCATTCCTTATCCATAGTATATCAACATATAATATTAGGAATGTCATGGCGCTCCCACTGACCTTTTTTTGTACACACTAGGTTCATTCTTATTTGTGATAAAATCAAACTCTTTTGATTTGTCTCATCAAAACGAATGTTCCATATTTGAGAAGCTTGCTTCAATCCATTTCTCTGAGTGTTTACAACTCTTACCTCATCGTATGTAACTGGTTCATCATCTTATATGATGTGTACCTCATCATCATCATCTATGATGAATCCATACCTCCTAGGTATCTTCGGTACTATTCCAGATTTACGATTCGGTTGTGGTACAATAGATCTATCTACAGGTTCCTCTTATTTAACTTATAGTGATTTGTGGTTCTTGAACTCTTCAAGATCTATTATCCTCCCACTAGCTCCTTCAATGATAAACACCTTTACCTTAGAAGGTAGCACGTTTCGCAACAAACACCTTTTTGCTAAGTAGGATTATAGAACATATACCCTAAACTTACTTTAGGATATCCCACAAATCTGTACATGTCAAATCTTGTCCCAAGCTTATCCTTTGAAACCGTTTCACATAAGTTGGACAACCCATTATCTTAACATACTTAAGATTAGGAATCCTCCTTGTCCATAACTTTTATGGAGTCTTGGGGCTGGATTTTGAGGTTACCTTTTTGTAGATATGCAGCCATTTCTAGGATATGACCCTAAAGGGATACTGGAATGTTGGTAAAATCATTATGGACCGTACCATGTCCAACAAGGTACGATTTTTCCTTTCAGATACATCAATCAATTATTGCGTATCAGGAGGTGTCCATTATGAGAAAACCCTTTGAGATGATCAAGAAACTCATTGCACAAGTATTCCTTCCTTGATCTAATCAAAGAATCTTAATACTTTGTCAATTTGTTTCACTTCTGAATTCTTTAAACTTTTTAAATAATTCACACTTGTATTTCAGCAAATACAAACATTCAACTCTTTGAATGATCATCTCCTTTTCTTATACTAGTTTGTTCAATTTGGAAAATATATTTTTACGTAAGTCAAGTACACAAAATCCATTAAGTAATATTCCAGTTATATATAAAACATTATTATTATAAATAGAACAACAATTGTTCTTAATTATAATACCAAAGATTTCATTGTCCAACAATAAAATGGAAATAATGTTTTTAACAAGAACTGGAATACAATAATAACTTATTGACTTAATAGATTTGCCCGTAGGCATTGCTAAACTATAAGTTTCTATGGCTAATGTGGCAACCTTTGCTTCATTTCCCACAAATAGGATTACTTATATTTGTTTAGCTTTCAACTTCTGCTTGGTCCCTTCATAAAACTATATTTATAATAACCAAAGTCGGTATCCAATACCCAAGTAGATCCTTGACTTAAAAAAAATTATAAATCATGAACAAAATTGTATTTATAATCGAAGCTTCACTAAGCTTCTTCTGGTTAGTCTCTACAAGAGATTTCTCGCAGTTTCTTTCCCAGTGTTCAGGCTTATTGCAGTGGAAGCAAACTCCTTTGCTATCCGTATCAGTTTTGTTCTTATTATCCTTTTTTTTGCCTTTCTATTTACCTTCTTTGAATCGTTCTTCTTTTCAGAAGATCCTTTGGCCCCTACCAGTACGATATGGTCCTTTTTGGTTGGAAAGTGACTCTCAACATTTTTCAACATGTTAAGAAAATCAGCGAGGCTGACATCTAGCTTGTTCATATGAAAAAAAATTCACAACAATTGTGAAAGGAGTTCGGGAGTGAGTGCAAGATCGAATCTTGGCTCAACTCTCCATCCATGATAAAACATATTGTCCTAATTGATCAATCAAATTAATTATGTTAAGGACTTTTATCTGTACTGTAGTGTCATCGATCATTCTAGATCGGAAGAGCTCCTTAGATATCTAATATCTATCAGTCCTACTTTCCTCACCATCAACTACTTGATGTGCAGGAATATAGTAGGAGCATCCATAGTTTCATACTGACGCTGAAGCTCGTTACTCATGGATGCGAGCATGATGCATTGAGCCAACTGTGCATCATCTTGCCACTTTCTAAAAGTAGCAATCTCTTCCTCAAAGGCATTGTCTACAACCATTGCAGGGATAGGAGTATTAAGGACATAAGATAGCTTTTCAGCCATGAGAACTATTCTCAAATTCCTTAACCAATCCATTTAATTCGGTCCGATTAATTTAGCATCTAATATGCTACGCAGTGATAGTAATTTAGACATTGTAAAATTATGTAAATGATTTTGAAATTAACAACATTTTAGCATATATTCTTTTATTAATTACCAAAATAAATTAGGTCTTGTTTTAAATTGGTATCTCCCACTATTTTCTTCAAACTATATTACCCTCAATATATACAGTTCAACAATATCTAATTAAAGATATGCTAGTGAGAATAAGGATTCCATTTCAAATGTATATAGCCTTGTGTGAGCACAACAAACTATATATAAATAAATAGGTAGACAACTCTTATCAATTACATCAACTATGTAACTCCTTGTATTTTGCCTCTTAGATCATAATGGTCAAGTGTGTGCACATCCGAACTAAAATGATCTAATTTAAGTCATACCTAGCACTTCCATATATTCGAAAGAAAAACACTGTCCTTGTGTGTGCACAACAAAACAACATTGTTCAGTCTATTTATAAGCATTAAATGTGATAAAACAACATCTTAAATATTTAATACTTGCCTTGTGTGTGCACAACAAACTCATATTAAATATTTAATACTCTATTATTTTACCATGCTAGAAGGCGACGTTCGATATTCCAAATATCTTTGAACGTTACAACTTAATATAAAATATTTGAGGGGTTTGTTATTAATTTGTCTCATCTTGTTTAGCACGCATGCACATATATATATAAAATACGTGTCATATTAATTAACATGTGAAGCATGTTTACATAATATATAATATATATAGTATAAGCATGCACATATAGAATACTATATTCTACCTAGATTGATTATGAATTTTTATTCTAGTTTGGTTCACTAGAGCCACCAAGTGAACCAAAAGATCAAATCCTAGGGGTGCAAGAATTAATATTTAAATATAACTATTACATTTAAACCCGGGCTCCATTACAAACGGATCTTCACGTGCTCCTTGCTCCTTGATCTCCAATTCTTCAAAATTAATTCTAACTATTCCTATTACAAAACTATATAAAATAAATAGAAACCTTGATCAGCAGTCAAGGAGAAGTACATAAGAGGGAGATAGAATTTACATTAAGAAAAATTAGAGAAGACGAGGTACGCAGACCCCATTTAATAAAACTCATACATTCATGCATCCAACTAAAATAAAATCCAATCACATTGGTCAATAGTCCATAATCAATCCCATTTATTATCATACACATCACCATATTCATCAATAAATAACATTCATCTCATGAATAATAAACATTCAATATATATATATATATATATATATATATATATATGATATCATTTAATGGGCAAATTTAGTTAGTATAAAATCTAATTTTGAATCAAAATAAACTCCTTTATTTTAATCCAAATTTAAATCAAAATAAAACTATTTTATTTTAATTTATCCAATTTTGAATAAAATAAACTATTTATTTTAATCAAATACTTTAATCAAAATAAACTCCTTTATTTTGATTAATTATGGAATCCAATTCTATGTAAAAAAAATTATTATTAAAGGAAACACGGATTCTCTTTCCTATTCACAAATAAACTCTTTTTATTTTGAATAATATGAAATCTTATTTCATATCTAAATAAACTCCTTTAGTTAAGGAAAGATGGATTCACTTTCATATTCACAAATAAACTCCTTTATTTTAGAAAACATGGAATTCAATTTCAACTCCAATTAGTTATCATGGAATCCAATTTCAACTCTAATTAGTTAGCATGAAATTCGATTTTAAAATTAAAATATTTTTTTTTATTTTAAGATTAAAAACTTTTTATTTTATGATTAAAATAAATATTTTATTTTAATTATAAAATAATAAAGAATACTATATATATATATAACTATTATATATATATATAATATAATAATCACCGCTCCTAAGAATCCTGAATCCTCTGGTCCCTTAATTCCGTGAAGTAACATAGATAACATACAAAATATAATTATTTATTATATGATTCCTTTTCCAAAAGCAAATCCCTTTTGAAATTCGTCACCTTTTAGGCTGTTAAGTATCAGGTGAATCATGATTTACACATATATAATCTGATTATATATATATATATATATATATATATATATATATATATATATAGTAATCATACTACTAAGCCGCTAAACTCCCTTCCTTGAATAAACACCGATTCAAAGACAAAAAAAAAAAATGGGATTCACTTGCTTTTTGTTGTTTTTAAATAAATTAATTAAACTATTAATTTATTTAAATAAATAATATTTATTCTACAATAGGGATTAGCCTCCCTAGCGATCAACTTTACTTTCCGGATAATATAGATTTCAACATTAATCTTAAAAGAACCATTGAGTAAATAGTTACCGTATGCACAATTCAATCCTTCCACCATACAATGTCCCAATTAAATATAAGACATGGAATTACTATCAAGTCTTATTTTATTTAATTATAATTATATTTCGATCCTTAAATGCATTAACTCAAATAATGCAAATTAGAAACTTCTTTCTAATTTCATTCTTGCCGCCAAGGACTCACTCTTTGGTTGTCATTTATTGAATCACATAGGACATTTCTCTTCTTTACTAGAAGTGGTAGATTCTTTATTGATCATAAATTATCTCCATGTACGACTTATTATACCCAAGCATACCCTTTGATATACCCTAAGGGTCTTAAGGAATAAGTCAAAGTATAACTCATCATACACAAGATACTATAATGATCTCAAGTCCAAGGATCACTTAGATACTACTATCACTACAGAAATTCCTATTGACAGTAAGTAAAACTCCATTAGGTATTCCTTAGTGAGCCAGCCAATGCTCAAAGAACTTATTCTCTAATAAGCACCTACATACTTGCTTTAGTGTCTCCACACAAATGATCATGAGATCAATCATCCTCATCCAATGAGCAAGAACGTATGTATGCATTAATCTATCCGGATTTACTAATCCCCAATTTAGTAATCCAACGATTGGGAAATATTTTAGTTTTAAGCTTTCTAAGAATTTAGATTTAATTAGAATGATCATCATCATTATTCTAAAAGTATTGCTTAAAACTATGGGTTTATCACATATTATAAAACAGCATCATGTAGATATTTAAAAGACTTTAATAAATTAATACTTTTTATTAATAAATGAATAAGATTGTTACAAAGTATATGCTTTATCATCAAACATGATTGGCTTGTGTGCATACTACTTTCAGTACCCTTGCTACCCTCTGACCCCTTCTTTGGGCAATTCCTTGCCATGTGGTCCATCGATACAAAACACCCCTAGTTCTTCTTAGGGTTAGGACAATTGGGTGAAATATAACCCTCCTGCCCACAGTTATAACAAACCGACTTTGAAGATAGTTTATTTTTTAATTTTCATCCGGTTGTACTCTTTCTCCAAGTCCAACATTGCCTTTAGAAGGTTTGTCAATTTCTGATGGAGTTGTTTGTTAATTCCACTTGAAGTTTTTCCCTTCTCTCTGAGAGCTCAAAGATTTTTCACTTCAGCTCCTTTACTTCTCGAGATAATTCATTGGTCTGGAGCAAGGCGAAATTATGTTTCCCTCCCTCCTCCATCAGTTCAGAAGTGGCCTTATCAAGTTATGATTGGAGGCGTTCGGAAGTACTTTCTAGTTCTTTCTTTTGAGCCAATATCTCCTTAACTCGAAGCAAAAGTTGGCCAAAAAATGATAATCCTTGAAAAGGGTATAAGTACGTTAGGTGGGTATATGAGAACTCTTAAAATAGAAGGGGAGAGGATAATTGTTCTTACTCAACCCTGGTGGATGACAGTGGCGATTGCTAAGTCCTCAGGTTCAAGGCCCTCAAACTTTTTGTCGTCTCCTGGCAAGACAAAGGCATTAAAATTCTCGTATGGAAAATTATGAGGCATGTCCTGAGGCCAGGCGATATTCAAAAATACATTAGGTGGATTCGAGGAAGATGTGGGCTCTTCGGGAAAAGGAGGCAGAGGGGAGGTTTTGGCTGGTTTATTTGATTCGGAATTTCTTCAAGGGAAGTTCGTCAAATGTTTCTTCGGTGTGAGTTTCAGATGTAATTTTTTAGGACATGGTTAGGTTAATATTCTGTTAAATATAAAAGATTTTTGTTGGATAACTTTACCAGTCGACATTTCTTAACTCTTATCAGAGATAACTTTTCTGCTCGACTCATCTCTAACAGGCTTCTAGTAATTGATAACGTCATCGGGACGGTGGAGATTGGCTTTACGACTAAGGGTGGTTCTGTTTCTTGTGATGAGTGATAAGTAGGTTTTATACCTACTTATTGGCTATCAACTTGCTAGAATTATGGCTTAATCTCAAGTATTTTAGTGTCATATTATGCTTGTTGTCTTTGTTTTATAGGTTGCATTAAGGAAAATCAAATGGCAAGCAATGGCATGGAAAGGGGATGGACTTTTTAAGATGCTGAGCACATGGTTAACTGAAGATAGAGCATAGCATGTGCGTATGGAAATGGCATCTGAGCAGGGATAAGTGAAAGAAGAAAGAAGAGGATAGCAGCAGCAAAGGGACAATAATGCACCAGCAAGCAGAAGGCAAAAATATAGAATAGCGACCGCGCCAGCATGAAGAGTAAAAGTGGCAAGCCCGCGTGTGAGGAGGCCAGATCACACTTTCACCGCCTGCAAGTCAATAAAAAGGATTACGAGGTAAGCGCACAGTGCAAATCAAATTCTTCATAGATTGACTTTTCACTTAAAATTTAATGTAACGTATTTTCCTAAAGAGGGTGTATTTGCAGGTTACGAGATTTTATTCAATCAGTATTATTTTTCCATTTTAGGGTTTTAAAAAGCTAGAGAGAGTTCTTAGCTATAGTTTACTATTTTGGCTTCTCTCTTTGGTTCTTAGTAGATTTTGATTATTAGGGTTTCAACTTGGTTTGATTGTGGATGTGAACTGAGTTGGAAGGTTTACTTTGGATAGAGATTTATCAGATTTGCAATTTCCTATTCTCTTAACTCTCTTTGCTTTCATTGTATTATCTCAGTGCTTGAATCAAATCCCATAATGGTTATTAATTCAGAGATGAACTAATCACCATTATGGGATTCTAATGGAGCTTATTGCTTAATTCAGATCTTTATGCCTTATTGTTGCACTTGATTGATTATGTATGGATTGCCTAGCATGGTTGTGTATATTTTTTAGATTCTTGATCTGAAAGTAGTATGCACACAAGCCAATCATGTTTGATGATAAAGCATATACTTTGTAACAATCTTATTCATTTATTAATAAAAAGTATTAATTTATTAAAGGCTTTTAATTATATACATGATGCTATTTTATATTATGTGATAAACCCATAGTTTTAAGCAATGCTTTTAGAATAATGATGATGATCATTCTAGTGAGATCTAAATTCTTAGAAAGCTTAAAACTAAAATAGTTCCCAATCGTTGGATTACTAAATTGGGGATTAGTGAATCTGGATAGATTGGTACATACGTTGTTTGCTCATTGGATGAGGATGATTGATCTCATGATCATTTGTGTGGAGACAATAAAGAAATTATGTAGGTGTTTATTAGAGAATAAGTTCACTGAACGTGGTTCGCTAAGGAATAACTAATGGAGTTTTACTTGCTCACAATAGGAATTCCAAAGAGGTGATAGTAGTACAAGTGATCCTTGGACTTGAGATCATCATAGTATCTTGTGTATGATGAGTTATACTTTGACTTATTCCTTAAGACCCTTAGGGTATATCAAAGGGTATGCTTGGGTATAATAAGTTGTACATGGAGATAATGTATGATCAATAAAGAATCTACCACTTCTAGTAAAAGAAGAGAAATGTCCTATGTGATTCGATTAATGACAACCTAGTAGTCCTTGGCCAAGGCAGAACGAAATTAGAAAGGAGTTTCTAATTTGCATTATTTGGAGTTGTGCATTTAAGAGTCGAAATACATATAATTAAATAAAATAAGACTTGACAGTAATTTCATATTTTATATTTAATTGGAACATTGTATGGTGGAAGGATTGAATTGTATGGTAAATATTTACTCAAAGGTTCTTTTATGATTAATGTTTAAATCTATATTATCTAGAAAGTCGTTAATCACTAGGGAGGCTTATCCCCTATTGTAGAATAAATATTATTTATTTAAATAAATTAATCGTTTAATTTATTTATTTAAATAAGATTAGAATTGTTCTAATTGATTTATTCACAACCTGTTTAATATGGAGAACCTAAATGGTCACACCATAAAAAGAAGAATAATTATTTAAGAAGTTAATGGCATAATCGTAATAATATGTTAAGTATATTTAATTTAATCTATGGCGATAAAATAAATTAAATAGCTTAATATTTATTATTTAATATTTTAGAAGTATTAAATATAAATTAATAAGAGGATTCTTATTAATATTATTACAATTATTATTATTTTAATTTCTAAAGAGTTTAGAAATTAATTTAATATAAGTACTCTCATTTATTCCTAATAGGATTAGGAGGAAAAATTAATTAAAGGAGTTTACTTAATTATCCCTAATAAGATTAGAGAGCCCATTTAATTAAAAAAGTTTAATTAAATAATAATACCTTATTTTAATTAAATAGGGTTACCTGATATCTTTATAAGGTGAGTCTTATATCAGATATCAATATACGCAATTCCAAAAGTTGGAGAGTACGCTATTTTTCTATAGGGATAGAAAACTAGGGTTTAGCCAAATACCCTTTTTTCTTGAATATTTCTTCTTCCTTGGCGGATCACGTCTAGAGGCCAAATACTTGGGTGGCTAACGTTGATCAAAAGAAGGAACTAAACCCAATGGATTCAAGTTGAACGCGAAAAGGATTGGAGGTGAACTTGTACCTGAGAAAGTTCGAAACCTCAAGGGTATGATTCTTGTTCTTCTTATTTTCGTTTAATTAATAATTACGCATAAAGGATGATCCGGGTATATGGTTTGTAAAATTTTTAAACTCTATTTTTCCATGCTTTCGCTTAATTTGTGCAGTTTGATTGCGTTCATGAATATTACAAACCTAACAGTGGTATCATAGCCAAACCTTTATACAAATTATTAATTATTTTAATTTGATAAGTATATTGATATGTGTTTAGAACAATTTAATTGAACATAATTTGTTGTATAAAATTTATTAAAAAAAACCGATCCTATACATGCATTCTGATGTATGTTTACGTAATTATATATATAATAACGTGGTCCAGGAAAGGAAATTCCAATGATTCACGTGAATCATTGAAGCAACAAGAAACATAATATGTATTTGCACGTTAATTGTTAACAGGTTCCCACGTGGTTAGTATGTTAAGTTCCTGAAGCATGCCTACTTGGAATCTTTTAGTTATATGTGACACATATGTATTTGCGTGGCACCACCAACAGCAAAATAATTTATATATTTATTTATATATATAATCTTTACTTTGTATCATTATATATATAATATCATATATAATATAACATACGAGTTCACGTGGTTATATATATACGGTTAATATATATATATATATACGGTAAGGATCATGAGCATAATCCTTAAATAGCATAACGTCTTAAATAACATAATTTTATCAAAATGACGTAGTTTTGATAAAACGCGGTGGCATTTTTGTAAATACCATGCCACCACGTATTTACAAAAATACCACCGCGTCCCTCCAAAACTACGCTGCTTTGATAAAATTATGCTATTTAAGGCGTTATGCTATTTAAGGATTACGCTCTCGATCTCATATATATATATATATATATATATATATATATATATATATATATATATATATATATATATATATTATTCTTAATTATTTTATAATTAAAATAAAAGTTTATTTTAATCTTAAAATAAAAAGTTTATTTTAATTTTAAAATTAAATTTCATGCTAACTAATTAGAGTTGGAATTGGATTCCATGATAACTAATTGGAGTTGAAATTGGATTTTATGTTTCCTAAAATAAACGCGTTTATTTGTGAATAGGAGAGTGAATCCATGTTTCCTTAAATAAAAGAGTTTATTTAGATATGGAAAAAGATTTCATATTATTCAAAATAAAGGAGTTTATTTGTGAATAGGAAAGAAAATTCGTGTTTCCTTTAATAAAGGAGTTTTTTTTTACTTGGAATTAGATTCCATAATTAATTAAAATAATCGAGTTTATTTTGATTAAAGATTTTGATTAAAATAAAATAATTTATTTTATTCAAAATTGTATAAATTAAAATAAAAGAGTTTTATTTTGATTTAAATTTGGAGTAAAATAAAGGAGTTTATTTTGATTCAAAATTAGATTTTATGCTAACTAAATTTGCCTATTAAATGATATCAATATATATATTGAATGTTTATTATTCATGAGATAAATGTTATTTATTGATGCATATGATGATGTGTATGTTATTTAGTTGGATCCATGAATATATGGGTTTTATTAAATGGGGTTTGCGTACCTCGTCTTCTCTAATTTTTTCTTAATGTAAATTCTATATCCCTCCTATGTACTTCCCCTTGACTGCTGATCAAGGTTTCTGTTTATTTTAAATAGTTTTGTAATAGGAATAGTTAGAATTAATTTTGAAGAATTAGAGATCAAGGATCAACGAGCACTTAAAGACTCGTTTGTAATAGAGCCCGGGTTTAAATGTAATAATTATATTTAAATATTAATTCTTGCACCCCTAGGGTTTGACCTTTTTGGTTCACTTGATGGCTCTAGTGAATCAAACTAGAATAAAAGCCCATAATCAATCTGGGTAGAATAAAGTATTCTATATGTGCATGCTTATACTATATATATATATATATATATGTATATATATTATGCAAACATGCTTCACATGTTAATTAATATGAAGCGTATTATATATATATATATATATATATATATATATATATATGTGTGTGTGTGTGTGTGTGTGTGTGTGTGTGTGTGTGTGTGCATGTATGCGCGCTAAACAAGATGAGACAAATGAATAAAAAAAAACCTCAAAGATTTTATATTATGTCCTAAACGTTCAAAGATATTTGGAATATCGAACGTCGTCTTCTAGCATGATAAAATTAATAGAGTATTAAATATTTAATATGAGTTTGTTGTGTCACCACAAGGCAAGTATTAAGTATTTAAGATATTAATTTATCACATTTGATGCTTATAAAGAAAATTGAACAATATTATTTTGTTGTGTCACCACAAGGATAATATTTTTTTTTTGAATATATGGAGTGCTAGGTTGGACTTAACTTTGATAATTTTGATTCGGATGTGCCACCACTTGATCAAAATAATCTAAGAGGCAAAATACAAGGAGTTGCATAGTTGATGTAATTAACAAGAGTTGTCTACCTATTTATTTATATAGTTTGTTGTGTCACCACAAGGCTATATACATTTGAAATGAGATCCTTATTCTCACTATCATATCTTTAATTAGATATTGCCGAACTATACATATTGAGGGTAATATAGTTTGATGAAAATAGTGGGAGATACCAATTTAAAACAAGACCTAATTTATTTTGGTAATTAATAAAAGAATGTATGCTAAAATATTGTTAATTACAAATTCATTTACAAAATTTTACAATGTCTAAAATTACTATCACTGCGTAGCATATTAGATGCTAAATTAACCGGACCGAATTAAACGGATTGGTAAAGGAATTGGAGAATAGTTTTCATGGCTGAAAAACTATCTTATGTCCTTAATACGCATATCCCTACAATGGTTGCAGACGATGCCTCTGAGGAAGAGATTGCTATTTTTAGAAAGTGGCAGGATGATGCACAGTTGGCTCAATGCATCATGCTCGTATCCATGAGTAACAAGCTTCAGCGTCAGCTTGAAACTATGGATACTCCTACTATACTCCTGCACGTCAAGTAGTTGATGGTGAGGAAAGTAGGACCAATAGATATCAGATATCTAAGGAGCTCTTCCGATCTAGAATGACCAACGACACTACAGTATAGACACATGTCCTAAACATGATCAATTTGATTGAACAATTAGGATAATGGGTTTTGTCATGGATGGAGAGTTGAACCAAGATTCGATCTTGCACTCACTCCCGGACTCCTTTAACAATTATTGTGAATTTTTCATATGCACAAGCAAGATATCAGCTTCGCTGATTTGCTTAACATGTTGAAAAACGGCTGAGAGTCACTTTCCAACCAAGAAAGACCAAGTATTACTGGTAAGGGCCAAATGATCTTCTGAAAAGAAGAATGATTCAAAGAAGGTAAATAGAAAGGCAAAAACAAAGGATAATAAGAACAAAACTGATACGGATAGCAAAGGAGTTTACTTCCACTGCAATAAGCATGGACACTGGAAAAGAAACTGGAGAAGTATCTTGTAGAGGCTAACCAGAAGAAGCTTAGTGAAGCTTCGGTTCCAAATATAGTTTTTGTTCATGTTTAAAATATTTTTTTCTTTAAGTCAAGGTTCTACTTGGGTATTGGATACCGACTTTGGTTATCATAAATATAGATTTATGAAGGGACCAAGCAGAAGTAGAAAGCTAAATAAAGGATAAGTAATCATATATCTGGTAAATTAAGAAAAAGTTGCTACATTAGCCATAGGAACTTATTGTTTAGCATTGTCTGCGGGCAAGTCTATTAAGTCAATAAGTTGTTATTGTATTCCAGTTCTTGTTAGAAACATTATTTCCATTTTATTATTGGAAAATAAAATCTTTGGTATTATATTTAAGAACAATTATTGTTCTATTTATAATAATAATGTTTTGTATAGAACTAGAATATTACTTAATAGATTTTGTATACTTGACTCGCATAAAAAATTATTTTGCAAATTGAACAAACTAGTATAAGAAAAGGAAATGATCATTCAAAGAGTTGAATGTGTGTATTTGCTTAAATACAAGTGTGAATTATTTGAAAGGTTCAAAGAATTCAGAAGTGAAACAAATTGGCACAATATTAGGATTCTTTGATCGGATCAAGGAAGGAATACTTGTGAAATGAGTTTCTAGATCATCTCAAATGGTTTCCTCACAATGGACGCCTCCTGATACATAATTATTAATTGATGTATCTAAAAGGAAAAATCGTACCTTGTTGGACATGGTGCGGTCCATAATGATTTTACCAACATTCTAGTATCCCTCTAGGATTATGCCCTAAAAATGGTTGCATATCTACGAAAAGGTAAACTCAAAATCCAACCCCAAGACTCCATAAAAGTTATGGACATGGAGGATTCCTAATCTTAAGTATGTTAAGATAAGGGGTTGTCCAACTTATGTGAAAAGGTTTCAAAGGATAATCTTGGGACAAAATTTGATAAGTACAGATTTGTGGGACATCCTAAAGTAAGCTTAGGTTATATGTTCTATAATCCTACTTAGCAAAAGGTGTTTATTATAAAATGTGACGCTCCCAAAATAGGTATACATCACCTATTCTGAGTCGCCAAATACATGGTATAGAATACAAATACAATCTTTAATATACAACTAGAAAGCCGTGAGTTTTAATACAAATATTGTCTTCTAGACAATATCCACTCTCAGAATAAGTCCTCATTACATTTATTGTCACACTATTTAATAGAATAGTGAGGACTACTAATACTATCATCCGGACCACCACCCGCTCCCCGACTAGTCCCGCCACGCTCTCATTTCCAAGAAGAGAATAGTGAAAGAAAGGGTGAGCTCAACTAGCCCAGTAAGAAATAATATGACTAAGATAATGCAGAATAATTTATCATTAGTCTTCAACAGTGTTAAACTGATAAAATACAATAGACATCAAGTTTAACTGCAGGGGAACATGTAATCTATTAAAAAAGTCAAGTAGAGAATAAAATCTACTATCTTTTATGATTTAAAAGGTTTTTCATCACTTTTATCGTGGGACTCAGCTTAATAAATAATCCACATCATCCCTGAACTACGGCCAAGGATATTCATTAGTATCACGACCACAAATTATCCATGCACTACAGGCCAAGGATATTCGTGTATTCATCAATGGTCATGATCATGCCAACAACTGTTCATCAATGCACTACGGGCCAATGAGGACTTTTACCACATCATTTGTAACATTACTACCATGATTACAATCAATAATCCCTAGTCATAATCATACCAAGTCCATCTATGCACAACAGGCCACAGATGACTTTCAACAAAAATATAAACCTGAGGATGATGACAATGATATAAGAATTCAATAAAACAAGTTCAAGAATTAATTTATCCAAGAACTAGTAACGTCCAAATTGTCAACATGATACTTCTTTGTAGAGTAAAATTTAAGAATGCTCAAAAGAAGATTTCCATGAAAAGATACTGGATGAAGCGCAAATATCAAGGATATTCTACTAATTTCATGGAGTATAGAAGTCAAAACTTTAACCAACTGAGTATAATAACGAATGGAATAACAAAAGAAATCACCATGCATGCGGTACTTTGCATGTATGGTGTTATTCCAATGTAATAATAAATAACAGACCAGTGTCCCATAAAGCGCATGCATGTGATATTCCAACAGAATAATAAAGATGGAACCAGGTCCGGCGTAAAACACACAGACAAGTTGTTCCAACAGAATAATAAAGAATGGAATAACAACAGAAATCACCAAGTATACTGTGAGATCACAGTATCTGAGTTATTCCAATGTAATAATAAAGAATGGAATAATGAAGTTCTCTTCATGAATATGAAAAAATAATACCCTACCTTATAAAAAAAAGTACTCCAACGGTAGGGCGGGGATATACTTGAAGAAACTTGCACGACGCTCAAAGCTTTCTTAAACGCTAAAGAAAGACGCCAAGATTATAAAAGAATATTTCTTTCTACGCTTTATCTCTCTAGAGTTTCAAAGTGAATTAAGTAAGAAATAATGAAGGAATGAGCTTTTATTTATAGAAGAATGGATCTAATAAAGAACCAATCCATGAAATCAGTTCAGATTGATTTACTTTAAACAGACGATCCAGATGGTTTACAATAAAATATAATATATTCTATTTATAATCTAATAAAACGAATAACTTTTAAAAAGATTTTACTATGCAAATACTATGCGTAGCACTATGCAAACACTATGCATAATAAAATATAATATAATCTAATTATTGTCTAATAAAATGTATAACTTTATAAAAGTATTCTGTTTTATATAAAAAGATTTTACTATTATCCTAATAAAACGAATAACTTTATAAAAGTATTCTGTTTTATATAAAAAGCTTTTCTGTTTTATTACATTAATAATACTAATAAAACAAAACTTCATCATCATTATTATTATTCACACTATTAATCGACCAGGTCGTTTCCAGAAAAGAGGGGACTTTCCAATAAGGATTTCTCCCTATTGGCGCACAATTAGGTGACCAAACCTCTCCTTGGCTGAACTTCTAGACATCGTTAATAATGCAAATAATAATATTAACAACTTTGTCATCTCAATTATAAAATATCAACAATAATTGAATTAATTAACGTGAGATACTATGCAACAATTACTGAAGTAATAATTGAACAAAACTGAGTGACTTCTCACGTAAGCATTAATAATCAATACCGTGTGCTACTATGCAACCACGCGTATTCCTGTACTTTTAACACCGAGTGTTTCAACAGTTAACGGTAAAACTTCCGCCATTATTTTCATAAAAATATTTTTTGTGCTTTCTCAATCCGGCTAATAATTCCGTTGTAGGATCTACCAATGATTATTCCAGATTATTAATATTCCCGCTAAAACGAATATTCCCCACCAATCGAATATAATACAACAACTTGCATACTTTGCAAAATTTATAAATATTACCCACAACTATAACATTATATCAAATTTATTCCATAATATTCAAAAATGATATTTATAGAAAATTCAATTTTATTCATAAAAGTTGGGGTCTTACACAAAACATGTTGCCTTCTAAGATAAAGATGTTTATCATTGAAGGGGCTAGTGGGAGGATAACAGATCTTGAAGAGTTTAAGAACCACACAACACTATAAGTTAAATAAGAGTAACCTGTAGATAGACCTATTGTACCACAACCGAATCGTAAATCTGGAATAGTACCGAAGATACCTTGGAGGTATGGATTCATTATATGTGATGATGATGAGGTACACATCATAGAAGATGATGAACCAGTTACATACGATGAGGTAAGAGTTGTAGACACTCATAGAAATGAATTGAAACAAGTTTCTCAAAAATGGAACATTCGTTTTGATGAAATAATCAAAAGAGTTTGATTTTATCAAAAATAAGAATGAACCTAGTGTGTAGAAAAGCGTTAGTGGGAGCGTCGTGACACTCCTAGTATTATATGTTGATATAATACGGATAAGGAATGACATGCCAATACTAGAATCAGTAAAGATAAAGTTGTCGAAACATTCCTCCATGAATGATTTGGGAAGAGTATCTTAATTGGGGATACAAATCTATATAGATAAGTTAAAGAGGATGCTCGACATAACCCAAGGAATGTATATTCATTTGATGCTAAAGTTGTTTAGCATGGCAAACTCCAAGAGATGTCTCATGTTGATGAGACATGGAGTGTATCTCTCTTAATAGTCCCCAAAGACTCCAAAAGAGATATCGTATGAGTAACTATCATGTATGCAATGAAATATACGAGACTTGATGTTGATCAGTCATATTCTGGAGAAGTTCACTATGAGTCAGTGAAAAACATATTAAAGTACTTAACCGACACTAAGGATGTGATCATATTTATGGTGGGTCTGAATTAAAACTAGAAGGCTTAACAAACTCAAGTTTTTTAGACAGACCAAGATGACATAAAATCTACTTTAAGGTAAAGCGTTACCTTGAACGGTGGTGCAGTGAAATTGGAAAGGATCCAAACAACAAAGAATTATTGGTTTAGTGATAAAGACAAAGTATATAGCTATAAATGAAGCTGGAAGTTGATTGTTTGGATGAAAAGTTCATTATAGAACTAGGAATAGTTCCTAAGTCTCATCTTGGATCTAAACATGTGTTGTGGCACTTTCATTTGATTATAGGAATCATTGAAAGATGGGAAATCACTATAGAGATAGTGGACTCTCAAGAACAACATTACATATCCATTTACTGAAGCTTATCTAACAGCAGGATAATCGTCACTTAGAGAAGGAGGGTATGAGATACTATGGCGATTGGCTTTAGTGCAAGTGGGAGATTGAAAGTAGTATGCACACAAGCCAATCATGTTTGATGATAAAGCATATACTTTGTAACAATCTTATTCATTAATAATAAAAAGTATTAATTTATTAAAGGCTTTTAATTATCTACATGATGTTGTTTTATAATATGTGATAAACCCATAGTTTTAAGCAATGCTTTTAGAATAATGATGATGATCATTCTAATGAGATATAAATTCTTAGAAAGCTTAAAACTAAAATAGTTCTCAATCGTTCGATTACTAAATTTGGGATTAGTGAATCCGGGTAGATTGGTACATACGTTGCTTGCTCATTGGATGAGGATGATTGATCTCATGATCATTTCTGTGGAGACACTAAAACAAGTATGTAGGTGCTTATTAGAGAATAAGTTCACTGAACGTGGCTCGCTAAGGAATAACTAATGGAGTTTTACTTGCCTGTCAATAGGAATTCCTATAGTGATAGTAGCACAAGTGATCCTTGGACTTGAGATCATCATAGTATCTTGTGTATGATGAGTTATACTTTGACTTATTCCTTAAGACCCTTAGGGTATATCAAAGGGTGTGTTTGGGTATAATAAGTTGTACATGGAGATAATGTATGATCAATAAAGAATCTACCACTTCTAGTAAAAGAAGATAAATGTCATATGTGTTTCGATAAATGACAACCCTGTTGTCCTTGGCCAAGGCAGAATGAAATTAGAAAGGAGTTTCTAATTTGCATTATTTGGAGTTGTGCATTTAAGAGTCGAAATACATATAATTAAATAAAATAAGACTTGACGAGAATTTCATGTCTTATATTTAACAGTGACATTGTATGGTGGAAGGATTGAATTGCATTTTAAGAACTATTTACTCAAAGGTTCTTTTATGATTAATGTTGAAATCTATATTATCTAGAAAGTCGTTAATCGCTAATTCAGGCTTTTCCTATTGTAGAATAAATATTATTTATTTAAATAAATTAATCGTTTAATTTATTTATTTAAATAAGATTAGAATTGTTCTAATTGATTTATTCACAACCTATTTAATATGGAGAACCTAGAGGTCACACCATAAAAGGAAGAATAATTATTTAAGAAGTTAATGGCATAATCGTAATAATATGTTAAGTATATTTAATTTAATTTACTACGATAAAATAAATTAAATAGTTTAATATTTATTATTTAATATTTTAGAAATATTAAATATAAATTAATAAGAGGATTCTTATTAATATTATTACAATTATTATTATTTTAATTTATAAAAGAGTTTAGGAATTAATTTAATATAAGTACTCTCATTTATTCCTAATAGGATTAGGAGGAAAATTAGTTAAAGGAGTTTAATTAATTATCCCTCATAAGATTAGGGAGCCCATTTAATTAAAAGAGTTTAATTAAATAAATAATACCTTATTTTAATTAAATAGAGTTACCTAATATCTTTATAAGGTGAGTCTTATATCAGATATCAATATACGCAATTTCAAAAGTTGGAGAGTACGCTATTTTTCTATAGAGATAGAAAACTAGGGTTTAGCCAAATACCCTTCTTCTTGAATATTTCTTCTTCCTTGGTGGATCACCTCTAGAGGTCAAAACACTTGGGTGGCTAACGTTAATCAAAGGAAGGAACCAAACCTGGTGGATTCAAGTTGAACGCGAAAAGGATTGGAGGTGAACTTGTACATGAGGAAGCTCAAAACTTCAAGGGTATGATTCTTGTTCTTCTTATTTTCGTTTAATTAATTATTGCGCATAAAGGATGATCCGGGTATATGGTTTGTAAAATTTTTAAACTCTATTTTTTCATGCTTCCGCTTAATTTGTGCAATTTGATTGCGTTCATGAATATTACAAACCTAACATGATCACCATCTACCTTAATAATTTGTATGGAATTGAAAGAGGAAGTACAAATTCGGATTTGGCCATGTTAGCATGTGTTTATGAAATTTGCATGTGATAGATTTTGTGATTCGTAATTCAAATAGACATATACCGGCTTACCATGTGTAGATATTTGAGAGAGTGTGCACTTAAATTAATATTATTTGTAAGTCACATAGAAATATAGTGAGTTAGGTAATATTGATATTCATATGAATTCTATCTATTTTGTGGATTTTATGTGATGTGGGCATGGTATATCGAAAGATAACCATGTTTTACCTTCAAGCTTTCGACTAGCCATCCGAAGTAATTAATTAGGTTTAACAAGAGGTGTATAATTTGGATGATGCATTAAGTAAAGTTAAGATCCCATATCTTTCCAATTTGAATCAATCTTGTGTTAATTAGCTTATTAGTTGATAATTGTTGTTTTTAGTTAAATCGCATCTTATTCACTCGTTTAAGCATCCAGAAATAGCTACAAAGTTGTTGCATGATAGATTTGAGATAATTGTTTTTCTCCGTGGGAACGATACTTGACTTATCATAGATTACTTTTTAACTTTGTATACTTGCACGTGTGTGTTTGTTTTGTTAACACCAAAACAAGCCAACTAGTTTTTGGCACCGTTGTCGGGGATAATTTGTTGTTTTTATTACTATCGTCATCGATTTAAGTTAAATTTGTCTAACGTGAACAATTCACATCTTATCTCATTTCAATTTTACCTTTATTTGTGTTTTAGGTACTTGTGGATAGTATATGCACACTCGATCTACAAATTTTGTGTTGGTACCTAGGCAGGATAACATCAACAGGAAAGCTTGGAGAGAGAATACACGTACTACTAATACACAAGAAGACACTGAAACACCTGCACAAATGGCAGAAGAACACAGAGCATTGAAAGATTATTCTATGTCGAACATCAATGAGCTACAGTCAAGCATAGTCAGGCCAAAAATAGCCGGGAACACTTTTGAGACTAAATCGGGAACAATCCAAATGGTACAGAATACGGTTCAATTTGGAGGTGTGGCAACTGATGATCCTAACGAGCATCTTCTGAGTTTTATTGAAATTTATGACACATTTAAGTACAACGGTGTGTCAGATGATGTAGTGCGGCTCAGACTGTTTCCTTTCATCTTGAAAAACAAGGCAAGGAGTTGGTTACATTCGCTACCACCGGGTTCCGTGACTACTTGGGAGGATTTAGCCTAGAAATTTCTAGACAAATTCTTTCCTATGGCTAAAACAACGAAGATGAGGAGTGCTCTATCTCAGTTTGAGAAACAACAAGGAGAGTCATTGTATGAGGTCTGGGAATGATATAATGAGATGTTAAAGAAATGTCCTCACCATGGGATGCAAGATTGGATGGTGATCAATACCTTCTATAATGGTTTGGGATGGCAATCTAGGCCAATAATTGATGTCGCCGCCGGAGGAGCTTTATGGGCTAAGAGTTATGAGGAAGCCTATAAATTGATTGAGACCATGGCAGCAAATGACTTCCAGAATCTGACAGCTAGAATGCCTCAACTAAGAGTTGTCAGGGTATTAGAAGTGGATGTCATCACGGCACTATCAGCTCAAATGGCGGCGATGGCGAAGAAAATTGACTCTTTTGCTAAAAATAAGGTTAAGTAAGTTGTCTTCGTCTGTTAGATATGTGTGGGATCACACCCGACAGAATAATGTGATATCACTGCAGAGTCGTTTCAGTTCATAAGCAACTATCAAAAGCCACATAATCAATTTCAGAACTCCTACCATCCCAACAACAGAAATCATACAAACTTCAGCTGGAGTAATAATCAAGGTGCTCAACAACACCAACAACCACAACAACAATACCAACCACAACAGTCTCATCAGTAGTATGCACCTAAACCTTCTTATCCTCCCGGATTTTAGCAACAGAAACACCAACATCATCAAGCTCCTGCCCCTCAATTGGAAAAGAAATTTGAGATAGAAGAGATGATGTTGAAATATATGGCAAATACCGAAGTGTTAATCAAGAGCCAAGCGGTGGCAATTAAGAATTTAAAAAACCAAATGGGCCAAATGGCTTGCATGTTGAACAAAATACTGTAAGGAGCTCTACCAAGTAACACAAAGGCAAGTCTGAGAAGGGAAGGAAAGGAATAATGTCAGGCCATCACATTGAGGTCTGGGAAAAAGACTACAGAGCCAGGGCCTGGCATGGCCGCGCCCCAAGATGAAGGGAACATGGTGCTCCCCCGCCAAGGTGCAGAGAAAATTAAGCAAGGCTTGTCTGATGAAGGTGATGGGTAGCAGGTAGTTGAGACAGATCAGAAGGAAGTAGCTGAGAAATCCAAAGCCACACCACCACTTGTGTATCCTCCAGTACCATACCCTTAGACACTTCAGAAAAAAAAAGAAGATAAATAGTTTGCGAAATTCTTGGAGGTCTTTAAGAGGCTATAAATCAACATACCTTTCACAGAGGCATTGGAAAAAATGCCAAGCTATGAGAAGTTTATGAAAGGCATTATGTCAAGGAAGAAAAAGTTAGAGGACTATGAAATAGTTGCCTTAACAAAAGAATGTAGTGTAGTGTTGCAACATAAACTGCCTCCAAAGCTCAAAGATCCAGGAAGTTTTACGATACGTTGCTCCATTGGAAGACTATCTTTCAATAAATGCTTATGTAACTTGGGGGCAAGTATAAATCTGATGCCTTTATAGGTATTCACACGGTTGGGATTTTTAACTCCTAAGTCGACAAACATATCATTGTAGATTGCCGATAGGTCCATCACATACTCGAGCGGTATCGTAGAAGATGTCTTGGTGAAAGTGGAAAAGTTTATCTTTCCTACCGACTTTATTATTCTGGACTACGAAGAGGACAAAGACATACCGGTCATTCTTGGGAGACCTTTTCTAGCTACTAGGCGAACACTCATAGATGTACAGAAGGGAGAATTGACCATGAGAGTCCAAGACCAAGAGGTCACGTTTAATGTTTTCAAAGCTATGAAGTTCCCCATTGACGAAGAAGAGTGTTTTCGAGTTGATGTAGTCAACAGGGTACTAAATGAAAAGGCTAAACATTTGATGATCATTGATCCATTAAAGAGTGCTCTATTGAGAAAATCTGATATAGAGGATACAGATGTTGTGGAGTATGTATAAATTTTGAACATAATACCAGAGATGAGAAAATTCAACATTCCTATTGAACCACTCAGACATACAGGGGAGACATCAGATCGACTTAAGCCTTTTCTTGAGATGCCTCCCAATCTTGACCTTAAAACTCTTCCAAATCATCTAAGGTATGCATTTTTAGGTGAATCTTCAAAGTTGCATGCTATAATTGATGATGCACTAACATCTTATCAGGAAAGTAAGTTGCTGTGAGTGCTGCGAGAATTCAAATCAGCTATTGGTTGGACCATAGCAGATATCAAGGGGATCAACCCCTCATTCTGCATGCATAAGATAATTCTTGAGGATGATAGTAAATCGACGGTAGAGCAATAGAGGAGATTGAATCCTATAATGAAAGAGGTCGTCAAGAAAGAAATCCTAATGTGGTTGGATGACGGAATCATATATCCAATCTCAAACAGCTCATGGGTGAGCCCAGTGATAAGTAGGTTTTATACCTTCTTATTGGCTATCAACTTGCTAGAATTGTGGCTTAATCTCAATTATTTTAGTGTATTTTATGTTTTTTTATCTTTATTTTATAAGTTGCATTAAGGAAGCTCGAAAGGCATAGCAATGGCTTGGAGTTGGCAAAGATGGTGACCATGTGATGAACTGAAGAATGAAGAATGGCATGTGCATATGGGAAGGGCATCTTAGCAAGTCAAGTAAAAGAAAAAAGGAAGAGGAAAGCAGCAACTAAGTAGCAGTAAAGCACTAGCAAAAGAACTGCAAGAAAGAACCGGAGAAAATTCTAGCTAGGCCACAGCCAAAGAATGAAGAACAAAGGCGTACAAGATGTGCGTAAAGAATCCAAAAACCAACATGGCGTGCCTGCCCTCTAATTAGCATATATGGGCCAGCACACACACCGACCAAGACTCAAAGAATGTTGACTTTTCACTTAAAATCTGTTGTAGCGCTTTTATTTAAAAGGGGTGTATTTACAAGTTACGAACATACTTTTGAGAAGTTTTATATTCCATTTTAGGGTTTTATAGAGCTAGAGAGAGTTCTTAGCTATACTCTACTATTTGGCTTCTCTCTTTAGAGCTTAGTAGCTTTTAATTGTGAGGATTTCTATTTTGGTTTGATTTTTGATTGAACTGAGTTTGGAAGCTTACTTTGGATAGAGATTTATCAGATTTGTAGCTTTCTATTCTCTTACCTCTCTTTGTTTACATTGTATTTTCTCATGCTTAGCTCAAATCCCATAATCGTTATTGATTCAAAGATGAACTAATCACATCTATAGGATTCTAATAAAGCTTATTGTTTAGTTCAGATCTAGATACCTCTTTATTATATTTGATTGGTTGTATTTGGATTGCCTAGCATGGTTATGTGTATTGCTTAGATGCTTGATCACCATCTACCTTAATAGTTTGTATGGAATTGAAAAAGGAAGTACAACATCAGATTTTGTCCTTGCTAGCATATGTTCATGAAATTTTCATATGATGGGTTTTGTGATTCGTAATCCGAATAGACATATATCGACTTACCTTGTGTAGTCATTTGAGAGAGATTGCACTTAAATTAATATTACTTGTAAGTCACATAGATATATAGTGAGTTAGGTAATATTGATGTTCATATTAATTCTATCTATTTTAGTGATTTTATGTGATATAGGCATGGTGTATTGAAAAATAGTCATGTTTCACTTTCCTGCTCTCGACTAGCAATCCACAGTAATTAATTAGGTTTAACAAGAGGTGTGTAATCTGGATGATACATTAAGTGACATTAGGATCCCATGTCTTTCCAATTTGAATCAATTCACTTGTTAATTAGTTATTTTTAGTTGATAATTATTTTAGTTGTTTTTTAAATCACATTACATTCACTCGTTTAAGAAGCCAGAAATAGCTACAAGGTTGTTGCATGATAGATTAGAGATAATTACTTTTCTCCATGGGAATGATACTTGACTTACTCTATATTACTTGTTGACCGTGTATACTTGCATGTGTGTGTCTGTTTTGTTAACACCGAAACAAGCCAACACCCAGTGCAATGCGTTTCGAAGAAGGGGGTCATGACAGTAGTGTCAAAGGAAAATAATGAATTGAAACCTACCAGAACAGTCACAGGGTGGAGGGTCTGCATGGATTATCCCAGATTGAACAAAGCTACAAGAAAGGACCATTTCCCTCTCCCGCTTATTGACCAAATGTTGGATAGGTTAGCGGGACATGACTACTTGTAACACCCCGAAATCCAGTCTATTTTCATATCCGTATTTTGTACGTCACGATTCCATCTTCTTCTAAACATACATCATTATATAGCTAAATATAACAACATACATCTTCAAATCCCAGGTTCTAAAACCTTAAAACCCCTTTCATTACAAATAATGATAATTACATTATTCTTTACATCTTGCACGAGTGACTTTTATCCGCCACCAAGGATACATAATCGTTCATTAAACTATTCTATAGTTTAATTCTATCATTCTATATTATAAGTCTTCGCTTGATCTTCACGCTCATTCATATAATGAATGGCATCTCTTTTGTATACTGATCATCTTGATCTTTACGGGATCTTTAAGTTCTTCTAACATTGTTCGCTGAAAATGTTTTTATTTATAGCAAGTGTGAGCATTCAATTGCCTAGCAAGTCATAACAGTTGAACAAACAACTTTAAGAATTCAAACATTCTTTTAAGACCTCAATAATCGAACAAAGTTTATGAAGCAACTTGAATAATAGGAATAATCTCGATTCCTATCATTTTATTCATTAGTCACATTCACATTAGAGAATGAAATACTTTCATTCTCTACTTTCTTTCATACACATTTTGTCTGGCCTGTATCAATAGCACAGACTTAACAATAACGGTTCATGTATAAATAGAATATGCTCATATTGAACAGTTTAATCACAGAACAGTTTATATCATAAAAACACCAAAGTGTTCACATTGTGGCACAAGGCCTCATACATTCTAACACATTGTACAAATATCACATATTCGCACATAGACAGAACTTCTCAAGTTCAACATCTGAGAAGTTTTAGAAACTAGCATTCATTTAGAATATGAATGAAGTTAGGAAACTTGCATTACGCACAGCTACAACTTATAGTTTATGCTGAACTGCTCATTCCAATTCCTATATAGCACATAAAGAAATAACACATATACCAATTAGTCATATACTTGACTTATGTATTGGTTTACTTAACTTTACTTCTGAGGGTTCACGTTCTTACAAACTAAGTTTACGCGACCAACTTCCTTTACCGGTTAATGGCTTCATGACATACGTAGATGTCTTAATACGTTCATCGTCTTTGATGATTTACATTCTTATCTTCTTCTTATAATTCTCCTAGGACTCAGCACACATCGTTTCTTTGCTAGTAGTCCATATGGTACTCTGAGTGGTTTTCCATAAGCAATTAACAAACAAGTTCCCATCTCATCTGCACTGCCCACACATTGAGTTAGATCGGTTGCCAGTTTTGTATATACCTTCGCTCTCTGAAGGAAGTGTTAAGCCTAGCTCCCATATGTCAACCATCAAAGGTTACAATTGTACCACAACCTAACTTATCTCAACTTATCCGAACTATTAAACTATAATGTTCGTTAAGTTAAATTCTTATTCCTTATGGCTTTCTGGCAACTAAATGCCATACCTAAGGATTTATTCATCATCGTCTAAGTCATACAGTCTTTTGTATACTCAGAACGATCATTTAATATTCATTCTACGCATTTATAGCGTTAAGCATCTTACGTTACCTTATTCTTATCTTACAACGTCCGGTTCATTCGACTCGGAACGGCATCCAAGTTATAAACATTAACTCGGCTTCTTTTACGTTATACGTACTTGTCTTTAATTCAGCTGCTTTACCATTCACAGGTTTAATCATTGATCTTCATTACCTTACGGTCAAACCATACAAGGGGTGTAGGTTCTACCCGTTTAATATTCGCGTACACTCAACCTTCACGTCGGTTAAAGTGTTCAACGCTTACATTTCATTCTAACATTCTCATCTGTCTCACATTAAGCTTTCGTTAATCTTATTACCGTTCGCTACAGTTTTCTTGATAATTTATATCTTACTTACTACTTCCGTCAATGTCTAAGTTATACAACCACTGTACACTTAGAACATTCGCTCGACGTGAATATGATTCACGAGGATCGTTTATGGATTCAACGTTTACATTGTTCATCCCTTAATTTCTCATTCAACCTTTAACTAAGGTTTTAATCGCTTTCAATCATTATCCATCCCATGAACCCCATCTTCATTATTCTTTCTTAATGTCAAAGCCATACGGTTCGTTGTATGCTAAGACCGATTGTTCATTGCAACAGCGTTGCGTTCACAGCGTCTAAACGCTTTACATTCATCTCTCATTACCATGTCATAACATCGAAATGTTATACATTACGCTCGTCACTTAACGTCTAAGGAATCACAACCATAGCCATTGTAAGAACCTGAATTTTTAAAAAATATTAAAATAAGAATTTAGTAAATAAAATTCTTAAAGCATGAGATGGGTTCAAATAAAAACATTTATGTGATACGAGATATGTAGGAATGTGTTACATAGGGTAATATGAACCATATAATATGTGATTTTTTGTGATTAATAAATATATTATTTTTATATATTGTTATTGATCGCAGAGATAATTTAGTTGAGATAAAAGAAGTGGATAAAAAATTTCCTATCGATATTAAATAGTTTATAGGAATATTTTATCTTAGTAAGTGGATGACATTAATGTATAATTGTCATTTACTTGTGTATGTGCACTAATAACTGGTATGATTGTAATATATGTTATTGATAATACGTAAGTTATCCGCGAATGGGTTTGGATTGTGAAACATGAGATAGTTGAGAGAATTAACTAATAAGAATAAATATTGGTTAATTGATAGTTGAGAGTTATGTTATGGAATAATATAATGTGTATGTTAAACCTTAAATAACTATGGTAATATAGTACAAGGTTTAATTCTATCAAGTAAAGGAGTGAATTAATATGTGTGTTGAATATGTGATACTTTATATATGTTACCCGTAATGGTAATATGTGAGAAAGTCTAATGTACAAATAAAGTTAAATATATATGCATTATTAAAGGGAGACATAAATCATTATATCTTTAAATGGATATTTAATATGTGAAGAATTGTTTTGGGGACAATTTATACGGTGAGAGGAAATAATAATTATATATTTCTAATAGAGGATATTAAAATAATTTCTAATATTAAGTTATTTTAATAAAAGGAGAAAATGTTATTTTTGAATAATAATATTACCTTATATATTTTTGTATGAGGTATGATTAATAACATAGTAAATATATTAAAACGTATTTGCTATATGTAAATAAATTGATGGAAACAATTTATTATAATAGAAAATAAACTTATTATCTATTTTCAGATATAATATATGTACATGTGTCGTATATATAGTTAATTGATATTGTATTAAGAATAATATCTTGAGACAATAAGCAAATTAATTTCTAATTGTAAATATCTTTATTCTATATAATACTTATGTTATGACAAAATACATAATTTCTAATGTATTTTCAAGAGAGTTAATTAATGAAAGAAAACTAAGTTATTTTAATATATTAAATAACTTAAGTTATTATTTTATCATGGATGATATCATTTAAATAACTAATGGAGTATATATTAATTATTATAAGCGTAAAGGTTACACTTATAATTAATTAAGGTAGTTTAGCATTTAAATGCTTGAGTCACACAGATATTACATTGAAAGAATAATAAGTGTGGAGAATGAGAGAAGCTTAAGATCAAGCTTGTGAAATATGCCTAATGTGGCAAAGTGAAGGAATAAGCATTCATTAAATAATTTAATGAATGAATAATTGAAGGAATTAACTTGTATGTGCAATGATTATATATTATATAGTAGCTACATCTATATGATATGGAATGAAGTGTGACATTTCAATGGTAACTATATAATATAGGAAGTATTTGAATACATATGTATAAATACTAGTATGTTAGCATTATGTACAAGTGAGATAATAAAATGTAACATGGTTCAATAGACCACTTCCATGACCATGTTATAAGATGTAATGTTGAGAATAATGTTATTTTGTGAGATTATATTATTACAAGCTTGTGAGCTATTAATTACTAAGTTCACATAATTATGTCTTGCGTGGCATAACTAGAAAAGTTAAATCAAATGGGGATTTAATGGGAAAATAAATGGTGAGTTCATAAATAATTGATATTAATTATCATTATGATAATTGGGTATATTTGAGATGATAAATTTTATGGAAAATAATACTGGTGCCCAACTAAGTTATATTCTAGTCTAATGTAAATATTATTTGGAATAATTAAATGTACATGGATTATATAAGTCTATGTGAGTGGGTGTATATGTATGCACATTTGGGGAAAAATATCAAATAAACCATATATGCTAATATGAAGTCTTTGAGTATTAGAAGGAGTGTCCCAAATTGTGTGTCATTTTCATTCACGTGAAATACAAAAAGGCTAGTAGCTATCTTGCTTCTTCTTCTCCAAAATCCATAGCTCCAAATGATGAAGAGGGGAGTGGGTTGATTTGATTTTTCACCAAACTCCTTCAATCCAATGGCTTCTTCTTCTTCCTCTTAGTTTAAATTGTTGGGCAAAATCATTGTATGGACAATGATTTCTCTATAAATGGGGACTCCTCTCTTCTCAAAATCAATTGCTGTGATTTCTAAATGGAGCTTATATAAGTATACTATGAGAATGAGAGGGAGAAGTCAGAAGGTTAGAAACAAGCTTGGCAACTTAGCTTCAAGAGGTATAATTCTTAAACTATGTTCTTAAGTTCAAGTTTTACAAAGTTCTTAGAAAAAGTAGCTTTTGAGTCATAAAATTGATGGGTAAGAATTGTTATAATCCATGAATTGTTGTTAGATATTGTTAATATAGTCAATTATGAAAACAACGGAAGTTAAACGAACCAAATTGGTTGAGAAACGAATTCGTAGTGAATGATTTCACTAAATTGTCCAAAACATGAACATTTGCATGAGCATGAGTTGTGAATTCATATTTGGGTTAGTTAATGTTTATGTTAGTTGATGGTTATTTAGTTTGTTATAGTTTTATGAATTATGAATCCATAGAATCGAAAACGGACTAATTTGGACATGTATAACTCAAATTATGAAGGTTAGAATGAAAGTTTGGCATGATAGCTCATAGCAGGGCATGAAATTCTCGACTTACGTAAGCTAGGCCCTTACTCGGCCGGCTGCTGTTTTAAACTTAACCCCTCCTGCTTACGGGGTGGTCTGTTGTGCAGATGTGATAAAAATCTGATAGAACATGTTTTACTAAAATACCCATAACGTTTTCATACGAAATCCGATTGAGGTGATTAAAGATGATCCGGAACGAGAACGAATAGACCTACAACTTTTGTTCTTTAAGTCTTTCAATTTGAAGTCGTTACGATGGGTAAAAATAGTCATCTTTATGACTGTTACGTATTCAAAGGCGATCAGAGGGCGTCGAGAGAGCACATACGCAAGTATAGTGCTCACGACGACGGAATATGTTATTCTAAGTGATGTAACATGAAAATGCATAATAATAGACATGACATATAAGATTTCCTTGTTCATAATAGAAAGCATTGACATGACTTAGTATGTGTTTTGAAAAGAAACCTTAAAGTTTTTGAGAAACAGAAGTTAATGAATTTGGTGTCCTTTGAGTTCTGACCTTGGACCCTATGTACGCTTATCAGCGGTCATAAAATGTAGTTTTAAAGTTACCTTGCATATACTAGATTAATATAGCTTGGTTTAAAGTGTTTTAAAAGAAAAACTTAATGTTTTGAAAATGAAACTTAACGAACTTTGTGTCTTTTAAGTTTCAACCTTGGAAACATGTGAATGTGGCCTAGTTATGTGCGCGGATGGATAAGGAATGTAATTTCAAGATATATTGCACATAAAAGGTTGTCAAGCTCGGTTTAGTATGTGTTTTGAAGGAAAATTTAAAAGTATTAGAAACTAACTTTGATGAGCATTTTATTACTTGCATTATGACCTTATAAGCAAGCATGATAGAGTTGTCTATGCCATTGAACATGAATGATATGTGCACTCAACTAGTCAAGCATGACATAAGTTATTTAAGCATGTTTTAAAAGTATGAACTATGCTATGTCTAAAGCTATAATACTTGACATAAATGATGTTTTAAGCATGTGAGCATGTAATGGTTATATAAAACCCAAATTTGCTAATTTTATTAAATTTTGCAAAATGTAAGAACGATGTAGATCACGTATCTATAAACTTTAAATATGTGTCGAACACATAGCGAGTAAAGTGTGTAATAAAGATTTTTGGATGTTGATGTCAAGTATGAGTGGTTAAGGTATACCTAGACATACCTAGCTATTCTAAGAGTATGATGAGAAAGTGAAATGTAGTTTTTAGGAACCTAGATAGGAAATAATGTAACAATATTATTACATTAAGAATGTATGACATATTTGACTAATGGATATGAATCCATGATTATATAACTGTGTAGGAATACACAAAGTGCAGATAAGCTTTAAGCAGTTAAGTCGTAATTGATAAACTACAAATCAGGCAAGTCTTTCAGTTCCTATTTGTTGTATGAATTCTATAACTGTTAGTTGAGCTATATTATGTTATGCAAATGTTGATGTATATATATGAAATGCATATGAGATATGTATGAAATGTGAAAGTTGATCTTTGATGATATACTTGTAATATAAACTTATATGCCTGTTATATGAGAAGTAACATGCGTAGTAAATGTTGATTGATTATGAATGCATGAACTGTGTATGTTATTATATGCTACGTACTGCATGAAAACTATTAGAATTGCTGGGCTGTCGAGCTCACCCTTGCAAATAACCACTTTTGCAGGTTAAGGATACAAGGTAAAGGTTACGTGCTATTTGATTGATAAAGTTCAATGGTATCGAAGGAGATTGATTTATTATTTAACTAGATGCTCTTGAACCATGTTTAGGTTCTAGTAGATGTACATGATAGTAGTTTATAATGTGTAATACATGTTAAGTTGTACTATATGATACATAGAGAAATTCAAATCGAGATGTAAAGATTTATACAGAAATTGAATAAAGTGAATCATAGAATAATTTGATTCAGGGATTTGTAATTGATTTGAGTTAAGATATCAATAAAAGATTTATTTTTAAAAGGAGAGTGAAAAATTTTAAATTATTCTGCATATTTGTATAACATCGAATGTGATGTAAAACAGGAATAGTAAATGACCAAGATTAGAAACTTATAAAAGTTTGGGGTCATTGTACAGATCCTAGATATGGAAAGAATTTATTTCTAAATAGTAATAAGCAAAGTTATATTCTTTAGGTTATGAATAAAGATAGAAATAGTTTGACAATAGTAGTATCGTGGCGGACCAAATCCGAGGTTGTGAAGGGAGCCAGATTTGGGGGCGTCACAGCCATCCCTCACGTTCGTATATCGCGACTACGGTCCCCGAACATCGGTTCCGTAACCTACGTCTACATTCTTTGTCTTTTAATCTCGTTTAATCTTTTCGTTCAACCTTCATTAAAGGTTTAATACACTTAATTAAGTGTTACATTAGTTGAAATACATGTTCACATTTCTTTCTTGCACATCCCCAAAGAATTGAAAGCAAGAAAATCTTATTTCGGGCATTGCCACACTGCCGTGCTGCCGCGCCGTGCGTCCTTCCCTTTCCTTCGTCTTTGCGGACCACTTAGCAGTAGCTAATGGCCCGAGCTCGCTCTGCGGTGCTGGCCACCAAGGCACGACTCGCGCTGCGGCGCCAAGCATGAAACCTAGAAAAACTTTCTAAGTCTTTTACAAGCTTGAGACGCTGACTTCAAAATCTCATATCTTATTCCTTATAACTCGAAACGAGGACGTTCCAAAGCCATTTTCTTCCTTATCTTATGTACTTCGATTACCCATGGATAAAACTTCATTCTGAATCCGTTAACATGCTAATTGATTAGCTTAATCTTCGCCCTTCGTTCATTTTATGTTATTAACGTTCTTCGTTCGTTCGTCCGTAATTCCATCATCTGAACTCAGAATTTATTCGTTCTTGAGTCTACGACTCACGTTTTATACATTCTCTTACATTCTTATGAAACCCTACACGTTCAGGTTCATTTACAAACTTTCTAATTCTTGTTCTTCTTTTACGAAATTTTTGCCATAACTTCGTTAGAGCAAAGTTTTATTCTGTTCTTCATGAACGTTTCTAACGTTCCTAACCAAGCAATAAACAACTAACTTATATGCGATGGTTTTAAACTTGTCCATCAACAACAATTATCCTACGATGGTTTTAAATTTGTCCAACAATAATAATCTTCGTGTTCTTCGTGTGTTCTTCGTGTATTCTTCGCATTCTTCGTTCCTTCTTCATTTTAATCGATATTTTGGATTACAATTTTACTTTTTCTTGGAATTTGAAGTTATAGAACATCATTCCTTACTTATTTGACCTACTCATTCATAAGATTCATTCGGATAGCTCAAAATCCTTATGAATCTTACACTTCCTTGAGAAATTTATAAACTAAATTCCAAATTCTTATTTCTTCATTTTCTCATTATTCCAACCATATAAATTAATTCTTAAATTCATCTACTTCTTATCTTCATTAAGTTATGTTTTTGAACATATTAAACTTAAAGAAAATTAGAAGAAACTAGGGTTCGGATTACCGTTCTTCTTTAATCTCCTTCCGTCGGACAAAGCGTGCAATCGAGCTAGCTTTTCCTCATTCCTCTTCCTCTTATTTTCCCATCCGAACTCTCTCTCTCTATCTCTCAAGTGTTGGTTGAAATTTCAAACCAAATAAATGAGCTTAAGGCTTGTTTATATAGAAAACCAAGGCTAGGGGTATTTTAGTCATTTCCCCCCACCTCCTAACTATTCATGGCTTAGCCACCAAGTTTACTTGGCCACCACCCTTACTTGGTGGCCAAGTGGCCGCCCCTTATGCCCATGGGTCTTCCCCATGGGTTGCCCCATGGGTTTTACCCATCCGGTGACCCATCAGTTCGATCCGCGGTTAATTTTCTTGGATCGGGCTTAATTAAATCTAACACTGGGCCTTACATTAATTCTTATTGGGCCTACCCTAGGCTTGATTACACATTCCATTGGGCTTGATATAATCCAAGTCCAATTGGATTCTACAAAGTCCATGAACTCAAAGTCCATTTAGACTAATCATATTCTATGCATTCTATTCTCGTATTCTCGTATTCTCTTCGTATATCGTTCGTACGATATTTATATTATACGTCATACTAATCTTCGTAATATACTCGTATAATAATTAGTATTATACTCGTATTTCTCACGCATAATAACTCTAATTATTATACGAAATCATAAAATTCTCGGAACTCACTTTTCCTAACCCTTAGGTTTTAAGTCCGCAGGCGAAAACTTCGTTTTTGCCATAACTGAAATATTATTGAATATTCCATCTCGTCTTAGGATTATATCATTACTCGTTTCTCAGAAATTCAAAATAAATCTCTGAGCAGAAATGGATGAATAGTGCCTATTTCGTCTTTTTCCCCAAAAAATATTTTGTTCCCAGAAAAATTTTATTTTCTTCTTGAAAATTCTTACTCGTTCAGTCTAGCTCATAACCAGAATCCTCCCGATTAATAATCATCCTAGGTTATAGAACGATTAATAAACACATAGCTTAGAATAGTATTAATAAAAATTCATTTTATTAATAACTAATTCTTTAAACTTAAATTTTGGACAATCCAATTTTCCGGGTTGTCACATTCTTCCCTCTTTAAAAAAATTTCGTCCTCAGAATTTCTTAAAACCAAACCCTTACCTTGGTCCTCACATTCTCCCCTTCTTCAAAGAATTTCGTCCTCGAAATTTTAGCTAACCCTTCTTCTCATCTTCTCTTCAAAGAAGTTCTTATCTTTCAAACATTCCCTAACCTTCATAACTTATCAAGAATCATGAAGTGAAAGGAATAAATAGGAATATAAAGATTCCTTTAAAACATTTCATTCTTTTGTTGAGGGGTCAAATTGACCATGAACTCTTTCTAGGTTAAACAGCCTTTCGCCGTAAACCTTTCTTACACGGTAAGTTTACAATCACAAAGAAGATAAACTACCTCTTCCATACGTAGGTGATCAACCCATTGTATAACCCCATTTCAGGGTATGTTCACCTCAGACTTAATCATTGAATCCGCACCAAAACAATTTAGTTCGGCATAGCTCTTCAAAGAAAGCTCGATTTTCATTTAATCATGACATACCATTTGTCTTAGCCAAATCAAATAGCCTCGACCATACCAATAAATTGGACATCAACTTGAAACATTCGTCTAGTCAACTCACTTGACATAGACTACTTCTTTAAATTCTTTCACAATACATCAAAACATTTTATGACGTCATGATACCGCACTTTTCATAATACGTTGAGGACTTCGTCAGTTTATGACTTCATCATTATGCATCATACCATAGCGGGTTGTTGATCCTAAGATCACTTCCAACACTAGGTTCTGTTATATTAATAACTCCATCCTTTTATCATCCTTGCATCAAATGCACTGATGATATAAAATTCATTTTGATATTTCAAATCAATTTATGTCTAGCCGAAACAATTAGCATAGACATACCAAGAATAGTTCTTTTAAATTCCATTGGTTCCAAAAACTGAACTAATTCCTTCATTTTCAAAACGCGCACATCAGCACGATTTCAAGAAACTTCGAAATCTAGCATAGCTAAATGACTTAGAATATCCTATTCTCCATCTTCCTTCATTGTTTTACTTGCGACAATACTTAATCTTCTCTAGCACCTTTAATGCTAATTCTACTGAAAATAACGTGTTTTCAGTCTAAACATTCTTATACCTTAGTACAATCCATCAACTTACCACACATTATGAGTTCAGGAACTTTCCACAATAATATGAGTTTAAGAACTATCCCAGACAGACCATAAAGCATCCATTCGCTGAGGAGTTCAAAAACCTACCATATGATTATGAGTCACGAACTTACCATAAGTATGAGTTTCAAGAACTCGCACCTACCTTATCGTTCTCTACCTATCAAGTATATATATGAGAAAAGATTCACCTTCTCGTCATATAGATCTTGATAGTGTGACCAATTTCAATGATTATCACTATAATAAATTGAGTGGTTGTTACACCCAGCACAAACCTCTGCCCATACAAAGGTTCATATAACTCAGCTATCACATGAGTCCTCAATTGAAATCTTACAACTTCTAACTTTCTCTTTACTTAATACAAATTTTCTTTAATTCGTATATTATCCTTTACAACTTAATCTGAGTTGTTATTCTCGTACTACTTCATAGTACCATTCATTTATAGCATTAGCTATGAATCATTCATCGTTTAACAGATCATCTGTTACTACAATTTACTATGATCACGTGGTGATCTTCTTATCCTTCTCTCTACGATTATAGTCTTAGGTACTCATACCTAAGATTTATAACCTATCAGCTTTGATACCAACCTATAACGCCCTGAAATTCGGTCTATTTTCACACCCAGATTCCGTACGTCACGATCACATCATCTTCCAAACATACATTGTAAGACCCCAAATTATTAATAAATGAAATTTATTTTCTTCTATTTATTATTTTGAAATAGTAAGGGTTGATTTGATTAATGTGGATAGTTATGGGTAAAATACGCAAATATTTCGAATAAGCAAGTAGTTATAAAATATTCATTATTGTCGGGGAATATTCATTTGGTCATGGAATATTCAGATGCTTGTGGAATATTCGTAACGACCATAGCAGCCTTTTGTGGACCCCATAACTAAAAGCGATTGGATGAAGAAAACGACAAATATAAGTTGTTTATAAATAATGGCGTGAGTTATTACTGAATTAATCTTGTTGGAATACCCGGTTTAAAACACACTAATACGCGTTGTTGAACAAGAAGACACCAGTATTGCACCAATTATTGATTCTTACGTAAGAAGCCACTACTCAATAATTGTTACACGAATTACTATTCAAGATTTTATTTTATTGATTCAATAATTGCGCATTGATATTTTATATTACTTGTTGTTTCAATAAATTGTCATTACACGGTGATTTTCCATTATCTGAGCAATAATTCATATTATCCGAATAATATTATTGGATAACATTATTGGCAATGTCTAGAAAGTTCTGCTCAAGGAGAGGTTTGGTTATCTAATTGCGCGCCAAGAAGAAGAAAAAATCTTTATTGAAATCCCCTCTTTCCGGGAACTACCGTTGCAAGATCTTGTGATTCTGTAATATTATTTGTGAATAATTAATTATTGATTTATATGATGTGGAAAATATTGATTTTATGTGGATATAGATGGAGAAAATTTTTAATGTGACAATTGTTGAAAATTAATATTTTATCTTTTTTTGATAAAATAATTCATTTAAATATATTATTTTAATAATATATTAACGGTGATATTTTTATAATGAATGTGCGATATGTGAGTATATGAGGAGGAAGAGTATTTTTGTGGCATTAAATGATTAAGACATGTTTTGTGTGTTGGTGGACCCCATTTCTTGACTGAAATTTGATTATAGCCTGTAAAATTGTCCGTTTATGAGGTCAATTTCTGTTTGGAATTTGGAAAAACTTTCTTCTGAAAAGTTGTAGAGAATTGAATTTCCTACAAAAAGTCGCGAGATTCGAATTTTCTAATAAAATGGCTATTTATTATGAATGATTAAAGTTCCGAAGTTATGAAATAATTGATTTTTGGAAGTTTAAAATAATTTAAATAACAAAAACATTTTTTGTGCAAGTCTTGTGAGGTGGGCTGTTTGGTAGCTGAGGTTTTGAAGCAAAATAAGTGTGCGTTGGAATAAAAATTATATATATTAATATTTTATTAAATTTTCTTCGCTTTGGTGTTCTAAGCAATTTCCTATAAATAGGTGCTTAGGTTAGAATTGAAAATCACACCGTAAATCAAGTTTTCTCTCTATATTATCGAGCGTATTCTTGTGAGTATTTTGAGCATACTTTGAGTATTGCTATACTGTGCAAGTTCAAGTCATAGCCTATATCCGGTGTTTCTTTAGAAGTCTTGATCTTTCGAGGTAAGGGATGTTATTTTATTCGAAAATGATATTATTTCTTCAATATCATTATCTTAAAATATTGGTTGGAAATTTTATCAAATTTGGAACTTTATCATGCTTGGGTTACTATTCATGAGTTACTATTCACGAGTTATTATTCACGAGTTACTATTCACGATACTATTCACGAAGCGTGAAGATGTTTTTTGTGAAATTTCTATCTTTTGGTGTCTGAGTTACTATTCACGTGATACCAAGACTATTCACGAATCTGGCACTATTCAATCTAAAAATGAAATTTCTTCTTTTTGTCCAAAATATCTACTATGGATACTAGCTTTGATTGTATCCATGTTTTGATCATTCTTGAATTTTACTCCACTCGATTACTTATGAAGTATTTTTGAACTTGGATTGTTTAAAATACGAATCCTTAATATTTGTTCTTTTGTTTCACCGATTCGCTTTCCTTTAAAATATTTTTCATCATCCTCAGTCCTAAATGATGATATTACTGAATATCTTTGGCCTTTAGTGCAAAGATGAATGATTTCTTGATGAATATCTTTGGCCCGTAGTGCAAAGATGAAATGCAGGTGTTGATACTGAACATAACTAATCGATGAATATCTTTGGCCTGTAGTGCAAAGATGAATATTTGATTCCAGATATATATTGATTAATGTTACAGGGATAAAATATCGACGATGAACTTTTAAATTCATATATAGAAGATAGTAGTTTGCATTCTCTACTTAACTCTTCTAATGAATTGTTGTTTCATTCGCAGCTTGTTGATTTAAAACTGGTTATCTATTGTATTCTATTAGATTTTTCCTCGTGAAGACTAACGATAATTTGTTGTATATTATCTTAGTCATAATATTCTTTATCGGGCTAGTTGAGCTCACCATTTTCCTTGTTGTTCCATTTTTCTTCTCGGGAGGCGAGAATGTAGCAGTACTAGTTTGGGTATGGAATGAAGGTTCTAGAGAGAGTTGTTTAGTAGTCCTCACCATTTTGTAAAATAATGTATCAATAATTATGATGGGGATTTATTTGGGTATGTATATTGTCTAGAAGACAATAATTGTATTTAAACTCACAAGATGTATGTTGTCAGTATTTTGCACGACAAATGTATTAATAAAGTTGTAGTTATTTCGTACCATGTATTTGGCGACTAAGAATGGGTTGGATGGAATGGACCTATTTTGGGGCGCCACGGTTGGTATCGAGCTTAGGATATGATCTCTCCGGAGATCGGGGAATAGAACTAGGATTCGGAGAGACGAGTAAATCCTTCGCTAGTGTATCCTACCTAAGCTTATTTGTTAGTTGGTCAAGATATAGGGATATTATGTGATATATTGATTTCCTTAATTAACCCTTGTTTTATGACAATATTTGAGAATGTCGATCGATAATATTAACAAAGGAGTAAATGAGACCGTGGAGATGCTGTAGATTACCAACGAGGAGAACGTGCAACAGTCGGGCAATGTACCTCCCGTGAACAACAACACCACCGAAAGCGATGATGAATGAGGGATGTTTAGAAGTTTTTGCGCTTCATGCAAAATCGCATTTGGGAGACTCGTGTTCAAAATACAGAGGAAATGATAGCAATTCACGGGTGGTCACAAACAAGCAGCTTCAAAGAGTTGGGACCACCGCACTGCGGGAAAAGCTGGATCCGATTAAGGCGTAGAGACGTGGGTCAAACAAATTACCAAGATATTCGATGTCTTGGGATGCACGGAGGAACAAAAGTTCCATTCGCTACCTTTATGTTCCGTGGCGAAAGCGCATCATCGGGTGGGAGTCTCGTGAAGCGTACCCATCCAAATTAAGACTCAAAGCATGTCTTGGGAGACATTTCAAACTATTTAATGACAAATCCTTTCCGAAAGTGTTCGTCATATATGAAGGAAGTGGAGTTTATTAGATCGGAGCGAGAATAACACGACGGTGTCCCCAGTATGAGGCGAAGTTCTCGGAGTTATCCAGTTTGCACCTCATTTAGTAGAGAATGAGGAACGATGACGTGGATGTTTCCGAGAGGTTTGAAACCCGGACACGTCAAGATCTCATTTCTCATAAATTTTCTCTATTCAGATGTTGTCAATGTGGCTCGGTTGTTAGAGCGAGATAACGAAAGTACGCTCAACCGAGGGACCATAACCGTGATCATACTCAAGATAGCGATCATCGTAATAATGATAACCAATGGAGAAAGAAGAATACTTGGACAAAGGCGGTAACCACTCCGGTGGTAATCATGGCCATGAAAATAGAAGAAGCGAGTCGGGAGGAGATTTTAAAAGAGGAGATTCAACAACGACCATGTGAAGACGCCGGCACCAGAGTAACCGGTTCCAAGGAGGAGAAAGACCACCGGTCGATGTTACAAATGTGGTAAAGAGGATATATCGTATTAAACCGCCTGCAATGCTTTAAGGTATGCTATAATTATGGAAAAGAAGGACATATCGCCGAGATTATGCGATATCGAAACCCAGTCCAATGAATGTTGACTTAAAAGACATCCTAGAAAAAGTCAAAGTCAACGATTCTCTCGAAGAGCGCTTTGTCGTGTGGACTTCAAAAATGCGAGGAACCCGAACGAAGCTAGCACGGGTTAGTTAATTATAAATTCTTGCAAAGTTTATACCTTACTAGATACCGGGTTCTACCCATTCTTTTATCTCTCTTTGCTTGCGCCAACGTTTGAACTTGACTACGGAGAAATTAGACTTTAACTTATTTATGGAGAATCCGTTAGAGAAACTTTCATTACATCCGTTGTTTAGAAATCTTGCTTGATTGAGTTGGCACTATCACATTACCTCGTTAACCTTATTTCTATAGAGATATTTGCTTTTGATGTGATTTTAAGGTTAACTACTCATCATGCCGAAATTGATTACTTTCGTAAGGTTGTTAGTTTTCATATTCCTAAGCAACTCGTTATTCAAATTCAAGCAATCAAACCATTGTAGTCAAACATTTTCATATCAAGCCATGAAGTCATTCGTTTATTACGGATGTCAAGTTTTCTTAGTCCATGTTATGGATTTGAATAAAGACACGCCGCTTTTGAATAATATTCTGTTGTTATTGATTTTTCTGATGTATTTCTGAAGAATTTATTGGCTTACTCCCAAAGCTCGATATTAAATTTTGTATCGACTTTGAACCCTAGATAAAACTCATTTCTAAAATCTCATATCGAATGGCTCCTATTGAACTTCGAGTTAAAAATCAACTATAAATTTGGTACCGAGCCTTTATCTGGTGACTTCCTTTGTGGAATGCACCGAAGCCAAACTCTTCGTAGGGGACACCATATTCGTGCGATAGTAAACTGATAGGTGTCATTGTAGCGTGCTATCCAAGGTTGGGATATGAGTCACAGTTGAGAACAACCTAAGTCGGTAATCGAAATACGTAGCTTTCTAGGCTTAGTTGGTTATTATCGGAGATTCGTTGAAGGATATTCTCGAATCGATATTCCATTAACGCAGCTGACTCGTAGAGATACAAAATTTAAATGGAGCAAGGAATGTGGGAAGAGCTTCGAAGAACTCAAGAGGAGACTCATTTCAGCACATGTTCTGACAATGCCATCCTGGAAAAGCGAACGTGGTAGCTGACGTGTTGAGTAGAAGATCGTATACAAGTAATCTGAAATACGATATTGTTAAAGACTCATTTCGTATAATTTACAAATAATAGAGATGGAGATGAAAACTCTAGGTACCCACGTGATGATATATGAGTATAATCGACTTTAATCGATAAAGTTAAAGCTGTTCAACCTACACACCGGAGCTGATGAATTTGAAGGAGGTGCAAGAAGTTGTTATTTCAAAAGCGAGAATCGGTGAGGTGAGGAAAGCTCAAACCTTCGATTTATTAATCCATTTGAAATTCTCAATCGAATAGGAACTGTGGCCTATAGACTCATTTTACCGCCAAGTATGACGCGTGTTCATAACATTTTTCACGTATCGATGTTACGTAAATATGTGGATGACCCGAACCACGTCATTGAGTTAGAACCGATTTAGATAGCCGAAGTGACTTAACGTGCGAGGAGGTACTGTCAAGATCTTGGATAGGAAAGAACATGTCCTATGTACTGAGGTTATACCACAAGTTAAAGTTTTGTGGAGAAACCATGTTATTGAGGAAATGACCTGGGAGTTGGAAACGGAAATGAAAGCGAGGTATTCTCATCTTTTCAAAACACACAGTACGTCACGTCCAATTTCGAGGATGAAATTTCATAAGGAGGGAGGTTGTAAGACCCCAAATTATTAATAAATGAAATTTATTTTTCTCTATTTATTATTTTGAAATAGTAAGGGTTGATTTGATTAATGTGGATAGTTTTGGGTAAAATATGCAAATATTTCAATAAGCAAGTGGTTATAAAATATTCATTATTGTCGGGAATATTCGTTTGGTCGTGGAATATTCAATCTTTGTGAGAATATTCGCATGCGGCCACAAGCAATCTTTTATGGGCCCCATAACTTGAAAGCGATTGGATGAAGAAAACAACAAATATAAGTTATTTATAAATAACGGCTTAGTTGTTACCGCTAATCATTGTTGGAATACCGGTGGTTAAAACACACTAATACGCGTTGTTGAACAAGAAGACACGATATTGCACCAATTATTGATTCTTACGTAAAGCCACTACTCAATAATTGTTACGAAGAATTACTATTCAAGATTTTATTTTATTGATTCAATAATTGCCGCATTGATATTTTATATTACTTTGTTGTTTTAATAAATTGTCATTACACAGTATTTTCCATTATCTGAGCAATAATTCATATTATCCGAATAATATTATTGGATAACATTATTGGCAATGTCTAGAAAGTTCATCTAAGGAGAGGTTTGGTCATCTAATTACTTGGCCAAGAAGGAGAAAAATTTTATTGAAAGCCCCTCTTTCCAGGAACTACCGGTTGCAAGATCGTGATTCTGTAATATTATTTGTGAATAATTAATTATTGATTTATATGATGAGAAAAATATTGATTTTATGTGGATATAGATGGAGAAAATTTTTAATGTGACAATTGTTGAAAATTAATATTTTATCTTTTTCTGATAAAATAATTCAATTAAATATTTATTTTAATAATATATTAACGGTGATCTTTTAATAATGAATGTGCGATATGTGAGTATATAAGGAGGAAGAGTATTTTTATGGCATTAAATGATTAACACATGTTTTGTGTGTCGGTGGACCCCATTTCTTGACTGAAATTTGATTATAGCTTGTAAAATTGCCCGTTTGTGGATTTCGGTCAATTTTTGTTTGGAATTTGGAAAAACTTTCTTCTGAAAAGTTGTAGAGAATTGAATTTCCTATAAAAATGCGCGAGATTCGAATTTTCTGATAAAATGGCTATTTATTATGAATTATTAAAGTTTCGAAGTTCTAAAATAATTGATTTTTGGAAGTCTAAAATAATTTAAATAACAAAAACGTTTTTTGTGCAAGTCTTGTGAGGTGGGCTGTTTGGTGGCTGAGGTTTTGAAGCAAAATAAGTGTGCATTGGAATAAAAATTATATATATTAATATTTTATTAATTTTCTGCTTTGGTGTTCTAAGTAATTTCCTATAAATAGGGTGCTTTGGTTAGAATTGAAAATCACACCAGAAACTGAAGTTTTCTCTCTCTATATTATCGAGCGTATTCTTGTGAGTATTTTTAGTATACTTTGAGTATTGCTATACTACGGTGCAAGTTCAAGTCATAGCCTATATCCTGTTTTAAATTAGAAGTATTGATCTTCGAGGTAAGGATGTTATTTTATTCGAAAATGATATTATTTCTTCAATATCATTATCGCCGAAATATTGGTTGGAAATTTTATCAAATTTGGAACTTTTTCATGTATCGGGGTTACTATTCATGAGTTACTATTCACGAGTTACTATTCATGAGTTACTATTCATGAGTTACTATTCACGAGTACTATTCACGAAGCGTGAAGATGTTTTTATGAAATTTCTATCTTTTGGTGTCTGAGTTACTATTCACGTGATACTAAGACTATTCACGAATCACTGGCACTATTCAATTTAAAAATGAAATTTCTTCTTTTTGTCCAAAATATCTACTATGGATACTAGCTTTGATTGTATCCATGTTTTGATCATTCTTGAATTTTACTCCACTGATTACTTATGAAGTATTTTTGAACTTAGATTGTTTAAAATACTTATCCTTAATATTTGTTCTTTTGTTTCAATTGGATTCGCTTCCTTTAAAATATTTTTATCATCCTCATCCTAAATGATGATATTATTGAATATCTTTGGCTTTGTAGTGCAAAGATGAATGATTTCTTGATGAATATCTTTGGCCCGTAGTTCAAAGATGAACAGGTGTTGAGATGAACATGACCTACTGATTAATATCTTTGGCCCGTAGTGCAAAGATGAATAGGTGTTTAGGCGAACATGACCAACCGATGAATATCTTTGGCTGTGAGTGCAAAGATGAATATTTGACTCGTATATATATTGATTGATGTTACAGGGATAAAATATCGATGATGAACTTTTAAATTCATATATAGAAGATAGTAGTTTGCATTCTCTACTTAACTCTTCTAATGAGTTGTTATTTCCGCTGCAGTTGTTGATTTAAAACTGGTTGTCTATTGTATTCTTTTAGATTTTTCCCTGTTGAAGACTAACGATAATTTGTTGTATATTATCTTAGTCATAATATTCTTTACTGGGCTAGTTGAACTCACCCTTTTCCTTGTTGTTCTATTTTTCTTCTCAGGAGGCGAGAATGTAGCGAGTACTAGTCGGGGTATGAAATGAAGGTTCTAGAGAGAGTTGTTTAGTAGTCCTCACCATTTTTAAAAAATAATGTATCAATAATTATGATGGGAATTTATTTGGGTATGTATATTGTCTAGAAGACAATAATTGTATTTAAACTCACAGTATATATGTTGTCGTATTTTGCACGACAAATGTATTAATAAAGTTGTAGTTATTTCTGTACCATGTATTTGGCGACTCAGAATGGGTTGGATGGAATGGACCTATTTTGGGGGCAAAACATAAATCATTATATAGCTAAATATAACAACATACATCCTCAAATCCCAGGTTCTAAAACCTTAAAACCCCTTTCAATACAAATAATGATAATTACATTATTTTTTACATCTTGCACGAGTGACTTTTATCCACCACCAAGGATACATAATCGTTCATTAAACTATTCTATAGTTTAATTCTATCATTCTATATTATAAGTCTTCGCTTGATCTTCACGCTCATTCATATAATGAATGGCATCTCTTTTGTATACTGATCATCTTGATCTTTACGGGATCCTTAAGTTCTTCTAACATCTTTCGCTGAAAATCTTTTTATTTAAAGCAAGTGTGAGCATTCAATTGCCCAGCAAGTCATAACAGATAAACAAACAACTTTAAGAATTCAAACATTCTTTTAAGACCTCAATAAACGAACAAAGGTTATGAAGCGGCTTGAATAATAGGAATAATCTCGATTCCTATCATTTTAAAACATTAGTCACATTCACTTTGAAATACTTTCATTCTCTACTTTCTTTCATACACATTCTGTCTGGCTAGTATCAATAGCACAGACTTAACAATAACAGTTCATGTATAAACAGAACATGCTCATATTGAACAGTTCAATCACAGAATAGTTCATATCATAAAAACACCGAAGTGTTCACATTGTGGCACAAGGCCTCATACATTCTAACACATTGTACAAATATCACACATTCGCATATAGACAGAACTTCTCAAGTTCAACATCTGAGAAGTTTTGGAGACTAGCATTCATTTAGAATATGAATGAAGTTAGGAAACTTTCCTTATGCACTTCTACAACTTATAGTTTACGCTGAACTGCTCATTCCAATTCCTATATAGCACATAAGGAAATAACACATACACCAATTAGTCATATACTTGACTTACGCATTGGTTTACTTAACTTTACTTCTTAGGGTTCACGTTCTTACAAACTAAGTTTACGCGACCAACTTCCATTACCGGTTAATGGCTTCATGACTTACGGAGATGTCTTACTTAATACGTTCATCATCTTTGATTATTTACATTCTTATCTTCTTCTTATAACTCTCCTAGGACTCAGCACACATCGTTTCTCTGCTAGTAGTTTATATGGTTCTCTGAGTGGTTTCCCACAAGCAATCAACAAACAAGTTTTCGTCTCATCTACACTGCCCACACAGTGAGTTAGATCGGTTCCCAGATTTGTATATACCTTCACTCTCTGAAGGAATTGTTTAGCCCAGCTCCCATATGTCAACCATCAAAGGTTACGATTGTACCATAACCTAACTTATCTCAATTGATCCGAACTATTAAACTATAATGTTCGTTAAGTCAAATTCGTATTCCTTATGGCTTTCTGGCAACTAAATGTCATACCTTTAGATTTATTCATCATCGTCTAAGTCATGCAGTCTTTTGTATACTCAGAACGATCATTTAATATTCATTCTACGCATTTAAAGCGTTAAGCATTTTACGTTACCTTATTCTTATCTTACAACGTCCGGTTTATTCGACTCGGAACGTCATCCAAGTCATAAACATTAACTCGATTTTTTTTACGTTATACGTACTTGTCTTTAATTCAACTTCTTTACCGTTCACAAGTTTAATCATTGATCTTCATTACCTTACGGTCAAACCATACACGGGGTGTATCTACCCGTTTAATATTCGCGTACACTCAACCTTCACATCGGTTAAAGTGTTCAACGCTTAGATTTCATTCTAACATTATCATCTGAATCACATTAAGCCTTCGTTAATCTTATTACCGTTCGCTATGGTTTTCTTGATAATTCATATCTTACTTACTACTTCCGTCAACGTCTAAGTTATACAACCACTGTACACTTAGAACGTTTGCTCAACGTGAATACGATTCACAAGGATCGTTTACGGATTCAACGTTTACATTCTTCATCCCTTAATTTCTCATTCAACCTTTAACTAAGGTTTTAATCTCTTTCAATCGTTATCCATCCCATGAACCCCATGTTCATTATTCTTTCTTAATGTCAAAGCCATACGGTTCGTTGTACGCTAAGACCGATCGTTCATCGCAACAGCTTTACGTTCACAACGTCTAAACTCTTTACATTCATCTCTCATTACCATGTCATAACATCTAAATGTTATACATTACTCTCGTCACTCAACGTCTAAGGAATCACAAAAATAGCCATCCCTCACGTTCGTTTATCGCAACTGTGGTCCCCGAACATCGGTTCCGTAACCCGCATCTATATTCTTTGTCTTTTAATCTTGTTTAATCTTTTCGTTCAACCTTTATTAAAGGTTTAATACACTTAATTAAGTGTTACATTAGTTGAAATACATGTTCACATTTTTTTTCTTGCACATCCCCAAAGAATTGAAAGCAAGAAAATCTCATTTCAAGGCATTGCCTGCCTGCCGGTCTCTTTCTTGACGCGTGCCTTCTTCCCTTTCCTTTCGTCTTTGCAGTGCCACTTAGCAGTAGCTAATGGCCCGAGCTCACTCATGCGTCTTTCAAGGCACGACTTCTGACTATGCATGGCGCCAAGCATGAAACCTAGAAAAACTTTCTAAGTCTTTTACAAGCTTGAGACGCTGACTTCAAAATCTCATATCGTATTCGTTATAATTCGGAACGAGGCCGTTCCAAAGCCATTTTCTTCCTTATCTTATGTACTTCGATTACCTATGGACAAAACTTCATTCTGAATCCGTTAACATGTTAATTGATTGGCTTAATCTTTGCCATTTGTTCATTGTACGTTATTAACGTTCTTCGTTCGTTCTTCCGTAATTCGGTCATCCGAACTCGTAATTTGTTCGTTCTTGAGTCTACTACTCATGTTTTATATGATCTCTTACATTCTTATGAAACCCTACATGTTTGGGTTCATTTACAAACTTTCTAATTCTTGTTCTTCTTTTACGAAATTTTTGCCAGAACTTCGTTATAGCTAAGTTTTAATCCGTTCTTCATGAACGTTTCTTACGTTCCTAACCAAGAAATAAGAAAACTAACTTATACATGATGGTTTTAAACTTGTCCATCAACAACAATTATCCTACGATGGTTTTAAATTTGTCCAACAACAATAATCTTCGTGTTCTTCGCGTTCTTCGTTCGTTCTTCATTTTAATCGATATTTTGGATTACAATTTTACTTTTTCTTCGAATTTGATGTTATAGAACATCATTCCTTACTTATTTGACCTACTCATTCATAAGATTCATTCAGATCGCTCAAAATCCTTACGAATCTTACACTTCTTTAATAAATTTATAAACTAAATTCTAAATTCTTATTTCTTCATTTTCACATGATTCCAACCATATGAATTCATTCTTAACTTCGTCTACTTCTTATCTTCATTAAGTTATGTTTTTGAACATATTAAACTTAAAGAAAATTAGAAGAAACTAGGGTTCATATTACCGTTCTTCTTTAATCCCTTTCCGTCGGACAAAGCGTGAAATCGAGCTAACTTTTCCTCATTCCTCTTCCTCTTCTTTTCCCATCCGAACTCTCTCTCTCAATTTCTCAAGTGTTGGTTGAAATTTCAAACCAAACAAATGAGCTTAAGGCTTGTTTATATAGAAAACTAAGGCTAGGGGTATTTTAGTCATTTCCCCCCACCTCCTTACTATTCATGGCTTAGCCACCAAGTTTACTTGGCCACCACCCTTACTTGGTGGCCAAGTGGCCGCCTCTTATACCCATGGGTCTTCCCCATGGGTTGCCCCATGGGTTTTACTCATCCGGTGACCCATCGGTTCGATCCGCGGTTAATTTTCTTGGATCGGGCTTAATAAAATCTAACACTGGGCCTTACATTAATTCTTACTGGGCCTACCCTAGGCTTGATTACACATTCCATTGGGCTTGATATAATCAAAGTCCAATTGGATTCTACAAAGTCCATGAACTCAAAGTCCATTTAGACTAATCATATTCTATGCATTCCATTCTCGTATTCTCGTATTCTCTTCGTATATCGTTCATACGATATTTATATTATACGTTGTACTAATCTTCATAATATACTCCTATAATAATTAGTATTATACTCATATTTTTCACGCATAATAACTCTAATTATTATACGAAATCATAAAATTCTCGGAACTCACTTTTCCTAACTTTTAGGTTTTAAGTCCGCAGACGAAAACTTCATTTTTGTCATAACTGAAATATTATTGAATACTCCATCTCGTCTTAGGATTATATCATTACGCATTTCTCATAAATTCAAAATAAATCTCTGAGCAAAATGGATGAATAATGCCTATTTCGTCTTTTTTCCCGAAAAATATTTTGTTCCCAGAAAAATTTTATTTTCTTCTTGAAAATTCTTACTCATTCAGTCTAGCTCGTAGCCAGAATCCTCCTGGTTAATAATCATCCTAGGTTATAGAATGATTAATAAACACATAGCACAAAATAGTATTAATAAAAATTCATTTTATTAATAACTAATTCTTTAAACTTAAATTTTGGACAATCTGATTTTCCGGGTTGTCACATTACTATTGCCTCTTGGATGGTTATTCGGGGTATAACCAGATAGTTATAGCCCCAGAATATCAAGAGAATACCACCTTCCATGCCCATATGGTACTTTTGCATTCAGGAGGATGTCTTTCAGATTATGCAACGCCCCGACCACATTCCAGAGATTTATGATGGCCATATTCTCCGACATGGTTGAGCAGAACGTGGAAGTCTTCATGGTTGATTTCTCAGTCTTTGGGGACTCTTTTGATATATGCTTGGAGAATCTGGTTATGGTATTAAAGAGGTGTGTTGAGACCAATTTAGTGTTGAATTGGGAAAAGGGCCATTTTATGGTACAGGAAGGATTTATCTTTGGGCATAAAGTGTCAGGGAAAGGATTAAAGGTGGACAGAACAAAACTGGACAGTATTGAGAGCTTACCTCCACCAACTTCTGTGAAAGGGGTCCGTAGCTTCCTTGGGCATGCAAGGTTCTATCGTCGTTTCATAAAGGACTTCTTAAAGATCACCAAGCCATTGTGCAGTTTGCTGAAGAAGGATGTCCCGTTTAAATTTGACGAGGAATACTTAGCTGCTTTTGATCACTTAAAGAAGAAATTGACTACGACACCCATTATTACAGCTCTTGACTGGTCTCTTCCTTTTGAACTGATGTGTAATGCGAGTGATTTCGCTATGGGAGTTATCTTGGGGCAACGCAGGGATAAAGTTTTTCATATCATTTACTATGTCAGTAAGACCCTGACGGATGTCCAACTGAATTACACTACCACAAAGAAGGAGCTTCTAGCGGTGGTATATGTATTTGATAAATTTCGTTCTTATCTGATTGGCACAAGAGTTATCGTATACACCGAACATGTTGCAATTCGATACCTGATATCTAAGAAAGATGCAAAGTCCCATCTCATTCGATGCATTCTTCTTCTACAAGAGTTTGATTTGGAAATCAAAGACAGAAAGGGGACCAAGAACCAAGTGGCTAACCATTTATCTCGATTGGAGAATCTGGGAAAGGATACAAATGATAAAGTGATGATTAATGAGTCCTTCCCAGATGAACAACTATTTGTGGTGCAAGGCGAAATGACATGGTTTGCAGATTTTGAGAACTTTTTAGTGAGCAATATTCTCCCTTCTGATTTGACTAGATCGCAAAAGAAAAAGTTTTTACGTGATGTTAAATGGTATATTTGGGATGAGCCTTACCTGTTTAAGTAGTTCGCAGATAGAATGATCAGAAGGTGCATCCTAGACAGTGAGACTGACAGTATACTTCAGGATTGTCATTCATCAGTTTACGGAGGACACTATGAGGGAGAGAGGACAACGACCAAGGCACTTCAGGAAGGTTTCACTACTAGAAAATTGACCTATAGCAACGGTCGCCGACCGTCGCTATAGGCCTAAAGACCGTCGCTAAAAGTTTTAGCGACGATAGCCGACCGTCGCCATAGAAATCGTCGCTAAAATCTTTTAGCGACGGTCTTTTGGCCTATAGCCACGGTCGGCGACCATCGCTATAGGTCATGACAAAATCGTTTATAGATGTCTATAGCGATGCTCGCTGACCGTCGTTATAGGCCTGTGTTTTATAGAACACTATACCTACGGTCAATGATTGTCGCTATAGCCTTTTTATATTTAAAAAAATTAACTAATAATATAAATTTACTCAACAAACACAAATAAAATATAAAAAATATTATATACATCATTTAAAATCATTCACATGTAGGGTTTCGACACATTAAACGCACAGCGGAATATAAAAATTTAAAAAGCAATTTCCGAAACCCAACACAGGATCCATGCAAAACAAATTTAATTCAGTGGTTTAGAATTTATACCGATAATAGAAAACTCTGAAACTGCTTCGAATCTCCAACGCAATCCGAAAGAAATACGCCTCTACGGTATCCACACGAACGCCCGCGAATCGTCGCACGATTCTGTAATAAAGGGAGTTGCGGTACTAGCCACCAACGAAATGGATTTTCTGTTTTCTCTCTAGTCTCTCTCTAAGAGCGGCTAGGATTTTCTTAGGTTTTGATTAACTTCCCTAAAACGCTGATATATCATATATATATATATATATATATATATATATATATCATCCTTTTTAATTTAAATTTGTGATTTAAATACTATCAATCATATTGATATATTTAAATCCTTACAATTTAAATTAATTTCCTTTTTAATAACGTTCTATGTGTGTGACCCTATAGGTTATTATTAAGTTGGCAATAATTTGAAAATCATATTACAAAATTATAAACAGTGAGCGGGATCTAGTAATGCATCACTGCTACCCAAGTAATAATAAGATCGATGATTCGATGTAACCTTTTCGTGACCAATGTTTCAATATAATTTAATCCTTTTAACCTTAATATCCTAGATTAAACTCGAGTCATGGAATGTGTCATACTCTTCATAATTTAATCTGAGTTTTTCTTGATCAATGAGTAGACTATATGAAACAAATCACTATTTGAGCATGGCTATGCATTTCATAGTCCTACTCAATCAAGAGGCCTATGGATATCATCCCTAATATATAGGAGGGTTAAATTCCATCTAGATCACTCATATTCCTCACACGATTCATGACGTACCCAATAATCATCTTTATAGTCCACTCTATTAAAGGTGACATTTGATGATATCAAAGTACATAAATTCCCGTGTAGTAATATAGTGATTTCAGGTCGGAGGACCATTACATCATTGCCACTATGAGAATCACTAATGACACTTTGCATACTGTTCCACGTAGAATTCTCATGGTGGGTCTGTCCAGTACATCGTTCTCTAACATGTACCTATGCATTGACTTAATATCTCATATATTTATGTCCAATGAGATTTGGTCATCAGTCAATCCACATACTAGTCTAAATCCATCATTGTTGTCCCATCAACAATGATACTCGACTAGGGACATTTAAGAGTAATGATACTAATTGTAATTATATAATCTCATGTTCAAGTCACATACTTGAAACTATATAATTTGTATCACTATTCTAAGGAATTTTATTATGTTAACATTTATATAACGCAGTAAATAAAACTATAATAAAACCATTCATTTATTCAATCAAATATAATATCAAAATGTTAAGTAATTATATCAAATAATTGGCCTCTAGGGCAAAAACTCTAACATCACATTACAACATTACAATATAATAGTTGAATAATTCATCTCCTCAAATATGATGATCATTATTATACCAAACTACTAAACTAATAACTTTTACAATCTATCATTACAATACAATATTTTAGTTACACTAAGAAGAGATGCTGAACTCGAGCAGATATAATAAACTAATAATGTAAAAACCCAAAACCCTAATAAGACTCGTATGTGGAAAATTCCGTTATATAAAAAAAATTTCTCCGTTCTGAATGTGTTATGTGTTAATATATACTTGGTTTGACAAATTTGACCAAATAATTTTTTATCCGAAAAACGTCGTGCTTGACACCTCGTGCTTAAATTTTTTTTTCTTTAATCGGACTTCTCGGTAAAATTATTTTGACAAGTTGCTTTGTCGTGCTTACACTGACAAAACGATTTGTCGTGCTTGTTAGGATTAGTGAGAAATTAGGTTAAAACCCTAGATTAATAAACCTTAACCCTAATTAGCAAAACCCTAACCCTAATTTGAAAATTAAACCCTAATTAGCTAATTAAAACCTAATTAGATTATCTTAACACCTAATCATGATTAGTAAACTTCAATTAGGTACTAATTAACATTACTTAACATTCATAATCATTAGAAACAAAACCCTAATCAAGATTATTGAAGATGAAAGCCTAATTAAGCTACTAAACAAACCTAACTAGCTCACAAGTAGGTTAGGAATCACCATTTCAAGTTCCAAGGTAGCACATGACATGCTTGTAACTCCCAAGCATCATAATAGTCATCAGATCAGATCTTTGTGGAGGCAAGTTGCTCAAAAATGACCAAAAAGCCAAGTTGAAGAATTCTATAAATAGGAACCTTAGGGCTAACCAAACTCACGAAATTCCTAAGCCTAGATACACTTATAAACCTACCAAATCAAGCCTGGGTGATAGCAGCAACAACTTCAGAAGCTAGAATCAAAAATTATTCAAGAAAAGGTACAAACCCTAGTTCTTAATTATCTCTATGATCTTATGTTAGATTTGTTGTTTTAATGTTTAGAATTATGTATTAGTATGTTAGAAAGTATGTTAGATTGGTAGAACACATTTTCATAACATCTAGATGCCTTAATTAAGTGTTTTAAGAAATCTGGAAATTTTAAAAACTAAGTTTGATAGTCGAATGTTAAGGCCTATAGATTCATATATGTTTATGTTTTGGTCCGGTAATTGTTAGGTATTTGTAGCCTGTTAGTAGGTCTTTAATCTGGAAAAGAAAACAAGTTCATTTGAACCATAGATTTCAAGTTATAAGCAGTCAAAGTGGGTTGACCGTTCACGGATTGTAGTTTTCTGGGTTACCTAGAAAGCTAAAGTACAGTTGAACCGGCTACTTTGACCAATCTGTTTAATCGTCTTCTATTTGTGATTTTGTAAGTTTTTGTTATAGATCAATACCCTGTTATACGTATAACATATCTATGATCTTTAATTGAACAAACAATGTATAGGTTTACTGGAATTAATGGTCAAAAGTCGTTGACCGAGCTTGACCAAGTTTTCTGGGTTTTCCAGAAAACTGAAGAACACGAAGAACAACGTTTGGCTGTACTTTGACCAACATAATTAAAAACCTTAGATTTATGCTTTGTTCATATTAATGTTATATATATGTACCCTGACATATATACTACATGTTACAACAAACATCACACACATCTAATACACAGAATCAAAGATATTTAAGCCACAAAACCGTTGACCGGCCATGACTTCTATTCTGGGTTACCTAGAAACTCAAGAACAGCTCTGACAGTGACTTTGAGCCTCTATAACTTCTTGTTGTATGTAGGTTAAAGCCTAAAATTTATTTCATGTTATACTATTGTATTAGTACTACAACATCAACTCTTGAACAAACCAAATATCATTAGCAGTAACCTTATAATTAATGGTCAAACCAGTCACTCGACCATGACCAAACTACGCCTGTAAACTCAAGAACAAGACAAAGAATACTTTCTCATCATTGAAGGGCTTTAGCGACAGTCGGAAATTATTTTTTCTAAAAATAAATTATAAAAAAATTAGAAATAATTAATAAATAAATATAAAAACAGTTTTCAAAATTATATTAAATTATTATAAATAAATTTTGATATTTTTACATAAATTCAATAATTTAAAAATAGTAATTTAAATTATAATTAAATTATAATAAATAAAATTTAGTCCATATATCAACTTTTTCAATATTTGGTAAATTAATTAACATCGAAACCCTATTGAATCTAATCGATATTATATAAATGTTATAATTGAGTATTGTTATCAATACTAACGTGTTAGATTTATATATATGATCATTCGTAGGTATTTTTTAACATTTGAATAGCATAACTTGACTGATCTACGCTCAGGCAAGTTCTCTATCCTTAAATCTCTTATAAAGCAAATTTCTTAAACATGTTTATTCATTGAACAAGATTTTTATCTTGATATGCTGTTGTTATGATATACTACACCTATAATGGAATTACCTTTTTATTGTACAGTTATTGTTATAGCTTTAGAATAACTAAGAAATGAATTATTTATTCATATGATAATGTTTATTGAGCATAAACTGTTGAGTTAAACCAAATTGTTTTGGTAAGACATCTTATACTAAAGTTGGGTATCCCGTAAGGGATTGAAATTTGGTCAATGAATATATTGACATTAATATAGTGTATTTTGAGCACTAGTAGGATGATATGCATACTCCTAGGATGTTGAATAGGCTGATCCCCTATCTCATATCTGAACAAAATTTCTAAGTCTATGTGACTGACAGAAATAAAGAAAATTCCAGAAATGGTTGAAATTAGAAATCCAGAAATGGTACAACTATCGAATTAAATTTGAATTGTTATATTTCTTTATAAATACAAAACTTGTTGAGCATGTCATAGCTCACCCTTGCAAATTATTCCCTTTGCAGTTTTAGACGGATAATCCTGGAACATCTGGAGTAGATAAAGGGAAGCGTCCCTACCTAGATTAGATTATATTATTGTATGTTTGAATACCTTGTAATAAGAACTCGCTATGAGAATCATGTAATCGAATCTTAATATTATGATATATATATATATAACATCTTTATTTCCGCAACCGTGTTTTCTTATATACATAGATGTAAAATTAGACTTCTTCAAATCTAGTTGAGATCCTTGGGAACTATTTATCTGAGTGAGGGTATTAATAGCATGGACTGTTCATGTTGTTATTGATACTCTGGATTTCGGATAGATAGTTACTATCGATACGATAGTATAAATTCATTTGGCTTAGACTATACATCTAGGTGAGGGTATTGGTAATATAGACTGTTCATGTTATTACTGATACTCTGAATTTCGGATAGATAGACTCTAGTCATAGATACAGTTCATATATCCAAGTGAGGGTATCCAAACACAGTAAAAGTTCTCTTGAGAATTGACATCTGTTATGGGATATTGTGAATTTTGGATCTATGGGAATTATATCTGCTAGTCCATCTATTTAATGTAATCTTATAATCAAATACTATGGGTGTATAGATTTAAAAGCATTATGTTAATTTTCTATAAACACCATATCAGATACCGTGGGAGTATAGATATGGGGGAGTTACAATTTTGGTATCAAAGGTTTAAGGCTATAGATATAAGGAAGAGAATTCTTAGTATATAGTCTTCGAGTCCGTAAAATTTTTTTAAAAAAAGTACATATAAAATATAACATTAAAACTATTATGTTGTGTAAATTTTTATACAGTAGTAAAGGAGTTTTCTTTTATTGATGGCCAACTCCAATGCTGAGGAAATGGTAATAGCCAATAATCCACCCCAAATAGAGTCATACATAGCCAGTGATGCAGAAGATGAGAAATTACTTCATGATCAACAACTGTTAGATGTTGAGGAAGAGGAGGATCCAGTGGAAGGACAATTAATGAGAATAGAAGAGCATGACGAGGCAATGGCATCACTGTTGAGGACAACAGAACATGAGGGTAATAAAATGAGGTTTAGGGCTGATATAGCTGAGGGAATGCTACAGCATGAGAGGGGACATAGTCAACGACTAAAAGTACAACTGCTCCATGCACAGAGGGGCAGAAAGGAAATTCAGTCAAGGCTTCTTAAAACATCTCTGGGAGTTTGAGATACATTTAATGATTTGCAGCACCGTATAGTTTGATATCCGGTAGAGGATAAGAAAACGTCTTATCTCATCGATTGATCTATGGTTTGTCACATGATTCAGGATTCCTTTGATGATATCAATGAATTCTAGAGAATAGCATAGGTGGTTGAATGCTTTATATTAGTACAATAAAGAAGCATTCAAAGTTTGTAATGTAATCAGAACTTTGTAAAATAGTAGTATGTTTAATTATGAAGTTGTTGTGTAATACTATTGTGATATATAAAATAAACAATATGTTTTGTTAATTAAATTCTTATGTGAATTTTATTGGATTATATAGAATCATGCCACCAACCAAAAGACCCCAAAGAGAAATGAATGATGATAATTCTACCCAGAAGTTAGTAGACCTTATGCTAGGAGTTGTAAATAGACCTATAAACCAAAACACAACTTTTAAAGACTTTAAAGTAGTTGGACCAGCTGAGTTTAAAGGTACATTAGAACCTATAGATGCACAAATTTGGATTTCTAAGATAGAAATTTTTTTCTTAGTAACCAATGTTAATAATAACCAAAAGACAACTTTTGCAACCTTTTTCTTGAAAGGTGAGGCTAATTATTGGTGGGAATCAACCAAGGGTCGGTTAGAAACTGAAACTGTTCCTTGGGATAGATTCAAAGAGTTGTTCTTTGAAAACTATTTTTCCCAATCCCTGAAAGACCGAATGGAAATAAAATTTACGGACTTAAAACAAGGAGATCTTCTCAGAACCGAAAGATACTGACTACGTTTAATGAACTATTCAGGTTTGCTCCACATCAAGTAACCACTGAACTTAGAAAGACTCGTAGGTTTCAGGAAGGTTTAAAACCTCAGATTCGGAGTAGATTGTCAGTGCTTCAAATAAAAACTTTCTCTGAAATACTAGAGAAGGCCACCATAGCCGAAAGTGAGAATGATAGTCTTGCTAAATTTCATCAGGACAAGAGAAGTCAAAATGAAAAAGGAAAAATTAGGACAGAACCAAGTTCAGGTGGGTTTAATAACAAACATAAATGGGATAATTCTTTTTCTAACAACCTAGGGAAAAAGATAGGAAATACTAACAATAACTTTAGTAATAATAATATTAAACCTTGTCCTAATTGTGGTAAGAAACATAGAAGAGAATGCCTTCATAACAAATGCTTTAATTGTGGACAGTCGGGACATTATTATCCATAGTGTCCTTTTCCAAGAAAAAATAAATGTTTTAATTGTTGTTCCTTAGACCATTTTTTTAAGGAACTGTCCCAAACCTAAGAATCAAGGAGGAAGAGGGGTTAGAATACCAGAGAATAATCAATCAACAGTAGCTGCAGTTGGGGTTTAGAATCGACCTACCACGAGAACATTTAATATGTCGATGAGGGATGTTGTCGCTTCACAGGACGTGGTGACAGGTATCATCCCTATCAACACTTTAAATGCATATGTGTTATTCAATTCTGGTGCTACATGTTCCTTTGTGTCTAGTAATTTCTCTAAAAACTTGAATATACCTTGTGAAAATCTAGACAAACCATTCTGCGTAGAAATTTCTAATAATGAAAGAATTCCGGTTAAGACTATTTACAGAAATTGTAGTGTGGTAATAAAAGGACATAATTTTAAGGTAGATTTGATACCAATTCAATTAGGAGAATTTGATGTAATTCTAGGAATGGATTGGTTAGTTAATCATAACGCGATGATTGATTGCCATCAAAAATGTATAAACCTTTTGACTACTTTGAAGTCAAAGGTAGTGTTCAACGGTAGTTGTTCACCTAAGAAATCTCGATGTTTGACTATAGTTCATGCAGAAAGATTACTTAGAAAGGGTTGTTTAGGATTTGGCCTATATAGTTGATACTCGACAGGAAGGAGTAAAACTAGATCAAATACCTATAGTTAAGGATTTTCCTGATGTATTTCCAGATGAATTACCAGGTTTGCCTCCAGATAGGGAAATTGAGTTCGTCATTGATCTTGCACCAGGAACGTCACCAGTTTCTAAGGCACCGTACAGAATGGCACCTTTAGAACTGAAAGAGTTACTTATACAATTACAGGAACTCTTAGATAAAAAGTACATACAACCTAGTGTTTCACCCTGGGGAGCACCAGTTTTGTTTGTAAAGAAGAAGGATGGAACTATGAGACTATGTATAGACTATAGGGAGCTAAATAACTAACTATAAAAAATAAATATCCTTTACCAAGGATTGATGATTTGTTCGACCAATTAAAAGGGGCAGAACATTTTTCAAAAATTAACCTTAGAACAGGTTATCATCAATTAAAGGTAAGAAAGGAGGATGTCTTAAAAGCAAATATTTAGGACACGCTATGGATATTATGAGTTTCTTGTAATGTCTTTTGGATTAAGAAATGCACCGGTAGCATTTATGGATTTAATGAATCGAGTGTTTAAACTATGCTTGGACAAATTTGTTGTAGTGTTTATCGATGATATTCTGGTATACTTAAAAACACGGGAAGAGCATGTTGAACACTTGAGAGTCGTATTGGAGATATTACGAAAGGAACAACTTTATGCAAAGTTTTCCGAGTGTGAATTCTGGTTGAAGAAAGTTCAATTTTTAGGTCATGTAATTGATAAAAATGGAATATCTGTAGATCCAGCTAAGATCGAAACGGTTGTGAATTGGGAACAACCAACAACTCCAACAGAAGTATGAAGTTTTCTCAGTTTAGCGGGTTATTATCGACAGTTTATAAAAGATTTTTCAAAAATAGCAACACCATTAACCAATTTAACTTGAAAGACGGTGAAATACGTCTGGACAGATAAATGTGAGGAAAGCTTACAAGAGTTGAAGAAGCGACTGAGCATGGCTCCAGTGTTATCCTTACCAGATGATACAGGAGGCCTTGTAGTATATAGTGCCGCATCACACAGAGGTTTAGGGTGTGTGTTAATGCAACATGGGAAAGTGATAGCTTATGCATCACGACAACTCAAAGATTATGAGAAGAGGTATCCTACTCATGATTTAGAGTTAGCCGCAGTAGTTTGTATGGGGACATTATTTGTACGGGGAGAAGTCTGAGATATATACAGATCATAAAAGTTTGAGATATATTTTTACACAAAAGGAATTAAATTTAAGGCAAAGACAGTGGTTAGAACTGATAAAGGATTACGACTGTGAAATCTTATATCATCCCGGTAAAGCCAATGTTGTAGCTGATGCGTTAAGTAGAAATAATTAGGAAAAATTGAATGTATTAACCACCAATAATAGGTTAATAAAAGACTTTGAAAATTTAAAAATTGAGGTGGAATGTCCAACTACCTCTACCCAAAAATTGTATATTTTAGAAGGAGTTTCATCTCTGCTTAATAAAATTAAAGAGATACAGGAGAAGGATGAAGAATGTCAGAAGTTTAAATCTAATTCAACACATGATAAATATAATAAATTTAGAATGGATACAAATGGAATAATAAGATATGAAAATAGAATCTGGGTTCCTTTTAAAAGATGAAATTTTGAACGAAGCTCATCATTCTAAATTTTCCATACATCCTGGCAGTACAAAAATGTATAAGGATTTAAGTCGACGCTTTTGGTGGTCGAACATGAAAAGAGAGATAGTTGAATAGGTAAGTAAATGTCTCACGTGTCAAAGGGTTAAGGTTGAGCATCAAAAGCCAAGTGGTTTACTTCATCCCTTACCAATTCCTGAGTGGAAGTGGGAACATATAACTATGGATTTTGTTGTTGGTCTTCCAGCTACACAAAAGGGCCATAATGCCATTTGGGTAATAGTTGACCGTTTAACAAAATCAGCTCACTTTTTACCTATTAAGATTACTAATAACCTAGATCACCTTGCCAAACTGTACATCAATGAAATTATATCTAGGTATTCAGTACCTATTTCCATTGTATCAGTTTGAGATCTAAGATTTACTTCTAATTTTTGGAAAAGCCTTCAGAAACACTTAGGAACACAACTAAGATTAAGTACAACTTATCATCCTCAGACTGATGGACAGAGTGAGAGAGCCATACAAATATTAGAAGATATGCTAAGAACTTGTATTATAGATTTCAAAGGAAGTTGGGAAGATCAGTTACCCTTAGTTGAATTTTCCTATAACAATAGTTATCATGCTAGCATAGGTATGCCACCCTATGAAGCTTTATATGGGCGTAAATGTAGAACACCTTTATGTTGGGATGAAGTAGGGGAAAGAAAAATGTTAGGACCTGAGATAATTTAACAAACAACTGAAACTATTAGAATTATTCGTCAACGATTATAAGCATCTCAAGATCGACAAAGAAAATATGTCGATCCACATCGTCAACAACGAAACTTTAACATAGGAAGTCACGTATTCTTGAAAGTATCTCCTTGGAAAGGCAAGATAAGTTTTGGCAAGAAAGGAAAATTAAGTCTGAGATTCATTGGACCTTTTGAAATTTTGAGAAGGGTTAGTGAAGTTGCTTATGAAATAGTACTACCTCCTGAGTTGAATCATATTCATAATGTGTTTCATGTGTCCGTATTACGACCATATAAACCTGATTATAAACACGTTATACAATATGAGCCAATCCAAATAGAGGAGGATCTTTCTTATGTAGAAGAACCTGTGCAGATCGTCGACTGTAAAGAATAAGTCCTGAGAAATAAAGTGATAGCATCGGTCAAAGTAATTTGGAGGAATCAAAATATTGAAGAAGCTACATGGGAGCTTGAAGATAAAATGCACGAGAATTATCCTCAATTATTTACTTAACTTGTACTGTAATTTCGAGGACAAAATTCTTATTAGTGGGGGTGAATGTAAAAACCCAAAACCCTAATAAGACTCGTATGTGTAAAATTTCGTTATATAAATAAAATTTCTCCATTCTAAATGTGTTATGTGTTAATATATACTTGGTTTGGCCAATTTCACCAAATAAATTTTTGTCCAAAAAACGTCGCGCTTGACACCTCGTGCTTAATTTTTTTTTTCCTATAATCGAACTTCTCGGTAAAATTATTTTGACAAGTTGATTTGTCGTGCTTACACTGACAAAATGCTTTGTCATGCTTGTTAGGTTTAATGAGAAATTAGGTTAAAAACCCTAGATTAACAAACTCTAAACCTAATTAGCAAAACCTTAACCCTAATTAGATTATCTTAACACCTAATCATGATTAGTAAACTTCAATTAGGTACTAATCAACATTACTTAACATTCCTAATTATTAGAACCAAAATCCTAATCAAGATTAATGAAGATTAAAGCCTAATTAAGCTATTAAACAAACTTAACTAGCTCACAAGTAGGTTAGGAGTCACCAATTCAAGTTTCAAGGTAGCACATGACATGCTTGTAACTCCCAAGCATCACAATAGTCATCAGATCAGATCTTTGTGGAGGCAAGTTGCTCAAAAATGACCAAAAAGCCAAGTTGAAGAATTCTATAAATAGGAACCTTAGGGCTAAGCAAACTCACGAAATTCCTAAGCCTAGGTACACTTATAAACCTACCAAATCAAGCCTGGGTGATAGCAGCAACAACATCATAAACTAGAATCAAAAATTATTCAAGAAAAGGTACAAACCCTAGTTCTTAATTAGCTCTATGATCTTATGTTAGATTTGTTGTTTAGATGTTTAGAATTATGTAATAGTATGTTAGAAAGTATGTTAGATTGGTAGAACGCGTTTTCATAACATCTAGATGCCTTAATTAAGTGTTTTAAGAAATATGGAAATTTTAAAAACTAAGTCTGACAATCGAATGTTAGTGCCTATAGATTCATATGTGTTTATGTTTTGGTCCGGTAATTGTTAAGCATTTGTAGACTGTTAGTAGGTCTTTAATCTGGAAAAGAAAATAGGTTCATTTGAACCATAGATTTCAAGTTATAAGCTGTCAAAGTGGGTTGACCGTTCACAGATTGTAGTTTTCTGGGTTACCCAGAAAGCTCAAAAATAGTTGAACCGGCTACTTTGACCAATCTGTTTAATCGTCTTCTATATTATAATTAAATTATAATAAATGAAATTCAGTCCATATATCAACTTTTTCAATATTTGGTAAAGTAATTAACACCGAAACCCTATTGAATCTAACCCGATATTATATAAATGTTATAATTGAGTATTGTTATCAATACTAACGTGTTAGATTTATATATATGAACATTCGTAGGTATTTTTTAACGTTTGAATAGCATAACTTGACTGATCTACGCTCAGGCAAGTTCTTTATCCATAAATCTCTTATAAAGCAAATTTCTTAAACATGTTTATTTATTGAACAAGATTTTTATCTTGATATGCTGTTATTATGATATGCTACACCTATAATTGAATTACCTTTTTCTTGTACAATTATTGTTATAGCTTCAGCATAACTAAGAAATGAATTATTTATTCATATGATAATGTTTATTGAGCATAAACTGTTGAGTTAAACCAAATTGTTTTGGTAAGACATCTTATACTGAAGTTGGGTATCTCGTAAGGGATTGAAATTTGGTCAATGAATATATTGACATTAATATAGTGTATTTTGAGCACTAGTAGGATGATATGCATACTCCTAGGATGTTGAATAGGCTGATCCCCTATCTCATATCTGAACAAAATTTCTAAGTCTATGTGACTGACAGAAATAAAGAAAATTCCAGAAATGGTTGAAATTAGAAATCCAGAAATGGTACAACTATCAGTCGAAATTTGAATTGTTATATTTCTTTATAAATACAAAACTTGTTGAGCATGTCATAGCTCACCCTTGCAAATTATTCCCTTTGCAGTTTTAGACGGTAATCCTGGAACATCTGGAGTAGATAAAGGGAAGCGTCCCTACCTAGATTAGATTATATTATTGTATGTTTGAATACCTTGTAATAAGAACTCGCTATGAGAATCATGTAATCGAATCTTAATATTATGATATATATATATATAACATCTTTATTTCCGCAATCGTGTTTTCTTATATACATAGATGTAAAATTAGACTTCTTCAAATCTAGTTGAGATCCTTGGGAACTATTTATCTGAGTGAGGGTATTAATAGCATGGACTGTTCATGTTGTTATTGATACTCTGGATTTCGGATAGATAGTTACTATCGATACGATAGTATAAATTCATTTGGCTTAGACTATACATCTAGGTGAGGGTATTGGTAATATAGATATTCTCATGTTATTACCGATACTCAATTTTGGGATAGATAGACTCTAGTCATAGATACAGTTCATATATCCAAGTGAGGGTATCCAAACACAGTAAAAGTTCTCTTGAGAATTGACATCTGTTATGGGATACTGTGAATTTTGGATCTATGGGAATTATATCTGCTAGTCCATCTATTTAATGTAATCTTATGATCAGATACCATGGGTGTATAGATTTAAAAGCATTATGTTGATTTTACAGAACACCATATCGTATACCGTGTGGGAGTATAGATATGGGGCGTTATAATTTTGGTATCAAAGCTTTAAGGCTATAGATATAAGGAAGAGAATTCTTAGTATATAGTCTTCGAGTCCGTAAAAAAATTTTTAAAAAATTACATTTAAAATATAACATTAAAACTATTATATTGTGTAAATTTCTATATAGTATTAAAGGAGTTTTCTTTTATAGATGGCCAACTCCAATGCTGAGGAAATGGTAATAGCCAATAATCCACCCCAAATAGAGTCATACATAGCCAGTGATGCAGAAGATGAGGAATTACTTCATGATCAACAACTGTTAGATGTTGAGGAAGAGGAGGATCCAGTGGTAGGACAATTAATGAGAATAGAAGAGCATGATGAGGCAATGGCATCACTGTTGAGAACAACAGAACATAAGGGTAATAAAATGAGGTTTTGGGCTGATATAGCTGAGGGAATGCTACAGCATGAGAGGGGACATAGTCAATGACTAAAAGTACAACTGCACCATGCAAAGAGGGGCAGAACGGATATTCAGTCAAGGCTTCTTAAAACATCTCTGGGTGTTACTGTACTTTTACTACCGAGTAGTTCAACAGTATTAACGGTAAAACTTCTGCTGTTATTTTCATAAAAAATATTTTTGTCGGTTTCTCAATCCGACAATAATTCTGTTGTGGGGTCCTCCAATGATTGTGTCGTTGTACGAATATTCCCTGCTAAAACGAATATTCGTCGACCAATCGAATATAATATAACAACTTGCATACTTTGCAGAATTTATAAATACTACTCACAACTATAACATTATAACAAATTCATTCCATAATATTAAAAAAAATATTTCGAGAAATTTAAATCTTTATTCATAAAATCTGGGGTCTCACAATCTCCCCTCCTTATGAAATTTCGCCCTTGAAATTTACGTACGTACCTGGTACGCCGAAGAGGTGAGGATACCTTGACTTTATTTCATATTCCAACTCTTTAGGTATAACCTTGAATACCTTTATCGTCGAAAACATCTCACATTGCATATGTGCATGCTCGATGTCCTCCGATTACCTTTGAATGCACATCAGTCCCTAAAATAGCCCTTTTAGGAGTTGATAACGACCTCAAATCTCAATACATAAAGAATTAAGGTTATAGGTCTACTCGTTATCTTTCCGAATCATCCTGAATCACCTCAATCGGAGTTTGTATGAAAAAGTTATGCCTGGTTTACTAAAGGACGTCCAGACAAATTTTGGTTTAACACTTGACCAGCGCCTAGGCGCCCAGATTTGGCCTTGGGCAAGCACCTAGGTGCCCAAGAGCAGAATCTAAGTACCGAGCCTAGCGCCTAGGAGCTCGACCCTTGGCACTTAACCCCAATTTTCCAGATTTTGCAACTTTTGGAACACATACTTCAAATCTTCATAACTTCTTCGTCCGTTATCGAAATTAGTCCGTTTTCGAGGCTATGGAAAGCTTGTAACATGCTCTATAAAACCCCCATGATTTCATAATTTTTCATCTTCATTAATTATTCCGAAATTTAGCTCCAAAGTCCCCCAAGACTAAGTTTTTACTAACAACGATACGTGAAAAACTTTATGAACACGCGACATACTTGGCGGTAAAACAAGTCTATAGGCCATAGATCCTACTCGATCGAGGATTTCAAATGGGCCAATTAAATCGAGGGTTGAGATTTCCTCTCTTCATCGATTCTTGCTTCTAGAATAACGCCCTCTTGAACCTTCTTCTTCACATTCATCAGCTCCAGGTGTGTAGCTTGAGCGACCTTTAACTCTATCTATTAGATTCGATTCTACTCGTATATTTGATATCACGACGTGGGTCCCTAGATTCTTTTACTCTATCTTCATCATTTGTAAGTTATACGAAATGGGTTTTTGTGTTAACAACGTCACACTCGTAACCGCATACGATCTTCTACTCAACGCGTCCGCTACCACGATCGCTCTGCCACGATGATATTGAATGGTATGGTCATAATCTTCAACAGCTCGAGCAAACGTCTTTGGTGCATTATACGTTCGTTTTGGTTGAAGAAATATTTAAGGGTTTTAGAAATGGGCTTTGTACTAGGGTCAATACAAAATTCGATTTCACGCTCTAGGGTTAGGCTAAGAAGTCTTCAAGAATACGTTAGAAAATTTATTAACAATAGAAATATCATTCAAAACTGTGACTCTCATCCATAACTTGGATAGTACATCACATTGATATCTATCAACTTGCCTTCGTCATTCACGGCGTCGCTTACAGAAAGTCTGACTTCGGTGCATTCCGCACAAGGAAGTCAACAACGAAAGGATCGGGGCTCATTACTTATGGCTTGATATGACAATGATTGACTTTAGTGGTTTGGTTGCTTGAATTCGTATAACAGGTTGGTTAAAAATATGAAAGCTAACAACCTTACGAAAAGCATGATGAGTAGTTAACCAATCGATTTCTAAAATCACATCAAAGGCAAGTGTTTTCAAAGAGATAAGATCGACAGGTAACATGAAAGTGTCGATTTGAATCAAACAAGATTAATAAACAGTGGAGGTAACAAAGGTTTCTGCTAATGAAGTTTCAACCAATAAGTCAAAGTCCAACTTCTATTGAGTTAAATTTAAACGTTGAGCGCAAGCAAGAGAGATAAAAGAATGGGTAGAACCGGTATCTAATAAGGTATAGGCTTCGCAAGAATTTATAATTAACTAACCCGTGCTAACTTCGTTCGGGTTACTCGCTTTTTGAGGAGTCACAAAAAACGTTCTCCCTTGCACTACCGGCTTTTACTTTTCTGGGATGGTCTTTGGTGCCTCCATCCTAGCTGAACTTGTCTTCGGTGAATGACAAAATCGGGCTAGGTGACCTTCTCTTCCACAATTATAACATGCTTTGGACAGCATCGCGCAGTTTAGATTGATGTGTCCCTCCCCTTGGCATTTGAAGCATATGATAGGTGGTCGTTCTCCTTCCTTAACAACGGGTGCTGGTGCTGACGTCTTTCCATCATTGTTGAATTTTCTCTTCTTGAAATGTCCATTCTTATTGTTTTGGCCATGATTACCATCGAAGTGGTCACCATTTCTGGCATGTTGATTCCCTCCACGCTTATTGTCACCGCTTCGATGATCGCTATCAACTCGGTATTATCATTTTGTCACCGCTCTCTTTTTGGTTGGGTTGACTCATTATCGCTACCCAATAATCGAGCCCTATTAACAACATCCGAATACAAACACAGTTTATGAGAGATAAGATATTGACGTATCTCGGGTTTCAAACCTCTTAGAAACATTCGCGTCATTCTCTCCTCATTATCAACCAAATGGGTCGCAAACCGGGACAACTCGGCAAACTTGGCTTCATACTGCGACACGGTAATGTTTTTTTGCTCCAGCTTGATGAACTCTACCTCTTTCATATGACGAATATTTTCGGGAAAGTACTTGTCGTTGAACAATTCTTAGAACTTCTCCCAAGTCATCTTCAGTGCGGCAGGTTGAGTACGTTTTACAGATTCCCACCAGTAATCTGCCTCTGCACGCAACATGAAGGTGGAAAAGGGAACTTTTTGCTCCTCGAAGCAATCTAAGACATCAAATATCTTGCAAATCTTCTTTATCCACGTCTCCGCCTTAAGTGGTTTTGGCTCTCCAAAAAACTCTGGTGGTCCCAGTTCCTTGAACTGCTTAGCAGTGACCAATCGTGGGTTGCCATTGTTTCCACCTATATTTTGAACATGCGTCTCTCTTACCTGATGTTGCATGAATTGCATAAAGCCTCTGAACATCCCATCGTTCATCATCTGATCGGTGTTGTTATTTACCTGAGGATTATTGCCTTCCTGTTGCACATTATCCTGGGTATTAATCGTTGGTGACTCAACGATCTCATGTGCTTCATTGTTAATCTCAACATTTTCAGATGCCATTTTCAAATACTGCCACAAAACAAGGGTTAATTAACATATCACATATTATCCCTATACTCTGACCGACCAATTAAAAACCAAACAAACTTAGGTAGGTCATACTAGCGAAGGAATTCCCCTTCTCTCTCCTCCTAGTTCTTGTCTCACATCTCAGCCAGGGATCATATCCCTAAGCTTTGATACCAACTGTGACGCCCCCAAAATAGATATACATCACCTATTCTGAGTCACCAAATACATGGTACAGAATACAAATACAATATTTAATATACAACAAGAGAGTTGTGAGTTTTAACACAAATACTGTCTTTAAGACAATATCCACTCTCAGAATAAGTCCTCATTACATTTATTGTCACACTATTTAACAGAATAGTGAGGACTACTAATACTATCATCTGGTCCATCACTCCATTCCCCGACTCGTCCCACCTATATTCTCATTTCACGAAGAGAATAAAGGAAAGAAAGGGTGAGCTCAACTAGCCCAGTAAGAGATATTATGACTAAGATAATGCAGAATAAATTATCATTAGTCTATAACAATGTTAAACTGATAAAATACAAAAGACATCAAGTTTAACTACAGCGGGACAAGCAATCCATTAAAAGAGTTAAGTAGAGAATAAAATCTACTATCTTTTATCATTTAAAAGGTTTTTCATCACTTTTATCGATGGGACTCAGCTTAATAAATAATCCACATCATCCCTGCACTACGGCCAATGATATTCATTAGTATCATGACCATAAATTATCCATGCACTACGGGCCAAGGATATTCGTGTATTCATCAATGGTCATGATCATGCCAACAACTGTCCATCAATGCACTATGGGCCAATGAGGACTTTTATCACATCATTTGTAACATTACGGTCATGATTATACCGAATAATCCCATGTCATAATCATACCAAGTCCATCTATGCACTAAAGGCCATAGATGACTTTCAAAAAAAATATAAACATGAGGATGATGACAATGATATAAGAATTCCATAAAATAAGTTCACGAATTAATTTATCCAGGAACTAATAATGTCCAAATTGTCAACATGATACTTCTTTGTAGAGTAAAATTCAAGAATGCTCAGAAGAATATTTCCATGAAAAGATCTTTGGATGAAGCGCAAATATCAAGGATATTCCACTAATTTCATAGAGTATAGAAGTCAAAACTTTAACCAACCGAGTATAATAAGGAATGGAATAACAAAAGAAATCACTAAGCATGCGGTAGAATCACGACAAAGCGTGTTATTCCAATGAATAATAAAGATTTAAACCAGTCCCAAGTAAAAACACAGACAAATATTCCAATGTAATAATAAAGATTTTAACCAGTCCCACGTAGAAACGCATGAGACGTGATATTCCAACAGTAATAATAAAAGATGAACCGTGTTCGGCGTAAAATGCATAGACAGGATGTTCCAACAGAATAATAAAGACGGAACCAGGTCATGGGTAAAGCACAGATAGGATGTTCTAACGGAATGGTAAAGAATGAAATAACAGAAGAATTTCACAATGTATGTGGTACTTCGCATAGACAGGTTATTCCAACATAATAATAAAGAATGGAATAACAGAAGTTCTCTTCATGAATACAAAAGAAATAATACCCCTTACCTCAGAAGAAACTAGATACTGGAATAATGAGGTAGCAGGCTTCTCTTCTTCTATAGATTTTCTCTCTATAATTTCTCTCTATAATAATTGCTCTATAGCTTTAGTGAATTGGTGAGAAATGAAGGAAGAATGAACTTCTATTTATAGAAAAATATAGTTTCAATAATTGCACGTTTTGGGGCTCGAAAAATTACAGTACAATACCTCCAACTTTTCCTTTATTTTTAATTTAGTCATGGAAGTATTATCAAACTTGCACCACCTCCCCTAATAGTAAATAATGTGATTCAATAGTAAATCATGTGACTCAATAGTTCTAGAAATGTGAAAATACGAATTATAGTATAGTACCTCCATCTATACCTCCATTTTTAACTTAGTCATGCAAGTATTATCAATCTTGCACCAACTCCCCTAATAGTAACAAGAATGTGAATCAATAGTACACACATGTGAACAAATAGTTATAATCATGTGAAATAATAGTAATCAATTGCTCATTTATCCGGTTAAATACCCGATTGGTCAATATAACCTCCAGACATCAATTATTATCGAAATAAATGTCAATTTTCACTAACACAAATAATTCCAACACAACGAAACTATTTCTATCAACAATATAAATTTTGAAATTTCGAAGTTTGACTTTTCCCAAAAAAGTCAACTATTAACTTTTTGACCAAAAAGTTAATCCCAAAAATTTTTGTGTTTATAGACTATTTTTACTAATTTCATCGTTCTGGACTCAAATATCACGTCCGCGTCTTCAAATTCAACTCCGAACATAACTTTAATTTTAATAACATTCATCATTAATATTATAACTCACAATATTTATCAACCAGGTCATTCCCAGGAAAGAGGGGGCTTTCCAATAAGGATTTCTCCCTATTGGCACGCAATTAGGTGACCAAACCTCTCCTTGACAGAACTTCTAGACATTGCAAATATTGCAATTTAATAATATGAATAACTTTGTCGTCTCAATTATTGATTTAATAAAATAACATATTATGCAGTTGATACTATGACAATAATCGAATCAATAATATGAGAGATATGATGCAGCAATTACTGTAGCAATAATTGAGTATAACTGAGTGACTTCTCATATAAGCATCAATAATCAATACCGTGTGCTACTATGCAACCACGCGTATTACTATACTTTTACTACCGAGTAGTTCAACAATGATAATTGTGAAACTTCCGCCGTTATTTTCATAAAAATATTTTGTCGCTTTCTCAATCGACAATAATTACATTGTGGGGTCCACCAATGATTGCGGCTCGTTATTTAATATTCCCTGCTAAAATGAATATTCCCCGACCAATCGAATATAATATAACAACTTACATACTTTGCAGAATTTATAAATACTACCCACAACTATAACATTATAACAAATTCATTCCATAATATTAAAAAAAAATATTTTGAGAAATTTAAATCTTTATTCATAAAATCTGGGGTCTCACATCTTTGTTGCGGTTGCTAGCTGTCGGAAAGTGAAAGCTTGAGCTGCAATATTGTTATTGCCCACGTCTTTAGAGGCAGCATTATCATTTGTAGCATCAATAGAGGGCCTTCTAGGTGTAGGCTTATTGCTTATAACTTCACTTGGGACCCTTCTGTGGTTCCCTACTACGCAACATACGCCGCAACATTGTAATGCCTTCTCATAGAAATAATCATCGTTAAAGTTATACTACTATCAAGTATGTTTTGATTCACATTTTCAAAATAAAATCTTAAAAGATGACTCTTTTCATGGATAAACAAATGCCAAGGCAACCTTTGGCCAACATTTTAGGAAAACTTTTCAATAAAATACAGATAATACAGAATTCTGTAGATGAGGCAAGTTAGTAAGCTCCCTTAAAAGGCAATATTTGCTGATAAATTGTTGTTCTAAAAGTAAAAATTAATCTCACAGTAAAATATGCAAGAGGGCTCAATTTAAGAAGAATGTAACAATATTAGGCTAATTAATCCAAGAAACAAGAATAACTCGAGATATTGCTTCCAACAACCAAAGATTCTTTCATGTGAAATTAAGATGTACATTCTTACACTAGTGATCATGCAAAGTGGCTAAACAACGATGAAAATGTAACAACTAGAAAAACTAAAACCCTCTTAATCAAATTCAAGTTGACAAAAGATTGTGTAGCATACTTTTCATATGCGATCATCTTTCCATATGCGCCAATCTGAACCGATATGCAAAGGTGTGGAATCTCTTCATATGCGCCAATCTGATGGCGTCCACTCACCAGCATGACATTCCAATGTTTGCCATTATTCTATAGGGGATTATTACTGGGAAATATATCGATTTTGGACATCTGCTCCATCAGAATATGTTGTGCTACATGCGGGGGAGTACCACTGGTAGTATTCCACATGCGTCAGCTGCGATGCATCTATGCGCCCAGGCTGGAGTTGATTGGGAGGATGAACAGGTCCAGATGTCGAGCCAGGACATCACTCATGCCACCATAAAGAAATTTGAAGATTGGGCTTGTTGTACGGCACACCCACGCGGCAAAGGATTTATACTACCCACTCCTCTATCAGTGCCTCCACCACAGCCAGCAGTGCCATCACATAGCCAGCAGTGCCATCCAGTCCTTCTACTACCACTGCAGAGAGACATGATCGTTAGATTAGGCGATTGGAGAGGAATATGGACGCTCTACATGGCAACTTCATAGCTTTTATGGATGGATTATCTCATGCCCTGGCTTAGGCTTTTACGTAGCAGGGGACAGTTGTGGAGTGGTCTGTGTTCAGTTCTGCCATACCGTATCCGCCGTCAAATTCACCACCCGAGTCGGGTGGCCATGTCGATACATAGGGGAGTTTCCTTACCCTTTATCTCCATTGAGGACAATGAAAATTTTAGGTTTAGGGGTATTTATTGGGGTGTAATTAGTAGTTAGTTGCATATAGTTTTAATTGTATGTTTAGAATATAGTTTTAATTGCTTGTTTAGTATTTTTTTTAGTTAAATTTTACAGTTTTCTTTTGTTTTGTTTATTTAGTATGTGTTTAGTTGCATTGCATGGCATAATCCCACGTTTTTAGTCTGTTGAATTCCAGTATGGCCGATGATGATATTGATATGTGATAGATTTTTGAACTCAGATGATAACTTAAGCTTAGTTATAATTTCATACATGATATAGTCTATTCATGTTGCTTTGATGTTATCGGATAGCACAACATTGTTATTATTTGCTTATTGGTTAGATTAGCACATGCTTTCCTTCTGAGGGGAAAAATTTATTTTTAATATAGAACTTTGTAGAAAATGAGTAACGACTATAAAGACACGGAAATTCAAGTTGGGGGAACACATTGGGTATGCATGCTATATATAAAAAAATAAAAATAAAATATGGTGAATAAATATCATGGCTAGTATTGTTTCGTGGCCTTTGCTACTTGAGTCAGTATGCCCAAGGGGATGTCTCTACACCTAGCGCCCAAAAGCCTGAATGGTCTAGGAGTCATTGGTTGAAAGCTCGCTAAGGTAGCACTGAAAAGCCTAAGGGAATGAGACATTGCACTGTCATAGAAAAAATAAAAATAATAATAAACACAGGAAAATGCAAAAATTGCCCTCGTGAGTGAATAAAAGCAGAATAAACCCTTTGTTGAACCATAACCTGTATTGATGTTTTGGATCAGTTGTGGTTCATTTATGCTCAAATTTCTTGACTTAAAACCTTAGTTTTCTTCTTCAGGAGCAATATCATGTGGAAACTTTGCCTTTATAAAGCTTATTTGTGATTATAGCACACACACAATACATCTTAGCAGCAGGTTGTGATTTTTAGATTGTATGTCTTTATGACTTTAGCTTAGTTTGATGCTTTGTTCATAAATCTTATTATTTCTCTGAGGCACATCTTATTGGAATTTATAACATGACTGAAATTTTGGGATTCATTGTCATAGTATTATAGTTGCATAGCATGTAGTTTGCACTTTTGTTTGTTGCTTGAGGGCAAGCAATAGTTCAAGTTTGGGGGTATTTGATAAGTAGGTTTTATACCTACTTATTGGATATCAACTTGCTAGAATTATGGAATAATCTCAAGTATTTTAGTGTCATCTTAGGCTTTTTATCTTTGTTTTATAGGTTGCATTAAGGAAACTCAAATGGCAAGCAATGGCATGGAAAGGGTATAGACTTGGTAACATGGTGAGCATGTGGTGAACTGAAGATGGAGCATAGCATGTGCGTATAGAAATGGCATCTGCGAGGGGACAAGTGAAAGAAGAAAGAAGAGGATAACAGCAGCAAAGGGACAACAATGCGCCAAAGTAGTAGAAAGCGTAATCTGAAAGATAAGCGGCTACAAGGCCAAAGATGAAGAGTAAAAGTGGCGCACCCATTCCAGGAGGAGACCAGATCGCAATTTCAACACACCTGCGTGCCCCAAAAGGCTTACTGGGGTGGTGTATCATACTTTCCAAATTCTTCACAAATTGACTTTTCACTTAAAATTTAATGTAGCGTATTTTCCTAAAGAGGGTGTATTTGCAGGTTACGAGATTTTATTCAATCAATATTATTTTTCCATTTTAGGATTTTAAAAAGCTAGAGAGAGTTCTTAGCTATAGTTTACTATTTTGGCTTCTCTCTTTGGTTCTTAGTAGATTTTGATTATTAGGGTTTCAACTTGGTTTGATTGTGGATGTGAACTGAGTTGGGAGGTTTACTTTGGATAGAGATTTGTCAGATTTGCAATTTTCTATTCTCTTAACTCTCTTTGCTTTCATTATATTATCTCAATGCTTGAATCAAATCCCATAATGGTTATTGATTCAGAGATGAACTAATCACCATTATGGGATTCTAATGGAGCTTATTGCTTAATTCAAATCTATATGCCTCTTTGTTGCACTTGATTGATTATGTATGGATTGCCTAGCATGGTTGTGTATATTTTTTAGATGCTTGATCACCATCTACCTTAATAATTTGTATGGAATTGAAAGAGGAAGTACAAATTCAGATTTGGACATGTTAGCATGTGTTCGTGAAATGTGCATGTGATAGATTTTGTGATTCGTAATCCAGATAGACATATACCGGCTTACCATGTGTAGTCATTTGAGAGAGTGTGCACTTAAATTAATATTACTTGTAAGTCACATAGAAATATAGTGAGTTAGGTAATATTGATATTCATATGAATTCTATCTATTTTGTGGATTTTATGTGATGTGGGCATGGTATATCGAAAGATAGCCATGTTTTACCTTCGTGCTTTCGACTTTCCATCCAAAGTAATTAATTAGGTTTAACAAGATGTGTATAATCTGGATGATGCATTAAGTAAAATTAGGATCTAATATCTTTCAAATTTGAATCAATTTTGTGTTAATTAGCTTATTAGTTGATAATTGTTATTTTTAGTTAAATCGCATCTTATTCACTCGTTTAAGTAGCCAAAAATAGCTATAAAGTTGTTGCATGATAGATTAGAGATAATTGTTTTTCTCCGTGGGAACGATACTTGACTTATCAATGAGGTCGGAAGTGTTTTTGTGGAGACTTCGGTTGGGAGGATGGCTTCGGCAGTGGGGGTTCAGAGATACTGACGATGAGAAGCGGGGTGGTTTTAGTGGTTTTTGGGGTAGCAAAAGATTAGCCGACCACGGTGATCGGTACTGGTTTAATGAGGCACACTGCAATAAGAGGAAGGATCAGGTGTTAGACTGAATATGAGTATAAGTTGTTCAAGGGAAAATGAAATAATGAAGGGTTCGAACTTACGTTTGTGATCATATAGCTAAGAGTGGCTTAATAGTAGATCCATGATCCGGTCCAACTTTGGCATCTTGGTGATGAAGGTTTTGAACTCTTTGGCTTGCTTCTGTCTAAACATAGGGGATGTTATGGTGCCTTGGGAAGGATCGGCCCAGTCGGGGATGAGATGAGTGTCAGGGCCTCTGATGTAGAACTAGGTGGAGTACTACCCTTTGTTGCTAGATGGGGTCTTCATCTAGGTCAGGGATTTGGCATGTTTAGTTAGGCCGCATAATTTAAGCTCTTTGGATTTATGCATATTGTTCATAGCAAGGAAGAAGTCCATTCTAGGAGGGATTCCACATTCTAAATAGAAAATAATGAAATAGATCAAGTAAATGTATTTGGTACCATTTGGGCGAATCCAATGCCGACCATGCTCAGGAAGGTGTTGATAAATGGGTGTAAGAGGAATCAGACTCCGTAATTTAGGGCGTAAAGTTATATCATAGTCCATCCGTCATGCCGAAGGTACATTCGATGGTGGCTTCTTGAAGCGTTGAGCTAGTGTGTGGCCGAAATTTGGTATTGTTGGGGATGGATATGAGATCGAACTTACTGATAGTGGATAGGGTGTTGATGTGGGTATAGGCTTTCAAAGAGGAGTACTTCTCCTATATTTTGAGAATAACCAGCTCATCCTCAGAACGGATGGGGGAGGGGGTCTATTCGCTAGAAGATGAAGTGGTTATGTTGGTGGTATTGGTAGGAATCACTATAGTTGAAGAGGAGACGGTGGGATTGGAGGTGTGGACGGTGATAACACTAATGGCTTCGGTGGAGATGGCGATAATGGTGGTGGAAATGATTGTAGCTGGGATGGAGACGATGGAAGGTGGGATAGAGATGGTGGGGCTACTTTTAGTGGTGGTAACGACTATTTTAGAGGTGGATGGGACGCTGGCGACAGGGACGTTCGAGGTGACATCAAAATTTGGGAGGACTTGTGGAAACTTTGTTATAAAAGGGAGGATTGCAATGAAGGAAGAAGATTGCAGATGGAGTTCGAATGGCTTGAAAAACTTAGATTTGGAAATTTGGTGGTTCATTTTGGGTGTAAGGGTTTTTTGAGGTGATTGGCCCTTTAACTTCGCACGTTCTCCTAAGTACGACAGGTTAATTGTTTTTTTGGTAATGATGGGGGTCCTAGCAGTAAGTGTTGGGTAAAGAGCTGATGTGCCCAACCTTAGTTTTGGTGTTTTCTCATTTAATATTCAATTTTTGAACTCTTTCATTAAATGTCCCATTATAATTAAAGATTAGGGGCAATGTTTGTAAGGGTTTGTGAAACTCAAAGACACAATCAAATTGCAAAATTACCAAAAGTAAAGTAAAATCAGATTTTAAAATTTTTCACAAACCAATTACACGGATCATCTTTTATGCATATTATTAATTATAACGAATAAAAAGAAGTTATGAAATCATACCGTTGTAGATACGAGCTTCAACAGATACAAGTTCAACTCCTACTTCTCCGCGATCTCTTTGAATCTCTGGGTAGATTCCTTCCTTTGATCAATGTTAGCCACCTAAGTGTATGGCCTCTACAGGTGATCCACCAAGGAAGAAGAATTTTCAAGAAGAATGTTGTATTGGCTCAAACCCTAGTTTTTTCTATCTCTATAGAAAAAGGGGGCGTACTCTCCAACTATTGGAATCACGTATATTTGATATTTGATCTAAGACTCCTTTTATAAAGATATCAGGTAACCCTATTTAATTAAAATAAGGTATTATTTATGTAATTAAATTCCTTTAATTAAATAGGCTCCCTAATCTTATTAGGGATAATTAATTAAACTTATTTAATTAATTAGGCTCCCTAATCTTATTAGGAATAATTAATTAAACTCATTTATTTAATTTTACCTTCTAATCCTATTAGGAATAAATGACAGTACTTATATTAAAATTAATTCCTAAACTCTTTTAGAAATTAAAATAATTATAATTATAATAATATTAATAAGACACCTCTTATTAATTTATATTTAATATTTCAAAATATTAAATAATAACTATTAAAATTATTTAATTTACTCTATCACCATAGATTAAATTAAATATACTTAACATATTATTACGATTATGCCATTAACTTCTTAAATAATTATTCTTCCTTTTATGGTGTGACCCTCTGTGTTCTCAATTTTAAATCGTTTATGAATAAATTAATTAGAACAATTCTAATCTTATTTAAATAAATAAAACTATTAATTTATTTAAATAAATAATATTATTCTCTGATAAGGATAAACCTCCTAGCGATCAGCGACTTTCTAGATAATATAGATTTCAACATTAATCATAAAAGAACCTTTGAGTAAATAGTTACCGTACAATTCAATCCTTCCACCATACAATGTCCTAATTAAATATAAGACATGGAATTACTGCCAAATCTTATTTTATTTAATTATATCCATTTCGATTTCTAAATGCACAACTCCTAATAAATTCAAATTAGAAACTACTTTCTAATTTCATTCTACCTTGGCCAAGGATTCCTGGGTTGTCATTTATCGAATCACATAAGACATTTCTCTTTCTTTACTAGACGTGGTAGATTCTTTATTGATCATTCATTATCTCCATATATAACTTATTACACCCAAGCATACCCTTTGATATACTCTAAGAGTCTTAAGGAATAAGTCAAAGTGTAATTCATTATATATAAGATACTATGATGATATCAAGTCTAAGGATCATTTGTACTACTATCACTACAGGAATTCCTATTGACAGTCAAGTAAAACTCCATTAGGTATTCCTTAGCGAGTCACGTTCATTGAACTTATTCTCCAATAAGCACCTGCATACTTGCTTTAGTGTCTCCACGCAAATGATCATGAGATTAATCATCCTCATCTAACGAGCAAGCAACGCACATACCAATCTATCCGAATTCACTAATCCCCTTTTTAGTAATCCATTGATTGGAAACATTTAAGTTTTAAGCTATCTAAGAATTTAGATCTCATTAGCATGATCTCATCATAATGAAAGTAGTATGCACACAAGCCAATCATATTTGATGATAAAGCATATACTTTATAACAAACTTATTCATTTATTAATAAAAAGTATTAATTTATTAAAGGCTTTTAATTATCTACATGATGTTATTTTATAATATGTGATAAACCCATAATTTTAAGTAATGTTTTTAGAATAATGATGATGATCATTCTAATGAGATATAAATTCTTAAAAAGCTGAAAACTAAAATAGTTCCCAATCATTGGATTACTAAATTGGGAATTAGTGAATCCGAATAGATTGGTACATACGTTGCTTGCTCATTGGATGAGGATGATTGATCTCATGATCATTTGTGTGGAGACACTAAAGCAAGTATGTAGGTACTTATTAAAGAATAAGTTCACTAAACGTGGCTAGCTAAGAAATACCTAATGGAGTTTTACTTGCATGTCAATAGAAATTCTTGTAGTGATAGTAGTACTACAAGTGATCCTTGGACTTGAGATCATCATAGTATCTTGTATATGATGAGTTATACTTTGACTTATTCCTTAAGACCCTTAGGGTATATCAAAGGGTATGCTTGGGTATAATAAGTCAGATATAGATATAATGTATGAAAGCAATAAAGAATCTACCACTTCTAGTAAAAGAAGAGAAATGTCCTATGTTATTCGATAAATGATAACCCAAAGACTTTGGTTAAAAGCGTAATGAAATTAGAAAGGACTTTCTAATTTGCATTATTTGGTGTCAGGCCTTTAAGAATCGAAATACATATAATTAAATAAAATAAGACTTGACAAAGAATTCCATGTCTCAGATTTAATCGGGGACATCAGATGGGTGGAATGATTGAATTGCAGACGCAAGAACTATTTACTCAAAAGTTCTTTTATGATTAATGTTAAAATCTATATTATCTTAAAAGTCGCCGATCGCTAGGAGGCTTATCCCTATCAGAGAATAAATATTATTTATTTAAATAAATTAAAAGTTTAATTTATTTATTTAAATAAGATTAGAATTGTTCTAATTGATTTATTCACAACCTGCTTAATATGGAGAACCTAAATGGTCACACAATAAAAGGAAGAATAATTATTTAAGAAGTTAATGGTATAATCGTAATAATATAGTTAAGTGTATTTAATTTAATCTATGGTGATAGAATAAATTAAATAGCTTAATATTTATTATTTAATATTTTAGAAATATTAAATATATAAATTAATAAGCGAGTCTTATTAATATTATTACAATTATTATTATTTTAATTTCTAAAGAGTTGGAAATTAATTTAATATTAGTACTCTCATTTATTCCAAATAAGATTAGAGGTTAATTAATTAAAAGATTTTAGTTAATTATTCCTAATAAGATTTGGAGCATAATTAATTAAAGGAGTTTAATTAATTAAAATAAAACTCAAATCCTTAATTGTTAAGGATGGTTGCCAACATCTATAAATAAGAGAAGTCTTATTATGGGTGAAGTTAGTTGACGCTTTCACAACATACATGATTCCAATTGTTGAAGAGTACGCTCTTTTTCTATATAGATAGAAAACTAAGGTTTAGCCAACCACCTTTCTTCTCGAATATTTCTTCTTCCTTGGTGGATCACCTCTAGAGGCCAAACACTTGGGTGACTAACATTGATCAAAGGAAGGAACCAAACCCAGTGGATTCAAGTTGAACGCGAAAAAGATTGGAGGTGAACTTGTACCTGAGGAAGCTCGAATCTTCAAGGGTATGATTCTTGTTTTTCATATTTTCGTTTAATTAATAATTGTGCATAAAGGATGATCCGGGTATATGGTTTGTAAAATTTCAAAACTCTGATTTTCCATGCGTCCGCTTATTTTGTGCAATTTAATTACGTTCATGAATATTACAAACCTAATATTGGCATCAGAGCCAAACCTTTATGCGAATTATTAATTATTTTAATTTGATATGTATATTGATATATGTTTACAACAATTTAATTGGGCATAATTTTTTTGTATAAAATTTATTTAAAAAAAATCAAAACCGTAATCATTTCGCTGATCCTGCAACATGCACGGAACTTTAATTCGTAATATATATATATATATATATATATATATATATATATATATATATATATATATAATATATGTTCTTAATAATTTTATAATTAAAATAAAGAGTTTATTTTAATTTTAAAATTAGATTTCATGCTAACTAATTAGAGTTAGAATTGGATTCCATGATAACTAATTAGTGTTGATATTGGATTCCATGTTTTCTTAATTAAAGGAGTTTATTTAGATATGGAATAATATTTCATATTATTCAAAATAAAGGAGTTTATTTGTGAATATGAAAGTGAATCTATGTTTTCTTAAATAAAAGAGTTTATTTAGATGTGGAAGAAGATTTCATATTATTCAAAATAAAAGAGTCTATTTGTGAATAGGAAAGAGAATCTATGTTTCCTTAAATAAAGAAGTTTATTTAGATATGGAATAAGATTTTATATTATTCAAAATAAAAGAGTTTATTTGTGAATAGGAATGAGAATCATGTTTTCTTTAATAAAGGAGTTTTTTTCTTGAAATTGGATTCCATAATTAATTAAAATAAATGAGTTTATTTTGATTAAAGATTTTGATTAAAATAAATTAGTTTATTTTATTCAAAATAGGATAAATTAAAATAAAAGAGGTTTATTTTGATTTAAATTTGGATTAAAATAGAGGAGTTTATTTTGATTCAAAATTAGATTTTATACTAACTAAATTTGCCCATTAAATGATATAAATATATATTGAATGTTTATTAATCATGAGATGAATGTTATTTATTGATGCATATGGTGATGTGTATGATAATAAATGGGAATCATTATGGACTATTGACCAATGTGATTGGATTTTATTTTAGTTGGATGCATGAATGTATAGGTTTTATTAAATGGGGTCTGCGTACCTCGTCTTCTCTAATTTTTTCTTAATATAAATTATATCTTCCTCCTATGTACTTCCCCTTGACTGCTGATCAAGGTTTCTATTTATTTTAAAATAGTTTTGTAATAGGAATAGTTAGAATTAATTTTGAAGAATTGTATATCAAAGAGCAAGGAGCGTTTGAAGACCTGTTTGTAATGGAGCCTGGGTTTAAATGTAATAGTTATATTTAAATATTAATTCTTTCACCCCTAGGGGTAGACCTTTTGGTTCACTTGGTGGCCTAGTGAACCAAACTAGAATAAAAATCCATAATAAATTCGGGTAGAATATTATATATGTGCATATATATATATATATATATATATATATATATATATATATATATATATATATATATATATATATGTGTGTGTGTGTGTGTGTGTGTGTGTGTGTGTGTGTGTGTGTGTGCATGCGCACTAAACAAGATGAGACAAATTAATAACAAACTCCTCAAAGATTTTATATTAAGTCCTAAGCGTTCAAAGATATTTGGAATATCGAACGTCGCCTTCTAGCATGATAAAAAATAATAGAGTATCAATTAATTATTATAAGTTTGTTGTGTCACCACAAATCTTATCTTAATTCTTTGAGATGTTAATTCTATCACATTTGATGCTTATAAAGAAAATTGAAAAATATTGTTTTGTTGTGTCACCACAAGGACAATATTTTATTTTTTTGAATATATGGAGTGCTAGGTTGGACTTAACATGGATAATTTTGATTCGAATGTGCCACCACTTGATCAAAATAATCTAAGAGGCAAAATACAAGAAGTTACATAGTTGATGTAATTGACAAAAGTTGACTACCTATTTATTTATATATAGTTTGTTTTGTCACCACAAGGATATATACATTTGAAATGGAATCCTTATTCTCACTAGAAAATCTTTAATTTGATTTTGTCGAACTATATAAGTGAGGGTAATATAGTTTGATGAAAATAGTGGAAGATACCAATTTAAAATAAGACCTAATTTATTTTGGTAATTAATAATATAATGTATGCTAAAATATTTTTAATTACAAATTCATTTACAGAATTTTATAATGTCTAAATTACTATCACTGTGAAGCATATTAGATGTTATTTTACCGAACCGAATTAAATGGATTGTTTAAGGAATTTGAGAATAGTTCTCATGGCTGAAAAGCTATCTTATGTCCTTAATATGCCTATCTCTACAATGGTTGCAGACATTGCCTCTGAGAAAGAGATTGCTACTTTTAGAAAGTGACAAGATGATGCACATTTGGCTCAATGCATCATTCTCGCATCCATGAGTAACGTGCTTCAGCGTCAGCATGAAACTATGGATGCTCCTACTATATTCATGTACATCAAGTAGTTGATTGTGAGGAAAGTAGGACTAATAGATATCAGATATCTAAGGAGCTCTTTCGATCTAGAATGACTGATGACACTACAGTACAGATAAAAGCCCTTAACATAATCAATTTTATTGATTAATTAGGACAACGGGTTTTATCTTAGATGGATAGTTGAGCCAAGATTTGATCTTGCACTCACTCCCGGACTTCTTTCACAATTATTGTGAATTTTTCATATGAACAAGCTAGATATCAGCCTAGCTGATTTGCTTAACATCTTGAAAATTGTTGAGTCACTTTCAAACCAAGAAAGACCATGTCTTACTAGTAGGGGCCAAAGGATCTTCTGAAAAGAGGAACAATTAAAAAAAGGTAAATAGAAAGGCAAAAACAAAGGATAATAAGAACAAAACTGATACGAATAGCAAAGAAGTTTGCTTCCACTGCAATAAGCCTGGACTCTGGAAAGAAACTGCAAGAAGCATCTTGCAGAGGATAACAAGAAGATGTTTAGTGAAGTTTCGGTTACAAATATAGTTTTTGTTCATGATTAAAATAATTTTTTCTTTAAGTCAAGGTTCTACTTGGGTATTGGATACCGGCTTTGGTTATCATAAATATAGATTTATGAAGGGACCAAGCAAAAGTAGAAAGTTAAACAAAGATAAGTAATTGTTGGCTCCTTTTTAGCTTTAATAAAAGGACTCTAACTCATGGAAGCATACATGGGTTAACAAGTAGTACAGAGTAAGAACAGTATTGATCCACGGAGAAAGGTTTCAAAATTAAATTATTATGCATCAATTGTATCACTATTTTTAATATGCTTAAATGTATGCTTACAATTTTAAATTAATATAACTCAAATAATGAATAAAATAATAATAATAGAATATTAAATCAAATTTGGAATTAATGGAATTCTAACTTCATTTCATATTTCATCTAAATATTATCATCATGCAAAATTATACATGTATCATGGAAAATTAGCCAAGAGCGTAAAAATAGACAACCATTTTTCAATGCATTATTCCCTGCTTACATAATCTCCATATGCAATAGAAATCATGTAATCATCAATAAAACCAAAATCACTATATTTCTATGTGAAATTGCAGCAATATTGAATTGAAGCACAAGCTCTTATATTACTACACATAGTGAAACAGTATATTTCTATCTGATTCACAAAATATAAAGCTAAACATTTTAGCCTCATATACGCATGTTATCATGATTACAACCATACTCACATGTCATTTTTTAATTCCACACAAGTACATAAAATGAATGGTGATCAAACATTCATGCAATCCAATCAATCATAATAGAAATTCCAATAATACACAGACAATCAAGCAATCAGACCATTAATTTTAGACTACATATCAAAATTCGTTAGAATCCCATAATGGATTTTAGTTCATTTTTGAACCGAAAGCCATTATGGGATTATAGCAAAACATAAAAAATAATTAGAACAATTGAAGGAGAAGATAGAATAGATCAAACCCAATTGCAGTTTATATTCCAAGGTGCTGTTCAAATCTCCAATAATTTCCAGCAAAATGAAATGAATTATTGTTCAATGATTGGATTCTAAAGAAGATGTAGAAAGTTTTAAGTCTATGTTCAAATCCTCTTTGGAAATTCGTTCCAGGCTTAGAACCCTCGTTCTCTAGTCTAAAAAACTGATAAAAACAATAATAATCGTGTCTAATACCAACCAGAGTAGTTTAATTGAACTCAAACACTTCAAATTTCAAATTTAAAATGAAGTCAAATAACAGCTTCAGATGACTCGCGTGGTCGTGCGAGGTCCCAATACAAAACGGGCACGGGCACGGGCGCGCGTGTGTGCATTTCTAGCTACTACAGGCTGATGGCGCCAAGGCAGCAGAATCCAAATTTTTTTCACCAAGGCGCTTCGTGTTCTGCATTCTTGTTTTCTGCTGTTGTTTCTTGTTTCTTAACTACTTGTTGCATGTTCCTCCATCACTGCTCAATTCCTTATCTCCACTCGTTTCACGTGTCATGCCTTCGCTATTTTCCTACCACATGTCATTGCTAAGCTATGCCATTTCCTGCATTTTCACACCAGAGGAGTTCTAATTACAAGTAATGCAAAATAAAACAAAATGCAACTCAAAACATACTGAAATGCACTTGAGATGAGCATAGTTCTTCTGAATTAATATCCAATAAGTAGGTATAAAACCTACTTATCAAATACCCCCAAACTTGAACTATTGCTTGCCTTCAAGCAATGCATACTACATTAAATAATGAAATGCAACTACATGCTATGCAACTAGATTATGATGCACATGAGTCTCACATTTTTCAAGCTAACATAGAATTCGAGACCAATATGCCTCAACCAATTATCCAGATTCAAGAATGAAACTTCAAACTATGCCATAGACATAATATCATACACTCAAGTAATCCATACATTCTATAGAAATGTTGTGTGTGTGTGTGTGTTGTGTTCACCAAAACTTGACTATATCAAAGAATACACATGCTAAACTGCTCAAAACAGAAAATTACAGTTTAAATCAAGATTTATGTATACTAATGCATCAAAGAATATTCTAACATCTCAATACAAACTAAGGTTCAACAATGGGTTTAAACTGCTTTATTTTTACTCACGAGGGCGATTTTCGCTTTTTCCCGCGGTGTTTATTGCTAGTTTTTTTATATATATAGTGAGTGTGTTTTACGCTCCATCTCGCCCCTTCCAAAGAGTCAATAATTCAGCTCGAGAAGGTTTCAAGATAGATTTTTTTTCTCTTTTTTTTTACAATAAGCATACCCATGTGTTCCCAAAGTTTGATTATCAATGTTTTTATAATCTAAATTCATTTTCCACACAATTCTATTTTTAAAACCACATTTCCTATCAAGCAATACAACACATAACTCTTATGACTACAAGCAATTGTGAACACGTTAGTGCAAATCGAAAGCATCTAAACAGCAACCATGGATTACATCATGTAAAACCTTATATCTAAGCTTAAGATATCCATTAAACTCAACAATCTTTCAAGATTCAAATTCATCATTGGCTGGACATAAATTCTACAAATCTAGAAATGTGAGACATGCAACTACACATATAACTAACACATATAATACTACTAAACTTAGAAAAAAAAATACTGCAATTATTATCTAACACATCAACATACAAAATTTGAACTAAATATGCAAACACTATATGCAACTACCCTACTACCCAATACCCCCAAACTTAAAATATTCATTGCCCCAATGAATGAAGGTATAGGGTTAGAAGAACTCCCCTACTGCTCAGCTGCACCACCCTCTTCGGGTGGTGAATCCGGTGGTGGAAATGGCACGGCTGTCCTAAACTGTGGCCACTCAAGCATAGTTCCCTGTTGCGCAAATTCCTCTGCTAGTGATCTTGTCAACCCCGTAGCAAATGTTGCAAAGTTATCATACATAGCATCGACCTTTCGTTCCAACCTTTGGAGATGACGGTCATCATGGACAGTAGTGGCTTGGCGTGACGTTCCTGACTCAGTTTCCTGTGTGGATTGTGGTAGAGGGATCATTGATGCATGTTGAAGTATAAAACCTTTTCCCCTCAGGTGTGGCTCACCTCCCGCCCAATCCTCGAATTTAACAATAGTCGCGTGAGTGATATCTTGGCTAGGGTACTGCATTTATTCATTACCCCAACGGACTCCTTGGTGTGCACACAAACTAGCAACAACAGACGCATGTGGGATACTTCCTGTAGTGCTCCCCTTCATATAACGTAACATATTCTGATGAATGAGGTGGCCCATATCAATGTACTTTCCCGTGACTATTCCCCACAAAATTATAGCCCTCTCAGTTGTGATTTCGTGCTGATGCGACGAAGGTAGGAGCTTTGCACATATGAATAAATTCCAAGCTTTAGCATAGCGATTCAAGGCTGAGGCTGAAAAGGTTCTAGGTTAATTCGTTCCTGCCCTACAAGTCCACTGCGTTCCTGGAATGCATAAGTCAGTGATGACTTCATCCAAGTCAATGTCCAAACATGCAGACTCTACCCAATTATCATACCCAGTCGGTGGTGTGTCGAGTATCCTAAAAATTTCTCTGATTGATGGTGGATGAAAATCAACTTGAACTCCTCGGACCATAGATAACCCATTTATAGTGTCTTTAGCATTAGCATAAAATACTCGAACAATACTCATTGGAACAGGCATAGGGGTTGCAGTCAGTCCACCCCATCCCCTTTCTAGAATCATATCCCATAACTGGCCATCCTGCTTCTCAGGTTTAAAACCTCGTTCCTTCACAAATGTCTTCGCCATGATTCTATAGTACTCCATTTGTGCCTCCAAACTAAGAAATTTCGTGTGATCCACAACATCCTCGCCTTGGTTACTGGAGGAAGATGATGATGATGAAGTGACAGAATGAGCACGCTTAAGACCCATTGCTCTGAATGTAGAAGAGTAAAAACTTTCTTGTTAGAATTGTGAGAGTAATAGCTGATGAACGGAACACCCCCAAACTTGAGTTGCACACACCCACCAAAACCCTAGTTTTATCAGTGAGGATCTTGAACGTGGGTAGGATAACTGATGTGATAAACACGACGTGGGATGAAATGTTACACTTTTGAAATGGAACGGTCAGAGAAGAAGGAGTCGTGCGTGCAGTAGAGAACAAGGAGATACAACACTCTGTTATTTCAAATGATAGAACATATAGGTCAAAACACGTCTTTAAAACCCAATTTTTTTTTCAAAATCCGGTGTCGGGCGCGGTCGCGCGTGTTTTCAATAGAGACATGGCGGCGCCAGCGCGATCACTCTTCTCAAGACAAACTTGCGGTAGCGGGCGCGATTTTTATCACTATCATCATAGTCTTGCTACCTGGTTGCATTCTATAATATCATTCTGCATCTCCAATTTATTAAAACAGTGATTACTCCACTCCAATACACCTGTGCAATCAACAATTATCAATATTAGATATCAATCCTTCAAAATCACACACGAACTGATGATTACACACATAACTCTCTTAACACAATACTTTTACTATCACTCCTACATCTCATCATTATTCATCCAGCTCCCATGATAATAATTTTCACACTAACTAAACTATAACATCTAATCATGCAAATGATATATCAAATAGAATTTAAAATAGAATTAAACAAGAGGTAGAGATAGAAATAATGGGGTGTCTGCCATCCAACGCTAAGTTATAGTCAATTAGCTTGACTATCTCTGATTCAATCACGTCGAAGAAAGAATGGAGGTGACTTTCTGTCGATCAACCTTTCCACCAAAGTAATGCTTCAGCCGCTGTCCATTCACTTTAAACGGCTTGTCTGGAAACTTATCAAACACTTCCACCGCACCATGTGGGAAGACTGTTTTCACTGTGAATGGCCCTTACCACCTTGATTTGAGCTTCCCAGGAAAAAGTTTAAGTCTGGAATTGAATAGAAAAACTCTTTATCCCGGCTCAAATACTGTCTCTAAAATCTTGCGATCATGCCATTTCTTCACCTTTTTCTTGTAAAGCTTTAAGTTTTCATACGCCTGTAGTCGAAATTCACCCAACTCATTAAGTTGGAGTAGGTGTTTTTCTCCTGCAGCCTTCAAGTCAAAATTGAGCTTCCGAATTGCCCAATATGCCTTATGCTCGAGCTCCATAAGAAGGTGACAAGCCTTCCCATAAACCAGCTAAAAAGGTGACATGCCTAATGGAGTTTTATAAGCAGTCCTATATGCCCACACAGCATCATCAAGCTTTAAGGACCAATCCTTTCTTGTGGGATTCACAACCATTTCCAGAATTCTCTTGATGTCACGATTTAAAACCTCTACTTGGCCATTCATTTGCGGATGATAAGCTGTAGCAATGCGATGATTCACCCCATACTTAGCCAACAGAGTTGTGAACTGCCTGTTACAAAAATGACTGCATTCATCACTAATGATAGCCATTGGAGTCCCAAACCTCGTGAAAATACTCCTCTACAAAAATTTAAGGACTACTTTGGCATCATTTGTTGGAAGAGCTACCACTTCCACCCACTTCGACACATAATCCACTGCTACTAAAATGTACAGATTTCCATATGAAGAAATAAAAGGGCCCATGAAGTCTATCCCCCCACACATCAAAAATTTCTACTTCAAGGATTGTTTTCAATGGCATTTCATTTCTTTTCGAAATGTTCCTGACTCTTTAACATCTGTCACATCTCTGGACGAAACTGTAAGCATCCTTGAAAATTGTTGGCCAGTAAAATCCTGTTTGTAGCACTCTAGCTATTGTTTGCTCTCCACCGTAGTGATCACCATATACAGAAGCATGACAATCTTGCAAAATCCCCTCTATCTCTCTATATGGGATACACCTCCTTATCATTTGATCAGCACATTATTTGAACAAATATGGTTCATCCCATATAAACCATTTAACATCATGCAAGAATTTCTTCTTTTGATGACCAACCAAGTCAGAAGGTACCATCTTACTCACCAAGTAGTTTGAGTAGTCTGCAAACCATGGCACTTCCCCTTTTACCACAAACAACTGTTCATCTGGAAAGGATTCATTAATCACAATCTTGTCATCTGCCTCCCTTTCTGGATTCTCTAGTCGAGATAAGTGGTCCACCACTTGGTTCTCAGTTCCCTTTCTGTCCTTGATCTCTAAATCAAACTCCTACAACAGTAATATCCATCTGATCAAATGAGGCTTCGCATCCTTCTTCGCCACTAAGTGTCGAATTGCCGCATGATCCGTGTACACTATCACTCTTATACCAATCAGATATGCCCGAAATTTATCAAAAGCATATACAACTGCCAATAATTCCTTTTCTGTGGTGGTATAGTTCAACTGTGCATCGGTAAGGGTCTTGCTCGTATAATATATCACATAAAAAATCTTTTACTTTCGCTGACCTAAAATAGCCCCCACAGCATAATCACTGGCATCATACATCAATTCGAATGGCAAGTCCCAATCCGGTGCTGTAATGACTGGTGCTGAAGTTAACCTCCTCTTCAAAAACTCAAATGCAGACACGCAGTTCTCATCAAACTTGAACTGAGCATCCTTCTCCAATAAACTACAAAGTGGTTTAGTTATCTTGGAGAAGTCTTTAATGAATCTGCGGTAAAAGCCTGCATGTCCTAGAAAACTGGGAACACCTTTAACTGAATTTGGTGGCAGCAAATTCTCAATAGTATCTAATTTAGCTCTGTCCACCTCAAGTCCCTTCTTCGAAACCTTGTGTCCAAGAATTATTCCTTCTTGTACCATGAAATGGCACTTTTCCCAATTCAATACCAAGTTTGTTTCAACACATCTTCTCAAAACCATCACCAAATTATCAAGACATAGATCAGAAGAATCCCCAAATACTGAGAAATCATCCATGAATACCTGCACATTCTGTTCCACCATATCCGAAAAGATAGCCATCATACATCTCTGAAAGGTGGCTGGAGCATTGCACAAACCGAAAGACATCCTTCTGAAAGCAAAAGTACTATATGAACATGTAAAGGTTGTCTTTTCTTGGTCCTCTAGAGCTATAACAATCTGATTATAGCCTGAATATCCGTCCAGAAGGCAATAAAACTCATAACCCGCTAATCTATCCAATATCTGATCGATAAATGGCAGTGGGAAGTGATCTTTCCTTATAGCTTTGTTAAGCCTGAGGTAATCCATGCAGACTCTCCACTCCATCACTGTTCTTGTTGGAATCAACTCATTATTCTCATTAGAAACCATGGTCATACCACCCTTCTTCGGTACACATTGCACTGGGCTCACCCATGAACTATCTGAAATTGGATAAATTATGCCTACATCCAGCCATTTTATTACTTCTTTCTTGACCACTTCTTTCATGATCGGATTAAGTTTTCTTTGTTGCTCCACCGACGACTTGCTATCATCTTCCAGCAAGATCTTACACAAACAAAAAGAAGGGCTGATCCCTTTTATATCTGCTATAATCCATCCAATAGCTGACTTGAACTCTCTAAGAACTCGTAGCAGTTTTTCTTCCTAAAAATATGTTAGTGCAGAAGAAATAATCACAAGTAACTTTAAATATTTATTTAAAAATGCATACCTCAAATGGTCTGGAAGTGGTTTCAATTCAAGTTCTGGAGGTGTCTCAAGAGATGGCTTTAATTTCACTTATGTCTCTCCAGCTCTCTTCAATGGCTCAACAGGAGTTTTGAATTTCTTGAATTGTGGAGTAGTATTAAGAAAGTTCACAAGTTCTTCAATCTCCTCATCATCTAATTCTGAATTTCCAGTAATATCACTTCTCAATGATTCATGATCCACCAAGCTCTCTAATTCATCATTCAAGATCTTGTCCACCACATCAACTCTAAAACATTCCTCATCCTCTGTAGGGAATTTCATTGCCTTGAATACGTTAAAGGTAACTTCCTGATCATGAACATGCATTGTAAGTTGCCCTTTTTGAACGTCTATCAATGTCCTTCCAGTGGCTAGGAATGGTCTTCCAAGTATGATTGATATACTCCTATCTTCTTCATAATCTAAAATGATGAAATCAGCCGGAAAGATGAATTTATCCACTTTTACCAAAACATCTTCAACAATTCCCTGTGGATAAGTGATAGACCTGTCAGCAAGCTGCAATGAAATATTTATCGGCCTTGGGGCCGGCAATCCTAACTGACTGAATATTGACAAGGGCATCAAATTGATACTTGCCCCAATATCACACAAACACTTGCTGAAACTCATCTTTCCAATTGTACAAGGTATAGTAAAACTACCCGAATCCTTAAGCTTTGGAGGTAATTTGCGTTGAAGCACTGCACTGCATTCCTCCGTCAAAGCCATTGTCTCAAAATCTTCTAATCTCTTCTTCCTTGACAAGATACCCTTCATGAACTTTGCATAACTAGGCATCTGTTCCAATGCCTCAGCGAAGGGTATGTTAATCTGCAGCTTTTTAAAGACCTCCAAGAACTTGCTAAACTGCTTGTCTTCCCTCTACTTATGCAATCTCTGTGGATAAGGAATCGGAGGGTGAACTAGTGTTATTTTATTCTCGGGCTTCTCACCTGAACCTGCTTTATTATTCTCTTCCTGCTGTTGTCCAGAATCTTCATCATTTAATTTCTCGTGAGACAAATTTTTTCATCTCATAGGCTACCAGCGTCCTCCCCTCAGAAAAGCTGGCGGCGCGCTTTCCATGCTATTTTTTTGCAACCTGTTTCCCAGACCTAAGTGTGATCGCTTGACATTGTTCCTTCTCTTCTCTTCTTAGATTTGTCTTTGTAGTACTTGGCAATGAACCCTGGTGTCTGTTGTTGAGCATGCTAGCCATCTGACCCATTTGAGTTTCCAGATTTTTGATAGCCACTGCTTGGCTTTTAATCATCACTTCTGTGTTTGCCATGTACTTCATCATCATCTCCTCCATCTCTAACTTCTTTTCTTGCTGAGGTGTAGCTGGAGTATGATGTTGTTGTTGAGAGAATCCCGGTGGATAAGGTGGTCTTGGTGCAAACTGTTGTTGAGCTGACTGTGACTTAAATTGGTTCTGTGGTTGAAACTGACTTTGTTGATTGCCTTGGTTATTTGACCAACTGAAGTTTGGATGATTGCGGTTGTTGGAGTTGTATATGTTTTGAAATTGACCTTGATCCTTCCTATAGTTGCTCACATATTGTACAGACTCCGAACTGATAGCACATTGGTCCATTGAATGTTACCCTGCACAAATCTCACACACAAAGGCAACTGTCTTCACCTTGGTCTCTGTCAATGAATCAATTTTATTCGTCGTGGATGCCATCTTTGCTGCCAATTGAGTGATATCATCCACTTCTAACAAACCTGCAACTTTGGCATGTGGCATCCTGGCTGTAGGGTTTTGAAAATCATTTGCTACCATTGTCTCAATGAGGTTATAGGCCTCTTCATAGCTCTTCGCCCATAAAGCTCCTCCTGCAGCTGCATCTATAATAGGCCTGGACTGCCATCCCAATCCATTATAAAATGTGTTGATAACCATCCAATCTGGCTTGCCATGGTGTGGAAATTTCCTTAACATCTCCTTATATCTCTCCCATGCTTCATATAATGATTCACCCTGTTGCTGCTTAAACTGAAAAATTGTTGTCCTCAGCTTTTAAGTCTTAGCCATTGGGAAAAACTTGGCTAAGAATTTCTGTGCTAGGTCCTCCCATGTGGTGATAGATCCCGAAGGTAAAGAGTGAAGCCAACTTCTCGCTTTATCCCGCAACGAGAATGGAAATAGCCTAAGTCTGATTGCATCCTCTGTCACCATGTTGTATCTGAAAGTATCAAATATCTCGAAGAAGCTCAACAGGTGTTCATTAGGATCATCTGTAGCAGCACCCCCAAACTGTACCAAATTCTGCACCATTTGAATAGTGTCTGACTTTATCTCGAAGGTATTGGCTACTATCGCTGGTCTAACTATACTTTATTGTAATCCATTAATATTTGGCATCGAATAGTCTCTCAAAGCCCTATGCTCATCTCTCTGTTCTTCTCTTTGTCCTTCGGCTACCATATTAGATGTTGTCCCCTCTAACTCTGCTTGTATATTTCTACGCGCTCTCGATTTCTAACCTCTACCGTTAATGTTGTCCTGTGCAGGTATCAACTCGGAATTGGATGATCACGTGTGCATAAAATATATACAAGTACCTAAAACAAAAACAAAAACAAAAATAGAAATTAGATAAGATTAGATTTGTTTAAGTCATACAAATTTAGCTTAAAACTGATGATAATAATAATAAATTTAAATGCATCTCCACGACAACGGCGCAAAAAACTTGTTGGCTCCTTTTTAGCTTTAATAAAAGGACTCTAACTCATGCAAGTATACATGGGTCAACAAGTAGTACAGAGTAAGAATAGTATCGATCCACGGAGAAAGGTTTCAAAATTAAATTATTATGCATCAATTGTATCACTATTTTTAATATGCTTAAACGTATGCTTACAATTTTAAATTAATCTAACTCAAATAATGAATAAAATAATAATAAAAGAATATTAAATCAAATTTGGAATTAATGGAATTCTAACTTCATTTCATATTTCATCTAAATATTATCATCATGCAAAATTATACATGTATCATGGAAAATTAGGCAAGAGCGCAAAAATAGACATAACCATTTTTCAATGCATTATGCCCTGCTTACATAATCTCCACATGCAATAGAAATCATGTAATCATCAACAAAACCAAAATCACTATATTTCTATGTGAAATTGTAGCAACATTGAATTGAAGCACAAGCTTTTATATTACTACACACGGTGAAACAGTATATTTCTATCTGATTCATAAAATATAGAGCTAAACATTTCAGCCTCATATACGCATTTTATCATGATTACAACCATACTCACATGTCATTTTTCAATTCCACACAAGTACATAAAATGAATGGCGATCAAACATTCATGCAATCCAATCAATCATAATAGAAATTCCAATAATACACAGACAATCAAGTAATCAGACCATTAATTTTAGACTACATATAAAAATCTGTTAGAATCCCATAATGGATTTTAGTTCATTTCTGAACCGAAAGCCATTATGGGATTATAGCAACACATGGAAAATAATTAGAACAATTGTAGGAGAAGATAGAATCGATCAAACCCAATTGTAGTTTATATTCCAACGTGTTGTTCAAATCTCCAATAATTTCCAGCAAAATGAAATGAATTATTGTTCAACAATTGAATTCTAAAGAAGATGTAGAAAGTTTTAAGTCTATGTTCAAATCCTCTTTGGAAATTTGTTCCAGGCTTAGAACCCTCGTTCTCTAGTCTAAAAAACTGATAAAAACAATAATAATCGTGTCTAATACCAACCAGAGTAGTTTAATCGTGTCTAATGCCTTCACTATTTTCCTACCACATGCCACTGCTGAGCTATGCCATTTCCTGCATTTTCACACCAAAGGAGTTCTAATTACAAGTAATGCAAAATAAAACAAAATACAACTAAACACGTACTGAAATGCACTTGAGATGAGCATAGTTCTCGTAAATTGATATCCAATAAGTAGGTATAAAACCTACTTATCAGTAATCCTATGTGTGCGAAATAAAGCAATGGTTGCTACATTAGCCATAGGAACTTATTGTTTAGCATTGCCTACGAGCAAGTATTAAGTCAATAAGTTGTTATTGTATTCCAGTTCTCGTTAGAAACATTATTTTTATTTTTTTGTTGGACAATGAAATCTTTGGTATTATATTTAAGAACAATTTTTGTTCTATTTATAATAATAATGTATTTATAGAACTGGAATATTACTTAATGGATTTTATATACTTGACTTACATGAAAAATTATTTTGCAAATTGAATAAACTAGTATAAGAAAAGAAGATGATCATTCAAAGAGTTGAATGTGTGTATTTGCTAAAATACAAGTGTGAATTATTTGAAAGGTTCAAAGAATTCAGAAGTGAAACAAATTAGCAAAGTATTAAGATTATTTGATTAGATCAAGGAATAAATACTTGTGCAATAAGTTTCTAGATCATCTCAAATGGTTTTCTCATAATGGACACCTCTTGATACGCAATAATTGATTGATGTATCTGAAAGGAAAAATCGTACCTTGTTTGACATGGTACGATCCATAATGATTTTACCAACATTCCAGTATCCTTCTGGGGTCATGCCCTAGAAATGGTTGCATATCTACAAAAAGGTAATGTCGACGTTGGGATTTTTTAGTGTCCCTTTTCGTTACTTGTTCTTTGGTGTTCTCATGTTAATGTTAGATTTGTTTGAAAAAACAAGTGAAAAAGGTCCGACATGTATAATGTCGATGCTTTGACTTTAAGAGTCGCCAGTTGGTGTATTTAACTGGTTACACCAACGCAACCGAAAAAGGTTTGCACATTGACCCAGTGATGTGGCACTACTAAACGGGTCTATGAAACCGAGATTCATTTGGGTCCGGGGGCTTGATTATGCGGAGGGAAGGTGTTAGGAACCCCCCCGACATCCGTGTTGCCACGGTGACTGCCACTTTTCAAAGAAATTATTATATAGATGTGTGTGTGTGTTTGTGTGTGGATCAATGTGCAATTATTTGGAAGTAGTGCTATGCCTCGTTCGCACCTATATACAAAGGGTTTGAATTTATAGAAAAATTCAGTTTTAAACAAGATATAGCAATGAAGTTTTATAAAAAGAGGTTTTTCAAACCCTGTGCTCAATAGTAATTGAGGCCTTTGATACTTCCATTTTATTATTAAATGTTCTATTGTTTGCTTTTATTTTTGAGATGCGAAGCATCTTGAAAAATAATATCACAAGATGCCAAACTCTTCATGGGCATGATGACCATCCAAGGAATTCAGACAACGTAAAATAATGTACAAGTCGCTTTCACGGTGAAAAAAGTCCATCATGGGAACCGAATCGATTCATGAACTCAAATCAGTGATCACATGATTCCTAGGCTCACATGATACTGCAGTTTGTATGGAAAGCAGTAAGCAGTTATATATATAAAAGCTGTAAATATATATATATATATACAAACTTGATCAACCACCACGAAGCAACTCCATGGGGGATCGAAAATGTAAATATATAAAAGCGATATATATATATATATATATATATATATATATATATATGGATGATCAACCACCACGTAAGTAAATTCGTGGGGACGAAATGTAAATAAAGTCAGTAAAAGTAATCAACTCGCCACGAAGTAAACTCTAAAGCGACTTAAAATGTAAATAAAGTCGTAAAAGGCCACGAATGTAAATATATATATGTACAATATATATATATATAAAAAAAAGCAGTAAACGCACCGGTTGTCAATTCGGGCTCATCGGATATGTCCGACAACAATTATATATATAAGTATATATATATATATATAAAAAAGCAAATAAATGCACCGGATGTAAAATTCAGACTCATCGGATATGTCCGACAACAATTATATATATATAAGCAGGTAAATGCTCCGGATATAAAATCCTGGCTCATCAGATATGTCTGACAACAATTATATATATAAGTATATATATATATATAAGCAAGTAAACGCTCCAGACAGAAGTCTAGGCTCAATCGAGGCATAACTCGATAATGGTAGTCCATATATAAAATATATACATATATAAGTATATATATACAAACAGAAATGAAAACCACAGACCGAAGTCCGGGCATACGCACAATACACGACTCTCAATGTGTATAACAGTGTGTGCTAATATGAGAAGAAGGCTTTATAGAATGTGAGAAGGCTTATAGTGGGCTGCCAATGTAGACTTCTATGACTCTATATGGATAAACACTCAGCTCCTGCCGGATAAAAAGATAGATATATATGAGTTAACAAATGTTTAGAGATGAGGAAACACTCGATATGGGTGTGTATAGAGTAAATTGGACAGGGCTTCCTCGCCTTTCTCTCTCCTTCTCTCTCTCAAATGGCTAACCCCAAGGTCTATATTTATAAACTGATGGCCGCAGGTGTACCTGCGGCAGCCGCAGTTACACCTGCGGCTAGTTGAGGTGTCCCCGGGCTTCGCGGGTCCCGTCGTCTCCATGCACTATAATGTCCGCTCGAACTTGCAGAACTTCAATCTGAGCATCCGAACAAGGTATATGTGACCTTCTTCGGACCGCTTGTGTCGAGAGTTACGCAATAAAATGGATTAGAGGTTGTACGAAGTCAGGAAGAGGGGTCAATGCCCATGGTCTTCAAGCTTCAAATTCTATCCAAGGTACTGCCACGCGTAATAGTCACTTGGGATTGTAACTCCTTGGTTCTTGTGGGATATTGTTGGATGTATGTATGTATGAAGTGTTGAGACGACGCGTCAGTGTTGAGGTGGCAAGATGTCGTTTGACTCTTCATTGGGGTTATCGTCGGTTTGAGTTGAAAGTAGACGTTGTTCAGGGTTAAATTTGAGATTGGACTACTTGTATGTATGCCACAATGTCATCTTGTGAGAGTGCCTGTCTGCCCAGTGTTAGCTCCGGGTCTGAGGTTTGAGTTCCTCGGTAGGAGGTCTGAGCTTAAAGTTGATAGCATGTATTTGAAACAAGCATTTCTGAAGTTATCACCAGAACTGCAACAGCACTCCTTGGGGTTATCGCCAAGGATGAAACTTGGGGTTATCACCGAGGTTTGGAAATGATCCTTCTGGTGTGTGTTTCGGGGTTGGAAATGATGTTCGCGGTATGTGTCCTGGGTTTTAGGATTGACTTCCGATAGTATCCGGAATGGATATAAGCTATCTTCCAGGGTTATCTTCAAAAGACAAATTTACCCTCTTGCAATGTCAGTAACAAGCGTGCAGAAAATTTTGAGTGTCTACAGATACCTCTCTTTATCATATTCATACAATGAAAGGCATGGATAGGATAAAGAATCCTATACACTTAAAATGCAAGTAAGGTAAACATTATGCTATGTGCAGCAACATGATGCAAATGTATGATGCATCATGGAAATGATTGTCAGTTCCCTGGTGATCCTGCCTGGATGACAATCAGTGATGGCTTGGACATGCGATCCAAGTCTCCAAGGATGTTGACGTTGGGGCTATCACCAAAGACTCGAATCCTAGACACTGGCTTATATTCTCTAGAGGTACCTCTTGCATATAAGAGATCTGTTGGGATAACGCTTTGTCTATTTGAGGATGTGTATAACATAATCCCTCATTCTGCGCCGAGATTCTTTTGCGCGATGCATCATTTGTCATCGGGGTTGCACGACCTTCGTTGATGTGTGTATCACCGGATAGATCCCTGCTAGGTGCATTATCAAGGTTGTTTGACCTTCATTGATGTATGTGTCAATGGTCGCATTGCGCTGTAACCCCTGCCGGGGATACTTATAGAAGCTGCTTCGATGGGTTTACTTGCCATCGGATGACATGACGTCAAGGTTGCTTGACCTTCATTGATGTGTGTATCAATGGTCGCATTCTGTTGTAACCCCCGTCGGGGATACGTGGATGATTGAAGAATGTGCGTTGTGACCCCCGTCGGGGATACTTCATTAGTTGATAACTTCGACGTTGTAACCCCCGCCGGAGAGGTTTGGTATTTCGTGGTTTGGCGTTGTAACCCCCGCCGGGGAGGTTTAGGGTTGTGACCCTACAATGACGGCATCGAACCTTTGTGGGGTATTACCGAGCATGATTTGTGAAAGCTGAGCTCATTGGTATAGTATACCCTGCATTCAGGTGAAAACCAATGAGATGACGGGAGTTCAATTTTGACCCGTACAAAACCAAGATTCTAGGCTATTGCGCTCAATCGTGTAGCATTTTTATTCCTGATTTGGCCTTTTCAGCTTGTGAGACCTCCTTTACAACTCTAACTGGAGTGAGCCAGAGGTGTGGGACCCACGTAGGAATGCCACAGGTACACAGATGAGTTGGATATCGGTGTCATTATGGCAGTGAGAGCTCTCAGGGAGGGTCATACCATTATACCGATGATCATTGCAAAGACTCGAGGTCGGCTATCATTCACGCACTTATCCGGCACCAGGAGTGTTCACAGGTAGCTCGGTCATGCTATATGTGTGGTTTATGTCACACTTGAGACCGATTGGCACACTTAGACGGCAGGGGTTTTGTTTCACCCATGATATAGCCATGTCGTACTCCTTTCAGCCTGTGGAGTGTACAAATGTTGCATCGTGGTCAGTTTTCCTGGTAGGGATTAGAGATCAGTTTGCTATATTGCCATGTTCAGGGCTTAGCTCACCCTACAGCTTCATTACTCATGCTCCGGGCATGGATTATCTCCCTCTGGATGGATTGAGGGGCATGATTACTTACCACACACTAGACGTGATGTGTCAGTATGACCAGTTTCAGGATTTTCACCCTTATGAGGGGGCAGTGAGTCAGTGCTTCGCTTCACACCGTTTATCAGCGGAGGACAGATCCAGGTTGTATGCCTGTTGGGATCAGTGAGAGCTGGTTGGGTTTTCTGTCAATCATCCGGGTTGTTCTGCAGAGTATTCCGCATGGATGGAGACGGAGACTACATCGGCTGCGGTAGTATCCATAGTGTAGGAGACTGATTCTGACGATGAGGAGGCTATAGAAGAGGCTGCTATTCCCATCGATGACTTGACTGCTGGGCTGCCAGCATTTGTGATGGATTCTCCCACCCCGAGTGCCATTGTTACCCAGTATTCGGCACAGCATTTGGAGCAGAGCTTACATCTAATTATCTATGATAGAGATCAGGCTAGGGCTGTGATGTTGACAGCTCTTGATGAGAGAGACGTCACTCTGTTGGAGAGGGATGAGGGTAGATCAGCCAGGGATGCCTTGATTGTGGAGTGGGATGCCGCCTTATCTGCTAGGGATGTGGCCATTGTAGTTAGCACTTCAGTTAGATCCCAGATGACTGTCAGTCTTGCCGACATGAGTGCTTACATTGATGAGCATTATGCAACCATGCAGTTATCCTCTGACCTGCTAGGTCCTGTAGATACCCTTGGGCAGGAGCTTGCAGCGTTACCTCCGTCTTCAGAGAGGGATGCCATGTTAGATCTTATAGTCCGCATACACACAGATCTGTAAATAGCTTTGTATTTTCCTGCACAGACTAGCTTAGCCATTTTGTCATGTACAACACATATGTATATATCAAACAATATTATGTATGGTAGGAAAATATATTTTGATTCACTTCCCTTTTAGTTATGCCTTGATACTTGCTTGATATTTGCCTGTTTCTCCAAGGCCTTGTGATCTTGATGCATTTTGAACTTATCCTTGATAGGTGGACATTGAGATGTCGTAAGATCTCTCAGAACGGATCATTGATTTTTGTATATCCCTACCATCTTTGGTGTCTTGGGACTGGTATCTGTATGGAAAAATGGAGAGGAGAGTGGTTTTTCCACTCTGAGATTGACCGCACCACAGATGGTCGCAAGTACTTCTATTTGTGAGAAGCCTAGTTAATTCCATCTCTTATGGGTTGGAATTGCTCTTTGAGGCATGATCGCAGCTTAGATGGTCACCGAATCTTCTATTTGTGAGAAGATGTTGGGTAATTCCATCCCTTTGATCTGAAACCGATGAAATGTGGTGAATTGAAGGTTGATCCCAGTACCGTGTGACAAGTATTTTTGTTCTGGTAGGGGTTAGACTGAACCATAAATGGCTGCCTACGTACTCCTATTGAAGAGGAGATCAAGTTTGTGTAGAAATGTTTTTATTGTTTTTTGTTGAGAAAGGGCAGAAATGTTTTTGTTTTTTTTTGTTGTTTATTGCGACCATGCCTTATAGAATATGGTTTCCTACGTACCCTCGGGTATCAAGGAGATCAGGTCGACGTAGTTCGCCCCTCAGGACGAATCGCAGCTAAAGAGAAATGTGAATCCCATGTGTAGGCTATACTGCGGGGAGAAGAAAGTTTGATCCCATAAAGGGGATAAACTGCAGGTGTGGAAAAAAGTTTGATCCCGTCTTCAGGACAAACTGCAAGTGTAGAAAAGTTTAATCCCGTCTTCAGGATAAACTGCAAGTGTGAAAAATTTTAATCCCGTCTTTAGGATAAACTGCAAGTGTGAAAGGTTCAATCCCGTCTTCACGATAACCAAAATTGTATAAAAGGTTTGAAATGAAGTGACACCAGCCTGCTGGTTTGAAGTGTATGTTTCCCTGAGGGGCAGAAGAGTATGTGAAAAGGAAAGGGTTCAAAACCGGAATGACTAGTGATTTGATGATCAAAACCAGGATGTTTGTTTGATGGTAACTTCAGACATAGTACCATTTCACGGTGTCTGAGTTGATAAGCTGTGGAAATTCATCTCCATCCATTTCCTACAATCTGAGAGCACCTCCTGTCAATAACTCCTTGACAACAAATGGACCTTCCCAGTTAGGAGCAAATTTTCCCTTAGACTGATCTTGGTTGTCAATGATCTTTTTCAAAACCAAGTCATGTTGTTTAAACTGCAGTAGCCGGACTTTTCTATTGCAGGATCGTGCGATCCTCTACTGATATAATTGACCATGGAAGATAGCCGCGATTTGTCTTTCGTCTATTAGAGACAATTGGTGATACCTGTCTTGTACCCATTGGTCTTCATCCAACTGAGCATCCATCAACACTCGGAGGGATTCCATTTCCACCTCTATGGGGAGCACTGCTTCCATCACATAGGCTAATGAGTAGGGGGTTGCCCTGGTGGAAGTACGCATAGAAGTTTTGTAAGCTAATAAAGTCAGAGGCAAGAGGTCAGGCCATCCTTTGTGATTGGCGGACATTTTCTATATGATCTTTTTGATGTTTTTATTAACCACTTCAACAGCCCCATTCATATTTGGACGGTAGATGACGGAGTTAAGGTGTTTGATGTGGAATTTTCTGCATAACTCCTCCATCATTTTGTTGTTGAAGTTCTTAGCATTGTCTGACACAATGACCTCTGGTTGTCCATATCGACAAACAACATTGTTTCTGATGAAAGCAATGATGACTTCTTTAGTAACCCTGGGGAAGGAAGCTACTTCTACCCATTTGGTGAAGTAGTCGATCATGGTGAATATGAATCGATGTCCATTATTGGCTTTGGGCTCGATGGGCCCGATCACGTCCATTCCCCACATTGAGAAGGGCCATGTGGAGTTCTCTTGGAGGGGCATGGATGGAATTTCCATAAATTTGGCATTGATATCACCTCTTCATGTGATCATCACAGTCAGCTTTGGGTGTAAGCCAATAATTCCCTATTCTGAGGATCTTCTTGACAAGTAGGGGTCCGCTCATGTGAGGGCCACATACTCCACCATGGATCTCATCCATGAGTCTCTGAGCTTGGTCTTTATCTAGACATCTGAGGAGACCTAATCCTACATCTCTTTTGTAGAGTGCATCTCCGCTCAGGTAGAAATTCATAACAAGTCGATGAATCCGCCTCTTCTCAGTTAGGCTCGCCTCAGTGAGTGTAGATCCATCTCGCAGATACTCCTTGATGTGCTGTACCAAGGGTTGTGGATGGGAGGTAGTTCATCCGATACTTCTCCAACATAGTTCCCATAGACTAGGGGCTTTTTGCAGAGCAAACATGATGCTTGGCATGTTTTCCTTGCCAGGTATGTGAACCAAGGAGGCCAACATTGCTAATGCATCCGTAAAATCATTCCTATTGTGAGGAATGTGTAGAAAGGAGATTTCTTCAAACTCCAAAGCCATCTATAGAACTTTCCGATGGTAAGGCAGCAAATGTAATTCTTTGGTCTGATAGATTCCTGTAGATTTTCTGATTACCAATTTGGAATCCCCAAAGACGATTAATCACTTTGACGCCCATTGAATCTGCAAGTTTTAGCCCCATAATCTGACCTTTATATTCAAATTTGTGTTGTTGGTGCTTTACAAACCGTAATTTGACTATGATGGGATACTGCTCCCTCAGTATAGAACACTAGAATCGCTCCAACTCGAGAACCTTCGCATTGTGACTCCATCAAAATACATTTTCCACATATGGAATGTATCATACTGATGTTGTTGCTGAACTATCATTACCCCTTAATCAGGGAAGTATGTTTCCAAGGGTTTGTAGTCCCCTACAGGTGCGGTGGCCAGTTGATCCGCAATTCCTTGACCGTTGACAAACTTTTGCATCACGTAGACGATGTCAAATTGCTGTAGGATCAACTGCCATCTGGACAGTCGATAATTTAGTATGGGCTTACTGAACACATACTTGAGAGGATCCACGCGGGATATGAGATGGGTTGTGTGACCATGGAGGTAATGTTGTAACCTCATGGAAGCCCATGCTAAAGCACAACAAGTCTTCTTAATCAGAGTGTACTTGTGTTCACTGATGTTGAATCTTTTGTTGAGGTAATAGATAGCTCGTTCTTGGCCTCTATCGTCTTTTTTCCCCAGCATACAGCCCATGGCATTGTCATTAATGGACAGGTACATGAATAGGGGCACATCATCCCTGGGTGGTACCAAAACAAGAGCGTTAATCAGTTGCTCTTTAATGGTAAGGAAGGCTTTCTAACACTCATCATTCCATTTCATGGAGGAGTTCTTCCTTAACAGCTTGAAGATTGGCTCACAGGTTGCTGTGAGTTAAGAAATGAACCTGCTAATGAAGTTGATTCTTCCCAAAAATCCCCGAATTTCCTTCTCTGTCTAAGGAATGGGCATTTCCTTGATGGCCTGGATTTTGGTAGGATCCAGTTCAATCCCTTTGTGGCTGACTAGGAAACCTAGCAACTTGCCTAACTTGACACCAAAGGCGCACTTGGCTAGATTCAACTTCAAGTTGTCCTTACACAACCTGTTGAAAAGCTTTCTGAGATGGTCTAAGTGGTTATCCTCCTTTCAGGATTTGACAATGATGTCATCCACGTAGATCTTTATCTCCCTGTGCATTAAATCGTGGAAAAGAGCCATCATAGCTCGGTGATAAGTTGCCCCGACATTGATGAGGCCAAATGACAACCGTCTGTAGCAAAAAGTTCCCCAAGGCATGATGAAAGTAGTTTTCTCACGGTCATCCTCAGTGACCATAATTTGATGGTACCCCGCAAAGCAATCAGCAAAGGAGTAGATGTTGTATTGAGTAGTGTTGTCAATAAGAATGTGGATAAAGGGCACGGAAAAGCTATCTTTAAGGCAAGCTTTATTCAAATCCCGGTTTAGGCATGGGAACAATGTTGGATATCCACTCCGGATATGTAGACACCATGATAATGCTAGCTTGAAATTGTTTCACAATTTCTTCTTTAACTTTTAAACTCCATTCAGGTTTCAATCGCCTGAGTTTTTGCCTAACTGGCTTAAATTCTTCTTTAATGGGAAGGTGATGAAGAACAATGTCAGTGGACAAACCCTCCATGTCTTCATGAAACCATGCAAATATATCCTGGAATTGGGTTAATTATGCAACCATGTCATTCCGTTGATTTGTGGTAAGGTCTGAACCAATTTGGATTAGCTTAGGGTTTTTTAAGGTTCCAAGATTGAAAGAAGTGGTTTGATCAAGATTGGGTTTGGGTTTTTCTGTGACCCATTCCTTAATCTCTTGAGGTGTCTCAATGTCCTCTTGTATATCCATCAAGTCTGAGTCCAACTTTGCATCAAAGTTACAGCCCTTGTGGAGAGAAGGCACCTCATCAGCAAGTACAGGCACATCTAAATTCAGAGTCCTGAAACAAAATATGCTTTCACTTAATATATGCAACTGTTTGATCATACAAAAGTGTTAGCATGTACTTGATTAAATAACTCCTAGTACTGTAAAGAAAAGCAAGCAATTAAATTTATCTACAGGGCAGAGGGGTTTTTCTGCCCATTTTACCCTCGTCGACCAATGAATGGAGTGCTGCTCCAATTGTCGAGGGCAAAGTCCTGATGGACTGTAGTTTTGGAAGGATCGTCATTGTCCTCCTTCTTCCGAATGATAACCATGACATCTGGGCAATCATCGTCTCGGGTATATCTGTTTGTTTGTTCATCATGAACAATGAAGCGTATGCCTGCCATCATCAAGGTAATGTCATGTTTACATTTTCGTTCCTTTTCTTCCACTTCGGGATCATGAATCAGCACCTCCTTAGCTTTGATTGGCACTGGTTTAGGAAACAGCATGGCCATAACATGGGTTGGCACCTTTACTGGAGATTGTATCAGCTCATGTGGTAAAGGTATAGAAAATCACCATGCGACGGAAGCTTGAGGAACCTGTTTGTGCTTATGAGGATTCCTGTGACTAGAACTGGCAGAATAGCCTAGTCCAGCTGTTCCAATTTGACTCGACACTTGAATAGGGTTCTTAATACCCTACTTATCTTTACCAAGCCTTTGTCCAGGTTGATGACCCAATGACATCATTTCTTGAGTGGCGACATAACCTCGGCAAAAATCTTGTGTATGGGAAGTGGCGCTCCAATAGAATGGTATTGCATGGTACTCACTTCCAAAGTATGAAAACTGGCCGGTACAACTTCTGAATTGAAGCTGATGATTGGTTGAGTTCCTTGTTCAGGACATTCCGGCTCAGCGTTGACGGTGACTAGACTGTTATTGACAATGTATTTGAGTTGTTGATGTAGTGTGGAGGGAACGGCTCCAGCCATGTGTATCTAGGGTCTCCCTAATAGCAGGTTGTATCCTAAATCTATCTTGAGGATGTGGAAGGATACATTGAATATATTTGGACCAATCTCAATTGGCAACTCAATTTTTCCAACGGAATTTCATCGGGATCCATCAAAAGCTCTGATAACCGTATGGCTTCTTTGGATCCGCTTGAGATTGACATTCATCTTTACCAAGGTGGCATAAGGACAGATATTTAGAGATGAACCTCCATCTATCAAAACTCCAGCTAGCATATACCCGGAAGATAAAACTGTAATGTGTAATAGTTTGCAATGACCGGTCCCTTTGGGCGGTATGTCATCATAAGTGAAGGATATCACATTGTTGTTGAAAATGCGATCAACCAGATGTTGAAATTTTTCCACATCCACTGATTTTGGAAAGTAGGCTTCTTCCAAAACCTTCAGTAAGATCTTCCGATGATCCTTGGAAGAGAAAACCAAGTCCAGTATAGATATCTGGTAAGGAGCTTCTCGTAAGCTTAAAACCACCCTGGCTTCATTGTGGCCTATAGTGCGGAGGAATTTTTCAATCTTCTCCATGGGAATCTTCCCCTTTGCTTCGTAGGTAGGTTTCATAACCTATTGAGGAAGATACAGTGGATTTTCACTCTACACTTTAGCAGTAGTATGAGACGTAGATCCTTCAGCTTCTCCATAATTCCATGGAACTTTGTGTAAGCTAACAACAGGATGTTGTGGTGCAATGATAGTAAAGAAATTGGCTCTGGTGCGGCCACTTTCAAAGGATTGTCAGCTCCTTTGAGTTGAATTGGTTGTATGGGAAATACTTTGACAGTCTCATTATCCACTTTGGATATAACTGCTACTGATCCCTTCCATTTGGTAGGACATGCATTCCCACCCTTGTGTTGCACAGTGTAATCATCTGCTAGTTGCAGGACACGCTATCAATAAGATTCTGAATGAGTGGAGTGCCCAGCATTCTTCTGTGCTGTGACCGCGAGAATGTGAATGATATTAACACACTTCATCAGAATTGAACCATCTTAAGTGGGGATTGATTGGAGGTAGAAGGAAGGTAATTCTTCCTTCATTGATCAACATTTACAATATCTCCTCCATAGATTGGCCAAGATAGGTTAATTCCCTTTGATTGGCAAAATCCCGACGGGCTTTAGCCTTGGCTCTCTTCGCAACCTTATCCTCTATAGCTTCGATTTCTGAAGGTGGTGATGGAGCATTCATAACAAAAGGAAGGAGATAGGCATGCTCATGTCTGATTAATTGGCGTGTGACTTGATCTTTGGTGGGTCACCGCTTACGCTTAATCTTTCAATTTGTTTGCAAAGAGCTTTCATCTTTCGTTCCATAGTAAACTATAACTTTGTATAATCCCATCTGTCAACATCGTCTTTGAGGGTTTGGGATGATTCTCCATTTAAATTGGAACTCTGTCCAGTGCTCCTATTGATCATGTTGACCTCTTCTTCTTTCTGTTGAGGAAGAGGGTTGTCTTGTACATGAGGTTAATCTTGTTTGGTGACCACGATCTCACCGTTGTCTATTAAATCTTGGATCTTGTGATTCAAGGCCCAACAATCTTGAGTATCATGTCCAGGTGCCCCAGCATGATAAGCACATTTTCGAGTAGCATTAAAACCCCTCCCATTAGGGTTGGCTGGTGGAAGAAGATGTGTAATTTTCTTCTGAGTAGTCAGAAGAGCAAGAATATTCTCGAGCGAGTCCCCTAAGGGTGTGAACGTTTGAGGCACTTTACTTCTTCACTCTTAGGTAATGAAGGGTTTGAAGATTGTGCTTGAAAAGGGGAGTAGTTTCTCCTCTGTATAGGCACGCTTTGATTGCCTTTTTGACCTTGTAGTATTAAGGAAACATCCTCCTCTTTCTTTTTATGAACCCTCCGGGGGTTTTTTCCATAAGATCCGGGCTGGATGTGCTCAGCAACAACTTTAAGAGTGGCTAGGTCTTGAATTTTACCAGACTTCAATCACATTTCAGCCATCTCTCCGTGCTTGATCATTTTAGAGAATGGTTTGCCAATACCAGCTAAGACTCTCTCATAGAAAGGAGCTTCCTGTACATCTATGAATGTCATGACCATTTCTGATTCCGTCATGGAAGGAATAACTTGAGCAGCAAGGCGCCTCCACCTTTGAGCATACTCTTTAAAAGACTCATTAGACTGTTTCTTGACCTTGGTAATTTGGTACCGGTCAGGAGCCATCTGAGATTGAAAACTGTATTGAGTGAGGATGGCGTGAGCCAGCTCTTCCCAGCTATAGATCTTAGAGTTGTCTAGTCGGGTATACCACGAACGGGCTTCTCCAGTCAGACTTTTCTGAAACAGCTACATTCTGAGCTTTTCATTTTATGCGTAAGACCCAAGTTCTCCAATGAACACTTTCAAATGTGTATAAGGATCCCCTAATCCATCATATTTTTCAAAATCAGGGGTTTTGAATTTCTCTGGATAATGAACACCAGGGAAGATGCAAAGGTCAGCATATGAAACACTTCCATGTGTTCCAATCCCTTTGAGAACACAGATAGTTTCCTCCATTTGGAGTACTTTCTTTCTGATATCATCGGTGTCTGGATCTCCTTTGAGATGGGTACTTTCAAGGTCTTTGTTGGTCGTATCCAACGGAGGTTCTAGATTTGTTTTATCTAGACCTTGTGTTCCTCCTTGTGTAGAGGATTCTGTATGTGGAGGCATCTTTGTACCCTGAGTGGACTGATGCAATTCTTTAAGCAAGACAGCCAAATTTGTGATTTGCTGAATTAATCCGTCAAATTCTTCACGAGAAACAGGATTATACTGGTCAAATCAAGACATGATTTGTTGTAGGCTCGTGGCCTTTTTGGATTTTGAGCGGGTAACAGGCCCAATGATTTCCCTACAAAAGACTTATGTAGTTTAGTCTTAGGGTAATGTAAAAGTTATCATAACATATCCGTTTAGGAATATTGTCCTGCAAAACTGGGTGTTAATTCATAACATCCATGCACAGATAATTTTTATATTTTCCATTACATAAAGATGAGCATGGAATAAAATTACAAGTAAATGCTTTTGCAAGTAATTGAAAATGGAAAGCATGAAGAGACTTTCCTCCGCGTTTGGTTTACAGAAGTTGACTTATCTTAGGGTTTCTCTCGCGGCTTTTTGGCATGAAGGTTCCCAGATCATTGCAATCTACTTGACGGGAAGTTAATCCGGTCTTTCAACTGGAGCAAATCTGGGTGGTGCCTTTCCTGAGCCCCGTTAGAATTATTCTTCCTACGAGTCCAGTAATCAAACACCGACAGGATAGCCTCCTGATGGAGGAACCACACAACATACATTCACATACAACATGTCTCACCGTTTATGAAAATGATGACATGTGCAAAGCACTAATATCACAGCTAGATATAGTATAGTGCAGTAAGTAAAATGCATTCGTACACATTCATCATAAATGTAAATGCAACATTCACACACAAGCATATAATAGTTTTGAAAAGCTTGTAATAGTGGCTTAAGCCCTCTTACTGGAGTCCCCAGCAGAGTCTCCACGTGTCGACGTCGGGATTTTTTAGTGTCCCTTTTCGTTACTTGTTCTTTGGTGTTCTCATGTTAATGTGAGATTTGTTTGAGAAAACAAGTGAAAAAGGTCCGACATGTATAATGTTGACGATTTGACTTTAAGAGTCGCCAGTTGGTGTATTTAACTGGTTGCACCAACGCAACCGAAAAAGGTTTGCACATTGACCCAGTGATGTGGCACTGCTAAACGAGTCTGTGAAACCGAGATTCATTTGGGTCCGAGGGCTTGATTATGCGAAGGGAAGGTGTTAGGCACCCCCCGACATTTGTGTTGCCACGGTGATCGCCACTTTTCAAAGAAACTGTTATATGAATGTGTGTGTGTGTGTGTGTGGATCAATGTGCAATTATTTGGAAGTAGTGTTATGCCTCGTTCGTACCTATATACAAAGGGTTTGAATTTATAGAAAAAATCAGTTTTAAAGAAGATATTGCAATGAAGTTTTATAAAAAGAGGTTTTTCAAACCATGTGCTCAATAGTAATTGAGGCCTTTGATGCTTCCATTTTATTATTAAATGTTCGGCTTGTTTGCTTTTATTTTCGAGATGCGAAGCATCTTCGAGAAAATAATATACAGCAGTGCCAAACTCCTCATGGGCATGACAGCCATCCAAGGAAATTCAGACACTATAAAATAATGTACAAGTTGCTCACAGCTGAAAAAGGTCCATCATGGGAACAGAATCTAGATTCAGTAAACTGAATCTGTGATCACATGATTCCTAGGCTCACATGATACTGTAGTTTATATGGAAAGCAGTAAGCAGTTATATATATAAAAGCTATAAATATATATATATATATATATATATATATACAGACTTGATCAACCACCACGAAGCAACTCCATGGGAGATCGAAAATGTAAATATATAAAAGCGGTGTCGGCGTCGGGATTTTTTGGTGTCCCTTTTCGTTACTTGTTCTTTTTTGTTCTCATGTTAATGTGAGATTTGTTTGAAAAAACAAGTGAAAAAGGTCCGACATGTATAATTTCGACGATTTGACTTTAAGAGTCGCCAATTGGTGGATTTAACTGGTTGCACCAACGCAACCGAAAAGGTTTGCACATTGACCTAGTGAAGTGACATTGCTAAACGGGTCTGTGAAACCGAGATTCATTTGGGTCCGGGGGCTTGATTATGCGGAGGGAAGGTGTTAGGCACCCCCCGACATCCGTGTTGCCACGGTGACCGCCACTTTTTAAAGAAACTGTTATATGAATGTGTGTGTGTGTGTGTGTGGATCAATGTGCAATTATTTAGAAGTAGTGTTGTACCTCGTTCGCACCTATATACATAGGGTTTGAATTTGTAGAAAAATTCAGTTTTGAACAAGATATAGCAATGAAGTTTTATAAAAAGAGGTTTTTCAAACCCTATGCTCAATAGTAATTGAGGCCTTTGATACTTCCATTTTATTATTAAATGTTCGGCTTGTTTGCTTTTATTTTCAAGATGCGGCATCTTCGAGAAAATAATATACAGCAGTGTCGAACTCCTCATGGGCATGATAGCCATCCAAGGAAATTCAGGCTAACCGAATCTAGATTCAGTAGACTGAATCTGTGATCACATGATTTCTAGGCTCACATAATACTGCAATTTGTATGGAAAGTAGCAAGCAGTTATATATATAAAAGCTGTAAATATATATATTCAGACTTGACCAACCACCACGAAGCAACTCCATGGGGGATCGAAAATGTAAATATATAAAAGCGGTAAATATATATATATATATGGACATGATCAACCACCAGGAAGTAAACTCCAGGTGGGACAAAATGTAAATAAAGTTGTAAAAGCGATCAACTGCCACGAAGTAAACTCCAAGCAGGACGAAATGTAAATAAAGTCAGAAAAGGCCACGAATCGAACTCCGTGCTCCGATGAAATGTAAATATATATATATATGTACAAATATATATATATATATATATATATAATCAGTAAACGCACCGGATGTAAATCCAGGCTCATCGGATATGTCCAACAACAATTATATATATATATATATATATAAAAGCAGGTAAATGCTCCGAATATAAAATCCAGGCTCATCAGATATGTCTGACAACAATTATATATATAAGTATATATATATAAGCAAATAAATGCTCCAGACATAAGTCTAGGTTCAATCGAGGCATAACTCGATAATGTTAGTCCATATATAAAATATATATGTATATATATATAAGTATATATATACAGACAGAAATGAAAACCACGGACCGAAGTCCGGGCAAACGCACACAACACGACTCTCAATGTGTATAACAATGTGTGTTATATTGAAAGAAGGCTTTATAGAATGTGAGGCTTATAGTGGGCTGCCAAAGTAGACTTCTATGACTCTATGTGGATAAACACTCAGCTCCCGCCGGATAAAAGGGTAGCTATATGTGAGCTAACAGATGTTTAAACTGAGGAAACACTCAATATAGGTGTGTACAAAGTAAATTGTACAGGGCTTCCTCGCCTTTTCACTCTCCTTCCTCTTCAAATGGCTGACTCCAAGGTCTATATTTATAGACTATTGGCCGCAGGTACATCTGCGGCAGCCGTGATTGTACCTGCGGCTGGTCGTGGTGCATCTGGGCCTCGCGGATCCCGTCATCTCGAAGTACGTACACTCGTGTACTGTAATGTCCGCTCGAACTTGCAGAACTCCAATCCGAGCATCCGAACGAAGTATATGTGACCTTCTTCGGACCGCTTGTGTCGAGATTTACGCAATGACATGGATTAAAGGTTGTACGAAGTCAGGAAGAGGGGTCCATGCCTATGGTCTTCAAGCTTCAAATTCTATCCAAAGTACTGCCATGCGTAATAGTCACTCGGGATTATAACTCATCGGTTCTTGTGGGATATCATTGGATGTATGTATGTATAAAGTGTTGAGACGACACGCAGGTGTTGAAGGAAAAGATGACGTTTGACTCTTCGCCGGGGTTATCGTCAGTTTGAGTTGAAAGCAGACGTTGCTCAAGGTTACATCTGAGATTGGACTACCTGTTGGTATGCTGCGATATCATCTTGTGAGAGAAAACATTAAGGAGGTAAGATGTCGTTTGACTCCTCACCAGGGTTATTACCGGTTTGAACTGAAAGCAGACATTGCTCAGGGTTACATCTAAGATTAGACTGCTTATTTGACTACCTCACAGTCATCTGTGGGTGTGCTTGTCTTCCCGGTGTTATCTTCGGATCTAAGGTATGAGTGCCCCGGCAGGAGGTCTGAGCTTGAAGCTGATAGCATGTATTTGAAATAAGCATTTCTGGAGTTATCGCCGAAATTGCAACAGCATTCCTTGGGGTTATCGCCAAGGACGAAACTCGGGGTTATCTCCGAGGTTGGAAATGATCCTTCTGGTGTGTTCCAAGGTTGGAAATGATGTTCCCGGTGTGTGTCCAGGGTTTCGAGGTTGAACTTCCGGTAGTATCCGGAATGGATGTGAGCTGTCTTCTAGGGTTATCTCCGAAAGATGAATCTGCCCTCCTGCAATGTCAGTAACAGGCGTGCAGAAAATTTTGAGTGTCTATAGAAGCCCCTCTTTATCATATTCATGCAATGCAAGGCATGGATAGGATAAAGAATCCTAGACATTTGAAATGCAAGTGGGGTAAACATGATGCTATATGCAGCAACATGATGCAAATTTATGATGCATGATTGTCAGGTAATCCTGTTGGGATGACAATCAGCGATGGCTTGGATATACGATCCAAGTCTTCAAGGATGTTGACGTTGGGGTTATCACCAAAGTCTTGAATCCTAGACACTGGCTTATATTCCATAGAGGTACCTCTTGTGTATAAGAGATCTGTGGGGATAAAGCTTTGTCTGTTTGAGGATATGTATAACATATTCCCTCATTCTGTCAGAGTTACTGCCAACAGTCTGTCGCCATCAGGGTTGCTTAACCTTCGTTGATGTGTGTATCACCGAATAGATCCCTGCTGGGTGCATTGTCAAGGTTGCTTGACCTTCATTGATATATGTGTCAACGGTCGCATTGTGTTGTAACCCCCGCCGTGGATACTTGTATAAGCTTCTTCGATGGGTTTACTTGCCATTGGCTGTCATAACATCAAGGTTGCTTGACCTTTATTGATGTGTGTATCAATGGTAGCATTGCGTTGTAACCCCCGCCGGGGATACTTGGATGATTGAAAGATGTGCGTTGTGACCCGCGCCGGGGATACGTGGATGTTTGATAACTTCAGTGTTGTAACCCCCACCGGGGATACGTGGATGTTTGATAACTTTGGCATTGTAACCCCCACCGGGGAGGTTTATCATTTCGTGGTTTTGCATTGTAACCCTCGTCGGGGAGGTTTACAATTGTGACCCTGCAACGACGGCATCGGACCTTTGTGGGATATTGCCGAGCATGATTTGTGAAAGCTGAGCTCATCGGTATAGTATACTCTACATTAAGGCGAATACTGATGAGATGGCGGGAGTTTAATTCTGACCCGCACTAAACCAGGATTCCAGGCTATTCCGCTCAATCGTGTAGCATTTTTATTCCTGATTTGGCCTTTTCAGCTTGTGAGACCTCCTTTGCGATTCTAACTGGAGTGAGTTAGAGGTGTGGGACCCACATAAGAGTGCTGCAAGTACACCTGCAGGAGCCGCAGGTCAGCCTGTGGCCAACCGTGGCTATGTATAGGCAAATGGTTGCTTTCATAAGTCATTTTCAAGTTGCGCTGCGAAGGAAATCTGAGAGCTCTTCTTCAGATCTGCTGAGTTCGGGTAACTTTCTGCATATTCTGCCACTGTATAAGCGTTCTTCACTGTCCTGGTAATATATGCATGTATTTTTTCCAATTTCTATCCGTTGGAAAATGACTTATCACATGAAATGCATTTAGACACATAGTAGTGAATATGCATGCTGATATGACTTGATAAAAAATATTCAACATAGCAAATGTTAGTATTAAACCATGCTGAACATAATGATGTGAAAAAATTTGACTTTTGAAACAGCCAAATTGGTACCTTTTACTGTCATTTCTTATCCTATCTGAGGACAAATGAGCAGAGGTAGAAAATCAAAATAATCCTGATAATTAGACTACACTTACGGATTTTTTTACTATGATGTATTAATGCATGTAAGATGTATATGACTGTGGGTAGGTGTGCTACTGAATGGCCACCTAGTCATGCCTATGTGCATGTGGATAGTCCCATTTACAAAGGGGGCTATGGCAAAAATTTTCCAAAATGTAGACATTGAGTAGTCATGCATTTTTAACTCTATTGTAGACGTATGTTAAAATAATGCATACATGCATGTAGTCATAAAATGCATTTTGATCAAAACTCCAGGTAAGAATTTACCACACCCTTTCTGAGGTGATTTGGAGACTTATTGTCCAGATATTATGGATCCGGATCAGCCGAGTAGTTCCCGCAGAACCACTTCTGGTGTATAGAGAAGGGCTTCTGAAGTGCCTCAACCCCGTTCTGTTAGACAACCTCGTCGTTTGGTGGAGGCGGTGATACGTCCTATCCGGGTTGAAGTGCCGGATGTCGAGGACGAGGAGGAGGACATACCGATTGAGGTTCCTGCTCCTGCTTTACGTGTTCCCCGTAGGGAATTGCCAGGCATTCAAGTGGCAAACCCAGATCTTTTGGGTGACTTGAGTAGGCATCCTTCAGCATACCTGCACGCAAATGAGGTATGAAATTAGATCTTTAATCTTCCTTATTTCCTATTGGTGAGGAGTCAAGGATTCTGATGTTGATCTGCATTTGATGTAGGTTCCCGGCTTCACACAGCCTCGAGGGAACTAGTTTAGCATCCACTCTATGTATCAAGCTTTGCATGATGACTACAGAGCAGTTATACATGGCTGGGGATTCGGGACATTCTTCTCCATTCTTCCCCGTCACTGTCCCTGGGGTTACCTCAGGGCATTGTCTGAGCGGTGGTTTCACCAGACTCAGTCACTCCATTTGCTGGATTGTGAGGTGATGATGACGCTGATGGATTAGCGCTTTATCATAGGTATGGATTTTGGAGGGGATCCAGTGCCTTACACGGCGGATATTACCCCTACTGCCGTCAGATCCTTGTTGGGAGTTCCGGCGAAGGCGCTCAAGGGCAGGACTATTCGTACGGGCCCTTTGAGCGTAGATGCTATGAACGGGCTATTGAGTGAGCCTATACCCGATGATGTGAGAGTCGGGGATCGCATTCTTCAGCGATTATTCCTGATGATCATTAGGGGCTGCTTCATAGCAGATAATTCCTCTACGGTGTCCTTCGCTTTGATCAGCGCCACTCAACATATGGACTGTATAGGAGAGTATGATTGGGGTTCCTATACCTTTGCCTACTTCCTCAGGGGAATGCGCATGCGATTGCAGGGCTTGATCGAGGCATGGTTAGGATTCTACCCGTTTCTACTGCTAAGTGTTTCTCTTGTCTTTTCCCCTGTATAGGTTAAGAGTGTTGACTGACAGCAGATGCTGCCTTTGTGTTGGCAGTTTTGGGCCTATGAGAGGCTTCCATGTTTGCGTCCTGTGAGCGTGTTAGGTTTAGACACCTATCCACGAGGACGGAGATGGCATCATTCCATACTAGCGGAGGTCCCTGTTGCTGAGGGTTTCACTCATTGTCACCTACAGCTAGAGTTATTGATAGCCGATGTCATCACATAGGTTCCTTACTCTGGAGAGCATTTGGGAGTTGGATTTGAGGATTGGTACCCGACTAGAGTAGAGTACGTCATTTCCACCCGCAGGATTCCTCTCTTCACAGATGGAGGATGCGAGCTCTATTTAAGAGAGCGTGCTATCAGGAGCACTACAGGAGAGATCCGTATGTCGATCTTGCCTCCTACCAGGCGTTATTGGCCTATTTCGCAGTCACCCGTCATTGACATCCCATTGATGGGGATTGATGGTTTTACATTGTCAGAGGGCCCCTGGTCTCAGGAGATGTTCTAGCATTGGTGGATCCCTCGTACTATTGGACTTAGACCCGCGCCACATAATTTATGGGGGATATGGTTCCAGGATCCGTGATGATGACGGATTGGCTAGCTTGTGTCAGAGATCCGACTCATGTGACACAGATTGACAGATTGACCCGGCAGTTGGACCGGACACATCTTTTCATTCGGCATTTGGGCAGAGACCCTTCAAAGGTAGATACTTTTGATCCTTTCAGCTCTGGCGCTGGCCCCTCAGGTGACCCATATGGCTTTTCCAATGCAGATCCTCCATTGTATAAGCCTGACATCCCTGTAGATAGAGATCCAGTGACTCAGGAGCAGTTACATCAGGTAGACAGGATCGATGATGTAGACATCGATAATATTAACTTTTTCTGATATATTTCTCGTTATCTCTTTTGATAGGCCTCTATTAGCTACTGGGTAGCTTCGCCCCATTCTCACTATATCTTTTGATAAGCCTCTGTTAGATGTTGGATAGCTTCGCCCCATTTCCCTATATTTTAGCTGTACAGAGATGTATTAGATGATGATATACTTAGGAATGTATGCACAGTTTTCCATTCCCTATATCATATTGCCATCTATTATATCATGCATGTTATTATGTTATGCATATGTATGTATGTTCAGAGATATTCAGCATTGATCCTTGGATGGTCTTATGACACGGCCCGTGCAGATGTCTTCTTCGACAGTTAGCCGTATTGATCATACCCCACCATTTTTGGTGGTATCTGGTATGCACTCATGGTATGATAGTATATCACCATCAGACATGGTGATCGTAGATGATTTGCTGCAGTATACTATGACCCTGTTGATGTTTCAGGTTCCCGCAGGATTTGTAGAGGGTATGCTAGAGCATTGGGTATCGGAGAGATAGGTTTTTCGATTTGGGAGCCAGGAGTTGACTCCTACTTTGGAGGAGTATGCACGGTTGACGATGCTGCCGCTGGACAGACCTTGTGTGCATATGGCTATCAGAGACATGAACATACAGTTCATGACCCTCGTCGGATTGAGACGTAGAGTGGTACAGGATGAGATTACATCCGGCCACGTGATATCCTAGCATTTTCGATTTGACAGATTTGGCTCTGAAGATAGTTATGCACAACACTCCGGCGATTTCACCACATCGGAGGATCATTGGCGTTTAGCCAGGGTGGATGTATTTCTTTTGTGTGTATTGTAATACGTCTTCATGTCGCGGTACATGGATGAGTTGGATATCGGCATCATTATAGCAGTGAGAGCTCTCAAGGAGGGTCATGCCATTGTACCAATGATCATTATAGAGACTCTAAGGTCAGCTACGTACTGCTGCACTTATCCCGCAGGAGTGTTCACAGGTAGCTCGGTCATGTTGTACGTGTGGTTTATGTCACACTTGAGACCGATTGGCACACTTAGATGGCAGAGGTTTTGTTTTACCCATGATATAGCCATGTTGTACTCCTTTCAGCCTATGGAGTGTACAGATGTTGCATCGTGGTCAGCCTTCTTGGCAGGGATTAGAGATTCATTTGCTATATTGCCGTGTTCAGGGGTTAGCTCACCCTACAGCTTCATTACTCATGCTTCGGGCATGGATTATCTCCCTCTGGCTGGATTGAAGGGCATGATTACTTATCATCCACTGGCCGTGTTGTGTCAGTTTAACTAGTTTCAGGATTTTCATCCATTTGAGGGGGCAGTGAGTTAGCGCTTTGCTTCACACCGTTTATCAACGGAGGATAGATCTAGGTTGTATGCCTATTGGGATCAGCGAGAGTTGGCTGGATTTTCTGTCAGTCATCCGGGTTGTTCTGCAGAGTATTCTGCATGGATGGAGACAGAGACTGCATTGGCTGCGGCAGTATCCACAGTGCAGGAGACTGATTTTGACGATGAGGAGCCTATAAAGGAGGCTGATATTCCCACCAATGACTTAACTGCTGGGCTGCCAGCATATGTGATGGATTTTCCCACCCCAAGTGCCACTGTTACCCAGTATTAGGCACAGCATTTGGAGCAGAGCTTACATCTGATGACCTATGATAGAGATCAGGCTAGGGCCGCGATGTTGACAACTCTTGATGAGAGAGATACCGCTCTGATAGAGAGGGATGAGGCTAGATCAGCCAGGGATGCCTTGATGGCGGAGCGGGATGCCGCTTTATCTGCTAGGGGATGTGGCCATTGCAGATGACACTTCAATTAGATCCCAGATGATCGCGGTCCTTACCGATACGAGAGTGCTTACATTGATGAGCATTATGCCACGATCGCAGCTTAGCCTTATGATCCGCTAGCTCGTGTAGATACCCTTGGGCGAGAGCTTGCGCTACCTCCGCCTTCTTGAGAGAGGATGCCATGTTAACCGATAGTCCGCATATATACGTATCTATAGATAGCTTTGTATTTTCCCTCGCATGCACTAGCTTAGCCATTTTGTCATGTACAACACATATGTATATATCAAACAGTATTATGTATGGCAGGGAAATATATTTTGATTCACTTCCCTTTTTGTTATGCCTTGATACTTTCTTGATATTTGTCTGTTTCTTCAGGGCCTTGTGATCTTGATGCATTCTAAACTTATCCTTGATAGATGGACATTGAGACATCGCAAAATCTCTCAGAATGGATCATTGATTTCTGTATATCCCTACCATCTTTGGTGTCTTGGGACTTGTATCTATATAGAAAAGTGGAGAGGACGGTGGTTTTTCCTCTCTGAGATTGACCGCACCACAGATGGTCGCCAATACTTCTACTTGTGAGAAGCCTAGTTAATTCCATCTCTTATGGGTTGGTATTGCTCTTTGAGGCACGATCGCAACTTAGATGGTCATCGAATCTTCTATTTATGGGAAGAGGTTGGGTAATTCCATCCCTTTGATCTGAAACCGATGAAATGTGGTGAACTGAAAGTTGATCCCAGTACCGTGTAACAAGAAGTTTTGTTCTGGTAGGGGTTAGACTGAACCATAAATGGTTGCCTACGTACTCCTATTGAAGAGGAGATCAAGTCTACGTAGTTCGAACCTGGTGTAAGAGGTTCAACACTGAATGTTAAAGACAGATAGGTGTAAAAATGTTTTTGTTATTTTCGTAGAGAAAGGGTAGAAATGTTTTTGTTGTTTTTTTTGTTGTTGCGACCGGGCCATATAGAATATGGTTGCCTACGTACTCCTATTGAAGAGGAGATCAGGTCGACGTAGTTCGCCCCTCAGGACGAATCGCAGCTATAGTAGCCCCAAATCCGGGTCCTAATCACCACAAATCTGGTATACTATTTTTATAACTAATTGCGAAAGATATAAACATAAATTGTTTATACAATACACTTTACACACTATTTCCCAAAATCGAGTAACCTTAACTTATACACAAATCATAACTTATCTAACACATAACATTAATATCAAACTATACTATTACAAATTAGCCGCATATTTTATCCCAAGCTAAACTTGGCATTATCCTTTTTCCTGTATCCGAACCCATTCGCCTTATCTGCAATGTTTATCATGATATAGCAAGGGTGAGCATGAAAGTTGCCCAGCAAGTTTAAATATAATTTAAAGATATATCATGATTGAAGAGTCTGAATAATAAGCTGGCTATAATTCATCAATATAATTGAGAACTAAAGACGAACAAACTTTTGGTCGAACAAGTATTGAACATGAACAAATATATCTGGACCAACTGGTAATGAAGGTGATCAGCCTTTCATACCTGACTTATACATGCAATATGTACAGAGTACAATTCAACATGGCAATCAGCAATGATTAACCATAAGCATATCCGAATGAAACAACTCTTAGTAGAGTTAAGTAAAACTTGCCTGAACCGGTGATTACAGCTACGTAATTTATAACGCTTTATCCGAAGACCAAATATTAGTAATATAGATCTCCAATATTAGAATAATATCATCACAGTATAATATTGTTATATATATATATATACATAGAATAACCTAAACACATAGCATATAATTCTATCAGTCTATTACACACATAAGACATAGCATCAAGTCAAACTATTTAATTCTGAGTTGAAACCGACACAATTCTATCATTTCGACGGTCTAGTCGGACAATTATCGAGTTTAAGTTCAATTAAACTTTGCCTAAACACTAAACAATATCTTAGATAATCATATTATCAGTCAAAACAATTTTCATAGACTTGTAATAATTTTCAGATAATTAATATCATTTATCATGATTTTTCAATGATTAATATCGTATTTTAATGAATTAATTACCATATAATTCCTTAATCATTAATATTTATTTAATACCAAATATTAATGAAAATCATAACATAATATTATAATATAATTATAATATCACAAAATATTTTTAATACTTTAAAATCATAATTATATGATTTTTAAAATGTATAAATCAATTATCCGATAACCGATATTAATATCAAAATATTAATATTTTCATGACAAAATATCAAAAGTTATATTTTATAAATTAAAATATTTTTCTAACACTTCAATTATTTTCATATAATTTTAAATCATTAATTCTATTTTTCCATAATTTATTTAATATATTTATTAAATAAATTAATTACCATTAATCATAAATTATTAATGAAATTCATCACAAAATATTAAAAGTAGTCAAAATAACTTAAAATATTTTCTAATATCATAATATAATTTTTCATGAATTAAAACTATTTTAAATAATTTATTTAATATTATAATTAAATAAATAAATACCTTTTTTATTCCAAAAATATTAAATATTTTTGATATATACTCAAAATAATTAAAAACTATTTTTCAGGCTTTAAAATAATTTTTCATAATTTATTATGTATTTTTAATAATTAAAAACCATTTTTTCTATTTATTTAATTAATTAATCTATTTTTCGAAAATAAGTGTCACTAAAGAGCCCTATAGCGACGTAATCTGTCCGCTACAGTGTTTCTTGAGTGTTCTTGGCAATTCCTGTAAACCAATGTCGACACACGAGGTCATAGTTTGACTATCATTAATTCCTTGATCATACGGTTTCTGGTCTGCTAATGTTTCTAGTTATGTAGTATAAGTGTAATACTACAATCAACATCTCATTTTATGGCCATACAACAACAAATCAGAGAGTTATAAGCTTTCTAATATGATATCAGACATGTTCATCAAATTCTGGGTTTTCCAGAATTTTAAGAACAGTTAAGATACCTATTTTGAGCCCATAATTCTTTGCTTTCCAAGCTTGTTTTGTGTGATCTTTTGATTCGGTATTGTAGAGGAGATGCCAGGCTACAATAATATATCAACAAGTTGGTCTAACAACAACATGTTTAAGAAATCATGGTTGGTCAAAGCAACTGTCAGGTACATGCTCAAGAACAAATCTGGGTTTTCCAGATTGTTCATCAAGCAGTTTGGTCAACGTAGTTTGACCATGATTCTCTACTATCCTGTTACAGATTTGGGTGATGTAAAGGTTATGTAAACAACATGTCAGACTACAAGGATCAATCAACAACATAGCCATAACATCAAATAACAGCAAGATTAAGAGCCTCGGAAAATCTTGTGACATGACATAGAAAATTTCGGGTCAGCCAGATTCAACTTTTTGTGACTGGTCAACAACCTTTGACCGCTTGTAACTTACGATCTAGACATGCTATGAGGTTGATTCAAGTCTCAGATTAAAGCCCTATCAACAAAGAACATATCTATAACATCAATTAACAAAACATCAAACACACACAGATCTAAGACCTCTGACATTCGACTGTCAGGCCACTTTTCAAACTTTTCCTAGATTTTTAAAAATGCTAGATTCGTGCATCTTAGTGTTATAGATCTATGATCTATCAAGCCAGATCACTTAAAGACATCATAATATATAACTTTAACAAATCAACAACAACATTTAACATCAAATCATCAGATTTCTAAGATTAGGGTTTTATTCCTCTAAAACTTTGATCTTTGATTTCTGATCATTGAATCTGATTATGGAAAGCTATACACTGATCATGGCTCAATATTTCACTCTCTCTCTCACTCTAGATTTCGGATTTTGCAGAGAGAGAAAGGGTTGGGCAAGCTTGCTAAGTAAACTAAATAACTTTACTTATATTTTAAGGTTTGATAATTGATTCAATGAATGGGGCTGATATAGCTGCTGCTCTAATTGATATAGTCACATGCTAAGGCTTAGGGTTGTTCACCAACCCAATATCATGGCAAGATTTGCAAGTTACCAAATAAAGAATGTGATATAAGGGCATTTTGGACATTTCCCCACCATTTTAATTCTAGATTGGTCATTTGATCAAACCCTTAGGGTTTAGGGTTTAGTATATTAGAGTTTAGGGTTTAACCCTTAGGGTTTAGGTTTTAACCCTAAAGATTTTACCAAATTAAAATTCTAAGATTTTCTAATTAGATTTTAAAATAGAAAATCATGATTTCTAAATTATAATTAGGGCTTCCTAATTATATTATAATTTCATAATCATATTAGGACTTAATCAAATTAGGATTAATATTTCTTAATTAAAATTGTTAATGTAGCAATTAAATCCACCACTATATATTAGGGTTTTTGACGGAACAATTAGGGTTCAAAAATTGGAAATTAGGGTTTGTTAATTAATTAAGTTTTACCCTAATTAAGCTTATAATCAAAAGCACTTGAGCATTATAATTATCATTTAAGTTCCCAGATTAGGGTTTCAAATTCCAAGAGTCTGAAATTAGAGTTTCCAGATCTGGTATTAGGGTTTTCTAATAGTCAATTAAGGTTTCCTTAATTAAGTTATAATTAATAACGTTTTAAACTTATTAATAGCATTTAAATTCCCGAATTAGGGTTTTCAATATCCAAATTAAGGTTTCAGATTCCCGAAACTAAAATTAGGGTTTCAGAACCGGTTTTTAGGGTTTCTTATCAGACGTTAGGGTTTTCTAACTGAACTTTGACGTTCTTAATAATATTAGGGTTTGACACTGATAAAATTTATCTAGTCAACCCTTGACCCTTAACCACATTCTGAACACATACATAACCATAAACATAGAACATAAACAAATATAAACTTAATCCTTAATAATTCACCTAAATCCTTCACAAAATTTTGAAATCCTCAAAATTCCATCCCAAAAATATCAAACGCATACACTTATTTTTTGTCTAGGTCTATTATTTGACCTTAAATCAATCATTTAAGATTTTAATAAATTGTCTAAATTTTCGGGTTGTCACAGCAGCCAAAGAGAAGTGTAAATCCCATGTGCAGGCTACACTGCGGGGAGAAGAAAGTTTGATCCCATAAAGGGAATAAACTGCAGATGTGGAAAAAAGTTTGATCCCGTCTTCAAGACAAACTGCAAGCGTAGAAAAGTTTAATCCCGTCTTCAGGATAAACTGCAAGTGTGAAAAATTTTAATCCCGTCTTCAGGATAAACTGCAAGTGTGAAAGGTTTAATCCTGTCTTCAGGATAACAGAAATTGTATAAAAGGTTTGAAATGAAGTGACACCAGGCTGCTGGTTTGAAGTGTATGTTTCCCTGAGGGGCAGAAGAGTATGTGAAAAGGAAAGTGTTCAAAACCGGAATGACTAGTGATTTGATGATCAAAACCAGGATGTTTGTTTGATGGTAACTTCAGACATAGTACCGTTTCATGGTGTCTGAGTTGATAAGTTGTGGAAATTCATCGCCATCCATTTCCTACAATCTGAGAGCACCTCCTGTCAATACCTCCTTGACAACAAATGGGCCTTCCCAGTTAGGAGCGAATTTTCCCTTAGACTGATCTTGGTTGTCAATGATCTTCTTCAAAACCAAGTCATGTTGTTTAAACCGCCAGAGCTGGACTTTTTCTCATTGCAGGATCGTATGACCCTCTCATCGATATAATTGACCATGGAAGATAGCCGCGATTTGTCTTTCGTCTATTAGAGACAATTGGTGATACATGTCTTATACCCATTGGTCTTCATCCAACTGAGCATCCATCAACACTCGGAGGGATTCCATTTAAACCTCTATGGGGAGCACTGCTTCCATCCCATAGGCTAATGAGTAGGGGGTTGCCCCAGTGGAAGTACGCATAGAAGTTCTGTAGGCAAATAAAGTCAGAGACAAGACGTCAGGCCATCCTTCGTGATTGGAATAAATTTTCTACATGATCTTTTTGATGTTTTTATTAGTCGCTTCAACAGCACCATTCATCTTTGAACGGTAGATGACGGGGTTAAGGTGTTTGATGTGAAATTTTCTGCATAACTCCTTCATCATTTTGTTGTTGAGGTTCTTAGCATTGTTTGACACAATGACCTCTGGTTGTCCATATCAACAGACGACATTGTTTCTGATGAAAGCAATGATGACTTCTTTAGTAACCCTGGGGAAGGATGCTGCTTCTACCTATTTGGTGAAGTAGTCGATCATGGTAAATATGAATCGATGTCCATTACTGGCTTTGGGCTCGATGGGCCCGATCACGTCCATTCCGCACATTGAGAAGGGCCATGGCGAACTCATATTATAGAGTTCCCTTGGAGGGGTGTGGATAGCATTCCCATGAATCTGGCATTGATAGCACCTCTTGACGTGATCATCACTGTTAGCTTTGAGTGTAAGCCAATAATGCCCCGTTCTGAGGATCTTCTTGACAATTAGGGGTCAGCTCATGTGAGGGCCACATACTCCACCATGGATTTCATCCATGAGTCTCTGAGCTTGGTCTTTATCCAGACATCGGCGGAGACCTAATCCTGCATCTCTTTTGTAGAGTGCATCTCCGCTCAGGTAGAATTTCATAGCAAGTCAATGAATCGCCTCTTCTTCTGCTTAGGCTTCGCCTCGGTGTGTAGATCCATCTCGCATATACTCCTTGATGTGTTGATACCAATGGTTGTGGATGGGAGGTAGTTCATCCGATACTTCTCCAACATAGTTCCCATAAACTGGGGCATTTTACAGAGCAAACGTGAAGCTTGGCATGTCTTCCTTGTCAGGTATGTGAACCAAGGAGGCCAATGTTACTAATGCATCCGCAAAATCATTCTTATTACGAGGAATGTGTAGAAAAGAGATTTCTTCGAACTCCAAAGCCATCTATAGAACTTGCCGATGGTAAGGCAGTAAATGTAATTCTTTGGTTTGATAGAATCCTGTGGATTGTTTGATTACCAATTCGGAATCCCCAAAGACAGTTAACCACCTAACGCCCATTGAATCGCAGGCGCTTTTTAGCCCCATGATCATGTACTTTCATACTCACCGTGTTGTTTGGTGCTGACAAACTGTAATTTGATTGCGACGGGATACTGCTCCCCTATACCGCATACTAGAAGTGCTCCAGCTCCAGAACCTTCTACGTTAACAGCTCCATCAAAATACATTTTCCACGCATTTTAATGTATCGTCATCGATGATGTTGTTGAATCGTCATCACCCCTTCATCGAAGAAGTATGTTTCCAAGGGTTTGTAGTCCCTCTGCAGTGCAAATGGCGCCGCTTGATCCGCAATTCCTTGACCTTTGTCAGACTTTTACGTCACGTAGACGATGTCAAATTGTTGTAGGATCAACTGCCATCTGGACAGTCGACAATTCAAGATGGGCGTCTCGAATATATACTTCGAGAGGATCCACGCGGATATGAGATGGGTTGTGTGACTATGGAGGTAATGTCAGAACCTCATGGAAGCCCATGCTAAAGCACAACAAGTCTTCTCAATCAGAGTGTACTTTTGTTCACTGGTGCTGAATCTTTTGCTGAGGTAATAGATAGCTCGTTCTTGGCTTCTATCGTCTTTTTGCCCCAGCATACAACCCATGGCATTGTCATTAATGGATAGGTACATAAATAGGGGAACATCATCCCTGGGAGGTACTGTTGCCTCTCTTATCAGTTCTGATAAAAGAGCTCTAACTCATGCAAGTATACACGGGTCAACAAGTAATACAGAGCAAGTAAAGTATCGATCCCATAGAGAAAGTTGTTAAACTTAGATTACTATGCATTAATCAACTCACTATATTTATATGCTCAGACTGATGAATCAATTATTGATTTAAACTAATTATGATTACCAACTACAAATAACGATATAAATGGACTAACTATATTAAGGAAACAATGGGATCCTAACTTCATTCAATATTTTGTCTAATCGCCACTGTCATGCAAGAAGGGTTCACATACCACGGGAAACTAGCCAAGAGCACAAAGAGAGTTATAACCATTTTTCAATGCACTATAACCTACTCACACAGCATCTATAGATGTTAGACTCTATGTGATCACCAATATAATCACAATCACCATATGTCTATGCATACTTGCAATTCAATTGTTCTTAAGCACAAGCTCTTATTCTAGCTCATACGGTGAAACAATATATGTCTATCTGGTTCACAAAATATGCAAGCTATTACACTACGCCCATATTCGCATGTTATCATGGTTACAGTCCATATTTATATGTTCATTGTCAATTCCATACAAATACTGAAACGAATGGTGATCAAGCATTCATACATGTAATACAACCATAACAGATATCCCATATGATATGCAAAACAAATCTAGCATTTAGTTGTACAACTAAACTACATATTAAAATCCGTTAGAATCCCATAATGGAGTTTAGTTCATGACTGAACCAAAAGCCATTATGGGATCAATGTTAAGCATGATCAATAAACAAACGAGTGAAGTAAGAAAGATAGAACGATCAAACCCAATCGATGAATATAAACCAACGATTAACTATTAAATCCTCAATGCAATCAAATAGACAATAATCAAAATCCACGATGACAGAGAATTCTAAGAAGAAGTAGAGAAAAATAGACAATATGGCTTTCTTCTACGTTGTAATCTCTCCCAAGGTGTAAAACCCTAGTTTCTAAGATGAAAATACGTCAAAAATAATCACGTCTCCCTCTGACACCAGTTAGAATCGTTTAAAAACCCATTACACATCATTTAATTGAGAATTAAAAATTAAATTAAATTACAAAGATCGAAGATCGCTACCAGTGTCTTGCGTCTCTAGCTTTCTTTTTCGTCTCACGTACCATGCGAGACTTGCGGTGTGATATATCCACCCGTGACGTATTTCTCGCGTGGTCGCGCGATCATGCCTTGCGGGCGCGCGTCTATTATCTCGCGGGCGCTCAACTTGCAAAAGGTCTCCCATGTCTAGCCCTACACTCACATGCAAGGCCATGAGTCTAGTTGCGCCTGCCACATGGCCATGCGCTTGTTCTGCAGCTTCGCTCTGGTTTTGTTCTCATTGCCATCGCTACTTGTTCACTCATGCTTTAATCCTCTTGCTTGCTTGATTTCCATGCTTCATTGTACCTCCATGCCATGCACATCCTTGCCTTGTGACTAGCCTTCATACATACACTCGCCGGTGCCTCTAATTCTACCAAAATTGAGCCGATTCCTACACTTATTCACCAAAAGGAGTTTTAAGTAAATGCAATGCAAAATAACGTGAAATGCAACTAAAACACAATGAAATGTACTTGAGGTGGGCAAAATTGGCATGGATTGGTATATAATAAGTAGGTAAAAATAACACTTATCAGGTACCAAAATAGGAGCATTAATCAGCTGCTCTTTAATTGTGAGGAAGGTTATCTGACACTCATCGTTCCTTAACAGCTTGAAGATTGGCTCACAGGTTGCGGTCGCGCGATCATGCCTCGCGGGCGCGCGTCTATTATCTCGCGGAAGCTTCAACTTGCGTATAGGTCTCCCATGTTCAGCCTCGCGCACTCACGCTGCCGCCAGTTCAGTCTAAGCCGTCTGCCATGCTGGCCATGCCATTGTTCTATAGTTTCTGGCTCTGGTTTTGTTCTGTTGTTGCTGCTGCTACTTGTTCACTCATGCTTTAATCCTCTTGCTTGCTTGGTTTCCATGCTTCATTGTACCTCCATGCCATGCACATCCTTGCCTTGTGACTAGCCTTCACGTATACACTCGCCGGTGCCTCTAATTCTACCAAAATTGAGCCGATTCCTGCACTTATTCACTTAAAGGAGTTTTAAGAAAATGCAATGCAAAATAACGTTTAATGCAACTAAAACACAATGAAATGTACTTGAGGTGGGCCCAATTCGCATGGATTGGTATATAATAAGTAGGTAAAAATACCACTTATCAAATACCCCCAAACTTGAACTGTTGCTTGCCCTCAAGCAATGCATACTCATGAGCAATAAAAAATGCAGCTACTCTATGATGCATACTAGTCTCACATAATCTAGCCATAAAAGAATTTCAGCCCAAATTACCTCAGTGAATTATCCAGATTCCAGAACATAATTTCAAACCAAACCATAGACATAATGTCATATTCTCAGATGATTCACGAATGCTATAGAGATGATGTGTGTGTGTGTGATGTTCACAAAAACTTGATCTAAGCAAAGAATGCATACATTGCTCCAAACAGAAAATTATAGGCTAAACCAAGACTCATGTATACTCATGCCCTTAGATTGTTTCGACATATCAACACAAACTAAGGTTCAACACTGGGTTCAATGCTTTATTTTTACTCACGAGGGCGATTTTTGCACTTTCCCGCGGTGTTTATTGCTATTTTTCCTTTCTTTTCTTTTCTTTTTTTTTATAGCGAGTGCGTTTTACGCTCCATCTCACTTCCTATTTTCATTTAAACGAGTGCGTTTTATGCTCCATCTCGTCCCATTATCAGGCATGCCCAGGTGTTCCCAAAGTTTGAATGTCAATGTTTCTAGCCTGTATGCACATTCTACATATTTCTCTTTTTAGTACTACATGTTCTATTAAGCAATGCAACGCACGTCTCTTAAACCTACAAGTGATTGTGAACATATTCGTGCATACCGAAAGCATTTAAACAGCAACATGAATCTCATTGTGTAAAACATTATACCACAGCTCATGTTATCTAAAGTACTCTAGAATCTTTCACAATTCACTATCATCATTGGCTAGGCAAAAATTTCTATTATTAAGCAAGAATTTATGAGAGACATGCTAACACAATCAATAATGACTAAAAATGAAAAATTTTATGCAAAATTTTATCTAACACATAATCATGCAAAATTAAACTAAACTTGCAAAACAGAATGCAAACTAAACTACTATGCAAGTACTCCAATACCCCCAAACTTAAAGTGTTCAATGTCCTCATTAAATGAAGGTAAAGGGTACAAGAAAAAATCCCCTAATGCTCGGCTTGACCACCCTCCTCGGGTGGTGAATCTGGTGGTGGATAAGGCACGGCGGTTCCAAACTGTGGCCATTCAAGCATTGTTCCTTGCTGCACGAAGGCTTCGGCCAAGGCCCTGGTGAGTCCCATAGCAAATGTCCCAAGATTGTCATATAATGCGTCGACTTTGCGCTCCAACCTTTAAAGATGTCGATCGCTAGGGATAGGATGTGCTCGGGTGGATGGGCCTACTGCATCGGCTTGTGGGGGCTGCTGGGATGGCTCTGGGAAGGTGGGTCGGAGAATGAATCCTCTTCCTCGCGGGTGTGGCTCACCTCCTGTCCAATCCTGGAGCATAGCGATTGTGGCTAACGTAATGTCATGGCTCTACCTCGCCAGATCCTTTCAAATCCATGGGACTCCCATGTTGATACAAAGTAAGGTCATTGTCAGCCGCGTGCTAATGCTCCTACCATGTTTCCCGCCAATATCGCTGCATGTTTTGATGAATGATGTGGTCGACGTCTATGTACATCCCTTTGATAATACCCCATAAAATGATTGCTTGCTCCTTAGTTACTACATGCTTGTGAGTGGACAGGATTAATTTGGCGCATATAAATAGATGACATGCTTGGGCATAGCGATTCAAGGTGGAAGCTGGAAACAATATAGGCTCGGTTGTTCCGATCTTACAGTTCCACTTGGTGCCCGGGATGCACAATTCCGAAATCAATACGTCCAAGTCCGTCGTTAAATGGTCACCATTGACCCAATTTGCCGACCCAGTTGGTGGTGTATCAGTTATTCCATACACTGCTCTGATAGCTGAGGGGTGGAAATCCACTTGCACTTGTCGAATGAATGTTATTCCTTGCTTATCCATCTCCTTTGCATTTGTATAGAATTCCCGAACAACTTCCATTGGGATAGGCATAGGTGTTGCGGCCAGGCTAACCCAGCTTCTTTCTCGGAGCATATTCCATAGCTGTCCATCTTTCTTGGTGGGTTTAAAACCTCGTTCCTTCATAAACTATTTACTCAGAAGATGATAATAGTTGTGATGAGCTTCCTGGCTTAGAAAGTTTCTGGTTTCCATGATATCGTCATCGTGATCACTAGATGAGGACTCAGAGTTTGAAGAGATGGAGATTGTACGTCTTCTTTTTGGACCCATGATCAACTGATATGTAGAGATTGTGAAGCTTTACAACAACTGATAATACCCCCAAACTTACTTGTACACAACCCAGCAAAGTAAACCCTAAAGTGAATCTAATGGAGATGTTTGTTATATGAGCAGGTATCGGTCGTGAGGAAGCTTTTTATTATGGGAGAATAGAGAAAGATGCTCATAATAAATCACGTAAGAAGTCGAATAGACCACGGATCGGATTTTTAAAAGAAAAATAATTTCCCTACTAGACGTCGTAAATGCTTGTGACCATGCGGACTTATATAGTCTGTCTTCATGCGAAAGCGCCATGAGGATGCTAAAAGTCTTGACTTTTGTGTGGGCGCGAGATGACACATGTTGGATCAGGCGTGGCCGCGCGATGCACTCCCTAAGCTGCAGTACCTGAACTTCCCATCAGAGATTGTGATAAGGGTAACCCAAAGCACCTACAAAAATATGAGTGCAGCATAGATTATGTAGCAAGCAAAAACAGAATGAATCTAACTACTATTCTACTAAAGAATTGAAAAGAATTTAGAGGTGAAATTAATGGGTTGCCTCCCATCCAGCGCTAAGTTATAGTCAATTAGCTTGACTATCTCTGATTCTCATGTTGAAGATAGAATTGCGGTGACGTTTTGTCTGTCCACTTCGCCACCAAAATAATGCTTCAACCGCTGGCCGTTTACCTTAAAGGGCTTGTCCGGGAATTGGTCATATACTTCAATTGTACCATGCGGAAAGACAGTTTTCACTGTGAATGGACCCGACCAATGCGGTTTTAGTTTTCCAGGAAAGAGTTTAAGTCTGGAATTATAGAGCAACACCCTCTGTCCCGGTTCTAATTTCTTTTCCATTATCTTACGGACATGCCATTTCTTCACTTTTTCCTTGTACAACTTCGCATTCTCATATACTTGTAATCTAAACTCATCTAACTCATTGAGCTGAAGTAGCTGTTTCTCCCTTGCAGATGTCAAATCCAGGTTGAGCTTCCGTATTACCCAATATGCCTTATGCTCTAGCTCCATAGGGAGGTGACAGGCTTTTCCATACACAAGTTGAAAGGGTGACATGCCCAACGGGGTTTTGTACGCGGTGCGATAAGCCCATATAGCATCATCTAACTTTAACGACCAGTTCTTCCATGTTGGATTCACAACTTTTTCCAGAATTCTTTTTACTTCTCAATTTGATACTTCTACTTGGCCATTTGTTTGTGGGTGATAAGTTGTGGCAATGCGATGATTCACCCCATACTTAGCCAGCAAGTCTGTAAACTGCCTGTTACAGAAATGACTGCCTTTGTCACTAATGATAGCCCTTGAAGTTCCAAACCTTGTGAAAATGCTTTTATATAGAAATTTGAGGACGACCTTGGCATCATTAGTCAGAAGAGCTGCAGCTTCCACCCATTTTGAGATGTAATCCACGACGAACAAGATGTAGAGATTTCCGCAAGAAGAAACGAAAGGTCCCATGAAATCAATGCCCCATACATCAAAAATTTCCACTTCTAGGATGGTATTCAGTGGCATTTCATTCCTTTTAGAAATAATACCCACTCGATGACATCTGTTGTAAGACCCCAAATTATTAATAAATGAAATTTATTTTTCTCTATTTATTATTTTGAAATAGTAAGGGTTGATTTGATTAATGTGGATAGTTATGGGTAAAATACGCAAATATTTCGAATAAGCAAGTGGTTATAAAATATTCATTATTGTTTGGGAATATTCGTTTGGTCATGGAATATTCGTGATCGTTTGGGAATATTCGTATTTACGACGCATCTTTTGTGGGCCCCATAACGGAAAAGTTTATCGATGAAGAAAACGACAAATATAAGTTGTTTATAAATAACAGGCGTAGTTGTTACTGCTATCATTGTTGGAATACCCTGGTTAAAACACACTAATCGCCGCGTTGTTGAACAAGAAGAACATTTGTATTGCACCAATTATTGATTCTTACGTAAAGGGCACTACTCAATAATTGTTACAGTAAATTACTATTCAAAGATTTTATTTTATTGATTCAATAATTCTTTGCATTGATATTTTATATTACCGTTGTTTCAATAAATTGTCATTACACAAGATTTTCCATTATCTGAGCAATAATTCATATTATCCTAATAATATTATTGGATAACATTATTGGCAATGTCTAGAAAGTTCTCTCTAAGGAGAGGTTTGGTTATCTAATCATGCTACCAAGAAGGAGAAATCTTTATTGAAAGCCCCTCTTTCCTGGAACTACCGTTGCCAAGATCGTGATTCTATAATATTATTTGTGAATAATTAATTATTGATTTATATGATGAGGAAAATATTGATTTTATGTGGATATAGATGGAGAAAATTTTTAAAGTGACAATTGTTGAAAATTGAAATTTTATCTTTTTCTGATAAAATAATTCATTTAAATATATTATTATATTTTAATAATATAATAATGGTGATATTTTTACAATGAATGTGGGATATATGAGTATATGAGGAGGAAGAGTATTCTTGTTGCATTAAATGATTAACACATGTTTTGTGTGTCGGTGGACCCCATTTCTTGACTGAAATTTGATTATAGCCTGTAAAATCGCCCATTTGTGGATTTCGGTCAATTTCTGTTTAGAATTTGGAAAAAACTTTCTTCTGCAAGGTTGTAGAGAATAGAATTTCCTATACAAAGTCGTGAGATTCAAATTTTCTGATAAAAGGGCTATTTATTATGAATTATTGAAGTTCCGAAGCTCCGAAATAATTGATTTTTGGAAGTTTAAAATATTTAAAATAGGAAAAACGTTTTTTTTGTTTTGTGGGCAGCCCTAGCATGTGCAAGATAAGCTGAAATCAGTTGTCAAATTGTGCGTAGAGAATTTGTAATATATATAATATTATTATATTAAATTTTCTACTTTGGTGTTCTAAGCATTTTCCTATAAATAGGTGCTTAGGTTAGAATTGAAAATCACACCGTAAATCAAGTTTTCTCTCTATATTATCGAGCGTATTCTTGTGAGTATTTTGAGTATACTTTGAGTATTGCTATACTGGCAAGTTTCAAGTCATAGCCTATATCCTGTTTCAACTAAAGTACTTGCTTTTCGAGGTAAGGGATGTTATTTTACTCAAAATGATATTATTTCTTCAATATCATTATCTTAAATATTGGTTGGAAATTTTTATCAAATTTGGAACTTTTTCATGTCGGGGTTACTATTCACGAGTTACTATTCACGAGTTACTATTCATGAGTTACTATTCACGAGTTACTATTCACGAGTACTATTCACGAAGCGTGAAGATGTTTTTTTGTGAAATTTCTATCTTTTGGTGTCGGAGTTACTATTCACGATACTCGGCACTATTCACGATATCTGAGACTATTCACGAATACTTTATTATTCAATTAAAAATGAAATTTCTTCTTTTGTCCAAAATATCTATTATGGATATTAGCTTTGATTGTATCCATGTTTTGATCATTCTTGAATTTTACTCCACTCGATTACTTATGAAGTATTTTTGAACTTGGATTGTTTAAAATACTGAATCCTTAATATTTGTTCTTTTGTTTCAATCGGATTCGCTTCCTTTAAAATATTTTTCATCATCCTCACCCTAAATGATGATATTATCGAATATCTTTGGCACGTAGTGCAAAGATGAATGATTTCTTGATGAATATCTTTGGCCCGTAGTGCAAAGATGAACAGTGTTGAGATGAACACGACCTCATCGATTAATATCTTTGGCCATGAGTGCAAAGATGAACAGTGTTTAGATGAACATGACCAATCGATGAATATCTTTGGCCCAGTAGTGCAAAGATGAATATTTGATTCCGTATATATATTGATTGATGTTACAGGATAAAATATAGATTTATGAACTTTTAAATTCATATATAGAAGATAGTAGTTTGCATTCTCTACTTAACTTTTCTAATGAATTGTTGTTTCACTTGCGCATTGTAGATTTAAAACTGGTTGTCTATTGTATTCTATTAGATTTTTCCTCATTGCGTACTAACGATAATTTGTTGTATATTATCTTAGTCATAATATTCTTTACTGGGCTAGTTGAGCTCACCCTTTTCCTTGTTGTTCCATTTTTCTTCTCAGGAGGCGAGAATGTAGCGAGTACTAGTCGGGGTATGGAATGAAGGTTCTAGAGAGAGTTGTTTAGTAGTCCTCACCATTTTTGTAAAATAATGTATCAATAATTATGATGGGGATTTATTTGGGTATGTATATTGTCTAGAAGACAATAATTGTATTTAAACTCACAGTATATATGTTGTCGTATTTTGCACGACAAATGTATTAATAAAGTTGTAGTTATTTCTGTACCATGTATTTGGCGACTCAGAATGGGTTGGATGGAATGGACCTATTTTAGGGGCGTCACATCTGTCACATCGCTGGACAAAACTGTATGCATCCTTGAAAATAGTTGGCCAGTAGAATCCTGCTTGTAGTACTCTCGCCGCTGTCTGTTCACCACCATAGTGACCTCCATACACCGTGGAATGACACTCTTGCAGAATCCCCTCGATCTCGCTACATGGAATGCACCTTCTTATCACTTGATCAGAACACTGTTTAAACAAGTACGGCTCATCCCATATATACCATTTGACGTCATGCAGAAATTTCTTCTTCTAATATCCCACCAAGTCAGAAGGTAATGTCTTACTTACTAGATAATTCGCGAAGTCTACAAACCATGGTACTTCCCCTTTCACCATAAATAACTGCTCATCGGGAAAGGATTCATTGATCATAACATTATCTTGTACCTCCCTTTCCGAATTCTCGAGTCGAGATAAGTGGTCCGCCACTTGGTTTTCAGTTCCCTTTCTGTCCTTGATTTCCAAGTCAAATTCCTACAGTAATAAAATCCATCTAATCAGCCGAGGTTTTGCATCCTTCTTGGCCATTAAATGTCAAATCGCCGCGTGATCCGTATATACTATCACCTTTGTGCCAATCAAATATGCTCGGAACTTATCAAAGGCGTATACCACTGCCAATAACTCTTTTTCTGTGGTGGTATAATTCAATTGTGCATCCGTCAGGGTCTTGCTGGTATAATAGATCACATGAAATATCTTTTCTTTCCTCTGTCCCAAAACAGCCCCTACGGCGTAATCGTTGGCGTCACACGTTAATTCAAACGGTAAAGTCCAATCTGGTGCAGTAATCACTAGTGCTGAAATCAGTTTTCTCTTCAAGTGTTCAAATGCTGACATGCAGGTGTCATCGAAGCTGAATTGTGCATCCTTCTCCAATAGACTGCATAGTGGTTTAGTTATTTTGGAGAAATCCTTAATGAATCTGCGGTAGAAACCTGCATGTCCCAGAAAACTGCGAACTCCTTTTGCTGAAGTGAGTGGTGGCAAGTGCTCAATAGTCTCCAGTTTTGCCTTATCCACCTCAAGTCCTGTTTTTGAAACTTTATGTCCCAATATGATTCCTTCTTGTACCATGAAGTGACATTTTTCCCAGTTTAGTACTAAATTCGTTTCAACACATCTCTTCAAGACCATAATTAGATTCTCAAGGCATAGATCAAATGAATCCTCGAAGACTGAGAAGTCGTCCATGAATACTTCCACATTCTATTCCACCATGTCTAAAAATATGGCCATCATACATCTCTAAAACGTGGCTGGAGCATTACACAACCCAAAAGACATTCTTCTAAAAGCAAAAGTGTCGTATGGACATGTGAAAGTAGTCTTTTCCTGATCTTCCGGAGCTATGATAATCTGATTGTAGCCCGAATAACCTTCTAGAAGGCAATAGTACTCATGTCCTGCTAGTCTATCCAACATCTGGTCGATGAATGGAAGTGGGAAATGATCTTTCCTCGTAGCTTTGTTGAGCTTGTGGTAATCCATGCAAACTCTCCACCCCGTTACTGTTCGTGTTGGAATTAGCTCATTGTTCTCATTAGTCACGACTGTCATGCCACCTTTTTTTGGAACACACTGTACTGGGCTCACCCATGAGCTGTCTGAGATTGGATAAATTATTCCTGCATCTAGCCATTTGAGCACCTCTTTCTTGACCACTTCCTTCATTATTGGATTAAGCCTCCTCTGTTGCTCAATTGTTAGCTTGCTACCATCCTCCATCAGGATCTTATGCATGCAATATGAAGGGCTGATCCATTTGATATCTGTTATGGTCCATCCAATAGCTGATTTGAACTCTCGAAGCACTCGTAACAGTTTTTCTTCCTGACAAGATGTTAGTGCAGAAGCAATAATCACAGGTAATTTTAAATCCGAATTTAAAAATGCATACCTGAGATGTTCCGGTAGTGGCTTTAATTCCAAGTCTGGAGGTGTCTCCAAAGATGTCTTTAACTTTATTGAGGCGTCTCTAGCTATTGCCAGTGGTTCTGCAGGTGGGCTAAATCTTCTGAATTGTGGATTAGTATCCAGATATTGCATGAATTCGTCGAATTCTTCATCCTCTGCATCAGAGTTCTCATCAGTGATCTTCCTCAAAGATTCATAGTCCGCTAGACTCTATATGTCATCATCTAAAACCCGATTCACCCAATCAACTAAGAGACACTCTTCTTCATCTGTTGGGAATTTTATGGCTTTGAAAACATTAAAAATGACCTCTTGATCCTGAACACGCATCGTGAGTTCCCCTTTTTGTACATCTATCAGAGCCCTGCCCGTAGCTAAGAATGGTCTCCCTAGTCTGATCGGTATATTCTTATCCTCTTCGAAATCTAGAATGATAAAGTCAGCCGGAAAAATGAACTTATCCACTTTAACCAATACATCTTCAACAATTCCCCACGGATATGTGACAGACCTGTCAGCAAACTGTAACGATATGTTCGTCGGTCTTGGAGCCGGTAATCCCAACTGGTTGAATACTGACAACAGCATCAAATTTATACTTGCTCCCAGATCACATAAACACTTGCTAAAATCCATCTTTCCAATGGTGCACGGAATTGTAAAGCTACCCGGATCTTTCAGCTTTGGAGGTAGCTTGCGTTGGAGCACTACACTGCATTCCTCTATCAGGGCTACCGTTTTGAACTCATCTAATCTTCTCTTCCTTGACAGTATACCTTTCATGAACTTTGCGTAGCTTGGCATTTGTTCCAATGTTTCGGCAAAAGGTATGTTGATCTGTAGCTTTTTGAAAACCTCCAGAAATTTGTTGAACTGTTTATCGTCTTTCTGTTTAATTAACCTCTGCGAATATGGTACTTGAGGGTGCAGTGGTTGACTTTGGCTTGACCTTCTCTTACGAACTCCTTTATTCTTCTCTCTTTCAAACCTCGAATTTTCCAGATTTTTCTCCTTGTCAGGTCTCGCTTCTCCACGCACGCGGGTCATGAGGCATCCTTGGTATCATCATACGCGCGGTAGCGAGACTTTGCGAACTCACAAATCTTTCCCAGATCTCAATGTTATTGCTTGACACTGCTCCTTTCCGTCTCTTCTAGGATTTTCCTCTGTGTTACTTGGCAAGGCACCTTGGGGTCTGTTAGTAAGCATGCTCGCCATTTTCCCCATCTGAGTCTCTAAATTCTTGATAGCCACTGCTTGGCTTTTGATCATGACCTCAGTGTTTGCCATGTATTTCAACATCATCTCCTCTATTTCTGATTTCTTCTCTGGATGTGATGCAGTTGGAGTGTGGTGTTGTTGCTGTTGAGGAAATCCCGGTGGAAACAGTGGTTTTGGTGTAAACTGTGGTTGTGATGACTATGGTTGATACTGTTAATTTGACTGGAACTGATTTTGTTGTTGTCCTTGGTTGTTAGACCAACTAAAGTTCAGATGATTGCGATTGTTGGGATGGTATGTGTTTTGAAACTGACCTTGGTCTTTTCTGTAGTTGCTCACATACTGTACTGATTCTGAGCTGATAGCACATTGATCCGTGGAGTGTGACCCCGCACAAATCTCACAAACGAAAGCAACTGTCTTCACTTTGTTCTCTGCCAATGTATCTATTTTCTTAGCCATAGCTGCCATTTGTGCCGACAGCTGTGTAATCGCATCTACCTCCAACACACCTACAACCTTAGGCTGTGACATCCGAGCTATAGGATTCTGATAGTCATTTGCAGCCATGGTCTCGATAAGCGTATAGGCCTCATCATAGCTTTTTACCCATAATGCCCCTCCTGCGGCTGCATCTACAATCGGTCTTGACTGCCATCCCAAACCATTGTAAAATGAATTAATCACCATCCAATCTGGCAAACCATGATGCGGACACTTCCTAAGCATCTCTTTATACCTCTCCCATGCCTCATATAAGGACTCGCCCTGTTGTTGCTAGAACTGAGATATTGATGTCCTCATCTTTGCAGTCTTAGCCATTGGGAAAAACTTGGCTAAGAACTTCTGTGCTAAGTCCTCCCATATGGTGATTGATCCTGTCGGCAAAGAATGTAGCCAACTCCTCGCTTTATCCCTCAATGAGAATGGGAATAATCATAGTCTGATGGCATCCTCCGTCACACCATTATATCTGAATGTGTCACAGATCTCGATGAAGCTCAATAGGTGTTCATTCGAATCATCTGTAGCAGCACCCCCAAACTATACTGAGTTCTGCACCATCTGAATGGTGCCCGGTTTGATTTCAAAGGTATTGGCTACTATCGCCGGTCTGACTATGCTAGACTGTAATTCATTTATGTTTGCCATGGAATATTCTCTTAGAGCCTGATGCTCTTCTCTTTGCTCAATTCTCTGTTCTTCCGCCATACTGACTGTCATGCTTTCTAAATATGCTTGAAAATTTCTCCGCACACTCGCTTTCCAACCTTTTCTGTTGATATTAGCTTGTGCTGGTGTTAACTCTGAGTTGGATGAACGTGTGTGCATAAAACTTTACAAGTACCTGTTACCAAAAACAAAATAAAAATAGAAGTGAGAAATGAACAGAATTGTCTAAGTCATACAATACAGCTTTAAACTAATGATAATTATCTAGATTAATGCCTTTACCCTAAGAATTCAAGGCTTAAAATCGCCTCTTTATCGGCCTCGATAAAAGAGCTCTAACTCATGCAAGTATACACGGGTCAACAAGTAATACAGAGTAAGTAAAGTAACGATCCCACAGAGAAAGTTGTTAAACTTAGATTACTATGCATTAATCAACTCACTATATTTATATGCTCAGACTGATGAATCAATTATTGATTTAAACTAATTATGATTACCAACTACAAATAACGAAATAAATGGACTAACTATATTAAGGAAACAATGGGATCCTAACTTCATTCAATATTTCGTCTAATCGCCACTGTCATGCAAGAAGGGTTCACATACCACAGGTAAATAGCCAAGAGCACAAAGAGAGTTATAACCATTTTTCAATGCACTATAACCTACTCACATAGCATCTACAGATGTTAGACTCTATGTGATCACCAATATAATCACAATCACCATATGTCTATGCATAATTGTAATTCTATTGTTCTTAAGCACAAGCTCTTATTCTAGCTCATACGGTGAAACAGTATATGTCTATCTGGTTCACAAAATATGCAAGCTATTACACTAAGCCCATATTCGCACGCTATCATGGTTACAGTCCATATTTATATGTTCATTGTCAATTCCATACAAATACTGAAATGAATGGTGATCAAGCATTCATACATATAATACAACTATGACAGATATCCCATATGATATGCAAAACAAATCTAGCATTTAGATGTACAACTAAACTACATATTAAAATTTGTTAGAATCCCATAATGGAGTTTAGTTCATGACTGAACCAAAAGCCATTATGGGATCAATGTTAAGCATGATCAATAAACAAACGAGTGAAGTAAGAAAGATAGAACGATCAAACCCAATCGATGAATATAAACCAACGATTAACTATTAAATCCTCAATGCAATCAAATAGACAATAATCAAAATCCACGATGACAGAGAATTCTAAGAAGAAGTAGAGAAAAATAGACAATATGGCTTTCTTCTACGTTGTAATCTCTCCCAAGGTGTAAAACCCTAGTTTCTAAGATGAAAATACGTCAAAAATAATCACGTCTCCCTCTGACACCAGTTAGAATCGTTTAAAAACCCATTACACATCATTTAATTGAGAATTAAAAATTAAATTAAATTACAGCATCAGCATCGCGCGAGGCCGTGCGCGTCTCTAGCTTCTTTGTCTCACAGCCGCGAGACTTGCAGTGTGATATATCCAGTCCAGACGTACTCTCGCGTGGTCGCGCGATCATGCCTTGCGGGCGCGCGTCTATTATCTCGCGGGCGCTCAACTTGCAGAAGGTCTCCCATGTCTAGCCCTACACTCAAGGCGCCATGCGAAGTCTAAAATTTGTCTGCTTGCATGCGGCCACTGCAACATTGTTCTGAGCTCTGGCTCTGGTTTTGTTCTCATTGCCATCGCTACTTGTGTTCACTCATGCTTTAATCCTCTTGCTTGCTTGATTTCCATGCTTCATTGTACCTCCATGCCATGCACATCCTTGCCTTGTGACTAGCCTTCACACATACACTCGCCGGTGCCTCTAATTCTACCAAAATTGAGCCGATTCCTACACTTATTCACCAAAAGGAGTTTTAAGTAAATGCAATGCAAAATAACGTGAAATGCAACTAAAACACAATGAAATGTACTTGAGGTGGGCAAAATTGGCATGGATTGGTATATAATAAGTAGGTAAAAATACCACTTATCAGGTACCGAAATAGGAGCATTAATCAGCTGCTCTTTAATTGTGAGGAAGGTTATCTGACACTCATCGTTCCTTAACAGCTTGAAGATTGGCTCACAGGTTGTTGTGAGTTGAGAAATGAACTTGCTAATGAAGTTGATTCTTCCCTAAAATCCCAGTATTTCCTTCTCTGTCTGAGGAATGGGCATTTCCTTGATGGCTTGGATTTTGGTATGATCCAGTTCAATCCCTTTATGGCTGACTAGGAAACCTTGCAACTTGCCTGACTTGACACCAAAGGCGCACTTGGCTGGATTCAACTTCAAGTTGTACTTACGCAACTTGTTGAAAAGTTTTCTGAGATGGTCTAAATGGTCATCCTCCTTTTGGGATTTGACAATGATGTCGTCCACATAGATCTCTATCTCTTTGTGCATTAAATCGTGGAAAAGAGCCATCATAGCTCGCTGATAAGTTGCCCCAGAATTGATGAGGCCGAATGACAACCATCTGTAGCAAAAGGTTCCCCAAGGTATGATGAAAGCAGTTTTCTCACGGTCCTCCTCAGCAACCATAATTTGATGGTACCCCGCAAAGCAATCAGCAAAGGAGTACATGTCGTATTGGGCAGTGTTATCAATAAGAATGTGGATAAATGGCACGGGAAAGCTATCTTTAAGGAAATCTTTGTTCAAATCCTGGTAATCCACGTAGACTCGTACCTTTCCTCCTAGTTTAGGCACAGGAACAATGTTGGATATCCACTCTGGATATATAGACACCATAATAATGTCAGCTTGAAATTGTTTCACAATTTCTTCTTTAACCTTTAAACTCCACTCAGGTTTCAATCACCTGAGTTTTTGCCTAACTGGCTTGAATCCTTCTTTAATGGGAAGGCGATGAAGAACAATGTCAGTGGACAAACCCACCATGTCTTCATGAGACCATGCAAACACATCCTGGAATTGGGTTAATAGTGCAACCATGTAATTCCGTTGATTTGTAGTAAGATCTGAACCAATTTGGATTAGCTTAGGGTTGTCTAAGGTTCCAAGATTAAAAGAAGTGGTTTGATCAAGATTGGGTTTAGGTTTGTCTGCGACCCATTCCTTAATCTCCTGAGGTGTCTCAATGTCCTCTTGGATATCCATCAAGTCTGAGTCCAACTTTGCATCAAAGTTACAGCCCTTGTGGAGAGAAGGCACCTCATCGAGAAATCTGAGCACATCTAAATTCGAGTCCTCGAACAAAATATGCTTTCACTTAATATATGCAATGCTCGATCATACAAAAGTGTTAGCATGTACTTGATAAAATAACTCGCTAATCTCAGAAAGAAAAACAAGCAATTAAAGTTATCTACAGGGCAGAGGGATTTTTCTACCCATTTTACCCTCGTCGACCAATGCATGGAGTGCTGCTCCAATTGTCGAGGGAAAAGTCTTGATGGACTGGAGTGATGGAAGGATCGTCATTGTCCTCCTTCTCCCGAATGATAACCATGACATTTGGGCAATCATTGTCTGGGGTGTATCTGTTTGTATGTTCATCATGAACAATGACGCGTATGCCTGCCATCATCAAGGCAATGTCATGTTTACGTTTCCTTTCTTTTTCTTCCACTTTGGGATCAGGAATCAGCACATCTTTAGCCTTGATTGGCACTGGTTTAGGAAACAGCATGGCCACAACATGGGCTGGCACCTTTATTGGAGACTGTATCAACTAATGTGGTAAAGGTTTAGAAAATCGCCATGCGGCAGAAGCCTGAGGAACCTGTTTGTGCTTATGAGGATTCCTATGGCTGGAACTGGCAGAATAGCCTAGTTCGGCTATTCCAATTTGGCTTGACACTTAAATAGGGTGCTTAATACCCTGCTTATCTTTACCAAGTCCTTGTCCCGGTTGATAACCCAATGACATCATTTCTTGAGTGGCCGACATAACCTCGGCAGAAATCTTGGGCACGGGAAGTGGCGCGCCAATAGAATGCTATTGCGTGGTACTCACTTCCAGAGTATGAAAACTGGCCGGTTCAACTTCTGAATTGAAAATGATGATTGGTAGAGTTCCTTGTTCAGGACATTCCGGCTCAGCGGTGACAATGACTAGGCTGTTATTGATAATATATTTGAGTTATTGATGTAGCGTGGAGGGAACGGCTCCAGCCATGTGTATCCACGGTCTCCCCAATAGCAGGTTGTATCCTGAATCTATCTTGAGGATGTGGAAGGATACATTGAATGTATTTAGACCAATCTCAATTGGCAATTCAATCTTTCCAACGGAATTTCGTCGGGATCCATCAAAAGCTCTGATAACCGTATGGCTGCTTTGGATCCGCTTGAGATTGACATTCATCTTTACCAAGGTGGCATAAGGACAGATATTTAGAGATGAGCCTCCATCTATCAAAACTCCAAATAGCATATACCCTAAGACAAAACCATGATGTGTAATGGTTTGCAATGACCGGTCCCTTCGGGAGGTATATCGTCATCAGTGAAGGATATCACATTATTATTGAAACTGTGATCAACCAGATGTTGAAATTTTTCCACATCCACTGATTTTGGCAAGTAAGCTTCTTCCAAAACCTTCAATAAGATCTTTCAATGATCCTCGGAAGAGAAAATCAAGTCCAGTATAGATATCTGGTGTGGAGCTTCTCGCAAGCTTAAAACCACCTTGGCTTCATTGTGACCCATAGTGCGGAGGAATATTTCAACCTTCTCCATGGGAACCTTACGCTTTGCTTCGCAAGTAGGTTTCATAACCCGTTGAGGAAGATATAGTAGATTTTCCCTCGATACTGTAGCAGAGATATGAGACATGGATCATTCAGCTTTTCCATAATTCCATGGAACTTTGTGTAAGCTGACAACAAGATGTTGTGGTCTTAAAGGTAAAGAAATTGGCTCTGGTGCGGCCACTTTCAAAGGATTGTCAGCTCCTTTGAGTTGAATTGGTTGTATGGGAAATACTTTGACAGTCTCATCATCCACTTTGATATAATCACTCGATCCTTCCATTTGGTAGGACATACATGCCCACCCTTGAGTTATGACAAAGTAATCATCTCGCTATTTGCGGGACACCACTATCAATAAGGTTACAATCGGATGGCGGAGTGCCCAGCATTCTTCTGTGTTGTGACCGCGAGAATGTGAGTGATATTGACACACTTCATCAGAATTGAACTGTCCTGATCGGGGATTGATTGGAGGCAGAAGGAAGGTGATTCTTCCATCGTTGATCAACATTTACAATATTTCCTCCATAGATTGACCAAGATAGGTAAATTCTCGTTGATTGGCAAAATCCCGACGGGCTTTAGCATTGGTTCTCTTTGCAACCTTATCCTCCATAGCTTCGCTTCTTGAAGGTGGTGATGGAGCATTCATGACAAAAGGAAGGAGATAGGCATGTTCCTGCCTAATTAATTGGCGTGTGACTTGATGCTAGTGGGTCACCAGTTCTGCCAATTGATCAATTTTTTTTCAAAGAGCTTTCATCTTTCATTCCATAGTGAACTGGAACTTTGCATAATCCCATCTGTTAACACCGTCTTTGAGGGTTTGGGATGATTCATCATTAGAATTGGAACTCTGTCTAGTGCTCTAACTGATCATGTTGACCACTTCTTCTTTATGTTGAGGAAGAGGGTTGTCTTGCACATGAGGTTGATCTGGTTTGGTGACCACGATCTCACCGTTGTCTATTAAATCTTGGATCTTGTGTTTCAAGGCCCAAAAATCTTGAGTATCATGTCCAGGTGCTCCGGCATGATAAGTACATTTATGAGTTGCATTAAAATCCCTCCCATTAGGGTTGGTTGGCGGAAGAAGATGTGTAATTTTCTTCTGAGTAGTCAGAAGAGCAAGAATATTCTCGAGCGAGTCCCCTAAGGGTGTGAACGTTCGAGGGCGCTTTACTTCTCCACCTTTAGGCAATTGAGGGTTTGAAGGTTGTGCTTGAAAAGGGGAGTAATTTCTCCTCTGTATAGGCACGCTTTGATTGCCTTTTTGACCTTGTAGTATCAAGGAAACATTCTCCTCTTTCTTTTTATGGACCCTCTGGGGGTTGTTTCCATAAGATCCGAATTGGATGTGCTCAGCAATAGCTTTAAGAGCGGCTAAGTCCTGAATTTTACCAGACTTCAATCCCATTTCAACCATCTCTCCGTGTTTGATCATTTCAGAGAATGGTTTGCCAATACCAGCTAAGACTCTTTCATAGAAAGGAGATTCCTGTACATCTATGAATGTCATGATAATTTCTGATTCCGTCATGGAAGGAATAACTTGAGCAGCAAGGCGCCTCCACCTTTGAGCATACTCTCTGAAAGACTCATTAGACTGTTTCTTGACCTTGGTAATTTGGTACCGGTTAGGAGCCATCTGAGATTGAAAACTATATTGAGTAAGGATGGCGTGAGCCAACTCTTCCCAGCTATAGATCTTAGAGTTGTCTAGTCGGGTATACCACGAACGGGCTTCTCCAGTCAAACTTTTCTGAAACAACTACATTCTGAGCTTTTCATTTTATGCGTAAGACCCAAGTTCTCCAATGAACACTTTCAAATGTGTATAAGGATCCCCTAATCCATCATATTTTTCAAAATCAGGGGTTTTGAATTTCTCTAGATAATGAACACCAGGGAAGATGCAATGGTCAGCATATGAAACACTTCCATGTGTTCCAATCCCTTTGAGAACACGGATAGTTTCCTCCATTTGGAGTACTTTCTTCCTGATATCACCAGTGTCTGGATCTCTTTTAAGATGGGTGCTTTCAGGGTCTTTGTTGGTTGTATCCAACTGAGGTTCTGGACTTGTTTTATTCGAACCTTGTGTTCCTCCTAGTGTAGAGGATTCTATATGTGGAGGCATCTTTGTACCCTGAGTGGACTGATGCAATTCTTTAAGCAAGACAGCCAAATTTGTGATTTGTTGACTTAATCCGTCAAATTCCTCATGAGAAACAGGATTAGACTGGTCAGACGAAGACATGATTGGTTGTAGGCTCGTGGCCTTTTTTGGATTTTGAGTGGGTAACAGGCCCAATGATTTACCTACAAAAGACTTATGTAGTTTAGTCTTAGGGTAATGTAAATGTTATCATAACATATCCGTTTTAGGAATATTGTCCTGCAAAATCGGATGTTAATTGATAACATGCATGCACAGATAATCTTCATATTTTCCATTACATAAATATGAACATGGAATAAAATTACAAGTAAATACTTTTACAAGTAATTGAAAATGGAAAGCATGAAGAGACTTTCCTCCGCGTTTGGTTTATCAGAGGTTGACCTATCTTAGGGTTTCTCTCGTGGCTTTTTGGCATAAAGGTTCCCAGATCATCGCAATTTACTTGACGAGAAATTAATCCGGTCTTTCAACTGGAGCGAATCTGGGTGGTGCCTTTCCTGAGCCCTCACAAATTATTATTTTTCCGCGAGTCCAAAGAATCAAACAAACACAAGATAGCCTCCTGATGGAGGAACCACACAACATACATTCACATACAACGTGTCTCACCGTTTATGAAAATGATGACATGTGCGAAGCACTAATATCACAGATAGATATAGTATAGTGCAGTAAGTAAAATGCATTCGTACACATTCATCATAAATGTAAATACAACATTCACACACAAGCATATAACAGTTTTGAAAAGCTTGTAATAGCGCTTTAAGCCCTCTTACTAGAGTCCCCAAGAGAGTCGCCACCGTCGACGACGGGGATTTTTCGGACGTGTCCTTTTCGTTACTTGTTCTTTTGTGTTCTCATGTTAATGTGAGATTTGTTTGAAAAAACAAGTGAAAAAGGTCCGACATGTATAATGTCGACGATTTGAATTTAAGAGTTGCCAGTTGGTGTATTTAACTGGTTGCACCAACGCAACCGAAAAGGTTTGCACATTGACCCAGTGATGTGACACTGCTAAACGGGTTTGGAAACCGAGATTCATTTGGGTCCGGGGGCTTGATTATGCGGAGGGAAGGTGTTAGGCACTCCCCAACATCCGTGTTGCCACGGTGACCGCCACTTTTCAAAGAAACTGTTATATGAATGTGTGTGTGTGTGTGGATCAATGTGCAATTATTTGGAAGTAGTGATGTACCTCGTTCGCACCTATATACATAGGGTTTGAATTTGTTGAAAAATTCAGTTTTAAACAAGATATAACAATGAAGTTTTATAAAAAGAGGTTTTTCAAACCCTGTGCTCAATAGTAATTGAGGCCTTTGATACTTCCATTTTATTATTAAATGTTCTACTTGTTTGCTTTTACTTTTCGAGATGCGAAGCATCTTGAGAAAATATATATACGCAGAGGTAGAACTCCTCATGGGCATGACAGCCATCCAAGGAAATTCAGACACTGTAAAATAATGTACAAGCTGCTTACAGCTAAAAAAGGTCCATCATGGGAACCGAATCTAGATTCAATAGACTAAATCTATGATCACATGATTCCTAAGCTCACATGATACTGCAATTTGTATGGAAAGCAGTAAGCAGTTATATATATATATAAGCTATAAATATATATATACAGACATGATCAACCACCACGAAGCAACTCCATGGGGGATCGGAAATGTAAATATATAAAAGCGATAAATATATATATATATATATATGGACATGATCAACCACCACGAAGTAAACTCCAGATGGGAGGAAATGTAAATAAAGCTGTAAAAGTGATCAACTGCCATGAAGTAAACTCCAGGCAGGACAAAATATAAATAAAGCTGTAAAAGGCCACGAAGTAAACTCCAGGCCTGATAGAAATGTAAATATATATATATATATGTACATATATATATAACTAGTAAACGCACCGGATGTAAATCCAGGCTCATCGGATATGTCTGACAACAATTATATATATAAGTATATATATATATATAAAAGCAGGTAAATGCTCTGGATATAAAATCCAGGCTCATCAGATATTTCTGACAACAATTATATATATAAGTATGTATATATAAAAGCAAATAAACGCTCCAGACATAAGTCTAGGCTCAATCGAGGCATAACTCGATAATGTTAGTCCATATATAAAATATATATATATATATAAGTATATATATATATACAGACATAAATGAAAACCACAGACCGAAGTCCAGGCAAACGCACACAGCACGACTCTCAATGTGTATAACAGTGTGTGTTATATTGAAAGAAGGCTTTATAGAATGTGAGAAGGCTTACAGTGGGCTACCAAAGTAGACTTCTATGACTCTATGTGGATAAACACTCAGCTCTCTCCTGATAAAAGTATAGCTATATATGAGCTAACAGATGTTTAAACTGAGGAAACACTCAATATGGGTGTGTACATAGTAAATTGGACAGGGCTTCCTCGCCTTTTCTCTCTCCTTCCTCTTCAAATGGCTGACCCCAAGGTCTATATTTATAGACTAATGGCCGCAGGTACACCTGCGGCAGCCGTGGTTGTACCTGCGATAGGTCGTGGTGCATCCGGGCCTCGCGGGTCCCGTCATCTCGAAGTACGTGCACTCATGTACTGTAATGTCCGCTCGAACTTACAGAACTTCAATCCGAGCATCCGAACGAGGTATATGTGACCTTCTTCGGACAGCTTGTGTTGAGAGTTACGCAATGACATGGATTAGAGGTTGTACGAAGTCAGGAAGAGGGGTCCATGCCCACGGTCCTCAAGCTTCAAATTCTATCCAAAGTACTGCCATGCGTAATAGTCACTCGGGATTATAACTCATCGGTTCTTGTGGGAAATCGTTGGATGTATGTATGTATAAAGTGTTGAGACGACACGCAGGTGTTGAAGGACAAGATGAATTTTGACTCTTCGCCGAGGTTATCGCGGGTTTAAGTTGAAAGCAGACGTTGCTCAGGGTTACATCTGAGATTGGACTACTTGTTGGTATGCTGCGATATCATCTTGTGAGAGAAAACGTTGAGGCGGTAAGATGTCGTTTGACTCCTCACCGGGGTTATTGCCGGTTTGAGCTGAAAGCAGACGTTGCTCAGGGTTACATCTGAGATTAGACTGCTTATTTGACTGCCTCACGGTCATCTGTGGGTGTGCATGTCTGCCTGGTGTTATCTCCGGATCTGAGGTGTGAGTGCCTCGGCAGGAGGTCTGAGCTTGAAACTGATAGCATGTATTTGAAATAAGCATTTCCGGAGTTATCTCTGGAACTGCAACAGCATTCCTTGGGGTTATCACCAAGGACGAAACTCGGGGTTATCTCCGAGGTTGGAAATGATCCTTCCGGTGTGTGTTCCGGGGTTGGAAATGATGTTTTCGGTGTGTGTCCCGAGTTTCGAGGTTGAACTTTCGGTAGTATCAGGAATGGATGTGAGCTTTCTTCTAGGGTTATCTCCGAAAGACGAATCTGTCCTTCTGCAATGTCAGTAACAGACGTGCAGAAAATTTCGATTGTCTACAAGCGGTAATATATATATATTGACATGATCAACCACCACGAAGTAAACTCCAGGTGGGACAAAATGTAAATAAAGCTGTAAAAGCAATTAACTGCCATGAAGTAAACTTCAGGCAGGACGAAATATTAATAAAGCTATAAAAGGTCACGAAGTAAACTCCAGGCCTGACAGAAATGTAAATATATATATATATATATATATATATATATATAAAAGCAATAAACGCACCGGATGTAAATCTGGGCTCATCGGATATGTCCGAAAACAATTATATATATAAGTATATCTATATACAAAAGCAAGTAAATGCACCAGATGTAAAATCCAGGCTCATCGGATATGTCCGACAATAATTATATATATATATAGAGAGAGAGAGAGAGAGACGTTCAAAAACGGTCCTAAAAGACGGACCAATTTACAGACCATATGAAAAAAAAGAAGAAAAATGAACGCGCGGGTCTCAAACAAAAAAGGGGAGAAACGTGGGTCAAAAATTTGGGTCTTTCATCAGTATTGCCGAATCTTCTTCCCTCCCTCTCTCACACTTCCAATTGCCGCATTTCCACAGATCTCCTTCCTTCCTGTGAGATTCAACATTAAACTTCTTTCCTTCCTTCCATCTCTCTTTCCCCGATTCTCTCTCCCTCACTCACAAAGAGCCGGGTCAAAAATGTTGCTCCATCTTCTTCCCTCACTCTCTCACACTTCTAAGGAGAAGACGGAAGAGCTCATCGGAAGCAGAGGCAAACAGATCAGAAGGTAAAGCTCCATAACTTTATTGGGTTTGTATATTTTTTTAGTCATTTGAAAATTTAGGGTTTGTTCTTTAAAAATCCCTCTTTTTCCAGCGGTTGCTCATCGTGGCTGCTTTAAAAATCCATAACTTTATTAGGTTTTGTTGGCTGATCTTTTCACCCATAATAATTAAACCATTCTTGCAGCTTATCAATTGAATACATGGAGAAATAACTGAAACTCAGTTGATGATTTTTGGGAGGATCTTTATTTATTGATTGAATTTTGATGCGGTGATGTTTTAAGCTGTTAAAAGATATGGGTCAATTTAGAAAATAATTTTTTAGCTTAGATAATTTTGTATTGATCTGTTCCTTACACCTTGTGTTTGGGATTTTCAGTGATGTGGATGCAACAATGCTAGCTTGCATTGCATTCTCATGCCCGAATTTGAAGTCCTTAGAGATCTGTACATCTAATATCTTCATTAATCGAATTACTGGGTACAACTCTCACTTTATTTTCTTTTTCCGTAATCTTGTTAACATATATGTGTAATTTCCATGTTGTCACTTCTCAAATTGGTAAAACATCCCCTAACTCTTACTTGGATTATAAGTGGGTTATATATTTTACAAAATTCTCACTAGATTTCTTTATGATCATTATTTATTCAAGTGATGTGTGACAAGTGACAATCATGGAAGGAATGTTATTTTATGGTAATACATGGTAATTGTATGATTAGAGTGTAAGACATATTTGAATGTTGGGGAGGAGAAGAATGCAGATGTGATTTTCTAGTTGGTATTGGGGAGGAGAAGCAACGTTCTGCCAGACCATAAAGTCACCCTCAACCTTTAGGAATGCTATGCTAGACACCCTCAACGTTCTGCCAGACCATAAAGCAACGTTCTGCCAGACCATAAATTCCTTCAGGAATTCTGCAACGTTCTGCCTTTGTTTTCAATTACAGATATTGTATATAAACAAGCTATTCCACTTTGTGATACTCAGAAATAGTCTGCTAATTTTTGTCTACATGCTGCAGTATATTGTATTATGATTTACCTACAGAAAATATTGCATCTTGGTGATTTGAATCACAAATCTAGAATGGTTATTTTGGCATTTATGGTCTTACTACTTCTGTCATATACTTCATGAAGAACAGTAATGCCTAGCTGGTTCCTTTAATTAACAATCATGGCTCATAAACAAAACAGGAAGCAAAGTTCCTTCTCCAGGAGCAATCAGAGTATTTGAAGCAAAGTTCCTTCACTTTCCATTTTCCATTTTCTGTCATGGCTCATAAACTAAAATTAACAGTCGTATTTGAAGCAAAGTTCCTTAATTTAAAGTACTACTACTGAAAAACCAACATAGTAGAAAATCTCATTCAATTCACATAAGTGCACAAATCTCATACATAACGTGTTGGTTAAAGAATGAAAATTATCAAAATTACAACCGATTTAATAACAATAGCAACAATACCGCATACATAACATTAACAATTATGACAAATCATTGGACATGCTAAGCTAGCTTACCCTAATTGTAAAAGAAACTTAATACCCAAACAATTAGGAAAAAGTTTCGGGTTAAGTTTCTGTTTCTTGACCAACTTTTGAATGGACAAGGAGTTGGTCTTTTTTTTTATGATGATGGTATAGCTGCAAAGAGTTGTCAAGACCCTTGTATATGTCCTGGAACACGCTGCCTGATCTCTTCAAAAGCACAGTATTTCTGAACCTCCAGAAAACTGCAGTCGCGCAAAGCATGATTATTATTATTTTCTTTTCCCATAAAAGAAAAACATGATTAAATCAATAGAATAAAGCATATCAAAAGGACGTTCATTTATTTATATCTAACTAACAATGTGTGATATAAGTAAACCAAATTTATGCACACAAAAAATGATCATAGAAGATGCCGGACAGCTTTAGGCAATTAGAGGTTCCCCAGAAGTTGAAGGAAAAATTTTGGGTTTTGAGTTGTGCAAGCAACAAAGTAAGAAAGTAGTACTATTGAATTAAAAAAGAGAAAAACAAAAATTTGTCCCTATTTTAATGATTCAATTAATGATCAGCAAGATCATAAATGATCTGGCATCAAATTCTAATTAGTTGGCCTATTAAATGATCGCCCTATCCTAGCCCTACCTCAAATTCGGGCATGAGAATGCAATGCAAGCTAGCATTGTTGCATCCACATCACTGCAAAGCCCAAACACAAGGTGTAAGGAACATATCAATACAAAATTATCTAAGCTAAAAAATTATTTTCTAAATTGACCCATATCTTTTAACAGCTTAAAACATCACTGCATCACAATTCAATCAATAAGATTTTGCATAAAATTAATGATCCTCCCAAAAATCATCAACTGAGTTTCAGTTATTTCTCCATGTATTCAATTGATAAGCTGCAAGAATGGTCTAATTATTATGGGTGAAAAGATCAGCCAACAAAACCCAATAAAGTTATAGATTTTTAAAGCAGCCACGACGAGCAACCGCCAGAAAAAGAGGGATTTTTAAAGAACAAACCCTAGATTTTCAAATGACTAAAAAAATATACAAACCCAATAAAGTTATGGAGCTTTACCTTCCGATCTGTTTGCCTCTGCTTGTTATGGAGCTTTACCTTCCGATCTGTTTGCCTCTACTTCCGATGAGCTCTTCCGTCTTTTCTTTGGAAGTGTGAGAAAGGGAGGGAAGAAGATGGAGCAGCGTTTTTGACCCGGCTCTTTGTGAGTGAGGGAGAGAGAATCGGCTCTTTGTGAGTGAGGGAGAGAGAATCGGGGAAAAAGAAGATAAAAGGAAGGAAGGAAGTTTAATGTTGAATCTCACAGGAAGGAAGGAGGAGATCTGTGGAAATTTGGCAATTGGAAGTGTGAGAGAGGAAGGGAAGAAGATTCGGCAATACTGATGAAAGACCCGGATTTTTGACCCGCGTTTCTCCCCTTTTTTGTTTGAGACCCGCGGGTCATTTTTCTTCTTTTTTTCATATGGTCCGAAATTGGTCCGTCTTTTAGGACCGTTTTTGAACGGCTCTCTCTCTCTCTCTCTATATATATATATAAGCAGGTAAATGCTCCGGATATAAAATCTAGACTCATCAGATATGTCTGACAACAATTATATATATAAGTATATATATATAAGCAAGTAAACACTACAGACAGAAGTCTAGGCTCAATCGAGGCATAACTCGATAATGTTAGTCCATATATAAAATATATACATATATAAGTATATATATACAGTGAATGAAAACCACTGATCAAGTCCTGCATACGCATTGAACACGACTCTCAATCTGTATAAAAGTGTGTGTTAATATGAGAAGAAGGCTTTATAGAATGTGAGAAGGCTTACATTGGGCTGCCAATGTAGACTTCTATGACTCTATGTGGATAAACACTCAGCTCCCGCGGGATAAAAAGATAGCTATATGTGAGCTAACAGATATTTAGAGATGAAGAAACACTCAATATGGGTGTGTACAGAGTAAATTGGATAGGGCTTCCTCGCCTTTCTCTCTCCTTCCCTCTCTCAAATGGCTGACCCTAAGGTCTATATTTATAGACTGATGGTCGCAGGTGTACCTCACGACAACCGCAGCTTACACTGCTACCGGTCGAGGTGTCCCCCCGGGCTTTGTCTCTCGTCGTCTCAAGCACGTGCACTTTCGTATCAGAATGTCTGCTCGAACTTGCAGAATTTCAATCCGAGCATCCGAACGAGGTATATGTGACCTTCTTTGTACCACTTGTGTCGAGAGTTACGCAATGACATGGATTAGAGGTTGTACGAAGTCAGGAAGAGGGGTCCATGCCCATGGTCTTCAAGCTTCAAATTCTATCCAAGGTACTACCACGCGTAATAGTCACTCGGGATTGTAACTCCTTGGTTCTTGTGGGACATCATTGGATGTATGTATGTATGAAGTGTTGAGACGACGCGCCGGTGTTGAGCTGGCAAGATGACATTTGACTCTTTTCCGAGGTTATCGGCGATTTGAGTTGAAAGCAGACGTTGCTCAGGGTTACATCTGAGATTGGACTACTTGTTTATATGCTGCAATGTCATCTTGTGAGAGTGCCTGTCTGCCCGGTGTTAGCTCTGGGTCTGAGGTATGAGTGCCTCGGCAGGAGGTCTAAGCTTTAAGCTGATAACATGTATTTGAAACAAGCATTTCCGGAGTTATTGTCGGAACTGCAACAACACTCCTTGGGGTTATCGCCAAGGACAAAACTCAGGGTTATCACCGAGGTTTGGAAATGATCCTTCCGGTGTGTGTTCCGGAGTTGGAAATGATGTTCCCGGTGTGTGTCCCGGGTTTTGGGATTGACTTTCGGTAGTATCCGGAATAGATGTAAGCTATCTTCCAGGGTTATCTCCGAAAGACGAATTTGCCCTCTTGCAATGTCAGTAACAGGCGTGCAGAAAATTTCGAGTGTCTACAGGTAACCTCAAAATCCATCCCCAAGACTCCATAAAAGTTATGGACATGGAGGATTCCTAATCTTAAGTATGTTAAGATAAGGGGTTGTCCAACTTATGTGACAAAGGTTTCAAAGGGATAAGCTTGGGATAATATTGGATAAGTACAGATTTGTGGGACATCCTAGCTAAAGTAAATTTAGGGTATATATTCTATAATCCTACTTAGAAAAAGGTGTTTCTTGCGAAACACGCTACCTTCTAAGATAAAGGTGTTTATCATTGAAGGGGCTAGTGGGAGGATAATACATCTTGAAGAGTTCAAGAACCACAAAACACTATAAGTCAAATAAGAGGAATCTTAGATAGACCTATTGTACAACAACCGAATCGTAAATCTAGAATAGTACCGAAGATACCTAGAAGGTATGAATTCATCATAGATGTTGATGATGAGGTATACATCATAGAAGATGATGATCCAGTTACATACAATGAGGTAAGAGTTGTAGACACTCAGAGAAATGGATTGAAGCAAGCTTCTCAAATATGGAACATTCGCTTTGATGAGAAAATCAAAAGATTTTAATTTTATCAAAAACGAGAATGAACCTAGTGTGTACAAAAGGGTCAGTGGGAGCGTCGTGACATTTCTAGTATTATATGTTGATATACTATGGATAAGGAATGACATACCAATGCTACAATTAGTAAAGATAAATTTGTCTAAACATTCCTCCACGAATGATTTGGGAAGAGTATCGTTATTGGGGATACAAATCTATATAGATAGATTTAATAGGATGCTCGACTTAACCCAAGGAACGTATATTCATTTGATGCTAAAGTTGTTTAGCATGGCAAACTCCAAGAGATGTCTAATGTTGATGAGTCATGGAGTGTATCTCTCTTAATAGTCCCCATAGACTTCTGAAAAAAGAGAGATCGCATGAGTGAAAATCATGTATATAATGAAATATACGAGACCTGATGTTGATCGGTCATATTTTGGAGAAGATCACTGTAAGACAGTGAAAAATATCTTAAAGTACTTAACCGGCACTAAGGATGTGATTAAAATTTATGGTGGGTCTAAATTAAAACTAGAGGACTTAACAGACTCAAGTTTTTCAGACAGACCAAGACGACAGAAAATTCACTTTAAGGTAAAGCGTTACCTTAAACAGTGGTGGAGTGAATTGAAAAGGTTCTAAACAACAAAGAGTTGCTAGTTTAGTGATAAAGATAAAGTATATAGCTTTAAATGAAGCTGCAAGTTTATTGTTTGGATGAAAAGTTCATTACAGAACTAGGAATAGTTCATAAGTCTCATCTTGGATCTAAACATGTGTTGTGGCACTTTCATTTGATTATAGGAATCATTGAAAGATGGAAAATCACTATAGAGTTAGTGGACTCTCAAGAACAACATTACATATGCATTAACTAAAGCATTTTCAACAGCAGGATAATCGTCACTTAGAGAAGAAGGGTATAAGATACCATGGCGATTAGTTTTAGTGTAAGTGGGAGATTGAAAGTAGTATGCACACAAGCTAATCATGTTTGATGATAAAGCATATACTTTATAACATTCTTATTCATTTATTAATAAAAAGTATTAATTTATTAAAGGTTTTTAATTATCTACATGATGTTGTTTTATAATATGTGATAAACCCATAGTTTAAAGCAATGCTTTTAGAATAATGATGATGATCATTCTAATGAGATCTAAATTCTTAGAAAGCGTAAAACTAAAATAGTTCTCAATTATTGGATTACTAAATTGGGGATTAGTGAATGCGGATAGATTGGTACATACGTTGCTTGTTCATTGGATGAGGATGATTGATCTCATGATCATTTGTGTGAAGACACTAAAGCAAATATGTAGGTGCTTATTAGAGAATAAGTTCACTGAACGTGACTCTCTAAGGAATACCTAATGGAGTTTTACTTGCCTATCAATAGGAATTCCTGTAGTGATAGTAGTACAAGTGATCCTTGGACTTGAGATCATAATAGTATCTTGTATATGATGAGTTATACTTTGACTTATTTCTAGACCCTTAGGGTATATCAAAGGGTATGCTTGGGTATAATAAGTTGTATATGGAGATAATGTATGATCAATAAAGAATCTACCACTTCTAGTAAAAGAAGAGAAATGTCATATGTGATTCGATAAATGACAACCAGTAGTACTTGGCCAAGGCAGAATGAAATTAGAAATGAGTTTCTAATTTGCATTATTTGGTGTTGTGCATTTAAGAATCGAAATACATATAATTAAATAAAATAAGACTTGATAGTAATTTCATGTCTTATATTTAATTGGGACATTGTATGGTGGAAGGATTGAATTGTATGGTGGAAGGATTGAATTGTACGGTAACTATTTACTCAAAGGTTCTTTTAGGATTAATGTTGAAGTCTATATTATCTTGAAAGTCGTTGATCGCTGGGGAGGCTTATCCCTATTGTAGAATAAATATTATTTATTTAAATAAATTAAAAGTTTAATTTATTTATTTAAATAAGATTAGAATTGTTCTAATTGATTTATTCACAATCGGTTAATATGGAGAACCTAAAGGGTCACACCATAAAAAGAAGAATAATTATTTAAGAAGTTAATGGTATAATCGTAATAATATGTTAAGTGTATTTAATTTAATCTATGGTGATAGAATAAATTAAATAGCTTAATATTTATTATTTAATATTTTAAAAATATTAAATATATAAATTAATAAGAGGAGTCTTATTAATATTATTACAATTATTATTATTTTAATTTCTAAAGAGTTGAAAATTAATTTAATATTAGTACTCTCATTTATTCCTAATAGGATTAGGAGGCTAATTAATTAAAAGATTTTAATTAATTATTCCTAATAAGATTTGAAGCATAATTAATTAAAGGAGTTTAATTAATTAAAATAAAACCCAAATCCTTAATTGTTAAAGATGGTTGCCAACATCTATAAATAAGAGGAGTCTTATTATGGGTGAAGTTAGTTGACGCTTTCACAATATACGTGATTCGAATTGTTGGAGAGTACACTCTTTTTCTATAGAAATAGAAAACTAGGGTTTAGTCAACCACCCTTCTTCTTGAATATTTCTTCTTCCTTAGTGGATCACTTCTAAAGGCCAAACACTTGGGTGGCTAACGTTGATCAAAGGAAGGAACCAAACCCAGTAGATTCAAGTTGAACGCAAAAAAGATTGGAGGTGAACTTGTACCTGAGGAAGCTCGAACCTTCAAGGGTATGATTCTTGTTCTTCATATTTTCGTTTAATTAATAATTGTGCATAAAGGATGATCCGGGTTTATGGTTTGTAAAATTTTAAAATTCTGATTTTTCATGCTTTCGCTTATTTTGTGCAATTTGATTGTGTTCATGAATATTACAAACCTAACACATGATTCTAAAAGTATTGCTTAAAACTATGAGTTTATCACATATTATTAAAATAGCACCATGTAGATAATTAAATGCCGTTAATAAATAATTTTTTTAATAATAAATAAATAAGATTGATTATAAAGTATATGTTTTATCATCATACATGATTGGCTTGTATGCATACTACTTTCAATGTTGGGGCATGTTTATTTGGGCCTAGATGATTCGGTGGGTCATAGTCCACATGGAGAAAGTCTCCCCACGTAGAAGTCTATTTTAGGCAGTGGGAGAACTTTAAGGAATCTATGATTCCTAAGTATATTTAATTTCAACTTCTAAGGAAATAGTCAGGATAATGTCTAATTTCCTTTCTTTAAGGAGATTCACTTCTATCCCAAATTTTATTGTAATTTGGGATGAGACGTTTAAGGAGGTGTGATCACTATAAATACAAGGCTACATTCTAATTTACAAGTACTATATTACTTTTCAGCACTAAAGCTTTAACCCTTCATTAGTAACCTTATTCAACATGTATTTATTCTTATACCAAGGCAATCTTCCTGCGGTCCAAGTCGTCAAATTTCTCTGTGTGACTTCGTTTCAGTGCAGGATTGGACGGACTATTAGTGATTGGATGCGTGGACGAATCTTGATATTAACAATAATTGAAATACTTAAAATAATCGAATAACCGAAATATTTTGGTTAAAAAAATTCGGTTCTATTATTTGATTTTATCCTTTTTTGCTCTGTCGGCGTGATACCAAGACAAGGCAGAAATTGGGCTGCTTGTTTGAGGTGCTTGACTCTCTTTTTTAACATGACCCGCATGATGAGTCAAAGAAGTTCGGGCTAGAGACGCAAGCTGGAGGCGGAAAATGCTTAACACTGAGGTTGTTCGAGATATTTTATTTATTTATTTATCATTATTTTATATATTTATATTTATTATTTTTTTCTAAATAAATAATTATTTAAATACTTCAATTCTTATGCTACATTTTAATTAAAATAATAAAGGTGAGAATAAAATGACTAATGACTCATTCCTATGAAATAAAAAAAATTATGTTTAGTTGCAACTGAAATTTAATATTTTTACCCAAAATTTCATGCCTAAAGTCTTATGAATTTTTTTTATTGAGTCATAAGGTCTTGGAGGAAGGAGAACATAAAATAAATTATTTCAACTAGAATAAAATAAATTATTTCAATTTTTATTTTATTCAATCAATTCAAATATAGCATTAATACGTTAGAGGCGTCGTCCTGAGGTGCACATGTGATGGTCCTTGTAGGTGTCATCCTGAGGTGCGTTCCTGAGGCGCCACACTGAGGTGCACTCTGAGGCGCCACACTGAGGTATTAATTCGAATTTTTGTTTTTCTTTTAAAAACATTTTATCTTCAAAATAAAATTTCACAACTTTTTTTCTGGTGCCTTTGCGTGGATACGAGTATACTATAATACATTTTTGTTGCACGCTACGGTGAATAGTAGTAATAATTGAATAGATTAACGGTTATTAAGTAATTTAATGTCATACGGATTTTTAAAAAAAATTACACCAGACCGTGCAGTCCCGGAGCCGACCGGTCCTTCGGGCATGAGCCCGGTTGTACTTTCAATCTGATCACGCAGAAGTTCCAAATAAATCCTCCATTCGTCACAACCCCAACCCAACAGACCAACACGTGTTCGCAGTTTCTCTCTACATGAAGTCATCACTCTCTCGTCCCTCTCCTTCTTATCCCTTCTCTCCATCTCCATCTCCATCTCCATCTCCATCTCCATCAAACACCCACAACAATAAAATCCCCTCTGTTTTCTCTCTCTTAAAATTCAATCATCTAATATTCAAATGGATCTGGTGAACTCTGTTCTAGATTTTGTGGTTCCACCGGCGAGCCTGGTGATGCTGGCGTTTGCATGGCCAGCTTTGTGTTTCGTTAACACATGTGAGAAGATTTACAACACCTATTTCAATGAAAATTTATATAATATGGAGGGCAAAGTTGTAATCATCACCGGAGCTTCTTCTGGAATTGGAGAGGTTAATTATTTTTTAATTTTTGTTTCTTAATTCTCTTTAATATTTTTCTCTAATTAATTCATATTTGGGAATTTTTTTTCTTTTGCCTTTTAGCAGTTTTGAATATGTATGAGATTCTACACTGTCTCACGATCTGATTTGTTGTTCAAATTAATCATCTCTTTTATTCAAATTTAAATATTCAATTGAACTGGGCTGGTAAAAAGGTACAAAATTGTTTATTTTTTGATATATGGTAAGCGGATTGTTATTTTTGGGACAGTTCTGACATTAATTTTTTTTAATTACTTTTAATAAATTTTTAATGAGGTACACATTTCCTATTTTCGGAATTGGAGAGGTTAATTTCTTATTCTTAATGCTCTTCCAAATTTATTTCTTTAATTTTTCTCTAATTAATTCATATTTGGGCTTTTTTTCCCCTTTAAATATGCATGAGAACTACTTCAATTGATTTTTGATTTTCACCGCCTCTTAGTCTGATATATTTTTCAAATTACTTATCTCTCTGTTCTTAAAATTTTAAAATTCAATTGATTAATAATCTCTCTAGTTTAGTCTTGTTCATATAAAATAGCCATGTAGGCAATTTATGGGGAGAAATTGAAGTGGGCCGGTAAAAAGGTACAATATTGTTTATTTCTTATTATTAATAGAGATTTCTTATTATTAATTAATAGATATATATGGTGTGGGGTTGGTTTTTTGTTTATTTTGACTTTTGACATTAATCCTTCCGTTTTTAGTTGCTTATATCTATATCTATGTTAGGTTAGTTATCTTTGGAGTTGTTGGTCTCTCAAAATATGATTTTTTTTGGGATTCTTGGTTTCCATCAACCCTAATTTATTTTTAGAACAGTTATACATGTTGCAAAAGAAAACTACTTGTCAGTTTTTAAATTTAATGGGAAAAGTTACATTTATTATCTTTATCTACATTTTTATTATATTATATTTTTAAAGATCAATAAATATATTTAAAGAATAATTTACTATCACACGCATCGTGCGTGCATACTAATAATATACTACGTTTGGATTGGAGTAATGAAGGTAAGAATGGAATTACTCATGAAAAAATTGTGTTTGGTTGCGATTAGAATGGATTGGACTATTCTTATTCCTCCCAAAGTTATGAATTTTATTCTTTGGAGAGTTAGAGTATTGAATTACTCATTCTAACTAGAATGGAATGAATCATTCCACCATCCATTTCATTCATTCAATCCAAACGTAGCGTTTAAGGGAATTGATATTAAAAAATATGGGGACAGAGCAATTGTTTTGTTTTGGAGAAATACACCCTTGTCAATAACATAGGGTAGAAATTACAGCAAATATTGTTAAGGATATATTTGTCCAAATAAAAACTTTTTCCATGTCCCCATATTTTTTCTCTGTTAATATCAACTCCCTGCATTAATGAGATACACATTTCCTATTTTCTGCAATTTCCAGATAAATTATGTTTCAATTTTTTCCCATAAAATTAGAATTAGTTTTAAAAAGTTATTTTTAAGGACTTTCCATAAGAAGGGTAAATAATCAAGAATTTAACAACAATTGAGTGATTTTGTTTGCCTAATTTACAACTTCTCCCTCATTTAAATTGTCTTAAAAGTTCAATATATACCTGCAACATAACATTAGGTATTTGAGGGGGGGAAAGTGGGAAAATGAAATTTAACAATTAATTGAGGCTTTCTTAATTATGTATTTCTTCATTGTTCTTGATATTATATAGTATCTTTAGAAGTGCAGATATATATACTTGTGTTCATTGACATTCTTTTATAATTATGTACTTCCTCCGTTTCAAATTATAAAATTTTTGTCGACTCTTGAAAGTCAATTTGAGACATTTTCAAACTATGATTCATTTAGATTGTTTACAATATTCATTGAATAAAATTAAAGGAATCTATGTCAAATTTGAGTTTAAAAATGTCTTAAGTCGACTTTAAAGAGTCAATAATGATATATTTTGGAACGGTGGGAGTTATTTTACTTCTTTTTTTTCCTTCATGTATACCGAGGTCCAAACATACTCATGTTTTTAGCCCCCTCCCTCCCTGTCTCCCTCCCTGTCTCCCTCCCTGTAACACCAGCAAATTGCATATGAATATGCAAAGAAGAGGGCCAATCTTGTTTTGGTTGCAAGGAGAGAGTTCAGGCTTCGAGCAATCAGTGAGAATGCAACACGCCTGGGCGCTAGGCATGTTCTTATAATGGCTGCAGATGTTGTAAAGGAAGAAGAATGTAGGAGATTTGTTAATGCGACTGTGAATTTGTACGGGCGTGGTAAGTCTTGAAACTTTCACTGCCAGGGCACATAACTAGTAATATCATGCATTTGATCTTGTAGTAGGAATGGACCATTTTCTAAATAACATTGAAATTTGAATAATTTTTTATGGACATAAATAGCAAGCCAGTATATTTTTATGTGTACATAATCCCTTTGTTGATGAACCAGGATTTACAACACCAGACAATTAGGTACATAATTTCGTCGCTAAGAACTTTCATTTTGTTCCTAACAAAATCATCTTGGGCTATGTTTGTTTGTAAGGATTATAATTTCGAAATTATAATCTTAGGATTAAATAGTCCTAGTCACATGTTTGTTTTTATGGGATTATTCATGGCATAACTTAAAATAATATCATGTTATGTGGGATTGGATAAGAAAATATCATTTGGACTATTATACACTTACCGATAATAACATATTTTAAACTATAATTTAAACTTGTTTATACATCAAAAAGGCGCCTATAAATTAAAAAAAAAATTATTTGAACATATCACATGTATGTTATACGTTCTAGAGACAGTTATGATGAAGCTCGTCATGAAAAAATTATTTTAAGAAAAACAAATGATAAACTTTTTAATAGTAAATGTAGATATATTTTCAAAATAAGTTTTATTCTCATAAAAAACTTTTTTACTCAAAATATATACTATTATTAACCATAACCTTTAAATATTATTTTGAATTTTATAAATTTTTAGAAGATAACAAATCGATTCAATTTAAATAGTATATATTGTAGATATATAATTTGATTGATCTTCTCAAGAGGTATTATTTCAGCTGAATAGGAATGGATTATATATAATTACATAGGTAATTATAATTTATAAGCGTTACAACCTATTTATAAGTAATACTTCTTGTAATACCTTTTTATTTGAAGACCAAATCAGAGGAGAGAGAAAGAGCGTTACAGTCAAATTATACTTTAAATTATAATTTGTAGCATACGCTAGTACTCATATTAAAATATATAAAGGTTAGTTTTGTCCATAAATTTTTAATCCCACGTGATGGGATTATAATACCTAGCTAGACATGGTATTAAACAGTCGCCTATCTTAAGTTATTTTATAATCTTCGGACTAATAGTCCTAAGGTCAAATTTAAATACAAACAAGAATTGGGATTAATAGTTTACAAATAGAAGGCAATAATTCTACATTTTATGCTTTAATAAAGCATGAAAAAAAAAACATACAAGTAGACCATGTCTGCTTGTCCTATGTATTTGTCAAGCTGTATTCTAACTTACAAGATCTATTTCTAAATGGAGACATTTGGCATGCAGAAGACAAAAGTGTTCCTTATTGACCTGTATTGGTTGCCACAAATGTCTTCTATTATCAACAAAAAGGACATTAATAGGTGCCCTTATCTATTTATTTATTTATGTTCCATTCTGCAGTGGATCATCTAGTAAATACAGCAAGTTTGGGACATACTTTCTACTTTGAGGAAGCTGCAGATGCATCTGTGTTCCCGATCTTGATGGTATATTATTCGAGAAAAAAACTCTTTTAGGCAGTTTATTATTTCATTAGAAAATTCAGGTGATAACCACCTCCGTGTTGATTTTTTACCAATTGTTTTTGGAATTTCTACTTTCAGGACATTAACTTTTGGGGAAATGTTTATCCTACTTACGTTGCTCTTCCTCATCTGCGACGAAATAATGGGCGAATCATAGTTAACGCATCGGTTGAGAACTGGTTGCCTTTGCCGAGAATGAGCTTATATTCTGTGAGTAAATCTAACTGTTGAACTCAGCTGTATTTAAATATTCAGGAACTGAAATTGTACATTTAGCCATTGAAGGCCAGAACCATTAAAAATAGAAATGATAACAAAGTAACCGCAAATACAAAAAAGGAAAAGGAAAAGGACATTTTGAATCCGTACAAGTTCTTAGATAATTTATTACGTATAGAATCTAGAACTTCTTTCACATTTTATCCCAAAACTTACAATATATATATATATATATATGTGTGTGTGTGTGTGTATCTGTGTGGGATTTCTTTCACAGTTCTAAAAATCATTAGGCAAATTTAGGCGGCGGAGGGGGTCCCTTGTAACGACCGAGAAATTCGGATCTTATTGTAAAATGATTTTATTAAATTAAATAATAATAAAATCTTATTCTATGTGTTATCAAGATGGTTGTCATTGTATAATCTATTGATGTTGGAATGTCGTAGTATTTGAGCTACGTGAAGGAATTAAATTGTTTGAATTTTCAAGACGAAAATAAAAGTTTTCCGAGAAATTTTCCGAAGAACACTATTCATCGGTATTTGCTCGGGATTTATTTTTGAATTTCCGAGAAATACGTAATGATAGAATGACAAGGTAAGATAGATTATGTAATAATAATCTAGTTATGGAAAATGTAATATTTTGCTTGCAGACTTAAGTTATGAATATTAAGGAAAGCGAAGTATTATTATGTAAGTAATAATTGTATGATCTTTGAGGTATTGTACAAGAAATGAAAACAGTATAATCTGAAGTATTATACGAGTTTATATGAAGGAAGGAATATCGTATATAATGAAGTTGTATACGAAGTATATCTGAGAATAATCATACATGATAATATGTATATGTATTAAGTAATGTTAATGGACTTGGAAGATTGGTTAACAATTGGTACGAGCCCAAGTGAATTAAATGTTAAGGCCCAATATTAATTAATGCAAGCCCAAAAGATAGGTTAATCTAAGCTAATTTAAAGTCCAATGGATTACTATGACCCATGGGGCAAACCATATTAATATGGTTAATATGTGATAACCACGATAAGTGGGGACCAAGTTAATGTGGTAACCAAGGTATGTAATGACCAAGTTAAATGAGTAATGATCAAGCAAAGGATAGGTTTTGTGCCTTGCAAGTAATGAATAGTAAGGACGTGCATAAGGAGGTGGGATTGTTTTAAAGTCCAAATTACCCTAACTTTGGAAAATCTATATATAGAGGAGGCTTAGAAGCCATTTGTTAGTTGTTCAAATAATCCAAACATCTCAAAGTGCTTAATTGGTAGAGAGTTTAAGTTACAAATAAGTCACTTCCATAAGTAAGAAGAAGAAGAAGAAGCTACTTACCAAGACTTCTAAAGTAAGACTTCTTCTCTAATTTATCTTCTATCTCTATTCATGATAGGTTGATAAGAAAAGATGGATTAAGGAACATGAATGTTAAGAAGAAAGAAGAATGTTTAAGTAATGAACTTAAGCCACATAAGTTGGTAATAAGTCATTTAAGCTAGCATAAGTTATAAACTTATATGAAAGTATTATGAACTTGTAATGAGTTTATTAATAGAAGTAATATGGAAGTAAAGAATTTGTATGTATATGTATCATATATACATGAATGAAACTATATGTGAAAACATGTATGCATGATGATTTAAGGACTATAACTTTCTTAAGTTAGAAACAATGAAGCTATAAGTATTTTATAATGGAATAAGTTATAAGCTCATGAATGAATTAAGTCAAAATCCAACAATGAAAATAAGTTGTTGTATTAAGTATGTGAAGATGTTTATAGAATGAAATGAATGTAAGTGAAGTAATGAACAAATCCTAAGTAATGAAGATTTGCCGAAAATCGCATGATTAGACGATAATCGTCGAATTCGTGAAATTCTCGGATTAGAAGTCAAACTTTGAGTTTGAACTCGGAAATGTTATTTTCCATTGGAGACAAGTCATGTTCGTCATTTAAGAGTTGCGGACTCGAAAATGATCGAATTCAGACTTAGAACGAAGAAACGAGCGTTGAACGTTCGCGAACGTTTATCGTTTTCGTTAAAAATGAACCAATAGGTGAATTTTTAGTAAACGAAGTCGAATAGATAAAATTCTTGCATGAACGCGTAGATTACGTAATTTGTGAACCGTAAGCTTTTGAACGAGCCAATTCGGACTTATAACGAATAAGTTATGCGTCCGGGAAGTTCTCAAAAATTAAGCTTGAAAATTTTTTTGGTACAGAGTTGGCCATGGCTGACCCCTAAACGAAAATGATGGCGCCACAATGTAAATAACAATAATCGAGCATCATCGAAACTTCGAAACTGCATGGCGCGAACCATAGTATGAATGATGGTGCCGCAGCGCCATGAACGAACCACGACTCTCTTCAGAGTGGTATATGGCAATGGACCACTAAGTAAGACTCATGCCACATGCCAAGTCCGGACCTCTCCATTGTTAACTCACACAATACAATGCAGCATAGAGAGTAAAGGCCGTGTATACCAAATTTTTAACAAAGATAGTGAAGAATGAATGTCAAACATAAAGAGAAGAATGTAGATGAATTAAAGTAATCACACTTTAAGGAACGTAAAGTAACATTGTTAAATCTTTGTTAAACCTTAAGGATGATGTATAATGGTTTAAGATAACCTAGTTGAACATGAATGCAAGTATAATGACAAACTGGAATAGATAATAACTAATTCTAAAACGGAATTAGATTGAGATGAAGGGTAAGATATAGTTAGATACATACTTGATTATATGTGACCTAATGTGAGGTATTATGTGATCATGTATTGTAGAGACTTGAAAGACTTGAACGTAAAGTATTTATACCGTAGCAGATGCTAAAGGCAAGTATTCTAACTCTTGTCTCAGTTCAATCTAAACAAGTTTTTGAAGTTCATGTATCCTTACACATGAATTGAAGTATATTGAAGTTAAAGCCAATTCCTTTGGCTAGACTTGATATATTGAGTGGATTATTGATAATCTATTCATCTGTTATCAAATGTTGTTATCTTTTGTCAACTACTTGATATGGTTTTCAAAAGAAAACTGAAATGTTAAACAAATGTTTTGTTTTGGTAAAACAACAGCACGTGAGGTTTGCCAAATGATTAAACGTATATACGTTTAATGGATGTAGTGTTGATCAACATAGAGTCTGATAGGTGATCACCTAGAAGTGCTCGTAAGTAATACTAAAGCTTACGGACTTAGTTCCGGTTGTCCTTTTCAAAGAAAGAATAAAATGCTCAAGGTCTTTGATCGGAGTGAATGTTTTACTGAATATTGTTATTATTGTAAAACATTTTGAAAGAAAGATGAAGTGTTATTTTGATTTATTAATAGTACTTCATAACTATTGTTCGATTATTGAAGATATACGATTACGTATGTGTCAAGCATGTTGTTATTGAAATTGTTATACTTGGCTTTGAGCTAGTTATGCTCACTCTTGCTTGAACCATATGAATGCAACTAAGACCGAACATCCCAAGGATCGAATAAGGATAAAGGAAAAGCTAAAGCGGATCGTTAAGTTATACATGTAATAGTATAGGTTTATTGTTATAATGTAATCGATATTATGACAAAAGAATCTTTGTAATGGGTTTAGAACTTGGGGAAATGTAAATATTATTTTGATTATATATAAGAGATTCGTTCTCTTGAGGCATTCCATTGAATGAAAGTATGAATGTTTATGCAAAGATATAGCACCATCATCGGGGTGGAAGATACCCGGATTTGGGGCGCTACAAGTTGTATCAAAGCCTAGGTTATAAAACTTAAAGGAAAAGTAGAACCTTAAGTCATAACCTTAAGAAAGAATAAAGAAGTAAAAGATGGAAAGTAACCCTATAAAAATGCATTATACTATGTTATGTGTTTTTATTATTCTTCTGACGTGTTCTAATCAAACTATATTGTTTTATTGTAGATGTCAGGAGAAAATGATATGTATAGAGATATACATGTAGTGAGCGAGGATTCGGTTAATCGGGTAGAGATACTACCAAATCCTGTAGCAGTAGAACCAGAAGTGGTGGCAATCGAGTCTGGAGACTCGGATAATTTAGACTTTATGTCTATATTTGATGGCATGCTAGAGGAAGAGGTGGACGTAATGTCCTTTGACCAGGTTCCACCTACAAAAGAGTTGATTACGGGGGAGTCGATGAAAGCACTGTTCATGTCAGTATTGGATAGAAATGTCCATTACTGTCAAGAAGTAATGGAGTTGAAAGAGGAACTCCAAGCTGTCCGCGAGGACAAGACTAGCATGGAAGGAATGTGGGAAGAGGAGCACGATGATAGAATTCTAGCTAAGGACAAGGTCCGAGAGCTGAAATGTGAAGTCTTTGAACTCAAGCAGGAGCTAAAGACTAAACAACAGAAGTTGGAGAGGATGTCCTATAAACATAGGAGTTCTCACGTGGATTTCCACCAACAAATAGCTGGGTATCCGGTAGAGGCAGGGCAAACTCGACATACCATCAGTCGGGATGTTATTGCCGGTCTGGCCAAGAAAGATTTTGAGAATGCCATTCGGCAGATGTAATCTAGCAGTAGCTAGAATAGTTTAGATATGTAAATATTATGTATCTAGTAGTGACGTAAAAACCCTTTTTTGTATATCAAAGGGTAGTCTTTTGTAAATCCCAATTTTTGGAAAGTAATTGCGGGATGGTAATGTAATCAGCTAAGGCTGAGTAATGTAAACAATGTAGTGTTATACTACAAGTTATGAATCAATATAAGTCTTTTTATGGAACATATTGAGTAATGAGTATGAGTTATTGATTTATCACAAATAATAACTAAACCAACAAGAAGAAAGTAATAATGATGTGTTGTTTTTCTTAAACAGCAAAATGCCGCCAAGAAGGAGACAACGAAATCAAGACACTAATGTTAACCAACCGGAGGGTGGTCCGGTTAATCTAATGCAGGAGTTCGTTAATCTTTTAACTATTGCATTTAATAAAATCGAGGGCTAATGTACCGTAATTCTGGAGTAATCAAGCTACTACTTTTAAAGACTTTAAAAGTGTAGGTCCGCGGGAGTTCAAAGGAACTACTGACCTATAAAGCCGGACTAGGGTAAAAGAAATCGAGAAAGCATTTCTAATAGCAAATGTTGAGGAGGGTCAAAGGTTGCCTTTGCAACCTATTTGATGAAAGGAGAGGCCAACTTCGGTTTGGAGGCAAACCAAAGTTTAGAAGGCGATATAGGAAACCTAACATGGGAGAGGTTCAAGGAGATTTTTTTGAGAACTATTTTCCCACGAGTATCAAGAGGAGGATGGAAATGAGGTTTCTTGAATTGAAACAAGGGATATAGATAGGTTCCCAAAGTATCTTGCCAAGTTTAATGAATTGACACGATTTGCTCCACATCAAGTGGACACTGAAGTGAGAAAGGCTAGAAGATTCGAGCAGGGCTTGAAACCCTAGCTCTATAGCCGAATTTCTGTGTTCCAAAGTACTTCCTTTGGAACCATACTAGAAAAGGCAATAATTGCCGAAGGTGGGAATGAGGCTCTCAGCTAGTACCACAAAGACAAGAAAAGTAAGGGTAAAGCTGAGGAAGGGATGAAGACCGAAGGAGCCAGCGGTAGTGGCGATGGTCAAAAGAGGAAGGGTTTTAACTCTGGGAATACCGGAGTAAAACAAGGGGATTCCAAGAGAAGAATAGATACCTGTAAAACCTGCGGGAAGACTCATTTAGGAGTCTGTCTCAAGGGAAAGGCCGTATGTTATAACAGTGGACAGGAAGGGCACATTTCGCCTAACTGTCCAAATCTGAAGAAAAACCACGGATGCTTTGTATGTGGATCAACTGACCACATAGCAAAGAAATGCCCAAAGAAGGGGACAGATGGAAATAAGGGCACTAATAACAGTAAGTTAGCTATTAGTGGTCCAGCTCAGCCGGGTAGATTAATGGCCCGCACCTTTAATATGACGGTCCAAGATGCGGTGGCATCAGGGGATGTAGTTGTAGGTATTATCCCGATCAATAACATAAATGCTTATGTGCTATTTGATTCGGGTGCTACTTGTTTGTTTATAGCATGTGATTTTGCTAGACAATTAGAATTACTTTCCGAAAAGTTGCTTATACCTTTGATTATTAAGGTAGCAAACGAAGAAATAATTCCTGTTGAAGATATTCATAGGAATTGTTACGTAGATATACGGGGTTGTAAATTATCGGTGGATTTAATACCGATAAAGTTTGGAGAATTCGATGTAATTCTCGGAATGGATTGGTTGATTAACCATGGAGCAATTATAGATTGCCAGAAGAAATGTGTGAGCATTAGGACGTTGAAACAACCTCCTGTAGTATTTTACGGTAATAAATCGTCACGGGCGTTACGTGTTGCCTTTTTACGATGACACAAACTAGAAAACTTTTAAGGAAGGGGTGTGTAGGTTATCACATGCCGTGTTGTTGACACCCGGTGAGTGGGAGCAACCGTGGAACAAATACTATAGTGAACGAATACATGGATGTATTTCCAAGTGAGTTACTGAAGTTCTGGCACGGATCGGGAGATCGAATTTGTAATAGACATTGTGCCAGGAGCGGCACCAGTCTCAAGGGCACCGTATCGTATGGCGCCTGTGGAAATGAAAGAACTAATGGTTCAGCTACAGGAACTATTAGATAGAAAGTACATTCAACCAAGTGTTTCCCTGGGAAACCCTGTTGTTGTTTAAGAAGAAAGACGGATCGTTAAGGCTTTGTATCGACTATCGAGAGTTGAACAAGCTAACGATAAAGAATAAATACCCATTGCCCATGATCGATGATCTCTTTGATCAGTTGAAAGGGGCAAAGTATTTTTCTAAAATAGATTTGCGGACGGGGTATCACCAATTGAAGGTTAGGAAGGAAGATGTACCAAAGACGGCATTCAGGACTCGTTACGGTCATTACGAGTTTCTGGTGATGTCATTTGGGTTGACTAATGCACCAGCTGCATTTATGGATATGATGAACAGTGTTCAAACAATATTTGGACAAGTTCGTCGTTGTGTTTATCGATGATATTTTTGTCTATTCTAAGACGCCAGAAGATCATGCTAAACAATTAAGATTGGTGTTGGAGACACTAAGAAAGGAGAAGTTATATGCGAAATTCACTAAGTGTGGATTTTCGCTGGAAAATGTGCAGTTTTTGGGTTATATCATTGACCAAGAAGGGATTTCAAAGGGATCCAAATGATGGTCGAAGCGGTGATGAGTTTGGGAACAACCGAAAAAGCCGGCCGAGGTCTGAGTTTCCTAGGGTTAGCGGGATACTATCGAAGATTTATCCAGGATTTTTGAAAGATAGTTACTCCGTTGACTAATTTGACAAGGAAGACGGTAAAATACGTATGGACGGATAAATGTGAAGATAGTTTTCAAGAACTGAAGAAAAGATTAAGTGAAGCGCCTGTTTTGTCATTACCCGATGACACAGGAAATTTTGTAGTTTATAGCGATGTTTCGCATAGAGGACTTGGTTGTGTGCTCATGCAGTATGGCAAAGTCATTGCGTATGGATCACGGCAGTTGAAGGATTATGAGAAAGTTTATCCTATTCATGATCTGGAACTGGCCGCGGTAGTATTTGCCCTAAAGATATGGAGACATTATCTTTATGGGGAGAAATGTGAGATATATACGGACTATAAGAGTCTAAAGTATATCTTCACTCAGAAGGAGTTGAATATGAGACAGAGAAGATGGCTAGAGTTGATAAAGGATTACGATTGTGAAATCTCAGTATCATCCCAGGAAAGCTAAATGTAGTTCTTTGACGCCTTAAGTAGGAAGGGTCGGGAAAGGTTATCTATGTTAACGACTCAAAATGAGTTAATAACAGAGATGGCTAGGATGGAAATAAAAGTGAAGATGCCCAGTGACTCAAGACAGATACTTTTTACGACGGAGATGCAATCTACCATCGTAAAGAGAGTCAAGGAGGTACAACTCAAGATTGATGAGTATAACCAAATGAAGAAGCGGTTATCCGATAAAGAAGATACTAAGTATAATCTTGATAATGAGGGATTATTAAGATTTGAAGGAAGAATTTGGGTTCCGAATGAGACGGAATTAAAGGAGCAAGTATTACAAGAAGCTCATAGTTCAAGATACTCGATACATCCTGGTAGTACTAAGATGTATCAAGATCTTCGATAGAGTTTTTGGTGGCCAAATATGAAGAGAGAAATAGCAGAGTATGTGAGTAGGTGTTTGACTTGTCAAAAAGTTAAGGCTGAACATCAACGACCCAGTGGCATGTTACAGTCATTGGAGATTCCAAAATGGAAGTGGGAGCATATCACGATGGATTTCGTGGTGGGACTTCCAACAACGACAAAAGGGTATGATTCGATTTGGGTAATAGTCGACTGATTGACGAAATCGGCTCACTTCTTACCAATTAGGGTCAAGTATAACTTGGACCAGTTAGCTAAACTTTATGTTAAGGAAATTATTTCCAGACATGGAGTGCCAGTATCAATTGTGTCAGATCGTGATCCACGATTCACATCGAACTTTTGGAGGAGTTTGCAAGAACAGTTGGGAACACAGTTGAAGTTAAACACAGCTTATCATCCACAAACTAATGGGCAGAGCGAGAGAACAATTCAGATGTTAGAAGACATGTTGAGGTCTTGCGTCATGGATTTCAAAGGTAGTTGGGATGATCACCTACCACTAGTAGAGTTTGCGTATAACAACAGTTATCATGCAAGCATAGGCATGCCGCCTTATGAAGCTCTGACTGGAAGAAGGTGGTGCGAGAACACCATTGTATTGGATGATGAGGGGGAGAACGCAGGATGCTAGGACCGTAATTGGTGCAATGATAACGGATGTGGTAAAAGTTAATTCGGATGCGTCTCGTCACATTTTTCAAAGATGTAAGAAGTATGCGGACTCACATAGATTAACCCGAGAGTTTGAAGTAGGTTCGTATGTGTTTCTAAAGGTATCTCCCTGGAAAGGAAAGATACGCTTTGGAAAGAAAGGAAAGTTAAGTCCAAGGTTTATAGGACCTTTTGAAGTATTAAAACGGGTGGGAGAGGTAGCTTATGTGATAGCATTACCTCCAGACCTAGAACGAATACATAACGTGTTTCACGTATCTGTATTACGTCCATATAAGCCGGACTATAAGCACGTAATCGAGTATGAGCCGATTCATATCGAGAAGGATTTAACATATGAAGAATTTCCAATTCAGATCATTGATAGAAAGGAACAACTTCTGAGGAACAAAGTAATACCATCAGTAAAGGTATTATGGAAGAACCACGATGCTGAAGAAGCAACGTGGAAATTAGAAGAAAAGATGAAGAAAAATCTTCCTCATCTATTTGATTAAAGTAAGATGAGATTCTGGGGACAGAATCTTTATAGGGGGGGGGGAAGAATGTAACGACCGAGAAATTCTGATCTTATTGTAAAATGATTTTTATTAAATTAAATAATAATAATATCTTATTCTATGTGTTATCAAGATGGTTGTCATTGTATAATCTATTGATGTTGGAATGTCGTAATATTTGAGCTACGTGAAGGAATTAAAGTGTTTGAATTTTCAAGACGAAAATAAAAGTTTTTCGAGAAATTTTCCGAAGAACACTATTCATCGGTATTTGCTCGGGATTTATTTTTGAATTTCCGAGAAATTCGTAATGATAGAATGACAAGGTAAGATGGATTATGTAATAATAATCTAGTTATGGAAAATGTAATATTTTGCTTGCAGACTTAAGTTATGAATATTAAGGAAAGCGAAGTATTATTATGTAAGTAATAATTGTATGATACTGAGGTATTGTACAAGGGAATAAAAACGAGTATAATACGAAGTATTATACGAGTTTGTATGAAGGAAGGAATATCGTATATAATGAAGTTGTATACGAAGTATATCTGAGAATAATACATGTATAATATGTATATGTATTAAGTAATGTTAATGGACTTGGAAGATTGGTTAACAATTGGTACGAGCCCAAGTGAATTAAATGTTAAGGCCCAATATTAATTAATGAACAAATTAATTAATGCAAGCCCAAAAGATAGGTTAATCTAAGCTAATTTAAAGTCCAATGGTTACCATGACCCATGGGGCAAACCATATTAATATGGTTAATATGTGATAACCAAGATAAGTGGGGACCAAGTTAATGTGGTAACCAAGGTATGTAATGACCAAGTTAAATGAGTAATGATCAAGCAAAGGATAGGTTTTGTGCCTTGCAAGTAATGAATAGTAAGGAGGTGCATAAGGAGGTGGGATTGTTTTAAAGTCCAAATTACCCTAACTTTGGAAAATCTATATATAGAGGAGGCTTACAAACCATTTGTTAGTTGTTCAAATAATCCAAACATCTCAAAGTGCTTAATTGGTAGAGAGTTTAAGTTACAAATAAGTCACTTCCATAAGTAAGAAGAAGAAGAAGAAGCTACTTACCAAGACTTCTAAAGTAAGACTTCTTCTCTAATTTATCTTCTATCTCTATTCATGATAGGTTGATAAGAAAAGATGGATTAAGGAACATGAATGTTAAGAAGTAAGAAGAATGTTTAAGTAATGAACTTAAGCCACATAAGTTGGTAATAAGTCATTTAAGCTAGCATAAGTTATAAACTTATGTGAAAGTATTATGAACTTGTAATGAGTTTATTAGTAGAAGTAATATAGAAGTAAAGAATTTGTATGTATATGTATCATATATACATGAATGAAACTATATGTGAAAACATGTATGCATGATGATTTAAGGACTATAACTTTCTTAAGTTAGAAACAATGAAGCTATAAGTAGTTTATAATGGAATAAGTTATAAGCTCATGAATGAATTAAGTCAAAATCCAACAATGAAAATAAGTTGTTGTATTAAGTATGTGAAGATGTTTATAGAATGAAATGAATGCAAGTGAAGTAATGAACAAATCCTAAGTAATGAAGATTTGCCGAAAATCGCACGATTAGACGATAATCGTCGAATTCGTGAAATTCCCGGATTAGAAGTCAAATTTGAGTTTGAACTCGGAAATGTTATTTTCCAATGGAGACAAGTATGTTCGTCATTTAAGAGTTGCGGACTCGAAAATGATCGAATTCCGACTTAGAACGAAGAAACGAGCGTTGAACGTTCGCGAACGTTTATCGTTTTCGTTAAAAATGAACCAATAGGTGAATTTTTAGCAAACGAATTCAAATAGATAAAATTCTTGCATGAACGCGTAGATTACGTAATTTGTGAACCGTAGACTTTTGAACGAGCCAATTCGGACTTATAACGAAGAAGTTATGCGTCCGGGAAGTTCGCAAAAATTTTAAGCTTGAAAAATTTTCACGGTGCCTGAGTTGGCGCCATGGCTGCCAACCCTAGGTTAAATGATGGCGCCACGTCACAGTAATAAAGAATCGAAAGCATATCGAAACTTCATGTGCAATACGAACCATAGTATGAATGATGGTGCCGCAGCAGCACATGAACATGCCATGACTCTCTCATCAGAGAGGGCATGTGCATGACCACTAAGTAAGGACTCATGGCCAGAAGCGCCAAGTCCGGACCTCTCCATCGTTAACTCAATGCATCACAAATAGCATGATAGAAAGTATGTAGCCAGGCATTGAAATTTTTAGAACAAAGATAGTGAAGAATGAATGTCAAACATAAAGAGAAGAATGTAGATGAATTAAAGTAATCACACTTTAAGGAACGTAAAGTAACATTGTTAAATCTTTGTTAAACCCTAAGGATGATGTATAATGGTTTAAGATAACCTAGTTGAACATGAATGCAAGTATAATGACAAACTGGAATAGATAATAACTAATTCTAAAACGGAATTAGATTGAGATGAAGGGTAAGATATAGTCAGATACATATTTGATTATATGTGACCTAATGTGAGGTATTATGTGATCATGTATTGTAGAGACTTGAAAGACTTGAACGTAAAGTATTTATACCGTAGTAGATGCTAAAGGCAAGTATTCTAACTCTTGTCTCAGTTCAATCTGAACAAGTTTTTGAAGTTCATGTATCCTTACGCATGAATTGAAGTATGTTGAAGTTAAAGCCAATTCCTTTGGCTAGACTTGATATATTGAGTGGATTATTGATAATCTATTCATCTGTTATCAAATGTTGTTATCTTTTGTCAATTACTTGATATGGTTTTCAAAAGAAAACTGAAATGTTAAACAAATGTTTTGTCGGTAAACAACAGGCACGTGAGGTTGCCAAATGATTAAACGTACATACGTTTAATGGATGTAGTGTTGATCAACATAGAGTACAATAGGCTGATCACCTAGAAGTGCTCGTAAGTAATACCGGGCTTATGGACTTAGTTCCGGGTTGTCCTTTTCAAAGAAAGAATGAAATACTCAAGGTCTTTGACCGGAGTGAATGTTTTACTGAATATTGTTATTATTGTAAAACATTTTGAAAGAAAGATGAAGTGCTATTTTGATTTATTAATAGTACTTCATAACTATTGTTCGGTTATTGAAGATATACGATTCGTATGTGTCAAGCATGTTGTTATTGAAATTGTTATACTTGCTGAGCTAGTTATGCTCACTCTTGCTTGAACCATATGAATGCAGCTAAGACTGAACGTCCCGAAGGATCAAATAAGGATAAAGGAAAAGCTAAGGCAGATCGTTAAGTTGTCTATGTAATAGTATAGGTTTATTGTTATAATGTAACTGATATTATGACAAAGAATCTTTGTAATGGGTTTAGAACTTGGGGAAATGTAAATATTATTTTGATTATATATAAGAGAGATTCGTTCTCTTGAGGCATTCCAATTGAATGAAAGTATGAATGTTTGTACAGTATAGTACCATCTGTCGGGTTGGAAGATACCCGGATTTGGGGGCGCTACATCCCTAGCGGCTAGGCCGTCTAGGCGGTGTCTTGGTGTTTCCCTAGGCGAACTAGACATGTCTCATTTATTTATTTTTCTATGTACATACTTGTTATACTATACAAATTATAGATGTAGTTTTTTAAAATTTTATATGAACCATTACCAAATATAATTTTTTAAAATTATTTTGAGTATTGTAGAGTTTCAAATTAGAACACTGATTTCTTTTCTTATGATATTCATCCATGCCTATATATTAGGTAAAGAGATAAGATTTATATACATAATATATTAAATGAATTGATATTTTCACAAGATTCCTCACATGAGTGTGAGACTCATTTACTATTCATTTTAGCGTGACCTTGTGTAACTACTACTTTCTACTTTTGTTTGTAGAAATATCAATTCCCTTTGTTTACTCGAGGTTTTTTTGTTAGGTCTGTTCCCTGGTTAAGTAGAAACTAAACCAGAGTCTGTCAATAATTATAACTAAATGAAAATATACACCATGTCAGAGAATGAAACAACCCATCCTTTGAAATCAAGTTCTTCACTGTATGAACTTGTTCCCTCTCAGCCTTACCAATTTATATTCCATTTTGCTGGATTTCGTTAGTTGGCACTGTAGAGTTCAACTTTTCAATTGGATTAGATTTAACCTTTTATCTCCCAAAGATAACTTCTTTTTGGCTATTTCCTTTTTCCTTTCTTCAGTTCATCGTGGATGCTATAATAGTTTTAAACAAATTATTTATTATTTGTTCCTATCAGTTCTCTTTTTCATTATATTCCATTATCGTGTAAAAATCAAACTTACACAAACTTGTGACCGTTGTTTGTCACTGTATTTCATCATTTAATGAGGAAGTCATAATCTTTGGTTCTTTTTGTGTATTTGGTAATGACTAGGCGGCAAAGGCAGCTCTAGTTAACTTTTATGAGACACTGCGTTTAGAAGTGAAAGATGATGTCGAAATAACAATTGCCACACATGGTTGGATTGGGACTGAAATTACTGGAGGAAAATTCATGGTAGAGGAAGGTGCAGAGATGCAATGGAAGGAAGAAAGAGAAGTAAGTTGTGTTTTGAAAAAAATAATGTCTTCTATTGTTCTTTCATAATTGAGGAAGATTCCAAGTTAAATTTACTAAATCATCTTTTTTTATTCAAGGGAAATGATAGGCCAGGATTTTTTATTGTATAAATAAATAAATACAGCTCGAGGGGGACATAAAAACCTTGCCCCTATAAAGAGTCCCAATTGCAATACAAGTAGTGGTAACAAAGAATCAAGTAGTCATTTCTATAAGTAGCCAGACCATGAAAATCTTCCTGTTATATAGCTCGAATTGTAGCTAGACAAGTAGTGGATAAATCATAAGCCTCTGGATCATCATAAGAGTGACCATGTGATGCCAAATTGTCTTTACCCGGTTGCCTTACCCGTTATGTTGCAAGTGTGAAGGCGAGTGAATAAAAAGGTACCCTCCGTTCCAAAATTAGATATACATTTCCAAAAGGATTAAGAAAAATTTTACATTGCCAAACACATCCCTAACATTTGCTAGAAATGTAGTAGGGATGCCATGGTAGTACTCAATCTATCTAGTATATAAGTAATTGCATATTAGGAATTTCATATGATTTTATAATCTAAATATAGATGTGACGCCCCCAAATTCGGGTATCTTTAAACCCGACAAATGGTGCTCCACTATGCTAACATTCATACCATCATTCCATTGAAATACAACAAAATGAAGGCAATTACTATCTTTTATTACAATCAAAGTATAAATCCTTCCCAGGTTCATAACCGGATTACATCGTTCATTGTTTATAATGTATAATACATATAAATTTACTATACTATTACGTAATGCCTAAGCATCCATCTTAGCTTTGCCCTTATCTCTTTGAGCATTCATAGTACGTTCATTCTTAACTGCAGTTATATGACTCACGCAAGAAGTGAGCATGACAGCTCAACAAGTTTTAAGCAAGTATAACAGGAATACCACATTCGTGAATCATATAACAATTCCGACATAACTGAACAATAGTTATGAAGGATTATGAATCAATAATACTTTAACAGTTCATAACATCAATTCCCAAAGTATAGAATAGATTAGGAATTACGAACCGGAATCATAGACCTTGAATAAAACTTTCGGTTTTCATACTTGAAAAGGAGTCCACAAAGACTAAGGCCGTTCATCCGAGATAACTTACGAGCACTTCTGGGTGATCGACTATAGTACTTCTATGTTGATCAACACTCATTCATTAAACGTGTTTACGTTTAATATTTTTAACAAACTTCGCGTGCCCATCGAAATATCGATGAAAAATACTTTTGTTTGTTCATGACAAACCTTACCTTCACGCTCCGTACCAATCACTTGGCATAGGATAACGTTAACATTTCAATATAGAAAGATATGAATCATAATCAATCTATATATTACGAATAGTCTGGCCGAAAGTTAAAATCTGCATCGACCCTTTCTTGAAAAAACAAGGCTTGCAACTCGCCTCGATGAATCACATGCAACTTGGCTAACACGAAAGTTAGACAAGCGTTAAGAAAAAAACTTGCCTTTCAAATATCTTCAAATATTTTACTCGATTGACCCACGGCCTTTTTACGAATCTACATGATATATTCACATAAGACACCTTGTAATTAGCTATCAAACAACTATTCACATTGTTTATACAAGCTTCTTTCTCTTCTATGTCTTTATTAACTTAATATCATTATTAAAGTCAACAAGACTTATTACCCTCCGTCCCGGTCTACTAATCAACTGACAATTATTAACCGGACATGAACATTGTCGACGAAATACCAACGTTGTTCAACATTCTTAACTTATTCATACGCATTATATTCCTAAGTTTCATACCATATACCTTAGTATAGGTAGTATAGGAATAACTTTAATACACTTATAAAGTGTACAAACATCATCCCTTTAGGTCCCTGAACAAACGAAGTTCAAAACCTAAGTCACTGTCTGAAGTCCCTCACTCGCGCCGCGCCGCGGCACCTATAGTGTTAGACTGAAGCTGCGGCGCCAGTTAGCAGTGGACAGGCCTCCGGCTCAGCGCTGCGGCGCGGTAAATCACCCTATGTTTGGCGCCATGATGCACCTCGATGCAATTTCTCGAAATTTCAAAATTTTGTGAGATTTCCGGTAATAAACTTCTTCGTTTTAAGCCCGATTTGGTCCGTTCAAAAGCCTACACGTCACAAATGACGTAATCTACGTGTTCATATTAGAATTCGACACTTTCGAATCCGTTAACTCATAATTGACCATTGAGTTCATTTTCTATACGTTCGGAAACGTTAATGAGTGTTCAATGCTCGTTTTCTTCGTTTTAAGTCAGAATTCGACGATTCTCGAACCCACAATTCTTAATCACCCTATCTCACGTGTTGACATTGAAAACCAACGTTTTCAAGTCACACGGCACCTTTTGACCCTTAATTCGGAATTCAACGTTTTCGACGTTTTAACGTCTATTTATGTAAAATTCGCCATAACTTCGTTACTAGGGTTTTCTAAGCCAAATCACATGGAATACTCCATGGATTCCATATCTACTCCCTAACCAATCAAGATGCATAAACTAACGTATTGATGGAGCTCAATCGTTTATAAACGATTAATCTCAACAAACAATATTTCAATGGTTCAAAAGTATTTCAAACTTTATGATTCTTATAATCTCATGACTTATAGAGATTGAATCTATAATAAGTCATCTTTAATCTCTTATACAAGATATATACCACCCCTCTATGATTCTCCCATATAAAAGAAAATTAAAAAGAGATGGAGAATGAAGAACAAGAAGTATTACCTCAAGCTTCTTAAGAAATCTCTTGGAAGAATAAAGGTTAAAGCTTCCAAAGTGTAGGATTTATATGTATAGCTCTCTTTTCTCTCTCAATAATCTAGGTTGGCAAATTTCAAAACTCCAAAATGAACCAACCTAGCTTCCTATTTATAGAAATGAGAATGGAGGACAATTTGGACAATACACACTAACCTCCTTACTATTCACTCTTGGTCACCAAGTAAAATGCTTGGTGACCAAGCCTTATTCTTGGCTTCCACACCCAGTGGCCGGCCCACCTCCTTTATGTGACATCACATGGGTTGCCCCATGGGTTCTACCCATTCGGTAACCCACCGGTTCGACCCACGGTTCGGTTTACATGAATTGGACTTAACCAATTAAGCATTGGGCCTTGACTTGGGCTTAACCCATTAAACTCCTTGGGCTTGGTCATTAAATCATTTGGACCAAACATAATCTAAGTCCAATGAATTAATCATTGAGACTTAGGTTAATTCTACAATACGCATCGTATTCCACACGTACAATTCACGTATTCCCTTTGTATATCCTACGTACAATAATCGTATTGTACTTCGTATTTATCCAACGTATTATACATACACTAAAAAGTATCATGATTGTATAATACTTGCATTAACCCTAACGCCATTCTTTTTACGCATATTATTTCCTTCTCGGAAATCAATATACTCAACCCTTAGGTTTTAAGTCCGCAGGCGAAAACTGCGTTTGCCATAAATGAAATATTATCAGATATTCCATCTAATCTTGATATTCTATCGTTACGCGTTTCTCGGAATTTCAAAATAATTCTCCGAACAGAAACGAATGAATAGTGTTTTTACAGAAATTTCTCGGAAAACAATTATTTTCGTCTTAGAAATTCCAAACAATTATTTCTAACACGTAGCCAGAATACTAACCACGTTAGCACATTCTAGGTCATAGAATGACCTTCACATAGCTTACTCACATAATAATCAATTAAATTCATTTAATTCACATAATCAAATAAAAATTTAATTATCATAAAAATCTAATTTTCTCGGGCGTTACAATAGAAATGTATCTCTAATTTTGAAACGATTTAGTAGCACTAGAGATTCACATTCAACCACTTGGAATGGATCTTTCTTTTAGTTTCCTTACCATAAGAGCTGGAGTATGCTATGGCTAATTCACTAACGCAGCTAAATATAGGTATTCAATACAACTAATAAATACGCACTTGCAGGTTTCATATACTATGTTTTGTTGAAACTTGGAAGTGGCTTTTCTTTAAATATTTTTGACTAAAATACGGTTTGCTCCCTAAAGAGTTTGTAAGGAGGTTGAGGTTTGCACCCCAATATTTTAAACATATTTGAGTTCACCCCAAAGTTCTTCTTTATGTTTTAACTGTTCAAAAGTTGGGGTGCATTTTGTTTAGCGCAGTGAACTTTAGGGTGCTTTTTGACTCTTTTAAATCTCGGAGGGTGCATTTTTTTTGCATAAAAGATTATTGGGGTGTACTTAGATACGTTTTAAACATTGGGGTGCAAACCTTAACTAACTTACAAACTTTGGAGTTCAAACTGTATTTTAGTCAATATTTTTGAAGTAAAGTCCAGTGAAATGACCCTCAGTTTTGAATTTAATCCACCATTAAATGAGTTGATGGATTAATTTCAGTTATGTGACTGGGATCTATTGAAACATAATCGTCCGACCTAACTAAGGTTCATATTTGTTTGATTATGCTGTCTTCATCCCAGAATTGGAGTCCCCATTTTTTCATTTTTCTGCTTCCCAAGTCAGTTGATGTTCCAAATCTGGGTTAGTGAAAGTAGTTAATTAAACCTGGCTTTCAGTTACTTTTACTGATACTATTTGAATTGAAATTGAAGTTTTAATGGGAAATGGACAACTTTCATTAAACTGCATGATTTCCTAAAACCTCATTTTGGAAGGAAGGTAGGAATGTATTATGTATACGTAACGAATGTTGTGGTGTAACTTCAAGTTATAATGTCATGTTCATATCATTGAATTTCCTACAATTTTGTTTAAGGTACATGCATCTGGTGGTCCTACTGAGGAGTTCGCGAAGATGATTGTATCTGGGGCTTGCCGGGGAGAAGCATATGTAAAATTCCCAAGTTGGTATGACATATTCCTTCTTTACAGGGTATTTGCACCCAATGTTCTCAATTGGACATTTCGCTTGCTTTTTGCAAATCAAGGTGCAAGAAAAACTTCCTTTGTCGGGACAGGGAGACCTCTTCTGGAAGCCCCTTCCCCTAGGAAACTTCTTACAGGTCCTCCTACCACCTCCCAATCCCGTCAACTGAAATTGGAATGAAGAAGCTCAATTTTCTAGTTTTAGCAATTTTCAAATTTTGTTTTGTTGAGTTGTGTTGCCGTGGGATTGAAAACATCTTGAAAAACCATCAAAAATTTTCATGGATTATTTCCTGTAATCTGTTTGACCTTGAAATATTTTGCTCGGCACAAAATATATAATCTCAATATTGCCAAAGAAGATTATTATTAAGTCCATGAAAAGAACATAGGATATAATGAATGTAGAAGAAGGTTATTGACTTGAACAACTTCCAGAACTGTACGTCTTTTTAAGCACATCAGGTGTTATGCATCAGAACTCAATTATAACAGCAGGCCCAAAGGTGTACTGGAAAGCTCTAGCATAATTAATTCTTTACGAGTTAGATATTTTTATTCACCTAGCGAATCGTGTCTGAAATCACATTTGTTCTTAATTATTTATAGAGCAATTAATTTTTTGAATTCAATTGAAAATTCTCTACAAAATTTAGTTTTATTACATTTAAATTCTAATTTTTAACCACTCATAGTCATATAAAGCTACCTTAACGGAGGTACTATGTTTTTGTTTATGTAGGAACATGATTCTATATTTCCTACAATGTTAGCGTTTTGAGCTTTTGCAACGCGGAAGTTGGATCTGATTTTTATGAAAGTCAGGATATTGTGTAGAAAACACAAGTAACAAAAACACTATCTTTGTTTGGCTAAACTTACCTGGTCTTGAAGGACTGACACCATCAACGACTCTTTTTCTGTTTGTCAATACAAAGTCTCTTTTACACTTCCTCTCAAGCTCTTGAGAATACTAGTGTCTTAGGAAATTTCTAGGGGGACATTTTTTGTTGACATTTTTTAGTGACATTTTTTTTTTTTGGTTTTTTTTCTAGTCTGTACAATTCTGTTTCTTGTATGTATTCAAATTACACCTAAAACACTGTTTTTTACAAAAAATTTAGTTGAAATAAATATTATACATTTTTTAAGAGGTATTACAAAGAAAAAACCAAAAAAAAAAAAAAAAAAATTCGCTACAATGTCGCCAAAAAAATGTCGCCGTAGAAGAACTCAGTGTCTTATTCTCAATCTTTCTTAATCCTTTGTTCGTGAAAGGATGATTAAAGATATAATTTTATTTATTTATAAAAATATGAGATAAAATACATAAAGTTAAGGATAAATATATCATTTAGTGGAGTTCATTAGTATAAAAAATTAAAAGTAATTTTATGGGGCTACTAAAGATAAATTTGAAAAAATTTCTTTCTTTCCTCTACTTTTACTTTTCTTAATGTAAATTATACTTTGCTCATCCTTTTGAGGACGGATGAAAGTAGTATGCCTTCAAGCCAATTACATTTGATGTAATAAGCAAATACTTTGCAATCTTATTCATTTATTAATAAAGAGAATTTATTTTATAAAAGATATTATTTATCAATGTTAATTAGTTGAATTAATAAATGTGATAAACTCATAATTATTGAGCAATGCTTTTAGAATCATGATGTTGATCATTGTTGGTCGATTTCACAATCAACAATTACGTGCAAGTATACAAGGTCAACAAGTAATAAAGTGGTAAAGTAGAATGTTGAACCCACGAGGAATTCTAACTAACAAATTCCAACAGCTAGTATTTTATCAAGTCAATTTTATTTAAACAATCGTAAGTTGTGATTTTTAACTTCAATTAAACTAAGTAAAACTAACTTACTCTAAAAATGGATCCAAATAATAAAAGCTAAGGGGGTGTTTGATAAAAATTGAATGAATCTGAATCTGAATGAGCTGAATCTGAATTTGAATGAGTTGAATCTGAATCTGAATAAAAAAAGTTGTTTGCTAATTGACATGTCTGAAACATCTGAATGACAAAACTTTATTATTTTACCCTTCCGAAAAAATTCAAAATTGTTGTAAATTTATTTAATATTACTTAAAATAATAATTAATATTTTTTTATATTTTTTTTACTCCATTCAACTGCTCATTCAACTAGTTCAAAAAATCTGACTTAGCTATTCAGCTCGTCTATCTAACCGATTCAGCCATTCAGACCAAAACAAACGCACTGACCGATTCAGTCATTCAGATTCAGCTCCATTCAGCTCTAAACAAACAGTCCCTAAGACTACAATATCCCCAATTATGCAATAAAAGTCAACTATCCAGTTTCTCCAGTTATTTCACCCGAATTGTTAACAGGAATTCTTATGATTTAAAAGCCCTTTTCCAAGTGGTCTGATAAAATTGTTTAACTCAATTAATTCTGCGATATCCCTATGCAAAACAATAGAATTAAATTTATTAAATTCCAATTCCCAATTGTTACATGTAGTGAAAAGAGATGTCCCTATTCAATTCACAACCCTAATTATTTATCTCATGCAAATAATTAAAAATACATGCTATCATATTCAGTTCTAACCCTAGATTTCATCTCCCGAATTCATCTAGTGTAACGCAGTAATTATTGGCCAAATAATTAAACAATAAACACAGAACATGATAAACAATTCAAATCGACTTAATAACTGAATTAATCTAAATAATCAATTCGCACACACAAAAGGTTCAATTGTAGCCTTAATGAAAAAGTTAGTTCATACTGAAAATTAAAACTAGAAATCCCATAAAAATCATCTTAATTGAATTACAAAACAAAAATAGAGAGAAAAAGAAAACTATAAATAAGTCCTCCAATATTCAATCTTTCAATTGAATTTGTTTGCACGATCTTCTGTAATTTCCAATTAGTCTTGAGCTCTCCCCCCTGTATGTAACACGTTTTTCTCCTTTTATAGCTCTCGTGGATTCTTTTTTCCACTCAAATTTTCCTGCTCGACAAAACTCGATCAACACTCTCTACATCCCAGCACCGCAACACTGGGTTTAATACTGAATACAACGCTCCGTCGCTAGCAACTTTTCTAGCAAATTACAATCCTGCCAATAATGATGCTGAAATTCGCGAACTGACCCTACTTTGTCTCATCCTGCAAAATAACAAATAAACACATAAAAACTAACCTAATAGACTTAAAAATAATAATAAATCAAGTCCAATTACATCCAATTCATGGGTATATTACCCACTCATCAAATACCCCCAAACTTAAACTATTGCTTGTCCCCAAGCGATGTCGACAACTAACCGAATGAATTCAATTACTAATTAACGACTTAAACATGATTCAACACAAATATCACAAACTAGCCTCAAAGATCCTTAAACCTAACTCTAATAAATGTTCAAAATCAAACTTCAGTTAACCCAAGATAGGATCAATCCGATCTATCTCTAACCCACATTGTACTTGTATATATCAAAATATCAATCATACCATATTGCAACTAAACTTGAAGATCAAAAAGCTCACATATAGATAAATATGTATTACTCCCCCTCAAAATATTAGTCACTTCGCATATCAAACTCTTTTATTCTATTATCATAAAGATATATATTTTTAACTCTACCAGTGCAATGTTTAATTTTCTTAGGCAATCAATGCTACCCACGTATCGAGCTTTCGACCAGCAACTCCCAAACTAAATGACTTTAGGGTACTAGGTGTTAAGACACCCCTTCAGATCTAATAACCTGAATAGCAAAGACCACAAAACTAAACTCAGCCAAGTATTTATTTATACTTACTTATTTTGACTTGTGCAATGTTAATATTTATTAGGCTTTTCAAAGTTACCCATATATTGAACTTTTGACCAACGACTCCCAAACTAGATGGCTTTAGGGCGCTAAGTGTAGAGACACTCCTAAGGGCGTACTTATTCGAGTAACAGAGGCCACAAAGATAACTTAGTCAATTTTTTTATTTTATTTTTTTACTTACAATTATAATGGATTTCAAAACACGAAGCTAACTATATTATAGAGTGGGAAAATATATCTGTCTGTGGCCAAAATCCTTTCAGTTCGATTAACTCAAGTTACATTAACATGTTAACATGGTGCAACAAAATAGGATTTTCTTCAATAAATCAAATCAAAACAAACCTCAAGATATAGGGCCTTCAGTGTCCTATTCATTCAAGTTATAACTTAATTTACAAATTTTATCATTAGCCAACTAAAGATTTAATGCTTCATTACACTTAAGCTATGAAACTGCAGACACTGTGCACTAACACATATTCACAACCTAGATGCAATAATCTACTAAGAACCTGCAGTTATAAAATGCAAATAAAAACAACAAATAGAAAAACTACCCCCAAACTTATAGTGATCAATGTCCTCATGCAATATATATATAGCAATTTAAAATAGAGGACTTCCTTGATTAGGTCATTCATCGGGTGCAATCTCTTCATCCTCGCTCATCTCTTGATCGGAAGGGGAAAACACAGGCAAAACAGGAGCAGTTGGAAACTGGCTAGGATCTACAGTAGGGTGAAGTCGAGCATACATATTCGTCTGAGCCATGAAGTAGTCGACAATGAACCCGTATATAACATCTTGACGTTCAGCCAGTCGAACATTTTGGGATTACATATTATAAAACCAACCATCAATTTCACACTGAATTGCATCGGGAACTACACCACAAGGGACAACTGATGAAGAGCCTGAAGCCGTTTGAGTAGGAACTTGTTGTGTTTCAGCCTGAGTAATTATAAAACCTAATCCGCGGGGGTGATTGTCACCGCCTGTCCACACCCGGTACCTCCTTATAATCTTATGGTCTAACACCGGTGTAAGGGGTTGAATCATTTCATCCGACTTCTATTTAACCCCAAATTTAGCACAAAGAGCACAAATAAGGGAAGGGTGTGGTAAACCTCCAGTGGTACCCCCTTGCGCGGCTCGCAGGATCGACTGATAAATTATCAAACTGACGCCCATCTTCATACCTTTAATTAGATAATATAGCAACACCACCCTTTCTTTAGTGACGTCACTGACATGTGTGCATCGCATCAATTTGGTACAGATAAATAAGGCTATAAAATGAGCAAACAGTTCGGGCTTGATTCGTACTCGCTCGACTAAAAGTTCGATTCGAGCTCGACTCGAAATATAAATGAGTCAAATATGAGCACATTTTAAAGTTCCATAAATTACTCGAACCTTCTCAAATTGTAATTTTCTAATTATACTCGGATCATATTCGTTATAAAAGTTCAAACTGCTCGGGCTCGATTTGAAATTGTGCTCGACTCGATAGCTAAATGAGCCTCAATCAAACCTTATTTTATACTCGATAAATTTTGTGAACCAAATCTGAGCAACTCAATACTCGGATCGACTCGATTCATTTACACCCTTACAGATAAAGGCATACCAAGCCTTCCCATATAAACTAAGGTGCGAGTGGGGGAAAGTTATGCTTTCGCGTTCATGCAGTGTCCAAGTTGTGCCCGGTTGACATAATTCGCAAATGATCAATTCATAATATGGTTCTTGGCTCACAAAACTGGCATACTCATTATGTTGACCCGCAGTAGGCAATTGATAATAAACATTGATGTCATCTTAACCAATTTCTACAGTTTTTCCCATCACATAGACGCCATAATGGAAGTGCTCAGAAACTAAACCAGTTCTGCTCGACGATCATAACTACTATCTCCCAATCCTCTGTGTGGTTTGTCCTTAGACCCCTTTCTGGAACTAGAGATCATGTTGCCATGCGGTTATATCTCTCTTGTGCTTCAGCACTAATGAATCTCATGTTGTCAAATTTCGTAGGAGTTGAGGCCAAACTGGAACCGTCACCCCGTTGACGCTTTGATGCCATTATACTAATCTGCAATCATACACGATTATTAGCCAAGGGAAGTATAATTTGTCACAAGCATTATAAGGAAACCAATGATGAGCATGATGACAGTTAAATACGAAGGAGGCAATGAGAATTTTCCCCCAATACTATGAGATGATACTATAACCATATACATGCTTTAATGAAAGAACAATATTCAATTAAATGTAGTGTTAAGCATGCCTCTGGGAGTACGCTAATGTTTATGATCATGGAAGTGAGGAAAAATAATATTTAGCAATTGAAAGTCACATAGACAATTTATCGAACACCTGGTGGCAATTTTATAAATTCCTTATAGCACAACTGTATTATGTATCATTAATCCCCTATGCATATTGACTCCATTCATGCACATTGTTCATATACTTAACAACCAAACCTCAACTTCCTAACAAGCTTCAAAGAATAAGTATTTGAAGTTTAAATATAGTGCATGACTTACCTTGGAATTAGAAGAAAATCAATAAGGGAGAAATCTGAATGGCTAACCCGTATAATTTACCAAGAAGACAATCAACTAGTATTTAAAGTGAGGAGTAATGGTGTAGTTGAATAGAATGGGGAGTTACGATCGTGCTAGAAACCGATGAGGAGTAGTGGGGGAGTTATGTACCTGAATGGGAGTATAAACCCTTATATTTTTTTTCTAACCTGGCCTCCCAGCGCTGGGGCATTAATCTACAGATTCGTGGTCACTACTTAGCGCTGGGGCACTGGTTTCCTTACTATTGGAGCGCCGGGGAGCTGTAGATGGTTGAAGTCACTAATGGCTAGCACCGGGGCACTGTTGTCTCTCTTTGTTTGAGCGTCGGAGCACTGAGGATGGTTGGAGTTTCTGTTGGCCAACGCCGGGGCACTGGTTTCTTTTGATGTATAAGCGCTGGGGCACTGACTCTTGAGCTTTGATGACATGTGAATGTGTTTCTAGACATATTAGACACGGAATGATTACTAGCAATAAAACTTACCAAAATTCTACTATGATTGCAATAAATTGTTACACTACTTAAATGAGTTAACTAAAATACTAAAAGAAATCCTGGGGCTGCCTCCCATAGCGCTTGGTTTATAGTCGTCAGCCCGAATTTGCTATTTTTCTCAATTGCCCGCTGGATTAGTGAGATGCACTACCCCTGGTTATCGATCGATGGGCCTACTCCAGTAATGTTTAAGTCGTTAACCATTTACCTTGAATGTTTGCTTCGCATTTGGTTCCTCCATCTCAACAGCTCCGTGTGGAGCGACAGATATTACCACAAAAGGCCAAACCAGTGGGATTTCAATTTCCCGGGAAATAATCTCAGTCTAGAATTTAATAGCAGTACTTTTTGTCTTGGTTTGAACTTCCGATCAAGGATTTTCTTATCATGCCATGTCTTGACTTTCTCTTTATACAATTTGGCATTCTCATAGGCATTGTGCCAGAATTCCTCCATCTCATTTAGCTGCAGCAATCTTTTCTCGCCAGATGCTTGTAAGTTAAAATTTATCTTACGAATGACCCAATATACGTTGTTTTCTAGCTCTACTGGAAGATGACATGCTTTTTCATAAAACCATTATGTATGATGACATTCCGATAGGATTCTTGTAAGAAATTCGATATACCCATAAGGCATCGTCTAATCGCATTGCCCAATCTTTTCGTGATGGATTCACAACTTTCTCCAAGATTCGCTTAACTTCCCGATTTAAATCTTCTGCTTAACCATTGGTTTGGGGGTGATATGCTGCAGCGATCTTGTGTTGGATCCCATATTTAGTGAGGAATTTGGTGAATTGCTTGTTACAGAAGTGAGTTCCCTCATCACTAATTATCGCTCTTTTTTAGAAATCGTAGTACTACCTTGGAATCTTTAGTGGGTAATGCAACGACTTTAACCCATTTCAAAATATAATCTACAACCAAAAGTATGTATTGATTATTGAAGGATGATGGGAAGGGTCCCATGAAGTCGATTCCCCAAACATCAAATAACTCAACCTCAAGAATTGTATTAAGCGGCATTTCATTACATTTCGAGATATTACCAACTCATTGGCACCGATAGCACTTCAACACGTAGAGATAAGCGTCTTTAAACAAGATAGGCCAGAAAAATCCTACCTGCAACACTTTGGCTGTTGTTCGATCACCTGCATATTAGGCTCCGTAATCTGATGAGTGGCAATGACCGAGTATGCTTTCCATCTCATTATGTGGCACACAACGTCGAATCATTTGATGCGCACAAGTCTTGAACAGAAAAGGTTCTTCCCAAAAATATTGTCGGACATCGTGGATGAACTTTTTCCGTTGTTAGGAATTTAAATCTGGAGGAAACACATTACTAACCAGACTGTTCACATTATCTGTATACCAAGGCACTTTCATTGTAACTTGGAGAAGTTGTTCATCCTGAAACATCTCATTAATCATAACTTCACCTGTCTTCTGAATTTCTAAATTTTCCAACCGAGAAAGATGATCCGCCACCTGATTTTTGGTACCTTTTCTATCCCAGATATCCAAATCAAACTCTTTAAGTAAAAGCACCCACCAAATCAACCTTGATGTAGCATCTTTCTTTTCAATCAAATACTTTATTACGAAATGATCAGTGTTGACAATTACTTTGGTCCCTATTAGATAAGTCCTAAATTTGTCAAAAGCAAATACGATCGCGTAATTCTTTTTCAGTGGTTGTGTAGTTCAACTGAGCATCCATCAATGTCTTACTAGAGTAGTAGATAGTGTGAAAGATCTTATCTCGTCATTTTCCCAATACTGCTCCAACCGCATAGTCACTGGCGTTGTACATAAGCTCAAATGGTAAAGTCTAGTCGGGGGCAACAATGATTGGAGCTATAACCAATTTCTTTTTTAATACTTCAAAGTCTTCTAAGCACAAATGGTCCATCTTAAACGACACATCTTTCTCATGGAGCGAACACAAGGGTTTCAAAATTTCAGAAAAATCTTTAATAAAACGTCGATAAAAACCCGCATGTCCCAAAAATCTCCTTATTCCCTTCACAGAAGTTGGTGGAGGTAGCTTCTCAATAGTTTTAATTTTTGCTTTATCGACCTCTAACCTTGCTACATAAACCTAATGCCCCAGAATTATCCCTTATTGCACCATGAAGTGACACTTTTCCCAGTTGAGAACTAGATGTATCTCCACACAGCGTTTCAAAACTAAAACCAGATTTTTCAGGCATAAATCAAAACTATCACCAAACACGGAAAAATCATACATGAAAACTTCCAAGTTCTGTTCTACCATATCCAAAAAGAGGGTCATCATACATCTTTAAAAAGTTAATGGGGCATTACAAAAACCAAAAGACATATGCCAGAATACAAAAGTGCCATAAAAGCATGTGAATGTGGTTTTTTCTTGATCCTCCAGCGCTATGGCAATCTGATTATAACCTGAATACCCATCTAATAAACAGTAGAATTGGTTACCCGCCAACCTATCCAACATTTGATCAATAAATGACAAGGGAAAGTGATCCTTGCGTGTGGCTTTGTTTAGTTTGCGGTAATCCATGCATACCCTCCAGCCTGTAACTGTTCTAGTGGGGATGAGCTCATTAGTTTCATTTTTAACCACAGTCATTCCCCCTTTTTTTGGCACAGACTGTACAGGACTTACCAAAGATGTGACAACCCGGAAAATTGGATTGTCCATAATTTAAGTTTAAAGAATTAGTAATTAATAAAATAAAATTTTATTAAATACTATTATGTGCTATGTGTTTATTAATAATTCTAGATCCTAGGATGATTATTAATCGGGAGGATTCTAGCTACGAGCTAGACTGAACGAGTAAGAATTTTTAAGACGAAAATGAAAGTTTTTCGGGAATAAAATACTTTTTGGGGATTTATTTTGAAATTCTGAGAAATGCGTAATGATAGAATTCTGAGACAAGATGGAATATTCAATAATTTTTCAGTTATGGCAAAAATAAAGTTTTCGCCTGCGGACTTAAAACCTAAGGGTTAGGAAAAGTGAGTTCCGAGAATTTTATGATTTCGTATAATAATTTGAGTTATTATGCGTGAGAAATACGAGTATAATACTAGTTATTATACGAGTATAGTACGAAGATTAGTACAACATATAATACGAATATCATACGAACGATATACGAAGAGACTACGAGAATACGAGAATGGAATGCGTAGAATACGATTAGTCTAAATGGACTTTGAGTTCATGGAATTTGAAGAATCCAATTAGATTTGGATTATATCAAGCCCAATGGAATGTGTAATTAAGCCTAGGGTAGGCCTAGTAAGAATTAATGTAAGGCCCAGTGTTAGATTTAATTAAGCCCAATCCAAGAAAATTAACCGCGGATCGAACCGATGGGTCACCGGATGGGTAAAACCCATGGGGCAACCCATGGGGAAGACCCATGGGCATAAGGGGCGGCCACTTGGCCACCAAGTAAGGGTAGTGGCCAAGTAAACTTGATGGCTAAGCATAGGAATAGTAAGGAGGTTAAGGGGGGCGAAATGACCAAAATACCCCTAGCCTTGGTTTTCTATATAAATAAGCCTTAAGCTCATTTTTTGGTTTGAAATTTCAAGCAACACTTGAGAGATAGAGAGAGAGAGAGTTTGGATGGGAGAAGAAGAGGAAGAGGAAGAGGAATGAGGAAAATCTAGCTCGAATGCATGCTTTGTCCGATGGAAGGAGATTAAAGAAGAACGGTAATCTGAACCCTAGTTTCTTCTAATTTTCTGTAAGTTTAATATGTTTAAAAACATAACTTAATGAAGATAAGAAGTAGATGAAGTTAACAATGAATTCATATGGTTGAAATCATGAGAAAATGAAGAAATAAGAATTAGAAATTTAGTTTATAAATTTCTTAAGGAAGTGTAAGATTCGTAAGGATTTTGAGCGATCCGAATGAATCTTATGAATGAGTAGGTTAAATAAGTAAGGAATGATGTTCTATAACATCAAATTCCAAGAAAAAGTGAAATCTTAATCCAAAATATCGATTAAAAATGAAGAACGAACGAAGAACATGCGAAGAACACGACGAATATTTTTGATGGACAAATTTAAAACCATCGTAGGATAATTGTTGTTAATGGACAAACTTAAAACCATTGCGTATAAGTTAGTTTCTTATTGCTTGATTAGGAACGTTAGAAACGTTCATGAAGAACGGATTAAAAATTGAGCTATAACGAAGTTATGGCAAAATTTTCGTAAACGACGAATGAGAATTAAAAAGTTAGAGAATGAACCCGAACGTGTAGGATTTCATAAGAATGTAAGAGAACATAGAAAATGTGAGTCGTGGACTTAAGAACAAATGAATTCCGAGTTCGGATGACCGAATTACGGACGAACGAATGAAGAACGTTAAAAAATGTAAAATGAACAAAGAGCGAAGATTAAGCCAATTGAATGGAATGTTAACGGATTCAGAATGAAGTTCTATCCATGGATAATTGAAGTACATAAGATAAGGAAGAGAATGGCTATGGAATGTTCTCATTCCGAGTTAAAACAAAGAAGTTATGAGATCAGAAAGTAAGCTTCTCAAAATGAAGTTAGCACTTGGAAAATTTTTCTAAGATTAGGGCTTGGCGCCATGGCTGACCATGCCTATGAAAGGTGGCTGCGGTGCGGACTAGAGAGCCGAACAACGCTAACTCGTCGTGCAGCGGTGTGAGTCTTAGTGAAGAGAGTGGCACTTGCCCGGTCTGAGGCAATCTCCCAGAAATGAGATTTTCTTTGCTTTCAAGTACTAGGGGGATGTGCAAGAAAGAAATATGAACATGTAGTTCAAATAATGTAACACTTAATTAAGTGTATTAAACCTTTAATGAAGGTTGAACGAAAAGATTAAACAAGATTAAAAGATAAAGAATGTGAACGTGGGTTACGGAACCGATATCCGGGGACCGTAGTCGCGATAAGCGAACGTGGGGGATTGCTAGCATTGTGATTCCTTAGACGTTGAGTGATGAGGATGATGTATAACATTTTGATGTTATGACATGATAATATGAGATAAATGTATAGCGTATAGACGTTGTGAAGCAACGCTGTTGCGATGAACGATCGGTCTTAGCATACACCAAACCGTATGTCTTTGACATTAAGAACGAATTTTGAATATGGGGTTCAGGTGGCGAGTAATGAATGAAAGCTATTAAAACCTTAGTTAAAGGTTGAATAAAAGATTAAGAGAGGAACAACGTAAACGTTGAATACGTAAATGATCCTCGTGAATCGTATTCACGTTGTGCGAACGTTCTAAGTATACATTGGTTGTATGACTTAGACGTTGACGAAGGTAGTAAGTAAGATATGAATTATCAAGAAAGTCGTAGCGAACGGTAATAAGATTAATGGAAGCCGAATGTGAGTCTGAAATGTAAGCGTTAAACTCTTGAACCGGCATAAAGGTTAAGTGTACGTGAATACAAAACGGGTAGAACCTACACCCCGTGTATGGTTTGACCATAAGGTAATGAAGATTAATGATTAAACCTGTAAACGATGAAGAAGCTGAATTAAATATAAGTACGTAAAACGTTAATAAGCCGAGTTAATGTTTATAACTTGGAAGACGTTCCGTGTCGAATGAACTAGACGTTGTAAGATAAGAATAAGGTAATGTAAAATAGTTAATGCTATAAATGCGTAGAATGAATATTGAATGATCTTTCTGAGTATACAAAAGACTGTATGACTTGGAATATAAAGAATAAATCCTGAGGTATGACATTTATTTGTCAGAAAGCCATAAGGAATAAGAAATTGACTTAACAAACATTATAGTTTAATAGTTCGGGTAAGTTAAGATGAATTTAGGTTCTAGTACAATTGTAACCTTTGATGGTTGACATATGGGAGCTGGGCTAAACAATTCCTTCAGAGAGCGAAGGTATATACAAAACTGGAAACCGATCTAACTCACTATTATGGGCAGTGTAGATGAGACGGGAACTTGTTTGTTAGTTATTTGTGGGAAACCACTAAGAATACTATATGTACTACTAGCAGTGGCTTAAATTTCATCATTCGTTCATTTTACGTTATTAACGTTATGTGTCCGTTCGTCTGTAATTCGATCATCTGAACTCGGAATTCGTTCGTTCTTGAGTCCATAACTCACATTTTATACATTCTCTTACATACTTATGAAACCCTACACATTTGGGTTTATTTACATACTTTCTACTTTTCACTCGTCTTTTACGAAAATTTCACTATAACTTCATTATAGCTAAGTTTAATCCGTTCTTCATGAACGTTTCAGTCGTTCCTAACCAAGCAATAAGCATCTAACTTATACACGATGGTTTTAAAATTGTCCATCAACAACAAGTTATACTATGATGGTTTTAAATTTGTCCATCAACAACGTTCTTCGTGTTCTTCATTCATTTTTCATTTCAATCGATATTTTTATTACGATTTCACTTTTTATTGGAATTTGGTGTTATAAAACACCATTCCTTACTTATTTCACCGAATAGTTCATATGATTCATTCGGATTGTTCAAATTCATTAAGAAACTCATACCTTCTTAAGAAAGCTTTTAAGAAATTTATAAACTATGTAACGCCCCGAAATTCGGTCTATCTTCATACCCAGATTCTGTACGTCATGGTCCCACTTCTTTCCAAACATACATCATTATATACTGAAATATAACAACATACATTCTCAATTCTCAGGTTCTAATACCTTATAACCTCTTTCATTACAAATAATGATAATTACATTATTCTTTACATCTTACACGAGTGACTTTTATCTGCCACCAAGGATACATAATTGTTCATTAAACTATTCTATAGTTTAATTACATCTTTCTACATTACCAGTCTTCACTTGATCTTCACGCTCATTCATATAATGAATGGCGCTTCTTCTGAAAACCGATCAGCTTGATCTTTACGGGATCTTTAAGTTCTTCTAATATCGTACGCTTAAATTTTTTTTCATTTAAAGCAAGTGTGAGAATTCAATTGCCCAGTAAGTCATAACAGTTAAACAAACAACTTTAAGAATTCAAACATTACTTTATAACTTCGATAACAGAACAAAGGTTATGAAGCAACTTGAATAATAGGAATAATCTCGATTCCTATCATTTAAAACATTATTCACATACACTTTAAAACACTTTCATACTTCTACCTTTTTTATACTCATCATGTCTGGCTAGAATACATAGCACAGACTTAACAATAACGGTTCATGAAAAAACAGAACATTCTCTTATTAAACAGTTCAATCACAGAACAGTTTATCTCATAGAAATAGCGAAATGTTCACATTGTGGCACAAGGCCTTATATACAAATATCACACATTTATAGACAGAACTTCTCAAGTTCAACATCTGAGAAGTTTTAAAAACTAGCATTCATTTAAAATATGAATGAAGTTAGGAAACTTGCCTTACGCACAGCTACAGCTTGCGCTGAACTGCTCATTCTAATCCCTATAACATATAAGGAAATAACACATACACCAATTAGTCATGTACTTGACTTACACATTAGTTTACTTAACTTTACTTCTTAGGGTTTGCGTTCTTTCAACCTAAGTTTACGCGACACTTACTTTATCGTTTTATGGCTTCATGACATATGGAGATGTCTTACTCAATACGTTCATTATCTTTGATGATTTACATTCTTATCTTCTTCTTATAGCTTCTCTAGGACTCAGCACACATCACTTCTCTGCTAGTAGTCCATATGGTACTCTGAGTGGTTTCCCACAAACAACCAACAAACAAGTTCCCGTCTCGTCTACACTGCCATCACATTGAGTTAGATCGGTTTCCAGTTTCGCATATACTTCATTACCATTCATTACAGCTTTCTTGATAATTCATATCTTACTTACTATCTTTCGTTATCCATTACATGAACCCCACGTTCATTATTCTTTCTTAATATTGAAGCCATACAGTTTGTTGTATGCTAAGATCGATCATTCTTCGTAACAGCGTTGCATTCACAAAGTTTATACGCTTTACATTCATCTCTCATTACCATGTCATAACACCAAAATGTTATAAGTTACCCTCGCCACTCAACGTCTAATGAATCACAATCATAGCAATCCCCCACGTTCGTTTATAGCAACTACAGTTCCCGGATATTGGTTCCGTAACCCGCGTTCACATTCTTTATCTTTTAATCTCATTTAATCTTTTCGTTCAACCTTTATTAAAGGTTTAAACACTTGATTTAGTGTTACATTCGATGAACTACACATTCATTAGCTTTCGGTACACTTCCCCCAGGTTTTGAGCAGTTAAAAGCTCATTACTGGCTTTTTCCTTACAAGCATTGCATACATTTGGCTCCTCCTTCTTCTTCTTCACGCCATGGCACCACTTAGCGATGGTCGATGGCGGATCCAGCGTGATTGCGGTGCCAAGCTTAAAATCTCTAAAATTTTTCTATGTCTGGAAATTGTTTAAGATTCTTACTTCCCGATCTCATAACTTCTTCGTTATAACTCGGAACGATGTAGTTCCAAAGCCATTCTCTTCCTTATCTTACGTACTTCAATCCCCCTTGGACAGAACTTTGTTCTGAATCCATTAACATGCCATTTTATTGGCTTTATCTTCACCCTTCGTTCATTTTCTATTTTTAACTTTCTTCGTTCGTTCGTCCGTAATTCGGTCATTCGAACTCAGAATTCGTTCGTTCTAGAGTCCACGACTCATGTTTTTTATGTTCTCTTACATTCTTATGAAACCCTACACGTTCTGGTTCATTTATTAAATATCTAATTCTCATTCTTGTTTTACAAAATTTTTGCCATAACTTCGTTATAGCTCAGTTTTAATCCGTTCTTCATGAACGTTTCTACCATTCGTAACCAAGAAATAAGTATCTAATTTATACGTGATGGTTTTAAACTTATCCATCAACAAAAATTACACTACGATGGTTTTAAATTTGTCCATCAACAACGTTCTTCGCGTTCTTCGTTTGTTCTTCATTTTTAATCGATATTTTGATTGCAATTTCACTTTTTCTTGGAATTCGATGTTATAAAACACCATTCCTTACTTATTTCATCGAATCGTTCATATAATTCATTTGGATCATTCAAATTCATTACGAATCTTATACTTCCTTAAGAAATTTATTTACTAAACTTCTAATTCTTGATTCTTCATTTTCTTATGATTTCAACCATATGAAATCATTTCTAACATATTTTACTTCTTATTCTCATTAAGTTGTGTTTTAAACATAGAAAACTTAAAGAAAAATTATAAGAGACTAGGTTTTGGATTACCTTTCTCCTTAATCTCCTTCCGTCAGATAAAGTTCGCTCACGAGCAAGCTTTTCCTCTTCTTTCTCATCCAAAATCTCTCTCTCTTAAATGTTATAGGATTTTCAAAATTCTAAACAAATGAATTTATCTTCTTATTTATAGATTTTCCAAGCTAGGGGCAGTCATTTTGCCCCTCCAGTTACTATTCACACCTCCTTACTATTCCACCTCCTTACTATTCACGAAACTTCCCATCTTTTGGGTTTTGTCTGACAATTTTAAAAACTATGATTCTCAGAATCCAAATATTTTTGGATATTTCATCTTTCCTTTACCGATTAACTTTTACGACAGTAAGTGTTTTCCTTCACGTTTTCCCCTAACGTAGTTAAACGAGTGAAAAGTATGTACCAATAATTTTCTTCATTTTTATTTCGTCCGATTTCTACACGTTTTTTGAGAAAAATTTTTATCGACTTACTTAACTTTTCACGATATATTATCGTCAAATCTTTCGACGGAATGTCATTTCGACATACCAAACTCTCAGAAAGGCTTAGGTTATTTAAACCCTAACCCTTAGGATTTCGTTGGGTGAATAATGTTTATTTCGTCTTTCTCCCCGAAAATATTTTGTTCCCTGAAAATTTTTATTTTCATCTTTAAAATTCTTACTCATTTAGTCTAGCTCGTAGCCAGAATCCTCCCAATTTATAATCATCCTAGGTTATAGAACGATTAATAAACACATATCATATAATAGTATTAATCAAAATTCATTTTATTAATAACTAATTTTTTAAATCTTAATTTTTGGACAATCTGATTTTTCGGGTTGTCACATTCTTCCTCCCTTATAAAAATTCTATCCTCGGAATTTCTAAAAACCACACCCATTCCCGGGTCATCACAAACTAAACTTCTAATTCTTATTTCTTTGTTTTCTCATGATTTCAACCATATGAAAATTATTATTAACATCTTTTACTTTTATTCTCATTAAGCTATATGATTTCATATCAAACTTAAAGAAAATTTAGATTAGACTACGTTTTAGGATTACCTTTCTTCTTTAATCTTCTTTCGTTGAACAAAGTTTTCACACGGACTAGCTTTTCCTCTTCCTTTTCCCCCTCATCCAACTTCTCTCTCTCTTTCTCAAGTGTTGGTGATTTTCAAAATCACCAACAAATGAGCTAAGGTTCTCTCATATAGAAAACCAAGGCTAGGGGTATTTTAGTTATTAGGCAAATCACCTTACTATTCACACCTCCTTACTATTCATAAAGATTCTCTTGGAAGCTTCGCGATTCCATCTTTCGGGATTTTTCTGACAATTCAAAAAACTGCGATTCTCAGAATCCAAATATTTTTGGATATTTCGTCTTTCTTTTACAAATTAACTTTTACGCATTCTTCAAAACTTTGAAAAACTGAAAAACACTTTTTGAGGATAAGAGTTTTTCTTCACGTTTTCCCCTAACATAGGTAAATGAATAAAAAGTACATAACAATACTTTTAGTCATTTTTATTTCGTCCGATTTCTGCACGTTTTTTGAGAAAAACTTTAATTGGCTAACTTAACTTTTCACAACATTTTATCATCACATCTTTCGACGAAATGTCATTTCAACATACCGAACTCTCGAAAAGACTTAGGTTATTCAAACCCTAACCCTTAGGATTTTGTCGGGTGAATAGTGCCTATTTTGTCGTTTTCCTCACAAATTATTTTTGTTCTCGGGAAATTTTTATTTTCGTCTTGAAAATTCTTGCTCGTTCTGTCTAGCTCGTAGCTAGAATCCTTCTGTATTATAATCATCCTAGGTTCAAAAATGATTAGTAAACACATAGCACATAATATTATTAATAAAAATTTATTTTATTAATAACTAATTCTTTAAACTTAAATTCTAGACAATTCGATTCTTCGAGTTGTCACAAAGGTATATCTTTATCCTTCCTCAACTAATGATGTTACATAAGGCTATACATTGGGATTGTTAAAAGTTTTAAATTACTATTTTGCATGCTTCTGTTACTTTTACAATTAGATTATATGCTTTGATTACGTTTCCGCAATCCTTCAGTTGTATCAGAGTCACCTTATGCAAATCATAATTGTTATTGATTCAATATTTGTGTTGATAAATGTTTAGAACTAATTTTCTAGGAAAAATGCTTTTCTCCTACGCCTGCTGTTAGAATCCGGTTTCTGGAGTTGAAGTGTGGTAGTCTTGCTTTCAAGATAAAAGTGGCGCCGCGGCAATCTTGGTCTCTAGGTTTTGATTTTTTTTTTCCAATCTTACTTCAATCAAAATAAAGGTTTATTTTTAAATTGAAATAGAATTAAAATAAAGATGTTTATTTTAATTAGAATTGGATTCCATGTTGTTAAAGGTAATTTGGTTTTTGATTAAAATAAAAGAGTTTGTTTTGTTACAAAAACTGAATTTCTAGCAAAATTTTACTGCCCATTAAATGATATCAACATATATAATGAATGTTTATTTTATTGATGTGACGGCCCCAAATGCGGGTATCTTCCAACCCGAGTTCATTGCTACACATTCACATAAATCCAACCTTAAAAGCTTAATGATACAAATGTAATCTCTATATTATTACATCATATCCGCTCAATCCCAGTTTCTGTAACCATTACATGTTCTTACATCATAATAATTCACTTTATAATAATAATATTAATCTATTACAAGATCTTCTATCCATCTTCGTCTTCCTTCTTCTATCCTTAATGAATTCTTCAATACATTTGCCCTTAACTAAAATCATATAGTTTAAGCAAGGATGAGCATTAAATTGCCCAGCAAGTAAAGCATTTCAACAACAAAATCAAGAATCATATGATTTCATTTAACAACTAAAAAATAGTTGTGAACTACTTCGAATAAGCTGGACTAATACACAGAATAAACCAGATTAAAACTTTTCATTACTCTAAAACATTTTTTTAAAACGACAGTGGTAATTTGTATAAGATGGTCGTCAGAACAATATTTTTTCTTCTTTCTTTATTTTGTTAAAAATGATAACATAGTCATTAAGACCATAAATCTGATATCACTTACGAGTACATCCTGGGGGTCAACCTATAGTACCCTATGTTGTACATCACTCATCCGTTAAACATATTTACATTTAAATTTTGACACCTTGCGTGCCAGTCAAAAACTCAACTAAATACATTTGTTTGACTAATTTCAAACTTAGCTTTGAATCAATAACAAAGCAATTAACATTAAATATCTTAACTTTTCATTGAATCAATACCAAAACAATTGGCGTTAGATAGCTTAACTTTTCATAAATAACATTTTAGCATTTGCTTAGCCGAACAATGGCACCGACATTTTATTAAACAACTTATATCATAACATCGATTGAATACTTATATAAATACTAAAAGATTTGCATAAGAATGGAATTCACACAATCGTAAAAGAGTTGTGTTCATTTTATTTTAAAACATCGTAGAAGCTTCATAAGAACATAATCAAATGAAGTAAACACTGGCTCAAATAAATCAGAGTAAATTTTGAAAGTAGTATATATACAAGCCAATCATGTATGATGATAAATCATATACTTTGTAATTAGTCTTATTTATTTATTTATTAATAAAAGTATTTATTTACTAAAGGCATTTAATTTATCTACATGGTGTTGTTTTAATAATATGTGATAAATCCATAATTTTAAGCAATGCTTTTAGAATCATGATGAGATCATGCTAATGAGATCTAAATTCTTAGATAGCTTAAAAATTAAAATGTTCTCAATCAATGGATTACTAAAAAGGGGATTAGTGAATCCAGATAGATTGGTACATACGTTGCTCATTGGATGAAGATGGTTGATCTCATGATCATTTGTGTGGAGATAATAAACCAAATATATAGGTGCTTATTAGAGAATAAGTTCACTGAACGTGACTCGCTAAGGAATACCTAATGGAGTTTTACTTGCATGTCAATAGGAATTCCTGAAGTGATAGTAGTACAAGTGATCCTTAAACTTGAGATCATCATAGTATCTTGTATATAATGATTTATACTTTGACTTATTCCTTAAGACCCTCAGTGTATATCAAAGGATATGCTTGGGTATAATGAGTTATATGTGGAGATAATGAATGATTAATAAAGAATCTACCACTTTTCGTAAAAGAAGAGATATGTCCTATGTGATTCGATAAATGACAACCCATGAATCCTTGGCAAAGGTGGAATGAAATTAGAAAGTAGTTTCTAATTTGCATTTATTCGGAGTTATGCATTTAGGAATCAAAATACATATAATTAAATAAAATAAGACTTGACAGTAATTCCATGTCTTATATTTAATTGGGACATTGTATGGTGGAATGATTGAATTGTATGGTAACTATTTACTCAAAGGTTCTTTTATGATTAATGTTGAAATCTATATTATCTGGAAAGTCGTTAATCGCTAAGGAGGCTTATCCTTATTATAGAATAATTATTAGTTATTTAAATAAATTAATAGGTTAATTTATTTATTTAAATGAGATTAGAGTTGTTCTAATTGATTTATTAACAACTTGTTTAATATGGAGAACCTAAAGGGTCGCACCATAAAAGGAAGAATAATTATTTAAGAAGTTAATGTCATAATCGTAATAATATAGTTAAGTGTATTTAATTTAATCTATGGTGATAGAGTAAATTAAATAGATTAATATTTATTATTTAATATTTTGGAAATATTAAATATAAATTAATAAGAGGAGTCTTACTAATATTATTACGATTATTATTATTTTAATTTCTAAAGGAGTTTGGGAATTAATTTAACATTAGTACTCTCATTTATTCCTAATAGGATTATAAGGCAAATTAATTAAAAGGGTTTAATCAATTATCCCTAATAAGATTAGAGAGACTAATTAATTAAAGGAGTTTAATTAATTAAATAATACCCTATTCTAATTATATTAAAAGGGTTAACTAATATCTTTATAAGAAGAGTCTTATATCAGATATTTCAGAGATACGTGTTTCCAATAGTTGGGAGAGTACACACTTTTTTTCTATAGAGATAGAAAACTAGGGTTTGAGCCAATACATCTTTCTTTATGATTCTTCTTCTTCCTTGGTGGATCACCTCTAAAGGCTAAACACTTGGGTGACTGACGTTTATCAAAGGAAGGAATCAAACCCGCGTAGTCAAGTAGAGCATGAAAGATTTGGAGTTGAACATGTACTTGAGGAAGCTCAAATCTTCAAGGGTATGATTCTGATTCTCCTACTCTTTTAGATTGATAATAAAGCACAAGAACGATCTTGGTTTGTGGTTTGTAAGAATAATTTTAAAAATCCTTTTTTACTTTGCTTCTGCTTCGTTTATGTGATTTGATTGCAAATTCTTGTTTCTAGCAAACCTAACAGTGGTATCAGAGCTAGTCTTGTGCTAATTATCAGTTTTTTTGATTCCATATGTAATAACCCAATATTTTCAATATAATTAAATAAGAAATTTTGCGTATAAATTTTATATATATATAAAGGTGGGAATATGTGTAAAGTAAAGTATATGTATATATGTGACAAATAAAATTTATTTATTACATAAATAATTGTATATAATTTCTTTTTAAGAATTATTGATCATTATAGATTATATTCTTGTAATAAATTAATTTTGTAATAAAAGTATTTATTATTTATTTTTCATGAAAATATGATTATTGTATATATGATATAATTATTAGGATTATTATGATAATTATTTTATTATATTAGTTAAGTTAATTATTTTAACTTAATTAATAATGGTATATATGAAGGTTATGCTGGGATATGGATTCAAAACCCTAATTCTAGATTTTAAATAAGGAATGAGAATAATAATATAATATTATTTATATTTCAGTGCTATTGACATGTATGATATGTGTGTAATGTTAATTTTTGGAACAATTATAGTGTATAAACAGTGACAAGAAACATAAAGGCGTATGCAGGAAAGGAAAAATGATATGTTATATTTGCGGACATGAGGGACATATCTCTCGTCATTGTCCCAACTTTAAGCAAGGTGCATGTTTTATTTGTGGGTTGGACTGTTATCGAGCGAAAGGTTGTTCAGGATCAGGAAAAGGCATAGTGAATAAGTAGTATAAGTACTGTTTGAATATGTGTGTTCTATGATAAGTCTGTATGTGTAATGTAATATTTTCACTTTTGTATAAGTTGTAGCAGCGAATCCCGAATTTTGTTGTCACAAAGGGATATCAGATGTTTAAAGCAGTATGTGTTATGCTATGTACTATGAAATAGTCGAATGAATATGAAACTATGTTTGATTAATGAAACAAGTTTAATATATTAAACTTATACGATAGGGTTTAGAATGTAAGTTAATAAAATATAGATTATATTTTATTTAACTAGATAATACCGCCAAAATTTCAAACTCGAAACCAAAGGGCAGAAGAATCTGTCAACAATGCTGGAGGACAACAACCAGACCTGATGTAGAATTTCACGAACATGGTAGCTCAAGCCATGCAGAATGGAATGCCAGCCACGGGAAATCAGCCAAACAATCGATTTGCGAACTTCAAAGATTTTAAGGCTGTAAGACTGCCAGAATTTAGAGGTACCACTGACCCGATAGAAGCCCAAACTTGGTTTAAGGAAATAGAAAAAGCGTTTGTAGTCGCTAGGGTAGCTGAAGGGTAAAACACAGCTTTTGCCACCTACATGATGAAAGGAGAGGCAAATTTTTGGAGGCAAATCAAGCTAGGGCAGGAGATGGAGTTATAGCATGGACTAGGTTTAAGACGTTGTTCTTTGAGAACTATTTCTCGTCCAGTATGCAGGCTAGGATGGAGGTGAAATTTTTGGAATTAAAGCAGGAGAAGATGACAGTTGTGGAGTATGCCGCAAAGTTCAATGAATTAGCTAGGTTCGCTCCACACCAAGTGGATACGGAGGCTAGAAAGGCAAGGAGGTTTGAGCTTGGATTAAAACCCTGACTCTACAATAAGGTGGTGGTGTTACAAATTAATACTTTTGCAGCACTCTTAGAAAAGGCTAACATAGCTAAAGGGGGCAGTGAAGCCATGAGCCTCTACAATAATGTAAGAAAGAATAAGGGTGAGGGAGCCAGGAAGGTAGAAGCAGGTAGTGGTAGTGGGAATGAAAAAATAAAGGGGAACAATTTTGGAAATATCCAGGTCAAGCAGGAGGTGTGAAGAAGCAGGCTGTGCAGTGTAAGAGTTGTTGAAAGAATCATTCAGGTGAGTGTCTTAAGGGAAAGTTTGTGTGTTATAAGTGTGGGAAGGAGAGACATATCTCTCCTAACTGCCCCAATCGTAGGATGAACAATAGGTGTTTTCTGTGTGGATTAATGGAACATAAGGTAAAGGACTGTCCGAAAAGGAGAATGAATGCAGGAAGCGTGAATGCGGGGAAAGGCAGCGGAACACTGGCGATAACGGGACCAACTTCGACAAAATCAACCACAAGAGTCTTCAACATGATGGTTCAGGATACCGTAGCAGTCGGGGATGGAACTCCAGGTATTATTCGAATAAATTTTATTTTTGTATACATGATTTTTCTTAAGTATAGTAAATTATGTTATAGAGAAATTTGATTTCTATTAGAAATCAAATTTCCGTTTAATCAGGTAGACAAGTTTTATGTTGAATAGTTAAAGATCAGTTCGATCGAATTTGATCGAGATCTACTTGAAATGATTGTGTCTGCTATTTGCCATAGTATTTATAAGTTTTGAAACGGTGATTCCGGGGACGGAATCCTTATAAGGGAGGGTGAATGTAATAACCCAATATTTTCAATATAATTAAATAAAAAATTTTGCATATAAATTTTATTTATATATATAAAGGTGGGAATATGTGTAAAGTAAAGTATATGTATATATGTGATAAATAAAATTTATTTATTACATGAATAATTGTAAATAGTTTCTTTTTAAGAATTATTGATCATTATAGATTATATATTCTTATAATAAATTAAATTTGTTATAAAAGTATTTATTATTTATTTTCCATGAAAATATGATTATTGTATATATGATATGATTATTAGGATTATTATGACAAGTATTTTATTATATTAGTTAAGTTAATTATTTTAACTTAAATAATAATGGTATATATATGAAAGTTATGTTGGATATGGATTCAAACCCTAATTCGGATTTTGAATAAGGAATGAGAATAATAATATAATATTATTTATATTTCAAAGCTATAAACATGTATGATATGTGTGTAATGTTAATTTGTGGAACAGTTATAATAAAACAGTACAAAACCCTAACATTACTGATAAACTCTAATATAGAAGTCAATTAACATTTGTAAGATTTGTTAAGTTATTGTGTTATATAATTAATGACAATTATTATAGATTTAATGTTAATTAGGTAAATCCTAATTATTATTTAGAAACCCTAATTACTAAATTAGAACCCTAATTGCTAAGTGATAAACCCTAATTATTAATTTAGCAAACTTAATGGTAATTAGTAAATTATAAAGCCTATTTTACAAGTCCTAAGTGATTAGGAAACCTAATTTAATTAGAGAACGCTAATTCACATTTTTAGAAACTAAAATTTCCATTTTAGACCTGATTACAAAGTTCTAGAAAATGAGCTTATGAAACCTTAAGGCCAAACCCTAAGGGTCAAACCCTAAGGGTTAGAGTGAGTTGTCAAGTTTGCCACTACAAGTAAAAGCTAAATAACATAATTGCCCTTCTTGCATTATTTAATAGATAACTTGTAGAGGTTGCCATAACTTTAGTTGTTAAACAACTCTAATCTAGCCATGTACCTATAAACCAAATATCTCAGCCATCTTGCATCACAAATACATTGTATTCAAGTATTATATATAGATCAAGAGAGAGAAAAGTTCATTTATTAGTCCCATTTGTGCTCATACACCCAACAAAGCCTCTCTCTCTAACCCACGAAAATAGTAAGTATATCAGTCCCTAATCAAGTTCCTAGAACACTACAATCAGATCAGGAAGCCCAGATTCAAGAAAGATCAAAGTGAGGTATAAAACCCTAAACCAAATCTGATCTTTAAAGTCATGTTAGATGTTAAGTTTTTGTGTTTAAACATGTTGTATGTAGTGTAAATAGATGATCTAGGTTGCTAGATAGTAGATCCGTAACATCTATAGGCTCGAATTTGATGTTTTTCAAAATCTGGAAAAGTTGGAAAATGTTGTCTGACAACGAATGTCAGACCTCATAGATCTTTTTCTGTTTATTATTTTTGTGTTTTAAAGGTTTGAAGTTGTTGTATGTAATGTAGGCTTGGATCTGGAACTTGAATAAAGTCCAGATCATGTACAGATTGTAAGATATAGGTGGTCAAACCACGTTGACTGGCCATGACCAAACCAATCTGGGTAACCCAGATTGTTACCCAGAAAGCTCTGACAAGATATTTGTGGCCACAGATCTTTTATATGTTTGTTGTTTTGTTCTTGTTATTGTATCTAGATTGTAGTATGTTATATAGACTGTAGATTCATGCTAGTATATCACCTAAAGATCAAATGGGTAGAACATAGTGGCTGGTCAAAGTAAGCCAGATGATCACGGATTGAGTTTTCTGGGACCCAGAAAACTCAAGAATGTGATCTCTGACAGGGTTTGACCAGCATAGATCTTTTGATTGTGTTATTGTTATACTGGTTTTATGTATTAGATCTGTTCTCTTATATGTTGGCTATATACTGAAATCATTAAATCAATAAAAAGGATACAAGAACAGCAAGTTGTAGAAGCCCAAAGTAGGCTAGACAAACTGTTCTTCATTTCTAGGTAACCTAGAAAATGAAGAACAGCTCTGACAGCCACTTTGCATGCTCAGATCTCATTCGTGTTATGCTGTTTGATCATGTTTGTTGTTGTATCTTGTAGTATTACACTAGTTTTACAAGATATGATCATTAGTTTGCCCAAAAACATCAAGATCTGATCATCAAACTTGGTCAAAGTAGGTCACTCGATAACTGCTTATGAATGTTCTTCAGCTCCAGAACACTTTAGGCGACACTTGCTAAAGGCTTTAGCAACAGACTTATTAATTTTATTTATTTTAATTTCTAAAAATCATTTAAAAATAAAAAATAAATTCTGAAAATTTCAAAATTAGTTTTAAAAATTATTTTAAGTTATAAAAATTCACTTTTAATAATTTGGCTTATTTTTCATAAATATTAGTATTTATTTGAATATTATTGATATTTAATTTATTTAATAAATGCATTAAATAAATTAAGTAAAAATGATTTTATTATATTAAAAATCATTTTAAATGATAATATGTGTATTTAAAATATTATAAGTTATAAAATATAACTTTTAATATTTTAAAAAGCAAATTTCATTAATTATTTAATATTAATGATATTAGATTTATTTAATATTTATATTAAATAAATTAGTTTAAAATAATTTTAATATTATAAAATTATTTTAAATGAAAATAAAGAGTTTAAAGATATTCTAAGTTATAAAATATAACTTTTAATATTTTAAGCCAAATTTTATTAATTATTTAATATTAATGATATTAGATTTATTTAATAATAATATTAAATAAATAATTTAAAAATGGTTTTATTGATTTAAAAATCATTTATAAAGGATATAAATGGTTTAAAAATATTTTAAGTTATTATAAATAACTTTTAATATTTTAGTGAATAATACCTTAATATTAAATATTAATGGTAATTATTTAAAAATAATTTTAGATGTTTTAAAAATCATTTAAGGGTAATATTAAGGCTTTAAAAATATTTTGAGTTATTATAAATAACTTTAATATTTTAGCAATAGTTTCATTAATATTTGGATATTATTTAAATATTAATGATAATAGAATTATTTAATATTTAAATCATTTAATAATGATTCCAGTGTTTAAAAAATTATGATAAATTATAATAATTATTTACAAATTATTATAAGTCATTTAAAAATAATATGACTGATATTTAAGTTATCTAAATGAATATTGAACTACAGATTATAATTTTTAGACTCAAAAATTACCCGATAAAGTTGTCGGTACACCGAAATGTTTCAGAAATTGATCTGGATTTAGATAGTTTGACTATATATGTGTTTGTTTGTGATCCAATGACTACTAAACATATATGACAATGTGATTAGGTTATGTGCTGACTGCAAATTACAGTACTATGTGATAAGATATATTCTTCTAATCGATAGAACAATCTTATGAATGATAGGTCGTTGAATTAAAGATAGAACTAAGTTGTGTAAGCAGCAGACCAGGCAAGTATCCTAACCTTTGCATTTACTTTATGCAATGGACATGAGTAAGATAGTTTCAGAATTATATTATCATTGTGCCATATTATTAACTCTATTGTTATTGATTATGTATCCAAATATTCGTATTCATACAAGTTCTCAAACTTTATTCGTTCATTATTTATCAGTACAGTATTACTGTAAAATTCAGATATATATATATATATATATATATATATATTCGTTAACTTCTAAGTATGGTTATATAAGTGTCCTCACTTGAATAATTATTGTGCATGTTGATACATACTTGTCGATTTCTAGTATGTATACCTTAATTAAAAGTCGTCTAAGCTATTTGACTCAGCTAGACAAAGATTTAAAAATATCATTGAACATGATAGAACCCTATTAATATCCAACCAAATTGTTTTGGTTTGGATTCAGGCTAAGTATGAACATCCCAAATTTGGGAAACTTTTGTGGATGAATGAGAATATAATTATGGTATATAGTATTGATCAATACAGGGCATAATGGGTTGATCACCCCCCGTGCTTGTAAGTTATGACGGTTTACAGATGAAGTTCTTTTTAACCTTTTTGAAAACTGAAAACTATTTTCATAGTTTGTCGGCTGCTCTCTATTTATAGTCAGTACGTAGTTTCAAAAATTTGAAATAGAATTGATATGTTGATCAGAATTTTTTCAGCTTACTTCACAACTGTTGATTCGTTGTAGAAGTGTCCTTCATAAAAAACATTTAATTCTTTCAGCTAACTTTTATTGACTATTATCACTTGCTGGGCAATCAAATGCTCACTCTTGCTTAATTTAAATGTTTCCAGTTAAGTATGATCAACCTAAAGGCTCTGCCAGGAACAAAGGGAAAAAAAGCTGATAGAATAAGTTTGTGTTATCTTATGTAATAGCTAGACTTAAACAAGATGATGATATTTATTATCTATCATGTAATGAATGTATTAAAAGTCGCGTACCTGGGATTTAGATAACTCTAATAAGTAAATTAAGTTTGATATTTATGACATTATTATTATTATTCTGCTCAAAGAAATGGTATCATGAAGCACTGAATTCGGGTTTCAAGCACCTGAATTTGGGCGCGTCACAGGTTGGTATCAGAGCTTTAAGGTTAGAAATCTTAGGTGGGGGTAGACCTTAGGCTATAACCTTAGGGCAGAGGGAAATATTAAAAATACAAATAACTCATATAGAGTTTAAAAGGAGATGAATTAACTAAATTCATTATAAAATAAAATAAAAATATCTTATATAAAACTATTATTTGCTGTGTGTATATATTATATACTAATCAAGATAATTTATGTATAGATGTCAGGTGGAAAAGGATTAGGATACCCTCAGATCGTAAAGAAGGAGTTAATCTCCATAATCGAGCCAATATCAAAGCCAATAGCTGAAATAGAGGCTCACGTTGAAGATAACCTTGATGAGGTGATCATTTTGGAAAATATAGTACCAGACCCAGAAATTATGGAACTAACAGATAGTGATTCGGACATCAAAGTTGGAGCTGATCAAGCATCAACTGAAGTGCAGAATCTAAGGAACAAGGTTTCTTCTCTAAAAAAGCTGTAGGAAATAGAAAAGCTGTTATATAGTCAATTGCGAAAAGCATTAATCGAAACGATGGAAGAACAAGATAAGATTAAAATCCAAATTGATCAGATGGGAGTCGAAAGCAACATATCGTGTGCAGCTCCGAGCAAGAAGGGGAAAAGAAAGATGAAAGACTGTGACTTAGGAAATTCTAATAATAACCAAGAGAACGCTAACAAAATAGAAAAGTGTACAAATAGTAATAAGAAATATGAAGGCGTATGCAGGAAAGGGAAAAAGATATGTTAAATTTGCGGACATGAGGGACATATCTCTCCTCATTGTCTCAACTTTAAGTAAGGTGCATGTTTTATTTGTGGGTTGGACGGTCATCGAGTGAAAGGTTCTCCAGGATTAGAAAAGGCATAGTGAATAAGTAGTATAAGTACTGTTTAAATATATATATATATATATATATATATATATATATTTTATGATAAGTATGTCTGTGTAATGTAATATTTTCACTTTTATATATGTTGTAGCAGCGAATACTTAATTTTTTTGTCACAAAGGGATATCAGATGTTTAAAGCAGTATGTGCTATGCTATGTATTATAAAATAGTCAAATGAATATGAATCTATGTTTGATTAATGAAATAAGTTTAATAAATTAAACTTATACGATAGGGTTTAGAATATAAGTTAATAAAATATAGATTATGTTTTATTTAACCAGATGTAGACGCTCGAAATTTTTTGCACACCTGTTACTGACATTGTAGGAGGGCAGATTCGTCTTTAGGAGATAAACCTGGAAGACAGCTCACAACCATTCCGGATACTACCGAAAGTTCAGTCTCAACTCCGAAACACACACCGGGAGTATCAATTCCAACCTAGAGATAACCCCGAGTTTCATCCTTGGCGATAACCCAAAGGAATGCTATTGCATATTCTGGCGATAGCTCCAGAAATGCTTATTTCAAATGCATGCGATCAGCTTTAATCTCAGACCTCCTATTGAGGCACTCATACCTAAGACCCAGAGATAACACCGAGAAGACAGGCACACTTACAGATGACCTTGCAAAATTCAAACCCTTGCAGCAGTCCAATTTCAGATGTAACCCTGAGCAACGTCTGCTATTAGCTCAAACCGGAGATAACCCCAGTGAGGAGTCAAACTCTCATCTTGCCAACTCAACCCCAGCGTGCCGTCTCAACACTTTATACATACAACAATGTCGTACAAGAGCCAAGGAGTTCCAATCCTGAGTTACTATTACGCGTGGCAGCACACCGGATATAATTTGAAGCTTGAAGACCATGGGCATGGTCCCCTCTTCCTGACTTCGTACAACCTTTAATCCCATGTCATTGCGTAACTCTCAACAAAAGCAGTCCGAAGATGGTCTTGTATACCTCGTTCGGATGCTCGGATTGAAGTTCTGCACGTTCGAGCGAACATCATAGTGCACGAGTGCACGTACTTCGAGACGACGAGACCCGCGAAGCTCGGGGCACCCCGGGCAGCAGCAGGGGCATCTGCGGCTATTGCAGGTGCATCTACGACTGCCGCAGGTACACCTGTGGCTCCCCCCTCTATAAATAGAGGGCTTGGGGTGGCCATATGAAAAAAAAGGCGAGGAAGCCCTGTCCAATTTGATCTGTACACACCCCATATTGAGTGCCTTCTCATTTTAAACACCTGTTAGCTCACATATAGCTATATTTTTCTTTGCTGAGAGCGAGTGTTTATCCATCTGAGTCATAGAAGCACCTTTAGCGCACCAATCCGTAAGCCTTCTCACACTCTATAAAGCCTTTCTCTTGACTTTGCACACACTATTCTTCACATTGAGAGTTGTGTTGTATGCGTATGCCCTTACTTGATGCATGGTTTTCATTTACATCAGTATATATATACTTATATATGTATATATTTATATATGGACTAACATTATTGAGTTATGCCTCGATTGAGCCTAGACTTATGTCTGGAGCGTTTACTTGCTTTTATATATATATAAACTATTGTCAGGCTCTGTCTGATGAGCTTGGATTTTATATGTGGAGCGTTTACTTGCTTATATATATATGTATGTATATATATATATATATATATATATATATATATATATATATATAAACTATTGTCAGATTCTGTCTGATGAGCCTAGAGTTTACATCCGGAGCTTTTATTGCTTATATATATATATATATATATACTATTGTCGGACATATCCGATGAGCCTGGGTTTTATATCTGGTGTGTTTACCGCTTTATTGCTATTGAGGTCTTGATAGGAGGTCTCAATTCCTATTGAGCATAGGGTTTGAAAAACCTCTTTTACAAAACTTCATTGCTATATCTTATTTAAAACTGAATTTTTCTATAAATTCAAACCCTTTGTATATAGGTGCGAATGAGGCCTTGCACTACTTCCAAATAATTGCACATTGATACACACACACACACATATTCATATAATAGTTTCTTGAAAAGTGGCGGTCACCGTGGCAACACGGATGTCGGGGTGTGCCTAACACCTTCCCTCCGCATAATCAAGCCCCCGAACCCAAATGAATCTCAGTTTCACAAACCCGTTTAGCAATGTCACATCACTGGGTCAATGTGCAAACCTTTTTCGGTTGCATTGGTGCAACCAGTTAAAAACACCAACTGGCGACTAATAAAGTCAAATCGTCGACATTACACATGTCAGACCTTTTTCACTTATTTTTTCAAATAAATCTCACATAACATGAGAACACCAAAGAACAAGTAAAGAAAAGGGACAAATAAAAATCCCTACGTCGACAGGTGGCGACTCTGCTAGGAACTCCAGTAAGAGGGCTTAAGCCGCTACTACAAGCTTTTCAAAACTATTATATGCTTATGTGTGAATGTTGCATTTACATTTATGATGAATGTGTACGACTGCATTTTCTTACTACACTGCAAAATATCTATCTGTGATATTAGTGCTTCACACATGTCATCATTTTCAAAAATGGTGAGACACATTGTATGTGAATGTATGTTGTGTGGTTCCTCCATCAGCAGGCTATCCTATTGGTGTTTGATTACTGAACTCATAGGGAGACTAATTCTAACAAGGCTCAGGAAAGGCACCACCCATATTCGCTCCAGTAGAAAGACCGGATTAACTTCCCGTCAAGTAGATTGTGATGATCTGGGGACCTTCATGCCAAAAAGCCGCGAGAGTAACCCTAAGATAGGTCAACCTCTGATAAACCAAACGCGGAGGAAAGTCTCTTCATGCTTTCCATTTTTCTATTACTTGTAAAAGCATTTACTTGTAATTTCATTCCATGTTCATCTTTATGTAATGGAAAATATGAAGAATATTTGTGCATACATGACATGCTATCAAATAACGCCCGTTTTTGCAGGATGATATTCCTAAAATGGACACATAATGATAGCATTTACATTATCCCTAAGACTAAACTACATAAGTCTTTTGTAGGGAAATAATTGGGCCTATTACCCGCTCAAAATCCAAAAAGGCCACGAGCCTACAGCCAATCATGTCTTCTTCTGACCAGTCTAATGCCGTTTCTTGAGAAGAATTTGACGGATTGAGTAAACAAATTACAAATTTGGCTGTTCTTCTAAAAGAATTGCATCAATCTACTCAGGGTACAATGATGCCTACACATACAGAATCCTTTATACAGGGAGGAACACAAGGTTTGGATAAAACAAATCCAGAACCTTAGTTGGATACGACCAACAAAGACCCTGAAAACACCCATCTCAAAGGAGATCTAGACATCAGTGATATTAGGAAGAAAGTCCTTCAAATGGAGGAAACTATCCGTGCTCTCAAAGGGATTGGAACACATGGAAGTGTTTCATATGCTAACCTTTGCATATTCCCTGGTGTTCATTATCCAGAGAAATTCAAAACCCCTGACTTTGAAAAGTATAACGGATTAGGGGATCCTTACACACATTTGAAGGTGTTCATTGGAGAACTTGGATCTTATGCAGAAAATGAGAAGCTCGAATGCAAATTATTCCGGAAGAGTCCGACCGAGAGAAGCCTGTTCATGGTATACCAGATTAGACAACTCAAAGATCCATAGCTGGGAAGAGCTAGCTCATGCCTTCCTCACTCAATATAGTTTTCAATCTTAGATGGCTCCTAACCGGTACCAAATTACCAAGGTCAAGAAACAGTCTAATGAGTCTTTCAGAGAGTATGCTCAAAGGTGGAGGCGCCTTGCTACTCAAGTTATTCCTTCCATGACGGAGTCAGAAATGGTCATGACTTTCATAGACATACAGGAAGCCTCTTTCTATGAAAAACTCTTAGCTGGTATTGGCAAACCATTCTCTGAAATGATCAAGCACGAAGAAATGGCTGAGATGGGATTAAAGTCAGGTAAGATTCAAGACCTAGCCACTCTTAAAGTAGTTGCTGAGCACATCCAATCCGGATCTTATGGAAACAACCCCCGGAGGGTCCATAAAAAGAAAGAGGAGGATGTTTCCTTGATACTACAAGGTCAAAAAGGCAATCAGAACATGCCTATACAGAGGAGAAACTACTCCCCTTTCCAAGCATAGTATTCAAACCCTCCATTGCCTAAGAGTGGAGAAGCAAAACGACCTCAAACATTCACACCCTTAGGGGACTCGCTCGAGAATATTCTTGTTCTTCTGTCTACTCAGAAGAAAATTACGCGTCTTCTTCCACCAGCCAACCTTAATGGGAGGGGTTTCAATGCTACCCGAAAGTGTGCCTATCATGCCGGAGCACCTAGACATGATACTCAAGATAGTTGGGCCTTGTAACACAAAATCCAAAATTTGATAGACAATAATGAGATCGTGGTTACCAAACCAGATCAACCTCATGTGCAAGACAACCATCTTCCTCAACACAAAGAAGAAGAGGTCAACATGATTAGTTGGAGCACTGGACAGAGTTCCAGTTTTAATAGTGAATCATCCCAGACCATCAAAGACGGTGTTGACAGATGGGATTACGCAAGGTTCCAATTTTCTATGGAATGAAAGATGAAAGCTCTGTGTAAGCAAATTGAGCAATTGGCAGAACTGGTGACCCATCAGCATCAAGTCACACGCCAGTTAGTCAGCCAGGAGCATGTCTATCTCCTTCCTTTTGTTATGAATGCTCCACCATCACCTTCAAAAAGTGAAGTTATGGAGGATAAGGTTGAAAAGAGAGCAAATGCTAAAGCCCATCGGGATTTGCCAACCAAAGGGAATTTACATACCTGGGCCAACCTATGGAGGAGATATTTTAGATGCTAATCAATGAACGAAGAATAACCTCTCTTCTATCTCTAATTAATCCTCGTTCAAGACGGTTTAAACTCTGATGGAGTTTGTCAATATCATACACATTCACGCGGTCATAGCACAGAAGAATGTTGGGCACTCCGCCACCTTATTCTGAATCTAATTGATAGCGGTGTCCTGCAACTGGTAGACGATGACACTGTGCTAGTCGAGAGTGGGAATACATGTCCTACCAAATGGACGGGATCAGTAGCAGTTATATCTGCTGAGACTGATGAGACTATCAAATCATTTCCCATACAAGCAATTCAACTCAAAGGAGCTGACAATCCTTTGAAAGTGGCTGCACCAGAGCCAATTTCTTTACCCTTCAGACCACAATATCCTGTTGTCAGCTTACACAAAGTCCCATGGAATTATGGGGAAGCTGAAGGATCCGCATCTCATACTACTGCTACAGTGTCGAAGGAAAATCCTATGTATCTTCCTTAGCGGGTTATGAAGCCCACCTTCAAAGCAAAGGGGAAGATTCCCATGGAGAAGATTGAAAAATTCCTCCGCACTATGGGTTATAATGAAGCCAAGGTGGTTCTAAGCTTGAGAGAAGCACCACATCAGATCTCAATACTGGACTTGGTTTTTTCTTTCGAAGATCACAAGAAGATTTTATTAAAGGTTTTGGAAGAAGCCTACTTGACAAAATCAGTGGATGTGGAAAAATTTCAACATCTGGTTGATCACATTTTCAACAATAATGTGATATCCTTTACTGATGATGACATACCTCCCAAAGGGACCGGTCATTTCAAGCCATTGCACATTGCAGTTTTATCCTCTGAATATATGTTAGTTGGAGTTTTGATAGATTGAGGTTCGTCTTTGAATATCTGTCCTTATACCACTTTGGTGAAGATGAACAACAATCTCAAATGGATCCGAAGCAGCCATACGGTTATCAAAGTTTTTGATGGATCCCGACGAAATTCTGTTGGAGAGATTGAGCTGCCAATTGAGATTGGTCCAAATACATTCAATGTATCCTTCCACATCCTCAAGATAGATTCAGGATACAACCTGCTATTGGGAAGACCATGGATCCACATGGCTAGAGCCGTTCCTTCTACACTACATCAACAACTCAAATATATTGTCAACAATAGCCTAGTCATCATCAATCGCCGAGTTTAATGTCCTGAATAAGGAAATCTACCAATCATCGCCTTCAATTCAAAAGTTGGCTTAAGTTTTTCATACCTTGAAGTGAAACAACACAATAATACCATCCTATTGGAGCACCACTTCCCACGTGAAGATTTCTCACCGAGGTTATGTCGGCCACTCAAGAAATGATGTCATTGGGTCATCAGCCTGGACAAGGGCTTGGTAAAGATAAGCATGGTATTAAGCACCCTATTCAAGTGTCCAGTTAAACGGGTACATCTGGACTAGGCTATTCTGCCAGTTCCAGTCACAGGAATCCTCATAAGAACAAATAGGTTCCTCAAGCTTGAGCCATATGAAGATTTTCTCCACCTGTACCTCATGAACTGATACAGTCTCTGGTAAAGGTGCCAACCCATGTTATAGCTATGCTGTTTCCCAAACCAGTACCATTCAAAGTAAAAGAGGTCCTGATTCCTGATCCCAAAGTGGAAGAAAGGGAGCGGAAACGTAAACATGACATCGCCTTGATGATGTCAGGAATACACATCATTGCCCATAATGAACATTCAAATAGATATACCCCAGACGATGATTGCCCAGATGTTATGGTTATCATTCGGGAGAAGGAGGACAATGACAATCCCTCCATCACTGCAGTCCATCAGGACTTTGCCCTCGATAATTGGAGCAAAGACTCCATGCATTGGTCGACGAGGGTAAAACAGCAAAAATCCCTCCGCCTCAGAGATAACTTTAATTGCTTACTTTTCTATACAATATTAGCAGTTATTTTATCAGTACATGCTAACACTTTTGTATGATTAAATAGTTTCATATATTAAGTGAAAGCATATTTTATTTCAGGACCTTGAATTTAGATGTGCCTGTACTTGCTGATGAGGTGCCTTTTCTCCACAAGGATTGTAACTTTGACGCAAAGTTGGACTCAGACTTTATGGAAATACAAGAGGACATTGAGACACCTCAGGAAATTAAGGAATGGGTCGCAAACAAACCTAAACCCAACCTTGACCAAACCATTTCTTTCAATCCTGGAACCTTAGAAAGCCCTAAGCTAATCCAGATTGCTTCAGACCTCACCCCAAACTAATAGAATGAATGGTTGCACTATTAACCCAATTCCAGGATGTGTTTGCATGGTCTCACAAAGACATGGTGGGTTTGTCCACTGATATTGTCCTTCATCGCCTTCCCATTAAGGAGGGATTCAATCCAGTCAATCAGAAGCTCAGGCAATTGAAACCTGAGTGGAGTTTAAAAGTAAAAGAAGAAATTGTGAAACAATTTCAAGCTGGCATTATCATGGTGTCTATATATCCGGAGTGGATATCCAACATTGTTCCTGTGCCTAAACCAGGAGGAAAGATGTGAGTTTGCGTGGATTACCGGGATCTGAACAAAGCTTTCCTATACCCTTTATCCACATTCTCATTGACAATACTGCTCAATACGACATGTACTCCTTTGTGGATTGCTTCGCGGGGTACCATCAGATTATGGTCGCTGGACTGTGAGAAAACTGCTTTCATCACGCCTTGGGGAACCTTCTGCTACAGACGGTTGTCATTCGGCCTCATCAATGTTAGGGTAACATATCAACGAGCTATGATGACTCTCTTCCATGATTTAATGCATAAAGAGATAGAGATCTACGTGGATGACATCATTGTCAAGTCCCGAAGGGAGGAAAACCACTTAGACCATCTCAAAAAGCTATTCAACAGGTTGCACAAGTACAACTTGAAGTTGAATCCAGCCAAGTGCGCCTTTGGTGTCAAATCAAGCAAGTTGCTAGGTTTTCTAGTCAGCCACAAAGGGATTGAGCTGGATCCCTCCAAAATCCAGGCCATCAAAGAAATGCCCATTCCTCAAATAGAAAGAAGGAAATACAGGGATTTTTGGGAAGAATCAACTTCATTAGCAGATTTATTTCTCAACTCACAACAACTTGTGAGCCCATCTTCAAATTGTTAAGGAAGAACTCCTCCATGAAATGGAACGATGAGTGTCAAAAAGCCTTCCTTAGAATCAAAGAGAAGCTGGTTAACCCTCCTATTTTGGTACCACCTAGGGATGATGTTCCCCTATTCATGTACCTGTCCATTAATGACAATGCCATGGGCTGTATGCTGGGGTAAAAAGATGATAGAGGCCAAGAACGAGCTATCTATTACCTCAACACAAGATTCAGCATCAGTGAACACAAGTACACTCTGATTGAGAAAACTTGTTGTGCTTTAGCATGAGCTTCCATGAGGTTACAGCATTACCTCCATGGTCACACAACCCATCTCATATCCCGCGTGGATCCTCTCAAGTATGTGTTCAGTAAGCCCATACTGAATTGTTGGCTGTCTAGATAGCAGTTGATCCTACAGTGGTTTGACATCATCTATGTGACGAAAAAGTCTATCAAAGGTCAAGGAATTACGGATCAACTGGCCGCCGCACCTCCAGGGGAATATAAACCCTTAGAAATATATTTCCTTATTGAAGGAGTAATGGCAATTTAGCAACACCATCAGTACCATACATGCCATACATAGAAAATGTATTTCGATGGAACTGCTAACACAGAAGGCTCTGGAGCTGGAGAAGTTCTAGTATCCGGTACAGGGGAGCAATATCCCGTCACCGTCAAATTGCAGTTTGTCAGCACCAACAACACATCTGAGTATAAAGGTTGTATCATGGGGAACTTTCCCATTCAATGGGCATCAGCCAGTTAACTGTCTTTGGGGATTCTAAATTGGTAATCAAATAATCCATATGAATCTATCAAACCAAGGAACTACATTTGCTGCCTTACCATCGGTAAGTTTTACAGATGGCTTTGGAGTTCGAAGAAATCTCCTTTCTACACATTCCTCATAATACGAATGATTTTGCGAATGCACTAGCAATGTTGGCCTCCTTGATTCACATACTTGACAAGGAAAACATGCCGAGCATCATATTTGCCCTACAAAAGGCCCCAACTTATGGAAACTATGTTGGAGAAGTATCGGATGAGCTACCTCCCATCCACAACCCTTGGTATCAGCATATCAAGGAGTATCTGCGAGATGGATCTACACCCGTTGAGGCGAGCCCGACTGAAAAGAGGCGGATCCATCGACTTGCGATAAAATTTTACCTGAGCAGAGATGCACTCTACAAAAGAGATGCAGGACTAGGTCTCCTCAGATGTTTAGATAAAGACTAAGCTCAGAGACTCATGGATGAGATCCATGGTGGAGTATGTGGCTCTCACATGAGCGGACCCCTACTTGTCAAGAAGATCCTCAGAACAGGGAATTTTTGGCTTATGCTCAAAGCTGACTGTGATAATCACGTCAAGAGGTGCTATCAATGACATATTCATGGGAATGCTATCCACACCCCTCCAAGGGAACTCCACAATATGAGTTCGCCATGACCCTTCTCAATGTGGGGAATGGACGTGATCGGGCCCATCGAGCCCTAAGCCAATAATGGACATTGATTCATATTCACCATGATCGACTACTTCACCAAATGGGTAGAAGTAGCCTCCTTCCTCAGGGTTACCAAAGAAGTCATCATTGCTTTCATCAGAAATAATATTGTCTGTCGATATGGATAACCAGAGGTCATTGTGTCAGACAATGCTAAAAACCTCAACAAAAAAATGATGGGGGAGTTATGTAGTAAATTCCACATCAAACACCTTAACTCCATCATCTACCGTCCAAAGATGAATGGTGTTGCTGAAGCTGCTAATAAAAACATCAAGAAGATCATGCAAAAAATGTCCGCCAATCACAAAGGATGGCCTGACTTCTTGCCTCTGACTTTATTAGCCTACAGAACTTCCATGTGTACTTCCACTGGGGCAACACCCTACTCATTAGCCTATGGGATGGAAGCAATGCTCCCCATAGAGGTGGAAATGGAATCCCTCAGAGTATTGATGGATGCTCAGTTGGATGAATACCAATAGCTACAAGACAGGTATCATCAATTGTCTCTAATAGACGAAAGGCGAACCGTGGCTATCTTCCATGGTAAGTTATATCGAAAGAAGGATCGCATTTATCCTACAACAGAGAATGTTTACGGCGGCGATTCAAACAACATGACTTGGTTTTGAAGAAGATCATTGACAACCAAGATCAATCTAAGGGAATATTCGTTCCTAACTGGGAAGGCCCGTTTGTTGTCAAGGAGGTATTGACAGAAGGCGCTCTCAGACTACAGGAAATGGACGGTGATGAATTTCTATAGCTTATCAACTCGGACACCGTGAAATGGTATTATATCTGAAGTTACCATCAAGGAAACATCCTGGTTTTTGGATCATCAAATCACCAGTCATTCCAGTTTTCTAACCCTTTATACATACTTTTCTGCCCCTCAGGGAAACATACACTTCAAACCAGCAGCCTGGTTTCACCTCATTTAAAATTTTTTCACACAATTTTGGTTATCCTGAAGATGGGATTGAACCTTTCACACCTGCAGTTTATCCTGAAGAAGGGATTAAACTTTCCTACGCTTGCAATTTGTCCTGAAGATGGGATCAAACTTTTTCCACACCTGCAGTTTGTCCCAATCATGGGATCAAACTTTCTTCTCCCCGCAGTATAGCCTGCACATGTGATTCATACTTATCTTCGGCTGCTATTCATCCTGAGGGGCAAACTATGTCAACCTGATCTCCCTGATACATGGGAGTACGTAGGCAACCATATTTTATATGGCCCGGTCGCAATAAACAAAAAACACAAAAATATTTCTGCCCTTTCTCTACAAAAACAAAAACAACAAAGACACTTCTACACCCTTCTTCATCAATAAAGTTTCTACACCCATCTGCCTTTCACATTCAGCGCCGAACCTCTTATACCAGGTTCGAACTACGCAGACCTGATCTCCTCTTCAATAGGAATACATAGGCAGCCATTTATGGTTTGGTCTAACCCCCTACCAGAACAAAAATATTTGTCACACGGTACTGGGATCAACCTTCAATCCACCACATTTCATTAGCTTCAGACCAAAGGGATGGAATTACCCAACCTCTCCTTATTAATAGGAGATTCGGTGACCATCTAAGCTGCAGTTGTGCCTCAAAGAGCAAAACCAATCCATAAGAGATGGAATTAACTAGGCTTCTCACAAATAGAAGTATTGGCGACCATCTATGGTGCGGTCAATCTCAGAGAGGAAAAGCCACACTCCTCTCCACATTGCCGTATAGAAACCAGTCCCAAGACACAAAAGATGGTAGGGATACATACAGATCAATGATCCATTCTGAAAGATTCTGCGATGGCTCAATGTCCACATATCAAGGATGAGTTCAGAATGCATCAAGATCACAAGCCCTGAAGAAACAGGCAAATATCAAGCAAGTATCAAGGCACAACTGAAAGGGAAGTAAATCAAAATATATTTCTCTGCCATATATAATACTGTTTGATATATACATATGTGATGTACATGACAAAATGGCTAAGCTAGTCTGTGCAGGAAAAATACAAAGCTATCTACGGATCTGTGTGGACGCGAACTATCAGATCTAACATAACATCCCTCTCTGAAGAAGGAGGTAACGCTGCAAGCTCCTGCCCAATGGTATCTACACGAGCTAGCAGATCCGAGGCTAACTGCATGGTGGCATGATGATCATCGATGTATGCACTCATATCAGCAAGGATGCCAGTCGTATGAGATCTCACTAAAGTACTATCTATGACGACCACATCTTGAGCAGATAGGGCAGCATCTCGCTCCACAATCAATGCATCTCTGCCTGATCTAGCCTCATCTCTCTCTAATAGAGCTTCATCTCTCCCATAAAGAGCTGTCAACATCGAGGCCCTAGCCTGATCTCTCTCATAGGTCATCAGATGTAGACTCTGCTCCAAATACTGTGCTGAATGTTGAATGACAATAACACTCGTAGTAGGAGAATCCATCACAATTGCTGGAAACCCAGTAGTCAAATCCTCCTCGATGAGAATATCAACCTCCTCCATAGGCTCCTCATCATCAGAATCAGTCCCCTGCACTGTGGATACTACCGCAGCCGATGTAGTCTCTATCTCCATCCATGCGGAATACTCTACAGAATAACTCGGATGGCTGATAGCAAACTCAGATTGTTCTCGCTGATCCCAATAGGCATACAACCTGGATCTGTCCTCTGCTGATAAATGCCAAGAAGCAAAGCGCTGACTCGAAGCCCCCTCAAAAGGATGAAAATCCTGAAACTGGTCAAACTGACACATCACGGCCAGTGGGTGGTAAGTAATCATGCCTCTCAAACCAGCTAGAGGAAGATAATCCATGCCCGGAGCATCAGTAATGAAGCTGTAGGATGAACTAAGCCTTGTACACGACAATATAGCGAACGGATCTCCAATCCCTGCTAGGAAAGCTGACTAAGATGTAGCATCTATACACTCCGCAGGCTGAAAGGAGTACGACATGGCTACATCATGGGTGAAATAATACCCATGCCGTCTGAAAGTGCCAATCGGTCTCAAGTGTGACATAAACCACACGTACAGCATGCTCGAGCTGTTTGTAAACACTCCTGCAGGATAAGTGCAGCAATATGTGGCCGACCTCAAAGTCTCTGCCATAATCATTGGTATGATGGTGTGACCCTCCCTGAGAGCTCTCATTGCCATAATTACCCCTATGTCCAACTCATCCATATACCGTGGCATGTAGACATATGACAGTACGCATAACAGCAGTACATCCACTCTAGTTGAACGCCAATGATCCTCTGGTGTGGTAAAATCCTTAGAATGTCGTGCATAACTATCCTCTGAGCCAAATCTGTCAAACAAAAAATGCTGGGATATAATGTGGCCAGATGTGATCTCATCCTGCACCACTCTACGCCTCAATCTGGTGAGGGTCATGAACTGCCTACTAATGTCTCCGATCGCCATGTACACACAAGGTCTATCCAATGGCAACATCGTTAAACGTGCATACTCCTCCAAAGTAGAAGTCAACTCCTGGGTCCCAAATTAGAAAACCCGCCTCTCCGATACCTAGTGCTCTAGCATACCCTCTATGAATTCTGTAGGAACCTGAAACATCAACAGGGTCATAGTATGCTGCAATAAATGATATACAATCACCTTGTCTAATGGTGACATGCTATCATACCACGATCACATACCCAATTCCACCAAAGATGGTGGGGTATGATCAATACGGCTAACTGTCGAAGAAGACATCTGGACGGGCCTTGTCATAAGACCATCCAAGGGTCAATACTGAATATCTCTGGACATACATACATACGCATAACATAATAACATGCATGATACAATAGATGGCAATATGATATAGGGAATGGAAAACTGTACATACATTCCTAAGTATATCATCATCTAATATATCTCTGTACAACTAAAATACAGGGGAATGGGGCAAAACTTCCCTACATCTAACAGAGGCCTATCAAAAGATATAACAAGAATGGGGCGAAGCTACCTAATGTCTAACAGAGGCCTATCAAAAGAGATAATGAGAATATACATCAAAAGAAGTCAATGGTATCGATGTCTACATCGTCAATCTCCACCTGATGAAACTCCTCCTGAGTCACTAGATCTCTATCTACAAGGATGTCAGGCCTAGACAAGGGAGGATCTGCACCGGCAAACCCATATGGGTCACCTGAGGGGCCAGTGCCAGAGCTGGAAGGATCAAAAGTATCTGCCTCTGAAGGATCTCTGCCCAAATGTCGGATAAAGAAATGTGCCCGGTCTAACTGCCGGGTCAAACTGTCAATCTGTGTCACATGAGTCGGATCTCTGACATAGACTAGCCAATCCGTCATCATCACGGATCCTGGAACCATATCCCCCATGAACTATGTGGCGCGGGTCTAGGCTCCAATGGTACTAGGGAACCACCAATGTTGGAACATCTCCTAAGTGCAGGGACCCTCTGACAGTGTGAAACTGTCAACCCCCAACAATGGGATATCAATAACGGGTGACTATGAAACATGCCAATAACACCTGGTAAGAGGCAAGATCGGCATGCGAATCTCTCCTGCAGTGCTCCTGATAGCACGCTCTCCTAAATAGAGCTCACATCCTCCATATGTGAAGAGAGGAATCCTACAGGTGGAAATCACATGCTCGACACCAGTCGGGTACCCATCCTCAAATCCAACACTCAAGTGCTCCCCAGAGTAGGGAATCCACGTGATGACATCCGCTATCAACAACTCCAGCTGTAGGCGGTAATGAGTGAAACCCTCAACAACATGGACCTCTGCCAGTATGGAATGATGCCATCTCCATCCTTGTGGATAGATGTCTAAACCTAACATGCTCATAGGACATAAACATGGAAGCCTCTCATAGGCCCAAAACTGCCATCATAAAGGCAAACAACTGCTGTCAGTCAACGCTCTTAACCTGTACATGGGAAAAGAAAAGAGAAACACTCACGAGCAGAAACGGGTAGAATCCTAACCAAGCCTCGATTAATCCCTATGATTGCATGCACATTCCCTTGAGGAACTAGGCGAAGGTGTAGGAACCCCAATCATAGTCTCCTATATGGTCCACGTGTCAAGTGGCACTGATAAAAGCGAAGGACACCGTAGAAGAGTTGTCTGCTATGAAGCAGCCCCTAATGATCATCAGGAACAATCGCCGAAGAATGCGATCCCTGACTCTCACATCATCGGGTATGGGCTCATTCAACAACCATTTCTCATAGTATCTACGCTCCGGAGGACCTCAGACGCATACCCTACCCTTGAGCGCCTCACGCCAAAACTCCTAATAATGATTTGACGGCAGTAGGGGTAATATCTGCCGTACAAGGCACTTTGGATTCCGTCCAAACTCCATACCTGAGATAAACTGCCAATCCATCGGCGTCATCATCAACTCACAGTCCAGCAAATGGAGTGACTGAGTTTGGTGAAACCAGCACTCAGACAATGCCCTGAGGTAACCCCAGGGACAATGACAGGGAAGAATGGAAAAGAACATCCCGAATCCCCAGCCATCTACAATCGCTCTATAGTCATCGTGCCAAGCCTAATACATAGAGTGGATGCTGAACCAATTCCCTCGAGGCAGTGTAAAGCTGGGAACCTACATCAAATGCAGATCAACATCAGAACCCTTTACTCCTCATCAATAGGAAACAAGGAAGATTAAGATCTAATTTTATACCTCGTTTGCGTGTAGGTAGACTGAAGGATGTCGACTCAAGTCACCCAAAAGCTCTGGGTTTACCACTTGAATACCTGGAAAATCCCTACGGGGTACACGTGCAATAAGATCAGGAACCTCAACCGGTACATCTTCCTCCTCGTCCTCGATATCCGGCACTTCAATCCTGATATAACGTATCTCCGCCTCCACTAAACGACGAGGCTGTCTGACAGAACGGGGTCGAGGTACTTCAGAAGCCCTCATCCGTACACCAGAAGTGGTCCTGGGGGAACTACTCGGTTGATCCAGATCTATAATATCTGGACAACAAGTCTTCAAATCACCTCAGAAAGGGTGTGGTAAATTCTTACCTGGACCTTCTCAAAATGCATTTTATGACTACATGCATGCACGCATTATTTTAATATACGTCTACAGTAGAGTTAAAAATGCATGACTACCTAATGCCTACATTTTGGAAATTTTTTGCCATAACCCCCTTTGTAAATGGGACTATCCACATGCACATAGGCATGACTAGGTGGCCATTCAGTAGCACACCTACCCACAGTCATATACATCCTACATGCATTAATACATCACAATAAAAAAATTCATAAGTGTAGTCTAATTACCAGGATTATTTTGCTTGTCTACCTTTACTCATTTGTCCTCAAATAGGATAACAAATGACAGTAAAAGGTGCCAATTTGACTCTTTCAAAAGTCAAAATTTTTTTGCATCATTATGTTCAGCATGGTTTAATACTAATATTTACTATGTTGAATATTTTTTATAAAGTCATATCAGCATGCATATTCACTACTATATGTCTAAATGCATTTCATGTAATAAATCACTTTCCAACGGATAGAAACTAGAAAAGAATACATGCATATGTTACCGGAACTGATGAAAGAACACTTATGCGGTGGCGAAAATAATGTGCGAAAAGTTGCACTGAACTCAATGCGAAGAAGAGCTCTCGAATTTCCTTTCATGCGTAAATTAGGATTAAAAACGCTACCCGAAAAGGCCAAATCGAATAAAAATGCTACGATTGGCGAATCTCGGTTTTCACGGGCCAAACTCTGGCTCCACATATCACTCATTGGTATTCACCTGCATACAAGGTATACTATACCAGTAGCCTCATCTTTTATAAATCATGCTCGGCAATACCTCACAAAGGTTCGATGTCGTCAGTGCAGGCCCTAAAACCTTCCCCGGTGGGGGTTACAATGCTGAAGTTATATATTGATCCCAGTGAGGGTCACAACATAAAATTTCAAACATCCACGTATCCCCGGCGGGGGTTAAAATACATTCTCGACCATTGATACACACATTAATGAAGGTCAAGCAACCTTGATAATATCTCAGCCAGTGGCAAGTAAACCCTTCGAAACCATTAATACAAACATCAATGAAGGTCAAACAACCTTGACGTTACCTCAGCCAATGGCAAGTAAACCCATCGAAGCAACGTGATTCAACATGAACATCAAGCAGCCTTGATAGTTTGCCCAACATGGACCTATCCGGTGATACACACATCAGAGAAGGTCAGGCAGCCCTGACAATACATACTGTTAGTAGTAACTCTAACATGATCATAGTATATGCTGGTGACACAAACCAGAGAAGACCACCTTCATCGGAGAGGACCAATGATGGAATATGATATACACATCCTCAAACAGACAAAGCTTTATCCCCATAGATCTCTTGCACACGAGAGGCACCTCTATGGAGTAGAAGTCTGTATCAAGGATCGAGGACATTGTTGATAGACCCAACGTCAATATCCTTGAAGTCTTGGATCGCATGTCCAAGACATTACTGATTGTCATCCCCGACAGAATTAACAGGGAACCGATAATCATTCATTCATTCATCATATATTTGCATCATATTGCTGCACATAACATCATGTTTATCTTGTTGCATTTCAAGTGTCTATGATTCTTTATCCTATCCATGCCTTGTATTTCATGAATATGATAAAGAGGGGCCTCTGCAAACACTCAAAATTTTCTGCACACCTGTTATTGACATTGTAGGAGGGCAAATTTGTCTTTCGGAGATAACCTTGGAAGACAGCTCACATCTATTTCGGATACTACCAAAAGTTCAGTCTCAACCCCGAAACACACACCGGGAGTATTAATTCTAACCTTGGAGATAACCCTGAGTTTTGTCCTTGGCGATAACCACAAGGAATGTTGCTGCATTTTCTGGCGTTAAGTCTGGAAATGCTTGTTTCAAATGCATGTGATCAGCTTCAATCTCAGACCTCCTGCCGAGACACTCATACCTAAGACCCGGAGATAACACCAGGAAGAAAAGCACACTTACAGATGACCTTGCGGAATTCAAACACTTGCAGCAGTCCAATCTCAGATATAACCCTAAACAACGTCTACTATCAGCTCAAATCGGAGATAACCCCGGTGAGGAGTCAAACTGTCATCTTTACACCTCAATCTCAGCGTGCTAACTCAACACTTCATACATACATACATACAACAATGTCCCATAAGAGCCAAAGAGTTTCAATCCCGAGTGACTATTACACGTGGCAGCACACTGGATAGAATTTGAAGCTTGAAGACCACGGGCATGGTCCCCTCTTCCTGACTTCGTAAAACCTCTAATCTTATGTTATTGTGTAACTCTCGACAAAAGAAGTCCGAAGATGGTCTTGTATACCTCGTTCGGATGCTCGGATTGAAGTTCTATAAGTTCGAGCAGACATCACAGTGCATGAGTGCACGTACTTCGAGATAATAGGACCCGCGGAGCTCGGGGCACCCCGGGCAGCCGCAGGTGCATCTACGGCTGCCGCTGGTACACGTGTGGCTCCCCCCTCTATAAATAGAGGGCTTGGGGTGGCCATATAAAAAAAGGCGAGGAAGACCTGTCCAATTTGCTCTGTACACACCCCATATTGAGTGCCTTCTCATTTTAAACACCTGTTAGCTCACATATAACTATATTTTTACCGGCGGGAGCTAAGTGTTTATCCATCTAGAGTCATAAAAGCCTGCTTTGGCAGCCCACTATAAGCCTTCTCACACTCTATAAAGCCTTTTTCTTCATATTTGCACACACTATTCTTCATATTGAGAGTCGTGTCGTGTGCGTATGCCCGGACTTCGGTCCATGGTTTTCATTTCAGTCTGTATATATATACTTATATATGTATATATTTATATATGGACTAACATTATCGAGTTATGCCTCGATTGAGCCTAGACTTATGTCTGGAGCGTTTACTTGCTTATATATATATATATATATATATATACACACACACACACACTTATATATATAAACTGTTGTCATATTCTGTCTGATGAGCCTGGATTTTACATCTGGAGCGTTTATTGCTTATATATATATATATTACATTTCTGTCATGCCTGGAGTTTACTTTGAGGCCTTTTACTGCTTTATTTACATTTAGTCCCGCCTGGAGTTTACTTCGTGGTGGTTAATCGTCTTTTACAGCTTTATTTACATTTCTGATCTCCCATGGAGGTGCTTCGTGGTGGTTAATCATGCTTATATATATATATATATATATATATTTACCGTTTTTATATATTTACATTTCCGATCCCCCATGGAGGTGCTTCGTGGTGGTTGATCATGTCTGTATATATATATTTACAGCTTTTATATATGTAACTGCTTACTGCTTTTCATATAAATTGTGGCATCATATGAGCCTAGGAATCATGTGATCACAGATTCAGTCTACTGAATCTAGATTCAGTTCCCGTGATGGACATTTTCAGTTATAAGCAGCTTGAACATTATTTACGGTGTCTGAATTTCCTTAGACGACTGTCATGCCCATGAGGAGTTCGGTACTACTGTATATTATTTTCTCTAAGATGACTCGCATCTCGAAAATAAAAACAATCAAGCCGAACATTTAATAATAAAATGGAAGTATGAAAAGGTCTCAATTCATATTGAGCACATGGTTTGAAAAACCTCTTTTACAAAACTTCATTGCTATATCTTGTTTAAAACTAAATTTTTCTATAAATTCAAACCCTTTGTATATAGGTGCGAACGAGGCCTCGCACTACTTCCAAATAATTGCACATTGATACACACACACACACACAATCATATAATAGTTTCTTGAAAAGTGGCGGTCACCGTGGCAACACGGATGTCGGGGAGTGCCTAACACCGTCCCTCCGCATAATCAAGCCCCTGAACCAAAATGAATCTATTTCACAAACCCGTTTAGTAGTGTCACATCACTGGGTCAATGTGCAAACCTTTTTCGATTGCGTTGGTATAACCAATTAAAAACACCAACTGGCGACTCTTAAAGTCAAATCATCGGAATTACACATATCAGACCTTTTACACTTCTTTTTTCAAACAAATCTCACATAACACGAGAACACCAAAGAACAAGTAATGAAAAGGGACAAATAAAAATCCAGACGTCGACACCAGATATTGCCGCCAAGACGTCAAACTCGAAACAAAAGGGCAGAAGAATTTATCAACAATGCTGGAGGACAACAAAGAGACCTGATGTAGAATTTCGCGAACATGGTAGCTCAATCCATGCAGAATGGAATGCCAGCCACGGGAAATCAGCCAGACAATCAATTTGCGAACTTCAAAGATTTTAAGGCTGTAGGACCGCTAGAATTTAGAGGTACCACTAATCCGATAGAAGCCCAAACTTGGGTTAACGAAATAGAAAAAGCGTTTGTAGTTCCTAGTTTAGCTGAGGGACAAAAGACAGATTTTTCCACCTATATGATGAAAGGAGAGGCAAATTTTTGGTGGGAGGCAAATCAAGCTAGGGCAGGAGAAGGAGTGATAGCATGGAATAGGTTTAAGACGTTGTTCTTTGAGAACTATTTCTTGTCCAGTATGCAGGCTAGGATGGAGGTGAAGTTTTTGGAATTGAAGCAGGAGAATATGACAGTTGCGGAGTATACCACAAAGTTCAATGAATTAGCTTGGTTCGCTCCACACCAAGTGGATACGAAGGCTAGAAAGGAAATGAGGTTTGAGCTGGGATTAAAACCCTAGCTCTACAATAAGGTGGCGGTGTTACAAATCAATACTTTTATAGCACTCTTAGAAAAGGATATCATAGCTGAAGGGGGAAGTGAAGCCATGAGCCTCTACAATAAGGAAAGAAAGAATAAGGGTGAGGGAGTCGGGAAGGTAGAAGCAGGTAGTGGTAGTGGGAATGCAAAAAGAAAGGGGAACAATTTTGAAAATATCCAGGTCAAGCATGAAGGTGTGAAGAAGTAGGCTGTGCAGTGTAAGAATTAATTATGGAAAGAATCATTCAGGTGAGTGTCTTAAGGGAAAGTTTGTGTGTTACAAGTGTGGGTAGGAGGGACATATCTCTCCTAACTGTCCCAATCCTAGGATGAACAATGGGTGTTTTCTATGTTGATCGAGGGAACATAAGGTAAAGGACTGTCCGAAAAGGAGAATGGATGCAGGAAGCGTGAATGCGGAGAAAGGCAGCAGAACATTGGCGATAACGGGACCAACTTCGACAAAATCAACCACAAGAGTCTTCAACATAACAGTTCAGGATACCGTAGTAGCCGAGGATGGAACTCCAGGTATTATTTGAATAAATTTTATTTTCGTATATATGATTTTTCTTAAGTATAGTAAATTATGTTATAAAGAAATTTTGAAGGAGAAATTTGAGTTCTATTAGAAATCAAATTTCCATTTAATCAGGTAGACAAGTTTTATGTTGAATAGTTAAAGATCAGTTCAATCGAATCTGATCGAGATCTACTTGAAATGATTGTGTATGCTATTTTCCCTAGTATTTATAAGTTTTGAAACGGTGATTCCGGGGACGGAATCCTTATAAGGGAGGGTAAATGTAATAACCCAATATTTTTAATATAATTAAATAAGAAATTTTGCGTATAATTTTTTTATACATATATAAAGGTGGGAATATATGCAAAGTAAAGTATATGTATATATGTGATAAATAAAATTTATTTATTACATAAATAATTGTAAATAATTTCTTTTTAAGAATTATTGATCATTATAGATTATATTCTTATAATAAATTAATTTTTAATAAAATTATTTATTATTTATTTTTCATAAAATATGATTATTGTATATATGATATGATTATTAGGATTATTATAATAAGTATTTTATTATATTAGTTAAGTTAACTTAATTAATAATGGTATATATGAATGTTATGTCGGATATGGATTCAAAACCCAAATTTTGGATTTTGAATAAGGAATGAGAATAATAATATAATATTATTTATATTTCAGTGCTATAGACATGTATAATATGAGTGTAATGTTAATTTGTGGAACAGTTATAATGAAACAGCAAAACCCTAACATTACTGATAAACTCTAGTACAAAAGTCAATTACGACGGTAAGATTTGTTAATTTGTTGTGTTATGTAATTAATGACAATTATTATAGATTTAATGTTAATTAGGTAAATCCTAATTAATATTTAAAAACCCTAATTACTAAATTAGAACCCTAATTGCTAAGTTATAAACCTTAATTATTAATTTAGCAAGCTTAATGGTAATTAGTAAATTATAAAGCCTAATTTACAAGTCCTAAGTGATTAGAAAACCTAATTTAATTAGAGAATCCTAATTCACATTTTTAGAAACTAAAATATCCATTTTAGCCCTAATTACAAAATCCTAGAAAATGAACTTATAAAACCTTATGATTAAACCCTTAGGGTTAAACCCTAAGGGTCAAACCCAAAGGGTCAAACCCAAAGGGTTAGAGTGAGTTGCCAAGTTTGCCACTAAAAGTAAAAGCCAAATAACATAATTGCCATTCTTCCATTATTTATTAGATAACTTGTAGAGGTTGCCATAACTTTAGTTGTTGAACAACTCTAACCTAGCCATGTGCCTATAAACTAAATATCTCAGCCATCTTGCATCACAAATACATTGTATTCAAGTATTATATATAGATTAAGAGAGAGACAAGTTCATTTATTAGTCCTATTTGTGCTCATACACCCAACAAAGCCTCTCTCTCTCTAACCCCACAAAAATATTAAGTATATTAGTCCCCAATCAAGTTCCTAGAACACTACAATCAGATCAAGAAGCCCAGATTCAAGAAAGATCAAAGTAAAGTATAAAACCCTAAACCAAATCTAATCTTTAAAGTCATGTTAAATGTTAAGTTTTTGTGTTTAAACATGTTGTACGTAGTGTAAATAGATGATCTGGGTTGCTAGATAGTAGATCCATAATATCTATAGGCTCGAATTTGATGTTTTTCAAAATCTGGAAAAGTTTGAAAATATTATCTAACAATGAATGTCAGACCTCATAAATCCTTTTCTGTTTATTGTTTTGGTGTTTTAAAGGTTTGAAGTTATTGTAACAACCCGGGTCAAATCCCGTGTCCGAAACAAATCTTGAGTCAAATCCCAACTCCGAATCAAATCAAATCCATCAAAATAAGGCCTCAAACTACTGCCCCAATAGTATCTTCTTGGGTCAACTTAGCCCACCACAGGCTCACCCAAAAGGTCATGACTTGAAGATACTATTGGTAGTAACTTATTTTCTTATATGCAGACAATTTTTTTTCCCTATATTCTGATGTGGGATTGGGGTGTTACAAACTCCCCCACTTAAATTTCTGACGTCCCCGCCAGAACCGATCACACATGGCCCAAAGATCTTTGCCTCTCTAGCCATTGTGGGATAATACTGGCTGGCTTCGTGTCCCCACCTTTGGACCTCCATCTCTCCATTGTGGGATAATACCACCAGTCTTCGTGTCCCCACCTTCGGCAACCCGATCGGATAACTTGGGCAGAGCTTTTCGAGTGGCTCGATACCATATGTAACAACCCGGGTCAAATCCTGAGTCCGGAACAAATCTTGGGTCAAATCCTAAGTCTGAATCGAATCAAATCCATCAAAATAAGGCCTCAAACTACTGGCCCAATAGTATCTTCTTGGGTCAACATAGCCCACTACAGTCTCACCCAAAAGGTCATGACTTGAAAGTACTATTGGTAGTAACTTATTTCCTTATATGCAGACAAATTTTTCCCCTATCTTCCGATGTGAGACTGGGGTGTTACAGTTATAGTATGTAATGTAGGCTTGGATCTGGAACTTGAATCAAGTCCAGATCATGTACAGATTGTAAGATATAGGTGGTCAATGTGACGAATGATTTGTTTGAGTTGTGATTCTGGGGACAAAATCCTTGTAAGGAGGGAAGGATGTAACAATCCGGAATTTTTAAATTATAATTTCAAATATTTATTAAATTGTGTAAATATTTAATTGATGTGTCTATTGTTGAATAAATATTTGTTTAATTTGATTTGATTTGATTATTTATTTGTTAAATAAATAATTAATTAGTGAATGAAATTAATGATTATAAGATAATATTCTAATTTAATTTAATAATTAAGTTAGAGAGTTGATAGGGATTAAATAGATTATTATAATGTTTTTAATTTAATTTGGTAATAAAAGTATGACAATAAACAATGCTATAAATGAGTTATAAAAATAAATAAATTAAAGGAGTTTAATTTAGTTTTACCAAACAAGGCTTAAAGATATTAAGTATTTAATTTTTAAAGAGTTTTTGCCAAACAAAGCTTTATGGCTTTTGAGTTTTGAATTTTAATTAAAATAAATAAAATATAAATAATAAATATTAAATTTTATAACTAATAACAAATCATTATATTTATTGTAACGTCAGTTTTAGACGTCTGGGTTTGTGCGTTGATTTGAGTTTTATTTTACGTAAAAAGTATTCGGCATAAGCCTAAGAAGTTAGGAAGAAAGAAAAGATTACAGAGAATAGAGAGAGTTTAAAAGAGTTGAGAGAGAATTGAGAGAAGATTTCTAAGATTTTCCAAAGCAATTCTCTGAGTTTATCCAAGAAATTGAAGGTATTTTTATATAACCTTAATATTATATATATATATATATATGTACGTATATATGTTTTATGGTAAAACTTCAAGTGTCCAAGTTCTGTGAATTCAATTGTTTTCTAAAATTATTGATATACAACTGATAACTTGTGATTATATGTATTGGTGGTGTTAGTTTTGTATTTTAATTTGTGAGTATATGTATTGGTGGTGTTAGAGTTGTATTTAGACAAGGAATTATATGCTAATTTACGTTCAAAAAGAAAGAAAATAGTTTTATAGTGAATATGTGTATGAACATGGCTTGTAGGAGTTCCAAAATTCTTAGTTGATTGTGAGCTAATAGATAAATTGAGCCTTGAATATGTTAATTCGGTAAGAAACGAAGAGAACGTAGTTTGTAAGAATTAATTTGGTGTATAATTGTGATTACTGTTTTAATTTTGTTAACAATGTCAAAAAATGGAGTTTTGTATAAAACATGGAATTGAAATGTTTAAATTTGATGTTTATGTTATTTATATGGGTAAAAACATGCTAGAGACCTTAAGTTATGTTTATGTGAAATTCATGTAAGTTATACGTGTTAAATTGGGTGCTAGAAATTAAGATTAGCTTTGTTTCTGTTCTTCGTGCTCAGCTTACGTGATTCAAAGACGGCAAATATTAAGCCTCATCTTCTGGCAGCTTAACTCCAGTTCTCAGATCGCGCCAAGAATATTAGCACTTATATCATGATCTTTGCTCCCGCTTTAAATTAAATATGTGATGATGAAGCAGTTAGCGAATGGCCAAAAAATTGTTTTTTATTACACAAAGTCTATAATTGTTGATACGGTGCAGTATTATGACTGTTAGAATCTGATTTTGTTAATTGTGGTATCATAGTACTAAGAATGAGAATATTATTAACAATTAACGAGTTTTGTTATTACATTACTAATGTAACTTGACTATGTGATTAAAACCAATCTATACATGAAATAGATACTTATTTGTATACAGAGTATATGTAGTAACTAATTATGTCATGATGACATGTGTATAGGATATTGTGAATCGAATTATTATGGTTTAGCTTTCACTCAAGACAAGTTTTCTAACCCTAAACTTTCTTTGAGCGAGTTTTCTTTATCCTACCTTGTTACAATTGTGCAAGTGTCTAAACCTTACCTCTTGATATTGAGTAAGTTTTTCTGATCTTTGAATTGCTTCTTAGTATGCAAGTTTCTTAACTCTGATACACCTACGTTGAACATGTTTTATCGTTCAAATTACTATTTATTATTCATGCTCAATACTCAATTTTAAACAAAATTCTAACCTTAACTTAATGTTGTTCAAGCAAGGTATGTTACGTTATTCAATGTTTATGCTTTTAGTTTATTTCTAAAGCATGACCTTATATACAATGTTGATTCATTTCTGACTTATTCCATAGCATATTGTTATTACATTTTTATTCAACTAATCCTTAGTTGATGTTCGTTATACTCTAAATTACCTTGAAACTTATCCAAACCAAACTTACTTTGGTGCAGACTTGTATTCTAAATGCTGAGAAGAACAACCCTATTTCAGGGGATAATTTACGCGTAAGTGTTTAGATGTTTGTGCATAATACATTGTATGAAGGGCTGATCCCCCTAAGTACGAGGAGTCCCTATAGTCTTATGACTGTTAATGTTTAAGTTGAAAGAATACATATAACTATGGACAAAGTTCGTGGTCTTTTGACCCTCAGATATATATTTCATATTCTGTTCCTGAATATTATTGATAAAGCACATTATTTAGTTTTATTGAGCCTATTCATTTGGCAGTTGATATGATGTTTATTCATTGTCATTTCAAGTGAGCATTGGTTGCTCACTCTTGCTTATATAAATGTTACAGCTAAAGTTGAGAAGGTCGACGAACCTACCACCAGTAAAGGGAAAGGGAAGATGAACAAGTATTGAAGACTTGTAAACCTGTTGACTTTTATATTGTCAGACTTTATTTTAAATCTTGTGATGTGGTTATTTAATTTTTCGCACATGATGTTTGTATTTAAAGGTTAGATGACCTGTGAGATTTTATTGAACTTATTAATGTAATCCTTTAATAGGAAGGTTTATTATTAAATTTTATTATGTTTGGGTAGTTATACATGAATGTTTTTACCAAGTGAACACCAAATCTTGTGGGAATGAAGTACCCGAATTTGGGGGTGTGACGCCCCCAAATTCAGGTACTTGAAACCCGAACTCGGTGCTTCACGATACCATTTCTATGAGCGCAATAATACTAATAATAATAACAATAATATAAGTACCAAACTTAATTTACATAATTATCAGAGTCTGATCCCAAGTATGTAACCTTTAATACATTCATTACAGTACATGATAATAATAAATATCATTATCTTAATAAAGTCTAGTTATTACATAGGATAACACAAACTTAATCGGCGACCTTCCCTTTTCCCTTGTTCTTGGCAGAGCCTTCAGGTTGTTCACACTTAGCTGAAAACATTTAAATTAAGCAAGGAAGAGCATTTGAGTGCCCAGCAAGTAATAGCAATAATAAATTTTAGTTGAAAGAAGAAAAAGTTTTCTTTGTACGACACTTCTACAATGAATCAACAGTTGTGAAGTAAGCTAAACCAATAATAACAATATATTAATTCTATATCAAATTTTTGAAACTACGTACTGACTATAACTAGAGATTAGTCGACAGACTATGAACATTGTTTTCTATTTTTGAAAAAGTTAAACAAAACTTCATCTGTAAACCATCATAACTTACGGTATGGGGGGTGATCACTGTTATGCCTGCCCTCAGTATGATTAATACTACATACAAGAATGATATTTTCGTCCAGCATATCCGCCTTAGGCGTATAAAAGTTTCCCATATTTGGAATGTTCATAACAGTCTAGAATCCAAACCAAAACAATTTGGTTGAATAACAATAAAGTTCTATCTTGTTTAACAACATTTTTAAGTTTATGTCTAGCCGGATCAAATAGCTTAGACAGCTTTTAAGTCAACGTTTACATACTGGACACCAATAAGTATGTATCAACATGTGATAAAATATAATGATTATTCAAGTGAGGTCACTTGTATAACTATGTTTAGAAATTAACAAACAGAATATATATCTTGATCTATAACAACAGAATTTATAAACTTGTACAATTATAATCTAATAACGTACTTATACAGAATCATTGTATAAGTATATACAAAGGTTAAGATATTTGAACAATGAAAAAGAATAGTTTAAATATTATCTTACGCATGTCCATTACATAAAGTAAATGCAAAGTTAGGATACTTGCCTGGTCTGCTGCTTACAGTTATGCAACTTAGTTTTATCTTTTATATCAAGCCCTATCATTAATACGATTATTTATTCGATTAGAATAATATATCATAACACATAGCACTGCTATTTGTAGTCAGCACATAACCTAATTACATTGACACATAAGTTTAACAACCATTGAATCACAAATAAACACTTATCAAGTCAACATATCTAAGTCCAGATCAATTTCTGAAATATGTCGGCGTGCCGACATCTTTATCGGTAATTATCAAGTCTAAAACTTTATATTGAAGTTCAATATAACTTAAACATCGGTCAAATTATTTTTAAATGACTTATAATAATTTTTAAATAATTATTATAATTTATCATAATTTTTCAAACATTGAAATCATTTTTAAATGATTTAAATATTAAATAATTCTATTATCATTAATATTTAATTAATATTAAAGTATTAATGAAACCATTGCCAAAATATTAAATTTATTTATAATAACTTAAAATACTTTTAAAATATTAATATTACCTTTAAATAATTTTTAAAATATTTAAAATTATTTTAAATAATTACCATTAATATTTAAATATTAATGTAGTATTTATCAAAATATTAAAAGTCAATAATTATAACTTAAAATATTTTTAATTCATTTATATCCTTTTAAATGATTTTAAATTAATAAAATCATTTTAAAACTATTTATTTAATATAATTATTAAATAAATTTAATATCGTTAATATTAAATTAATATCATTAACATTAAATTAATGAAATTATCCTTTAAATATTAAAAGTTATATTGTATAACTTAAAATATCTTTAAACACCTTAATTTCATTTAAAATGATTTTTATAATATTAAAATTATTTTTAAACTAATTTATTTAATATAATTATTAAATAACTTTAATATCGTAAATAATTAATGAAATTTACCTTTAAATATTGAAAGTTATACTTTATAACTTAAAATATTATTAAACTCTTTATTTTCATTTAAAATAATTTTCTAATATTAAAATCAATTTTAAATTAATTTATTTAACATAATTATTAAATAAATCTAATATCATTTATAAGACCCCAACTTTTATAAATAAAGATGAATTTTCTATAAATATTATTTTGAATATTATGGAATAAATTTGATATAATGTTATAGTTGTGGGTAATATTTATAAATTTTGCAAAAAGTAAGCAAGTTGTTATAAAATATTAGTTTGGTTCTGGGAATATTCTTTTTTTCGGGGAATATTCGATGCGATTTTACCAATCATTAGTAGACCTCAATAACGGATGTATTGTCGTAGTTAGAAAAGCGACAAAATTATCTTTCTATAAAAATAACTACAGAGGTGTTCTTTGTTAAAACTGTTGAACTACCCTAGTAGTAAAAATACGATGTCTGGCGTGGTTGTATAGTAGCACACGATATTGATTATTGATGCTTACGTGAGAAGTCACTCAGCTATGCTCAATTATTGCTACAGTAATTGCTGCATCATATCTCTTATATTATTGATTCAATTATTGTCACAATATCATCTGTATAATATGTTATAGTATTAAATCAATAATTGAGACGACAAGTTATAAATGATTAATAATTGTTGAAAGATTAAATATGTGTTGATTAAAAATAAAATAATTTGTGGTAATATTTATTCAATCCTTGATGTATATAAAGAGTCTGCGCATGAGACGTTTGTGGTAAGTTTGATTATTTTATGGGGGCCCATATATCATCTTCTAAGAGTCTCTTTGTCAATAAGTAATTACCTTCGTCAATAGTAATTACCTTTGTGAATAGTAATTACCTTCGTCGATAGTAATTTCCTTTACCAGACGTCAAACCACTTGCCGTTTCATATTATTGGCGTTAAACCACTTGTCGTTTCACATTACGAGCGTCGAACCACTTGTCGTTTCACATTACAAAGCGCCGAACCACTTGTCCTTTCACATTACAAAGCGCCAAACCACTTTTCTTTTCACATCACCGATCGCCGAGCCACTTGCCTTTTTCACATGGCGGTCTTAGCTAAAAATCTTCTATAAATAGAGGCCTAGTGCTTCATTATTTTCACTTAATTCATTCAAGCTATAGAGAGAGAAAGTATAGAGAGAATAAGAGAAAGAAGAAGAGTATTTTGTTAGTACACTCTGCAGTATTCAATCTCCTACCAAAAGTAAGGGGTGTTATTCTTTCTTATTCATGAAGAGAACTGTTGTTATTCCATTGCTTATTATTACATTGGAATAACTTTGTATACGTGGTTTACCCTATACTTGGTGACATTCTTCTATTATTCATTTGGAACATCCTGTCTTTTGTGTTTTACACCTGACCGGTTCCGCTCTTTATTATTATTCTATTGGAACATCCTCACATGCATGTGTTTTTTACACCCACTGGTTCCGCTCTTTATTATTATTACATTGGAACATCCTGCATGCATGTGTTTTACTGCCGGACCGGTTCCATTCTTTATTATTATTCTGTTGGAACATCATGTCTGCATGTGTTTCTGCCGGGACTGGTTCCATTCTTTATTATTCTCGTTAGAATATCCCGTCATGCATGCGCTTTTACGGACGACCGGTTCCGTTATTTATTATTCATTGGAAAAACCTACATGCGCGCTCTATCGCATGCATGGTGATTTCTTTTGTTATTCCATTCTTTATTATACCCGAGTTGGTTAAAACTTTGACTTATACTCCATGAAATTAGTGGAATATCCTTGATATTTGCGCTTCATCCAAAGATCCTTTCATGGAAATATTCTTCTCGAAGATTCTTGAATTTTACTCTACAAAGCAAAGATCATGTTGGCATATTTGGATGTTATTGGTTCCTAGATAAATTAATTCTTGAACTTGTTTTATTGAATTCTTATATCATTGTCATCATCCTCATGTTTATATTATGTTGAAAGTCAATTGTGGCCCTGTAATAGTGCATAGATGGACTTGGTATGATTATGACCGAGACTATTCGGTAATCATGGCCGTAATGTTACAAATGATGTGGTAAAATCCTCGGTGGCCCGTAGTGCATTGATGGACGATTGTTGGCATGATCATGACCATTAATGAATACACAAATATTCTTGGCCCGTAGTGCGTGAATAATTGTGGTCGTGATACTAAAGAATATCATCGGGTCAGAAAAGTGCGAGGGTGATTCGATGATGTGGAATATTTATTAAAGTCGAGTCTCAAATTATAACGATTGATGAAAAACCTTTTAAATCATAAAAGATAATAGATTTTATTTTCTACTTGACTCTTTTAATGGATTGTTGGTTCCGCTGTAGTTAAACTTGATGTTTATTATATTTTATCAGTTTAACACTGTTGTAGGCTAATGATAAATTATTCTGCATTATCTTAGTCATAATATTTCTTACAGAGCTAGTTGAGCTCACCCTTTCTTTCACTGTTCTCTTCAGGAAATGAGAATATAGTTGGGACGAGTCGGGGAACGGAGTAATGGTCCAGAGGATAGCATTAGTAGTCCTCACTATTCTGTGAAATAGTGTGATAATAATTGTAATGAGGACTCCTTTTGAGTTTTTGTATGATCTCTAGTAGACAATATTTGTATTCAAACTCACGCTTTATATGTCGTATTGTACACCTACGCTTATATTAGTAAGTTGTATTTAAATTACGTACCACGTATCTAACTACCCAAGATGGGTGATGTATACCTAATTTTCGGGGCGTCACAGTTGGTATCAGAGCTTAGGGATATGATCCTTGGCTAAGATGTGAGAATAGTACTAGGAGGGGAGAGACGGGGAATACCTTCGCTAGTATTACCTACCTAAGTTTGTATGCTATTTTATTGGTCGGTCAGAATATAGGGATAATATGTTACATGTCAATTAACCTTTTGTTTTGTGGCAGTATCTGAAAATGAGATCTGAGAATGTTGGGAATAGCAATGGAGCATAGGCGATTGTTGATTCACCACATATCAATAATCAGGATAATGTGCATCAGGAAGGCGACAATCCTCATGCAAACAACAACACTGACCAAATGATGAATGATCAAATGTTTAGAGGCTTTATGCAATTCATGCAACAAAGAAAGTAGATCGACTCCTCGCCCAAAACGTAGGTGGAAACACGGAAAACTCTCGGGCGGTCACCATTAAACAGCTTCAGGAGCCGGGACCACCGGAGTTTAAGGAGAGCCAAAACCACTTCAAGCGGAAGCATGGATAAAGCAGATTACCAAGATATTTGATGTCTTGGGATGTTCCCGAGGAGCAAAGGTTCCTTTTCTTGCCTTTATGTTCTTGTGGAGAGGCGATTCATTGGTGGGAATCGGTAAAACGTACTCAACTCGCCAGTCTCAAGATATCTTGGGAGAAGTTCCAGAGTCGTTCAACGACAAATACTTTCCTGAAAGTATTCGCCACACGAAGGAGGTGGAGTTTATCAAGTTGGAACAAAACAATATGATCGTGTCGTAATACGAGGCAAAATTTGCGGAGTTATCACGGTTCAAGGCCCACTTGGTGGATAATGAAGAGAGAATGGCGCGAATGTTTTTAAGAGGTTTGAAGTCGAGATACGTCAACATCTTATTTCTCATAAACCGTGTTTGTATTCGGATGTTGTAAATAGGGCTCGATTAGTGGAGCGCGATAACGAGTCAACGAACTAAAAAGAGAGCGGTAAGAAAATTATAGTACCAAATGAGAGTAGTCATCGAGGTGTGACAACAAGCGTGGAGGGAATCAATAGGCGGATATGGTAACCACTTTGTGGTAATCGGGCCAAAAAATAAGAATGGACATTTCAAGAAAAGGAGATTCAACAATGATGGAAAGACGCCAAAGACCAAAGACCCGTTGTTAAGGAAGGAGAAAGACCACCATCATATGCTTCAAATGCGAGAGAGGGACACATCACCAAAACGCGCCATATGCCGTCCAAAGCATGTTATAATTGTGGAAGAGAAGGTCACTTAGCTCGATTTTGTCATTTACCAAAGACAAATTCAAATTTAGGATGGAGGCACCAAAGGTCATCCCGAGAAAAAGTCAAAATCAGAAGTCTGAGGGAGAGCGTTTGTTATGACCTACCGAGAGCAAGGAACCCGAATGAGGTCATCACGGGTAAGCTTATCATAAACTCTAATGAAGTCTATACTTTATTTGATACCGGTTCTACCCATTCTTTTATTTCTCCTACTTTGCGCTCATCGATTAAATTTGACTCGGAGAAATTAGACTTTGACTTATCTGTGGAAACTCCGGTTGGGAGAAACCTTCATTACATCCAATCGCTTATAATTTTATTTGGTTCAAATCGGTACCCTCACATTACCTGTCGATCTTATTTCATTAAAATACTTGCATTTGACGTGATTCTAGGATTGATTGGTTAACTACTTATCATGCAAAAAATTGATTGTTTTAAGTAAGGTTGTTAGCTTTCATATTCCTAACCAACCAATTATGAGAATTCAAGCGACCAAACCATTAAAATCAATCACGGTCATCTCAAGCCATAAAGCTATTCGTTTATTGAAAAACGGATGTCAAGCTTTCTTAGCTCATGTCACAGATTTAAACAAAAATACGTCAGTTTTGAACGATATTTCTATTGTTAATAAATTTCCTGACGTATTCCCCGAAGAACTTCCTGGCCTACCCCCAGAGCGTGAAATTGAATTTTGTATCGACCTTGAACCCTTGACAAAACCTATTTCCAAAGACCCATATCGAATGGCTCCTATTAAACTTCGTGGAGTTAAAGACCCAACTGCGGAATTGTTAGACATTGGCTTTATTCGTCCTAGTACTTCTCCTTGGGGTGCTCTGTTCTATTCGTGAAGAAGAAAGATGGGAGTATACGACTTTGTATTGATTATCGGGAGTTGAATCATGTCACCATCAAAATAGGTATCCATTGCCACGTATTGATGACCGTTTGACCAAATTGCAAGGAGCCAAATTCTTTTCAAAGATTGATCTTCATTCCGGATATCACCAATTGAAGATTAGAACCGGCGACATTCCAAAGACTTTCGTAAACTTCAGACGGGCATTATGAATTCCTAGTCATGTCCTTTGGATTGACTAATGCTCCTCTTTGCCTTCATGGATATGATGAACCGAGTATTCAAGGAATATTTGGATCACTTTGTGGTCGTCTTTATTGATGACATCCTTATTTATTCCAAAAGCCATGAAGATCATGAGCAACACTTGAGGCTGACACTCCAAAAGCTTCGTGAATATAAGCTTTATGCCAAGTTTAAGAAATGCGAGTTCTGGCTTGAAGAAGTAGCATTCCTTGGGCACGTGGTATCATGTCATGGAATATCTGTTGACCCATCAAAGATTGAAGCTATTCAAAGCTGGGAACAACCTAAATCGATGGCCAAAATCGTAGTTTTCTCGGTTTAAATTTGGTTATTATCGGAGATTCGTGGGAAGGATTTTCTCGAATCGCTACTCCATCGACTCAATTGACTCGAGAAAGATACAAAGTTCGGTTGGAGCAAAGAATGTGAGAAGAGTTTTCAAGAACTCAAGATGAGACTTATTTCAAAGACTGCTCGGCAATACCATCCGCCTCGGAGGATTTGTCTTCTACAAATGATGCTTGAGCAAAGGGTTGGGATGTGTTCTCATGCAACATGGAAAAGTTATAGCTTATGCCTGCATGACAACTCAAAGAATTTGAGAGGAATTATCCTACTCATGATCTAGAGTTGGCAGCTGTTGTCTTTGCACTTAAAATTTGGAGGCATTACTTGTATGGGGAGAAAGTGGAGATCTTTACGGATCATAAAAGCCTCAAATATTTCTTCACTCAAAAGGAACTCAACATGCGACAACGACGTTGGCTTGAACTGTTGAAAGATTATGATCATACCATCCAATACCATCCTGGAAAAGCGAACGTGGTAGCTGACGCATTGAGTAGAAGATCATATACAAGTACGAGTGCGATATTGTCAACGCAAAGGCCCATTTTGTGTGACTTGCAAAGGATGGAGATAGAGTTAAAGACTCCAGGGACGCATGTGATGATAGCGAGTATACGAGTAGAACCGACTTTAATCGATAAAGTTAAAGTCGCTTCAAGCTACGCACACGGAGCCGATGCGTGTGAGGAAGGAAGTGCAAGAAGGTGCTATCTTTGGAAGCAAGAATCGATGAAGAAGGAATACTTGAGTCAACTCCGGACTTTGTGTTCCTAACGACCGACGATTTAAAGTATAATATCATGATGGAGCGCTACACAACACACCATTTGTAATCCATCTCGGGAGTACCAAAATGTATCATGATATTCGTCGTACATTTTGGTGGAGCAATATGAAGAGAGAGATAGCGTTGTTTATCTCAAGGTGTCTAACTTGTCAACGAGTTAAAGCGGAGCGTCAAGTACCAAAAGGTCCATTGCAACCACTTGAAATTCCGTAATGGAAGTGGGAGCCTATTACCATGGATTTCGTTCATGGGTCTTCCTAAGGTTTCTCAAGGCATAGATGCGATTTGGGTCATTGTTGATAGATTGACCAAATCGCTCATTTCTTCTGATACGAGAGAAACTTATACACTTGAACATCTTGCTCGTATGTACATAATTGTAAGATCGCATGGTATCTTTGGTATCCATAGTTTCCGATCGAGACCCAGATTCACTTCACGATTTTGGGTTAGTTTGCAAAAAGCTATGGGCACGAGAATTACGATTTAGCTTTCAATATCATCCTCGATGAGACGGACAATGGAGAGGACTATTCAAACTCTTGAAGATCTATTAAGACTCGTGTCCTTGATTTCAAGGGAAGTTGGGACAAGTTCTTACCATTGGTGGAGTTTTCCTACAACAACAGCTTATCAAGCAAGTATTGGCATGGCTCCATTCAAGCGTTGTATGGAAGAAAGTGTCGTTTCCGAAGATCTTTGGGATGAGGTGGGTGAAGCAACGTTGTTGGGACCGGAGTTGAGTACGTATGACTACGGAAAAGATTCAAACGATCCGACAACGTATAAAAACCTCACAAAATCGACAAAAGAGTTATCTTGATCTTCATCGAAAGGACGTGGAATTCGATATAGGAGATCATGTGTTGTTAAGAGTTGCTCCATAGAAAGAGTTACAAGATTTGGAAAGAGAGGAAAACTCAATCCTCGATTCATCGGTCCATTTTAATCCTCGATCGAGTAGGAACTGTGGCCTATAGACTCGCTTTCCGCTAAGTATGTCTCGTGTTCATAACGCTTTTCACATATCCATGTTACGTAAATATGTGAAAGACCCGAACCACATTATTGAGTTAGAACCGGATGAAATAGCGGAAGATTTGACGTATGAAGAGGTTCTGTTCAAATCTTGGATAAGAAGGAACATATTCTACGCTCCAAGGTTATACCTCAAGTCAAAGTTTTGTGGAGGAACCACGATGTTGAGGAAATGACTTGGGAGTTAGAATCAAATGAAATCAAGGTATCCTTACCTCTTTGACATACCAGTACGTACCCTAATTTCGAGTCGTAAATTTCATAAGAAGGAGGTTGTAAGACCCCAACTTTTATAAATAAAGATGAATTTTCTATAAATATTATTTTTGAATATTATGGAATAAATTTGATATAATGTTATAGTTGTGGGTAATATTTATAAATTTTGAAAAGTAAGCAAGTTGTTATAAAATATTAGTTTGGTGGGGAATATTCTTTTTGTTTGGGGAATATTCAATGCGACGGCTCAATCATTAGTGGACCCCACAACTGAAGTATTGTCGTAGTTAGAAAACGGCAAAATTATCTTTCTATAAAAATAACGGCAGAGGTGTTACCATTAAACCGGTTCTTCCTTTTATGGTGTGACCCTTTAGGTTCTCCATATTAAACCGGTTGTGAATAAATCAATTAGAACAATTCTAATCTTATTTAAATAAATAAATTAAACAATTAATTTATTTAAATAAATAATATTTATTCTACAATAGGGATAAGCCTCCCTAGCGTTCAACGACTTTCCAGATAATATATATTTCAACATTAATCATAAAAGAACCTTTGAGTAAATAGTTACCGTACAATTCAATCCTTCCACCATACAATGTCCCAATTAAATATAAGACATGGAATTTACATCAGTCTTATTTTATTTAATTATATGTATTTCGACTCTTAAATGCACAACTCAAATAATGCAAATTAGAAACTCCTTTCTAATTTCATTACGCGCTAACCAAGGACTACTTGGGTTGTCATTTATCGAATCACATAGGACATTTCTCTTCTTTTATTAGAAGTGGTAGATTCTTTATTGATCATACATTATCTCCATGTACAACTTATTATACCCAAGCATACCCTTTGATATACCCTAAGGGTCTTAAGGAATAAGTCAAAGTATAACTCATCATACACAAGATACTATGATGATCTCAAGTCCAAGGATTACTTGTACTACTATCACTACTGAGAATTCCTATTGACATGCAAATAAAACTCCATTAGGTATTCCTTAGCGAGCCACGTTCGATGAACTTATTCTCTAATAAGCACCTACATACTTGCTTTAGTGTCTCCACACAAATGATCATGAGATCAATCATCCTCATCCAATGAAAGCAAGCAACGTATGTACCAATCTATCCGGATTCACTAATCCCCAATTTAGTAATCCAATGATTAGGAACTATTTTAGTTTTAAGCTTTCTAAGAATTTAGATCTCATTAGAATGATCATCATCATTATTCTAAAAGCATTGCTTAAAACTATGGGTTTATCACATATTATAAAACAAAGATCATCGTAGATAATTAAAAGCCTTTAATAAATTAATACTTTTTATTAATAAATGAATAAGATTGTTACAAAGTATATGCTTTATCATCAAATATGATTGGCTTGTGTGCATACTACTTTCAAGTTCACCCTTTCTTTCACTGTTCTCTTCAGAAAATGAGAACGTAGCGGAGACTAGTCGGGGAACGGAGTGACGGTCTAGATGATAGTATTTGTAGTCCTCACTATTCTGTTAAATAGTGTGAAAATAAATGTAATGAGGACTCTTTTGAGTGTGGATATTGTCTAGATGACAATATTCTTATTAAAACTCTTAGTTTACGTTTTGTCGTATTTTACACGACAACTGTATTATTAAGTTGTATTTTAATTTTGTACCATGTATTTGGCGACTCAAGATGGGTGATGTATACCTATTTTGGGGGCGTCACAAGCACTACATTATGTGATCAACAACTAGCCCAGAAACACTTTGTGTTAAGAATTAATGTTAGTCAAACATGCTATCTCGAAACTGGTTGATGAATGTCAGGGTTGCTCAAGAACACCTAAGGCGACACTTTCTGTCGCCAAAGGCTTTTAGCGACAGAATTTTTAATTTTAATTAAATTAATTTCCAAAAATCATTTAAGCATAGAAATTAATTTTTGAAAATTACAAAAATAATTTTAAAAATAATTTTAAGTTATAATAATTAACTTTTAATACTTTGATATTTTTCATAAATATTAATATTTATTTGAATATTATTGATATTTAATTTATTTAATTAATGCATTAAATAAATTAATTAAAAATGATTTTATTATAATAAAAATCATTTAAAATGATAATAAGGTATTTAAAAATATTTTAAGTTATAAAATATAACTTTTAATATTTTAAAGTAAATTTCATTAATTATTCAATATTAATGATGTGACGCCCCCAAAATTAGGTATACATCACCCATCTTGGGTAGTCAGATACATGGTACATAATTTAAATACAACTTACTAATATAACTGTCGTGTACAATACAACATAAACTGTGAGTTTGAGTATAAATATTGTCTACTAGAGATCATACAAACTCAAAAGGAGTCCTCATTACAATTATTATCACACTATTTCACGAATAGTGAGGACTACTAATGCTATCCTCCGGACCATTACTCGCTTCCCAGACTAGTCCAAATTTATATTCTCATTTCAAGAAGAAAAAGGTGAAAGAAAGGGTGAGCTCAACTAGCTCGATGAAATATTATGACTAAGATAATGCGAGAATAATTTATCATTAGCCTTCTGGCGATGTTAAAGCGATAAAATATAATGAACATCAAGTTTAACTACGGATTGAACCAAAGAATCCATTAAAAGAGTCAAGTAGAAAATAAAAACTACTATCTTTTATGATTTAAAAGGTTTTCATCAACATTATAGTGAGATTCACTTTAATAAATATTCCAAATCATCGAATGACCCACTTTTACTGGCCAAGGATATTCTTTAGTATCACGACCATAATTATTCATGCACTATGGGCCAGAATATTTGTGTATTCATTAATGGTCATGATCATGCCAACAAGCGTCCATCAATGCACTCACAGCCCTTGAGGATTTTACCACATCATTTGTAACATTACTGTCATGATTACATAATCAATAGTCTCTTCGGTCATAATCATACCAAGTCCATCTATGCACTTCTGAGGCCACAATTGACTTTCAACATAATATAAACATGAGGATGATGACAATGATATAAGAATTCAATAAAACAAGTTCAAGAATTAATTTATCTAGGAACCAATAACATCAATGTCGACATGATCGATATTGCTTTGTAGAGTAAAATTCAAGAATCTTTGAGAAGAATATTTCCATGAAAGGATCTTTGGATGAAGCGCAAATATCAAGGATATTCCACTAATTTCATGGAGTATAGAAGTCAAAGTTTTAACCAATTGGGTATAATAAAGAATGGAATAACAAAAGAAATCACCATGCATGCGATAGATCAAGACAGGCGAGTTATTCAATGAGAATAATAAATAATGGAACCGTGTCCCCACAGTAAACGCATTGCAGACGAGGATATTCCAACAGAATAATAAAGAATGGAACCAGTCCTGTAAAACACACGCACAAGATGTTCCAACGAGAATAATAAAAAAAGAGCGGAACCGAGTCCATGTAAAAAACACACGATAGGATGTTCCAATAGAATAATAATAAAGAGCGGAACCGGTCCTGTAAAACACACAAACAGGATGTTCCAATGTAATAATAGAAGAATGTCACCAAGTATAGGGTAAACCACGTATACACGAGGTTATTCCAACGAATAATAAACAATGGAATAACAAAATTCTCTTCATGAATAAGAAAGAATAACACCCTTACTTTTGGTAGGAGATTGAATCTGCAGGTAGTGTAGTAACAAAATACTCTTCTTCTTTCTCTTATTCTCTATACTTTCTCTCTCTATAGCTTGAATGAATTAAGTGAAAATAATGAAGCACTAGGCCTCTATTTATAGAAGATTTCTAGCTTAGCACCTGCCACGTGAAAAGGCAAGTGGCTTAACGACTGGTGATGTGAAAAGAAAAGTGGTTTGACGCCTGTAATGTGAAATGACAAGTGGTTCGACGCCTGTAATGTGAAACGACAAGTGGTTCGACGCCTGTAATGTGAAATGACAAGTGGTTCAACGCCTGTAATATGAAACGGCAAGTGGTTTGACGTCTGGTAAAGGAAATTACTATTGACGAAGGTAATTACTATTCACAAAGGTAATTACTATTGACGAAGGTAATTACTATTGACGAAGAGACTCTTAGATGATGACATATGGGCCCCCCATAAAATAATCAAACTTTACACAAACGTCTCATAACAGACTCTTTATATACATCAAGGATTGAATAAATATTACCACAAATCATTTTATTTTTAATCAACACATATTTAATCTTTCAACAATTATTAATCATTTATAACTTGTCGTCTCAATTATTGATTTAATACTATAACATATTATACATATGATACTATGACAATAATTGAATCAATAATATAAGAGATATGATGCAACAATTACTGTAGCAATAATTGAGCATAGCTGAGTGACTTCTCACGTAAGCATCAATAATCAATATCGTGTGCTACTATACAACTACGCGTATTACTGTAAGACATTGTCAATAATGTAAATAATAATATAAATAAATGTATTGTCTCAATTATTGATTTAATAATACAAAATATTATGCAGATGATACTGTGATAATAATTGAATCAAATAACGTGAGATACTATGCAGCAACTAATGTTGCAATAATTGAATAAAACTGAGTGACTTCTTATGTAAGCATCAATAATCAATACCGTGTGCTACTATGCAACCACGCGTATTACTGTATTTTTACCACCGGGTATCTCAACAGTTTAACGATAAAACTTTCACCGTTATTTTTATAAAAAGATATTTCGATCATTTTCTAACTACGACAATACTTTCGTTGTGGGGTCCACCAATGATTGTGTCGTCAAACGAATATTCCCTGACAAAAAGATTATTCCTCGACCAAATGAATATTCCCCAACACAACGAATATTTTATATCAACTTGCTTACTTTGCAAATTTTTTAAATATCACCCTTAACTTTAACCTTTTATCAATTTAACCATTTACTAAATAGAATAATAATTATAAGAAAATTAAATACTTTCATTTCATAAATTCGAGGTCTCACACTAGGGATGTTTAGTAGTAAGTTTATATCAATTGGGTATCATTACATTGTTGTTTGGACAAATTTTGGCATGTTGGTCTGTAGCAGGGGAAAAGAAATTTTGAACTGCGCAGAGCCATACTACACTTACTACGGGTAATCAGTAGTATAAAAAGCCCACCCCGTAGAAAGGTCCTCATAGTGATTTATGTTGCTATTTTGGTTGTTTGATACAAGAAGTCATAAATTGACCTAACCTAACTTAACTTAAGGAGCATACATAATCCTTAAACATGTGACAATGTGTATTGCAAGATGTTTTAATAGGTTTAGAGTTTGAATTATAATCTTTTGAAAGAAAAGCTAGAAGGAGAAAACTATGAAAACCTTACGCCCTTTTGAAATCTAACCTTTTGAGCATGTATTCACAACTTAGTTAGTTTTATAAATACGTATGAAATGTGAATTCAACATACTTTTCATGCTTAGTTATTTATTATATAATTTTAAGGTTTGAAAACCAATTGAGTTGAAAACTCTATGACTTGTATTGTGAACTTTTGAACAAATATGAAAGGATGCCTTATGCCTCTAGACATGACCAATATGTTCATCATCTAGCTAAGAATGAATTGGACCTTTCAAGTGTGGTTTAAAATAAGAAATTATGCTATGTCTATGTAAACATAGAATGTTGTTAAAGAAAATTGTTAAGTCTTATTGATTGAAATAAATCATTACGGAGCTAAGTAGTTTGAACATGAAAATAGATCACAACCTACTTGATGTATGTTTCAAGTACGTATCGGAATATATGTTATGCTAGAAATTATATTGGACAATAAAAAGCCTAAATCTGGTCTGGTCAGGGGACAACACAGATGTGCCCATCCTAGGCCAAACTGCAGCACAGTTACTGTTGCCTCCTTTTTAGTCTTAATAAAAGGACCCGAACTCATGCAAACATACATGGGTCAACAAGTAATACAGATTAAGAAAAGTATCGATCCACGGAGAAAGGTTTTAAATCTAAAATATCATACATCAATCATATCACAATCTTCATATGCTTTAACGAATACTCACAATTTTAAGTTAAACTAAACTCAACTAATGAATAAAAATATAAAACTACAATAATGAATCAAATTTGGAAAGAATGGGATTCTAAATTCATTTCATACTTCATCTAAATATTACTGTAAGACCCCAACTTTTATGAATAAAGATGATTTTTCTATAAATATCATTTTTGAATATAATGAAATAAATTTGATATAATGTTATAGTTGTGGGTAATATTTATAAATTTTGCAAAGTATGCAAGTTGTTATATTATATTCGATTGGTCGGGGAATATTCGTTTTAACAGAATAATATTAAATGACAATACAATCATTGGTGGACCCCACAACGAAATTATTGTCGGATTGAGAAAACGATAAAAATATCTTTTTATGAAAATAACGGCGGAAGTTTTATCGTTAACTATTGAAACACCCGGTGTTAAAAGCACAGTAATACGCGTGGTTGCATAGTACACACGATATTGATTATTGATGCTTACGTGAGAAATCACTAAGTTTTGTTCAATTATTGCTACAGTATTTATTGCATAGTATCTCACATTATTCGATTAAATTATTGTCGATATTTTATATATTATTAAATCAATAATTAAGATAACAAAGTTATTAATATTATTATTTGCAATATTAACGATGTCTAGAAGTTCTATCAAGGAGAGGTTTGGTCACCTAATTGCGCGCCAAAAGGGAGAAATCTTTATTGGAAAGCCCCTCTTTCTTGGGAACGACTTGGTCGATTAATATTGTGAATTATAATAAAGCTGATTAATGTTGTTAAAATTATTAAGGTGATTTTTATGAAATTTTGTTTATTTTATGGACCCCCCCCCACTTACCCATTTGTGAAAATAATCGGTAGAAAATTATTCATTATTATAAAGGTGGGGCCCACATGTGGGGCCCACGTGTGGAAGAAAGATGATTTGAGATGGATTTTTTGCGAGCACGCAAGTGAAGATATATATATATATATATATATATATATATATATATATATATATATATATGATAAATTGAAAAGTTGGCAGGGGGAGTACTATTATGTTGATTATATATAGATTATAGGAATCATGTTGATTCTTGGGTTTTTGGCAGGATGAATCACAGGGGTGATGTCCCGTGATATTATATATATATAATATATATTATATATTATATATTATATTCTATTTAAAAGTTTTTATTTTATTAGAATATTTTATTGCATAGTATCCTTTCCATTCTCCTATAAATAGAAGCTTATTCCTTCATTATTTCTTACGAATTCACTGAGACTCTAGAGAGAGAAAATTATATAGAGAAAGAAGAAGAGAAGTCTGCTACCTCTCTTTTCCTATATCTAGTTTCTTTTAAGGAAATGAGAACATAGTAGGGATTAGTCGGGGAACGGAGTGACGGTCTAGATGATAGCATTAGTAGTCCTCACTATTCTATGAAATAGTGTGTTAATAACTATATTGAGGACTTATTTTGAGTTTGAATACTGTCTAGAAGATAATATTTGTATTAAAACTTACGCAGCTCATGTTGTATATTTAAGATTGTATTTGTATTCTGTACTATGTTTTTGGTGACTCAGAATAAGTGATGTATACCTATTTTGGGGGCGTCATAGTTTGTATCAGAGCTTAGGGATATGATCCCTGGCTAGGATGTGAAACAAGAACTAGGAGGGGAGAGACGGGGAATTCCTTCGCTAATATGACCTACCTAAGTTTAATTGGTATTTAATTGGTCAGTCAGAGTATAGGGATAATATGTTGCATGTCAATCAACCCTTGTTTTGTGGCAGTATTTGAAAATAACATCCGAGAATGTTGAGAATAGCAATGGAGCACAGGAGATCATTGAGTCTCCACAGATCAATAATCAGGATAATGTTCATCAGGAAGGCGACAATCCTCATGCAAATGACAACACTGACCAAATGATGAACGATGGAAGGTTCAGAGGCTTTATGCAATTCATGCAACATCAGACGAGAGCGGCTCTTGTCCAAAATGCAGGTGTAAGCACTAGCAACTCTCGGACGGTCACCGCCAAACAGTTCAAGGAGCTGGGACCACCAGAGTTTTTTGGAGAGCCAAAACCACTTAAGGCGGAGACGTGGATAAAGTTGATCTGCAAGATATTTGATGTCTTGGGATGCTCTGAGGAGCAAAATGTTCCCTTTGCCACCTTCATGTTGCGAGTGGAGGCAGATTACTGGTGGGAATCTGTAAAGCGTACTCAACCTACCGCACTGAAGATGACTTGGGGGAAGTTCCAAGAATTGTTCAACAACAAGTACTTTCCCAAAAGTATTCGTCACATGAAAGAGGTAGAGTTCATCAAGCTGGAGAAAAAAAACATGACCGTGTCGCAGTACGAAGCCAAGTTTGCTGAGTTGTCCCGGTTTGCGACCCATTTGGTTGATAATGAGGAGAGAATGACACGAATGTTTCTAAGAGGTTTGAAGACCGAGATACGTCAATATCTTATCTCTCATAAACTGTGTTTGTATTCAGATATTGTTAATAGGGCTCAGTTATTGGAGTGCGATAATGAGTCAACCAAACTAAAAGAGAGCAGCCGACAAAATGATAATACCATTGAGAGCAGTCATCGAAGCGGTGACAACAAGCGTGGAGGGAATCAACAAGCCAAAAATGGTAACCACTTCGGTGGTAATCATAGCCAAAACGATAAGAATGGACATTTTAAGAAGAGGAGATTCAACAATGATGGAAAGACATCAGAATCAACATCCGTCGTTAAGGAAGGAGAACGACCACCTATCATATGCTTTAAATGTGGAGGGGAGGGACACATCAGTCCAAAATATGCGATGTTATCCAAAGCATGTTACAATTATGGAAGAGAAGGTCACCTGGCCTGATTTTGTCTTGCACCGAAGACAAGTCCAGCTGGGATGGAGCCATCAAAGGTCGTCCAAGACAAGACAAAACCGGAAGTTCAAGGGAGAGCGTTTGTTGTGATGTCTCAGAAAGCAAGGAAACCGAACGAGGTCATCACGGGTAAGCTTATCATAAACTCTAGCGAAGTTTATACCATATTTGATACCGGTTCTACCCATTCTTTTATTTCTCCTACTTGCGCTCAATGTTTAAATTTGACTCCGAAGAAATTAGACTTTGAATTATCTGTTGAAACTCCATTGGAAGAAACCTTCATTACATCCACTGTTTTTAAGTCTTGTTTGGTTCAAATCGGTACCCTCACATTACCTGTCGATCTTATTTCATCGAAAATACTTGCATTTGATGTGATTATAGGGATTAATTGGTTAACTACTCATCATGCAAAAATTAATTGTTTTCGTAAGGTTGTTAGCTTTCATATTCCTAACCAACCTATTATGCGAATTCAAGCAACCAAACCATTAAAATCAATCACTGTCATCTCAAGCTATAAAGCTATTCGTTTATTGAAAAACGGATGCCAAGCTTTCTTATCTCATGTCACGGATCTAAACAAAAATACGTTAGTTTTGAATGATATTTTATTATTAATAAATTTCCTGACGTATTCCCTGAAGAACTTCCTGGCCTACCCCCAGAGCGTGAAATTGAATTTTGTATCGACCTTGAACTTGGTACAAAACCTATTTCCAAAGCCCCATATCGAATGACTCCTATTGAACTTCAGGAGTTAAAGACCCAACTGCAAGAATTGTTAGACATCAGTTTCATTCATCCTAGTACTTCTCCTTGGGGTGCCCCTGTTCTATTCGTGAAGAAGAAAGAGGGGAGTATTCGACTTTGTATTGATTATCGGGAGTTGAATCATGTCACCATCAAAAATAGGTACCCATTGCCACGTATTGATGACCTGTTTGACCGGTTGCTAGGCGCCAAATTCTTTTCAAAGATTTATCTTTGTTCCGGATATCACTAATTGAAGATTAGAACAGATGATATTCCAAAGACGGCTTTCAGAACTCGGTACGGGTATTATGAATTCTTAGTCATGTCTTTTGGATTGACTAATGCGCCTGCTGCCTTCATGGATATGATGAACCGAGTATTTAAGGAATATTTGGATCACTTTGTGGTCGTCTTTATTGATGACATCCTCATATATTCCAAAAACCGTGAAGATCATGAGCAACACTTGAGGCTGATACTCCAAAAGCTTCATGAAAATAAGCTTTATGCGAAGTTGAAGAAATGCGAATTCTGGTTTAAGAAAGTAGCATTCCTTGGGCACGTAGTATCAAGTCATGGAATATCTGTTGACCCAGCAAAGATTGAAGCTATTCAAAGCTGGGAGCAACCTAAATCAGTGACCGAAGTACGTAGCTTTCTCGGCTTAGCTGGTTATTATCGGAGATTCATAAAAGGGTATTCTCGAATCGCTACTCCACTAACTCAGCTGACTCAAAAAGATATAAAATTTGGTTGGAGCGAGAAATGTGAGAAGAGTTTTCAAGAACTCAAGAGAGACTCATTTCAGCACCTGTTCTGACAATACCATATGGCTTGGAGGGATTTGTCATCTACAGTGATGCTTCGGGCAAAGGGTTAGGATGTGTTCTCAAGCAACATGGGAAAGTCATAGCCTATGCCTCTCGGCAACTCAAAGAATATGAGAGGAATTATCCTACTCATGATCTAGAGTTGGCAGCTGTTGTCTTCGCACTTAAAATTTGGAGGCATTACTTGTATGGGGAGAAAGTGAAGATCTTTACGGATCATAAAAGCCTTAAATATTTCTTCACTCAAAAGGAACTCAACATGCGACAACGACGTTGGCTTGAACTGTTGAAGATTATGATCATACCGTCCAATACCAACCTGGAAAACCGAACGTGGTAGCTGACGCATTGAGTAGAAGATCATATGTGGGTACGAGGGCGATATTATCAACGCAAAGGCCTATTTTGTGTGACTTGCAAAGGATGGAGATAGAGTTAAAGACTCCAGGGACCCACGTGATGATGGAAAATATAAAAGTAGAACCGACTTTAATCGTTAAAGTTAAAGCTGCTCAAGCTACAAACCTGGAGCTGATACGTATGAGGAAGAAAGTACAAGAAGGTGCTATGCCGGAAGCAAGAATCGATGAAGAATGAATACTTCGAGCCAACTCCAGACTTTGTGTTCCTAACGATCTTGAGTTAAAGTGTAAAATCATGATGGAGGCGCACATCACACCGTTTGCAATCCATCCTGGAAGTACCATAATGTATCATGATCTTCGACATACATTTTGGTGGGGCAATATGAAGAGAGCGATAACGCTGTTTATCTCATGGTGTTTAACTTGTCAATGAGTCAAGGCAGAGCATCAAGTACCAAAAGGCCCATTGTAACCACTTGAAATTCCAGAATGGAAGTGGGAGCACATTACCATGGATTTCGTTACTGGTCTTCCCAAGGTTTCTCAAGGCATAGATGCAATTTGGGTCGTTGTTGATAGATTGACCAAGTCTGCTCATTTTTTACCTATACGAAAAACTTATACACTTGAACGTCTTGCTCGTATGTACATAAACGAGGTTGTAAGATTGCATGGTATGCAAGTATCCATAGTTTCTGATCGAGACCCAAGATTCACTTCACGATTTTGGGTAAGTTTGAAAAAAGCTATGGGCAAGGATTTATGATTTAGTTCGGCATATCATCCTTAGATGGTCGGACAATCAGAGAGGACTATTCAAACTCTAGAAGATTTATTAAGAATCTATGTCCTTGACTTCAAGGGAAGTTGGGACAAGTTCTTACCATTGGTGGAGTTTTCCTACAACAACAGTTATCAAACAAGTATTGGCATGGCTCCATTCGAAGAGTTGTATGGAAGAAAGTGTCATTCTCCAGTATGCTGGGATGAGGTGGGTGAAGCAACGTTGTTGGGATCAGAGTTGGTACGTATGACTACGGAAAAGATTCAAACGATCCGACAACGTATAAAAACCTCACAAGATCGACAAAATAGTTATGCTGATCTTCATCGAAAGGACGTGGAATTCGATATTGGAGATCATGTGTTGTTACGTGTTGATCCATGGGAAGGAGTTACGAGATTTGGAAATAGAGGAAAGCTCAATCCTCGATTCATTGGCCCATTTTTAATCCTTGATCAAGTAGGAACTGTAGCCTATAGACTCCCTTTACCACCAAGTATGTCTCGTGTTCATAACGTTTTTCACATATCCATGTTACGTAAATATGTGGAAGACCCGAACCACATTATAGAGTAAGAACCGAACAAAATAGGAACAAAATAGCGGAAGATTTAACGTATGAAGAGGTTCCTGTTCAAATCTTGGATAAGAAGGAACGTATTCTACGCTCCAAGGTTATACCTTAAGTTAAAGTTTTGTGGAGAAACCACGATGTTGAGGAAATGACCTGGGAGTTAGAATCTGAAATGAAATCAAGGTATCCTTACCTCTTCGACATACCAGGTACGTACCCTAATTTTGAGGGCGAAATTTCTTAGGAAGGGGAGGTTGTAAGACCCCAACTTTTATGAATAAAGATAATTTTTCTATAAATATCATTTTTGAATATTATGAAATAAATTTGATATAATGTTATAGTTGTGGGTAATATTTATAAAATTTGCAAAGTACGCAAGTTGTTATATTATATTCGATTGGTCGGGGAATATTCATTTTAACAAGAATATTCGTACGACGGCACAATCATTGGTGGACCCCACAATGGAATTATTGTCGGAATGAGAAAACGATTAAAATATCTTTTTATGAAAATAACGGCGGAAGTTTTACTATTAACTGTAGAAACACCCGGTGTTAAAAGTACAGTAATATGTGTGGTTGCATAGTAGCACACGTTATTGATTATTGATGCTTACGTGAGAAGTCACTCAGTTTTGTTCAATTATTGCTACAGTATTTGTTGCATAGTATATCACGTTATTCGATTCAATTATTGTCGATATTTTATATATTATTAAATCAATAATTGAGATAACAAAGTTATTAATATTATTATTTGCAATATTAACGATGTCTAAAAGTTTTGTCAAGGAGAGGTTTGGTCACCTAATTGCACGCCAATAGGGAGATATCCTTATTGGAAAGCCCCCTCTTTCCTGGGAACGACCTGGTCGATTAATATTATGAATTATAAAAAAGGTGATTAATGTTGTTAAAATTATTAAGGTAATTTTTATGAAATTTTGCTTATTTTATAGACCCCCACTTATCCATTTGTGAAAATAATCGATAGAAAATTATTCATTATTATAAAGGTGGGGCCCACATATGGGTCTCACGTGTGGAAGAAAGATGATTTGGATTGATTTTTGCAGGCACGGATGAAGTTAACTTATATATATATATATATATATATATATATATATATATATATATGATAAATTAAAAAGTTGGCAGGGGGAGTACTATTATGTTGATTATATATAGATTATAGGAATCATGTTGATTCACGGGTTTTTGGGAGGATGAATCACGGGGGTGATGTCCCGTGAGATTATATATATATATATATATATATATATATATATAATATAATATATAATATATATTATATTTTATTTAAAAGTTTTTATTTTATTAGAATATTTTATTGCATAGTATCTTTACCATTCTCCTATAAATAGAAGCTCATTCCTTCATTATTTCTTACGAATTCACTGAAACTCTAGAGGGAGAAAATTATAGTGAGAAAGAAGAAGGGAAGTCTGCTACCTATCTTTTCCTATATCCAATTTCTTCTAAGGAAATGAGAACGTAGCAGGGACTAGTCGGGGAATGGAGTGAAGGTCGAGATGATAGCATTAGTAGTCCTCACTATTCTATGAAATTGTGTGTTAATAAATGTATTGAGGACTTATTTTGAGTTTGAATACTGTCTGGAAGACAATATTTGTATTAAAACTCACAGCTCATGTTGTATATTTAAGATTGTATTTGTATTTTGTACAATGTTTTTAGCGACTCAGAATAGGTGATGTATACCTATTTTGGGGGCGTCACAATTACCATCATGTAAAGTTTATATATTCATCATGGAAAATTAGCCAAGAGCATAAAGATAGACGTAACCATTTTTCAATGAACTATGACCTATTTACATAACCTCTAAATCTGATAGAAATCATGTAATCAACACTATTACCAAAATCACTATATGACTATGTGAAATTGTAGCAATAATGAATTAAAGCGCAGGCTCTTACATTACTACATACGATGAAATAGTATATTTCTATCTGGTTCACGAAATATAAAGCTAAACATCTCAGCCTCATAAACATATGCTATTATGACTATATCCATACTCATATTTCATTTTTCAATTCCATATAAGTATATAAGATGAATGGTGATCAAACATTCATTCATTACGCTCAATCATAATAGATAATCTGATGATAAGCATACAATCAAACAATCAAGCATATAATTAAAGACAACATATCAAAATTCGTTAGAATCCCATAATGGAATTTAGTTCATTTCTGAACCAAAAACCATTATGGGATTGAAGTAACACATGGAATTAAATAGCACAAATGAGAGATGAAAGAGAATTGATTAAACCCAATTGTAGAATCTGTTCCAATGTGTTGTTCCAAATCACCAATAATCTCCAGGAAATGAAATGATTAATTATTCAATAACTAATTTAAAGAGAGGATGTAGAATATCTCCAACTATCATCAAAACCTCCCTAGAACTAGTTCAAAACTTAGAACCCTAATTACTTAGATGAAAAACTGATAAAAAACCCAATAATACAAGTTTGGTGCCAACCAGTATTGCTCAGATAAGATCAAGCGCTCAAAATTCAAATTAGAAATAAGTCAACAAATAAATCATTGAGGACTCATGGCGCCACATGGCAACCTAGTTTAAAACAAGTCTTGATGCGCTGATAAATATATCTCTTAAAGCTTTGGCTCAGGCGCGCAAGTTTCCTTCTTGTTTTAGGCGCGGTGACGCGTGGGTGAAATTTTAGCTTCTATAGGCAAGTAGCGTGGGCGGGCGAGAGTTAACTTGTTTAGCAGCGCGGCTGCACTGCTTCTGTGTCTTGTCCTCTAATGTTCTGCTTGCTGTTGCTTCTTGTTCGTTGTCTTTCCTTCATCTTGCATTTTCTGCATAATGCTCATCCACTACTTTAGTTCCTCATCTACCCATGTCCATCATGCATAGTCCTTACTAGCTCGTGTCACCATGCTCATCCACGTCTTTCCTTGCCTTAGGAGTTCAACTACAATAAATGCTAAACAAACATAAAATGTATAAAAACATAGTAAAATCTACTTGAGATGAGCATAATTCTCTTGAATTGATATCCAATAAGTAGGTATAAAACCTACTTATTAAATACCCCCAAACTTGAATTATTGCTTGCCCTCAAGCAATGCATACGACATTAAACAATGAAATGCAACTACATGCTATGCAACTAAATTACGATGCAAATGCGTCCCCAATTTTTCCAGCTAAATTGGAATTCTAATCCAATGTGCCTCAGTGAATTATCCAAATTCTAGAATAAATTTTTAAACTAAGCTATAAACATAATGTCATACAATCAAATAAACCATATTTGCTATAAAGATGCTGTGTGTGTGTTGTGTTCACCAAAAACTTGACAAAGGCAAAGAATACACATGTTAAACTGCTCAAAATAGAAAATTGCAGTCTAAATTAAGATCCATGTATACTAATGCAACAAAAACTACTCTAACACATCAATACAAACTAAGGTTCAACAATGGGTTTAAACTGCTTTATTTTTACTCACGAGGGCGATTTTTGCTCTTTCTCGCGGTGTTTATTGCTATTTTTTATGCAGCGAGTGCATTTTACGCTCCATCTCGCCCCTTCCAAATATTTAATAATTCAGCTCAAAAAAGTTTTAAGATAGATTTTCCTCTTCCTTTTTAATACAATAAGCATACTCATATGTTCCCAAAGCTTGATTATCAATGTTTTCATAGTTTAAGTCCATTTTCCACACAATTTTATTTTTAAAAACCACATTTCCTATTAAGCAATAAAAACACATTACTCTTATACCAACATGCATTTATGAACACGTATATATGCGAACCAAAAGCATCTAAACAGCATCCATGGATTACATTATATAAAATATTATAGCTAAGCTCATGTTATCCAGTAAATTTAACAATCCTTCAAAATTTAATTTCATCATTGGCTAAACTTAAAATCCATAAAGCTAGAAATTCAGGACATGCAACTAAACACATAACTAACACATATAATAACTACTAACAACAACAAATTTTTTTGCAATTATTAACTACCACATAAACATCCAAACAGGAAAAATTTTAACTAAACATGCAAAAACTACATGCAACTACCCTACTACCTAATACCCCCAAACTTAATATATTCATTATCCCAATGAATGAAGGTATAGGGTTAGAAGAACTCCCCTACTGATCAACTGCACCACCCTCTTCGGGTGGTGAATCCGGTGGTGGAAATGGTGCGGCTGTCCCAAATTGTGGCCACTCGAGCATAGTACCCTACTGCGCAAACGCCTTCGCTAACGACCTCGTCAATCCCGTAGCAAATGCTAAAAAATTATCGTACATAGCATCGACCTTCTGCTCTATCCTTCGGAGCTATCGATCATCAGTAGCAGTAGTGGCTTGAGTTGACGTTCCTGCTTCATTCGTCTTTGAGGGTTGCGATGATGGTGTAGATGATGCTGGACGAAGTATGAAACCCTTTCCCCTTGGGTGCAGAGTACCTCCTACCTAATCTTTGAATCTTGCTATCATGGCATATGTGATATCCTGGCTTAGGTATTGTAACTATTCATCCGTTCACCAAACTCCTACTCTAGCACACAAATGAGCCACGATTGAGGCATGTGGTATACTTCCCGTAGTGCTTCCCCGCATGTATCGTAACATATTCTGATTACGAAGGTGACCAACATCAATATATTTTCCCACAATAATCCCCCAAAGAATGATTGCTTGTTCAGTTGTAATGTCATGCTGATGGGATGATGGCATGTGTTTTGCACACACAAAGAGATTCTAAGCCTTTGGATAGCGGTTGAGCGTTGAAGCCGAAAAGGTATTGGGCTGATTAGTGTCGGGTATGGAAGTCCATTGTGTCCCTGGGATACATAAATCAGTAATGACTACATCCAAGTCTGTCTCCATTTGCTCCGCCTCAACCCAATTCATTCGTCCAGTTGGCGGGTCGGGTAAATTGAATACACCACGAATTTCCCTCAGTCGATAATCAACTTGAATCCCTCTTACGAAAGAAAAGACACTCATTGTCTCCGTGCATTCGCATAAAATTCTAGCACAATGGCCATAGCTGCAGCCATTGGTGTTGAGCACACGCCATGCCAACACTTTTCCTTGATCATCTGCACCAATTGGCCATCTTGTGCCTCTGGCTTGAACAGAAGTCTACATTATAACCACTTTGGCTACTTGCAAATGATGACTCGGTAGTGCGAGAGCGAGCACGCTTTGGTCCCATTTGTACTGATGAAGAAGAAGAAAAACATGATTGATGAAATATTAGTTGTATTCTCTGACAAACGATGAACACCCCCAAACATGTATTCCAACGCACCCACTAAAAAACCCTAGCTTTATTAGTGAAGACTTTGAATGTGGGTAAGAAGCGGATTCGAGATACGCGTAGTGGGATGAGAAGTTATAACTTTTGAATTGGAACGGTTGGGAATGAAGAGTCGTGCACTCTGTGGAGAGGAATAAGAGACGCACACTTCTATTTCAACTGCTATGAGAGATGGGGCAGGCCATGTCTTTAAACACTTAATTTTTTTTTCAAAACCCGGTCTCTGGTGTGGCCGTGCGTGTTTTGAACGAGAATATGGTCTTGGTAGCGGTTGGCCTTCTTTGCATAGATATATATATGGTAGCGCCAGAATTTGTATATCTTTTATGTCACTACCGGTAGTGCAATCACATATCATGTAATACCATTCTTCATCTCAAATATAACAAAACAGCGACGAGTCATCTTCAATACATCTGCACAAACAACAATTATCAGTTTCAAAGCATGAACTAATGACTAAGCATAAATGACTATCTCATAACCATAATTTCTATGTTATGCTAAAACATCATCATATTCACATTCAGCTCAAAAAATACTTATATCACACTAAATAGTCTAAAACAACTAATCATGAAAAGAAAATATCAACTACTATCTAAAATAGAATTAACAAGAGATAAAGATAGAAATAATGGGGTGCCTCCCATCAAGCGCTAAGTTAAAGTCAATTAGCTTGACTATCTCTGACACATCATGTTGAAGAAAGAATGGAGGTTACTTTCTGTCTGTCAACCTCGCCAACAAAATAATGCTTTAGCCGCTGTCCATTCACTTTGAACGGCTTGTCTGGGAATTTATCGAACACCTCTATTGCACCATGTGGAAAAACTGTCTTCACTGTGAATGGCTCTAACCACCTTGATTTTAGCTTCCCAGGAAAAAGTTTAAGTCTTGAATTAAACAACATAATTCTTTGTCTCGACTCAAATACTCTCTCTATAATCTTGTGATTATGCCATTTTTCACCTTTCCCTTATACAGCTTCGAGTTTTCATACGCCTGTAATCTGAATTCATCCAACTCATTGAGTTGGAGTAGGAGTTTTCCCCTTGCAACCTTTAAATCAAAATTGAGCTTCCTAATCGCCTAATATGCCTTATGCTCAAGCTCCATAGGAAGGTGACAAGCCTTTCCATAAACCAACTGAAAAGGTGACATGCCCAACAGAGTCTTATAAGCCGTTCTATATGCCCAAACAGTATCATCAAGCTTTAATGACCAATCCTTTCTTGTGGGGTTCATAACTTTCTCCAAAATTCTCTTGACTTCACGATTTAAAACTTCTACTTCGCCATTAGTTTAAGGATGATAAGTTGTAGCAATGCGATGACTTACCCCATACTTAGCCAAAAGAACTGTGAACTGTCTATTACAAAAATGACTGGCTTCATCACTAATGATAGCCCTTGAAGTTCCAAACCTTGTAAAAATACTCCTCTGTAAAAATATTAGGACCACTTTGGCATCATTCGTTGGAAAAGCTGCCACTTCCACCCACTTTGAAACATAGTTGACTGCTAACAAGATGTATAAATTTCCACATAAAGAAACGAAAGGGCCTATGAAATCTATCCCCCAAACATCAAAAATTTCCACCTCGAGGATCGTGTTCAATGGCATTTCATTCCTTTTCAAAATATTCCCAACTCTTTGACATCTGTCACATCTCTGGACAAAACTATAAGCATCCTTGAAAATCGTCGGCCAGTAGAATCCTGCTTGTAACACTCTAGCCGTTGTTCTCTCTCCACCGTAGTGACCACCATATAATGAAGCATGGAAATCCTGCAAAATCCCCTATGTTTCATTATATGGGATACATCTCCTTATCATCTGATCAACACATTATTTGAATAAATATGGCTCATCCCATATAAACCACTTCACATCATGCAAAAATTTCTTCTTTTGATGACTAACTAAGTGAGAAGGACCATCCTACTCACCAAGTAGTTCGCAAAAGTCTCAAAACTATGGCACTTCCCTTTCACCACAAATAATTGTTCATCTAGAAAGGACTCATTAATCAAAATCTTCTCATCTACCTCCCTCTCCGGATTTTCTAGTCGAGATAAGTGGTCCGCCACTTGGTTCTCAGTTCCCTTTCTGTCCTTTATTTCTAAATCAAATTCTTGGAACAGAAGTATCCACCTGATAAAATGAGGCTTTGCATCCTTCTTTGCCACCAAGTGTCGAATTGTTGCATGATCTGTGTACACTATCACCCTTGTACCAATCAGATACGCTCTTAACTTGTCAAAAGCATACACAACTGCCAGTAATTCCTTCTCTCTGGTAGTATAGTTTAACTGCACATCAGTTAGTGTTTTGCTTGCATAGTATATGACATGAAAAATCTTTTCCCTTCTCTGACCCAAAATAGCCCCCCACAACATAATCACTTGCATCACACATCAACTCGAATGGTAGGTCCCAATTCGGTTCTGTAATTACTGGTGCTGAAGTTAACCTCCTCTTCAAATGCTCAAATGCAGACACACAATCCTCATCAAACTTGAACTGTGCATCCTTCTGATAACTGTATTTTATATACGCAATTTCATGTCTAATTCATGCTTATTCGTTGCAATATTCTTGTAAACAAGTTCATTTTTACTTGGTTTATGTTGTTTTATGTGTAGGTTGGTGGTTGTGGAATTTCAGGGATTATTGGGGATATTCTAGCATTTGGAATTTAATTGGAGAGTTTTTGAAACAACTCGGTGTTGCGACATGTCAACTAATAGAGGATAGTTCTTGATGCATGGCCATGAACAAAGCAAGCACCACGTAAGCTGGGTCTACCAAGTTATCTAGTTAGAGCATAAGCCACGGCCGGCGTGGCGTTTTTACACACCTCACGAGGCGGGGTCACTTTCGTGCATAATAGAAATAAACCACCAAGCCAAGCGATTATCTACACACACCCCACCCAAGTGGGGTTGAAAATTTTGGACAAGTCCTGCTGCGCTTATACTTCTTATAGGACTCAATTTTAATTGTTTAGATGGTTTTATAACTCTATTTTTTTTTTAGAGGATGTTCTTTGGAGTGTTAGGCTAAACATAAAACTACTATTTCAAACAAAAATAGAGAAGAATTAAGGAGATTACGAAGATCAAGGTCAGCTTTTTGGAGAGCAAAAGTGGAGGAGTATTTTGAAGAGTTTTTCAAGACGGTTGCAAGTGTAGTCTACGTAAAGGGTGTTTTCTAATATTCTTTATGTTAAATTATTATTTGTAATTGAAAGAATGATTTCTATGATTTATTCAGTGCTTATTTCATTTAGTATGAACTAATTCACTTTTTAGGCTTATGATGGATCCTTAAGTGAAACGATGGTTTTGCAAGCTTTGATTCCCAATTTAATAAGTTATCTTCAGTTTATCTATATTAATTCATGCTTGAATCAATGAATTGCCTGATCAACAATTCTTCGTGGGGTTGGATGCAATCGAGAGAGGATATTCAATTCTAGATCTAGTTGATATAGCATGTGTTCAGGATTTTGTTAGTAGCTTAAACCTAATTTGTGTTAAGATAGAGATATGCTTGACACCGCATGTAATCGGATAGAGAACTTATTCTTCAACCTTCTTTAATTGTAATTCACATAGAGATATAGTGGGTTAGTTGATTAAGGTGTTTAACGGATTTCTATCTTGATTGTGGATTGACGTTAATGCGGTATTAGTGCATCGAGAGGTGGTTAGTACTGCATTCGTGTTCTTGATTAATAAAATGAGATAGTGCGTTAAATTGGGATAAAAGTGTTCAAATCAAAGTGAAGCTTAAGGTGAAGTCATAAGTCTAATTCTCCATCAGTTGCTTGAAAATTCAGATTTTGGTATTTGTGGTTGTTTTATTTTAGTTTAATTATTCTTAATTTTAGTTAATTAATTAAGTCATTGAATTTGATTGGTTTAATAAAATTAGGGTTAATAGAAGATTGGTAATTGTAAGTTAAGGTATTTTGCTAATTAGTCTTTGTGGGAACGATACTTTACTCATCACTTTATTATTTGTTGACCACGTATACTTAAGTGTTGTGCGTATATTGATTTTACCCAACAAATTTTTGGCGCCGTTGCCGGGGACTAAATTAGTATAATTCTTATTACTTTTACAATATCAGTTTAATTAATCCAGTTTTACTTAGACATTTTTATTTGTGTTTTGTGCTTCTTATTTCAGGCGTTGGCCATAGTTTATGCAAACTCGGTCTAAAAATCCAGACTTGCTGCCTTTTGACGATGACATTGAGATAAGGTTTTAGAGGTTGCGTAAGTGGATCAAAGAAACGAGGCAAGAATTTGAAACACCTGAAGAGGAAATAGTGATGGCGGCCGAAGACAGGAAAGCGTTGAGGGACTTCACAATACCCAAAGTAACGGAACTACATTTAAGTATAACAAGACCAGCAATAGCAGCGAACACGTTTGAAATTAAGCCTGTGATGATTCAAATGATTCAAAATTCAGTTCAGTTTTCGGGATTGGCAAACGATGATCTGAACGAGCACTTGGTCATTTTTCTGGAAATGTGCGATACTTTCAGGTTTAATGGAGTGTCAGATGAAGAGGTGAGACTTTGATTGTTCCCGTTCTCTTTATGGGACAAGGCGAAGAGTTAGTTGCATTCCTTACCATCGGGTTCGATAATAACGTGGGAGGATTTAGCTCAGAAATTCCTTGCAAAATTCTTCCCACCGGCAAAAACTGCGAAGATGAGGAATGAAATTCCAATGTTTGAACAGCAACATGGGGAGTCGTTATATGAGGCATGGGAGAGATACAAAGAACAACTTAGAAAATGCCCACATCATGGATTGCCCCAATGGCTACAAATGAACACCTTCTATAATGGACTACATGGGAATCTTAGGATAAGTATCGACGCAGCATCAGGCGGAGCGTTTATGGCCAAGAGTTACGAAGAAGCTTACGAATTGATTGAAACCATGGCTGCTAATAACTACCAGTGGCCCACATCGAGAATGACATAGGTGAAGGAAGCTGGGGTGTTAGAAGTGAATAATATGACAGCGATACAAGCACATATGGCGGCAATGTCAAAGAGGTTGGAGCAAGTGGTAGCAACACAAACATAGCAAACACATAAAGCACCGCAAGTAGCAGTAGTATGTGAATTATGCGCAGGAGAACACCCAACGGAACAATGTGTAATTAATCCAACAGCTGTGCAGTTCATTGGCAATTACAACAGAATTCCTCAAAATACCTATCAGAACATATATAACCAAGGAAATCGGAACCATCCAAATTTTTCATGGAGCAACAACCAACAGAGTCAAGCTCCACGACAATCATATCCTCTAGGTTTTCAGAATCAACAACCAACAGTTCAATATCTGGAGGATAAGTTGGATAAATTCAAGGCTACCACCCAGTTGGCGATTAAAAACATAGAAATTCAGATAGGTCAGATATCAAATGAAGCGAACAGTAGACCACAAGGAACACTGCCAAGTGACACAGAGAAAAATTCTTATGGTAATCAAGAGCAGTGTCAAGCCATTATGCTAAGAAGTGGAAAACAACTTGTGGGTCAAGAGGCAGAAATTTCAGTTACAAAGGAAAATGTAACAGAGATAGAAAATAGGGGGGTGAGATAAAGCAAGGAAATGAGAATCAAATGGATAAAATCAACCCAATGAACAAACCAGTTGTTTATCCTCCCCCACCATTCCAGCAAAGAGTTCAAAAACAAAAGATAGATAAGCAATTTTCAAGATTTTTGGAAGTTTTCAAGAAACTTCAAATTAACATACCATTTGCAGAAGCCCTAGAACAAATGCCCAGTTACGCAAAATTCATGAAAGGGATTCAGTCAAGGAAAAAGAAATGGGAAGATTTTGAAACTGTGGCATTAACAGAGGAGTGCAGTGCAGGTACTACAGCAGAAATTACCACCAAAACTCAAGGACCCGGGGAGCTTTACGATTCCATGCATAATCGGCGAGAGGCATTTCAGTAAATGTTTATGTGATTTGGGGGCAAGTATAAACCTTATGCCGTTATCAGTGTACTTAGAATTAGGTTTGCCTGATCCAAGACCTACGAACATCTCCTTACAGTTGGCGGATAGGTCAGTGACATATCTGAGAGGCATAGTTGAGGACATCTTAGTGAAAGTGGACAAATTCATATTCCCTGCAGATTTCATCATTCTGGATTTTGAGGAGGATAAGAACATACCAATCATCTTGGGGAGACCATTTTTGGCTACAGGGAGGACTCTTATAGATGTTCAAAAGGGAGAACTCACGATGAGAGTTCAAGATCAAGAAGTGAAATTCAATGTGTTTAAGGCCATGAAGTTCCCTACGGATGAGGAGGAATGTTTTCGAATGGATCTAATTGATCAAATCATTAGTGAAGATATGAGCAAAAGTTTGGCGAATGATCCATTAGAAATAACATTTGTGGGAGATGAAGAGATCGACGATCCAGAATTGGTAGATTACCTACAATTGCTTGATTCATTGCCATGGGTACCAAGATTTAGACCACCATTTGAACCATTGCACACGGAGGAGGTAATTGCAGAAAAGTTGAAACCATCATTGGTGGAGCCACCAAAGCTGGAACTTAAACCACTTCCTAAGCACCTCAGGTATGCATATCTAAGCAATTTAAATTCTTTACATGTTATTATTTCAGCTGCACTTAATGAATTGTAGGAAGAAAAGCTGCTAAGGGTACTTAGGGAACACAAATCAGCCATTGGATGGACAATTGCAGACATAAAGGGAATCAGCCCTTCATTCTGTATGCACAAAATTTTGATGAAAGTTGAGGCAAAACCGACAGTAGAACAACAGAGGCGACTCAATCCAATTATGAAGGAAGTGGTAAAGAAGGAAGTTCTGAAATGGTTAGATGCCGGCATCATCTATCCGATATCCGATAGTAAATGGGTTAGTCCAGTCCAGTGTGTACCGAAAAAAGGAGGAATGACGGTGGTGCAGAATGACAACAATGAGTTAATCCCAACCAGAATAGTGATGGGTTGGCGGGTGTGCATGGATTACAGAAAATTGATCAAAGAAACCCGAAAAGACCATTTCCCGCTACCCTTTATTGACCAAATGTTAGATAGACTAGTGGGACATCAAGATTCTTCGTTTGTTGGATGGGTATTCTATGCCTACAACCAAATAGTCATTGCTCCAGAGGACCAAGAAAAGACCACATTCACGTGCCCTTATGGCACATTTGCATTCGTGGAGGATGTCATTTGGGTTATGCAATGCACTAGCAACTTTCCAAAGGTGCATGATGGCAATTTTTTTTATTTGGTGGAGAAAAAATGTTGAGGTCTTCATGGATGATTTTTTAGTATATGGAATAGCTTTGATAATTGTTTGAAGAATCGGTAATGGTATGAAACGATGCAAGGAAATGAATCTCGCTTACGAATTGGGAAAAATGCCACTTCATGGTTGAAGAGGGCATAATTTTGGGGCCATAAGGTATCGGCTCAAGGATCGGAAGTGGACAAGGCAAAGCTGAAACAATTGAAAATTTGCCTCCACTAACCTCGATGAAGGGTATTAGGAGTTTTTGGGACATCTTTGGGTTTTACAGGAGGTTTATAAAGGACTTCTCTAAAATTGCAAAACCTCTTTGCAGTCTTTTAGAGAAAGAGGCTACATTCAGCTTTGATGATGATTGCAAAACAGCGTTTGAGTTATTAAAAAGGAAATTGACTACAGCCCCCGTGATAGTTGCACCGGATTGGAGCATGCCATTCGAGCTTATGTGTGATGTAAGCGATTTCACAATTGGGGCAGTTTTGGGTCAACGCAGAGACAAGGTGTTTCACGCTATATACTACGCAAGTAAAATACTTACAGAAACTCAAATGAACTATACAACCGCAAAGAAGGAGTTGCTTGCCGTGGTATATGCGTTTGACAAGTTTCGTGCTTACTTAATCGGAACTAAGGTGATAGTCTACACAGACCATGCTGCAATTCGGTACTTGATAGAAAAAAAAGATGCAAAACCATGCCTTATCAGGTGGATTCTCCTTCTGCAAGAATTTAATTTAGAAATAAAGGATAGGAAGGGGACAGAGAACCAAGTTGTTGATCACTTGTCAAGGCTGGAAAGTCAAGGGAAAGAAAAAGATGACAAATGCGAAATCAATGAATCATTCCTGGATGAGCAGCTATTTGAGATTTCAACAGAGATTCCGTGGTATGGCGACTATGCAAATTTTGTTGCAAGCAATATTCTACCACCTGACCTCACAAGGCAACAGAAAAAGAAATTTCTGCACTATGTTAAATGGTACATATGGGATGATCCGTATTTGTTTAAGTAGTGCGCCGACAAGGTGATTCGACGGTGCATCCCATACAATGAAGTAAAGAATATTCTACATGAGTGTCACTCATTGGCCTATGGTGGGCATTATGGAAGCGAGAGAACAGCAGCAAAAGTGCTACAATGCGGTTTCTATTGGCCTACATTATTCAAAAATGCCCACCAATTTGTTAAACAATGTGATAGGTGTCAAAGGGTGGGAAACATCTCAAAATGCAATGAGATGCCCTTACAAATGATTCTGGAAGTAGAACTTTTTGATGTATGGGGTATCGATTTCATGGGACCATTTCCATTGTCCATGAAAAATCAATACATTCTCCTCGCAGTGGACAACGTGTCAAAATGGGTCGAAGCCGCAGCTCTACCAACGAATGATGCCAAGGTGGTCCTCAAATTTCTGCAAAAGAACATATTCACGAGGTTTGGCACACCAAGAGCAATTATAAGTGACGAAGGTAGTCACTTCGCAATAAACTCATTTCTCGCTTGCTTTTTGCCAAATATGGAGTGAACCATTAAGATAAAGAACAAAGATATCACCCATGAAACCAAAGGATAAGTGAGGTATCAAACGGAGAAGTTAAAAGATATTAGAGAAAGTGGTGAATCCGAGTCGGAAAGATTGATCACTGAGATTGGATGATGCTCTATGAGCTTACCGAACCGCATACAAAACACCAATCGGGATGTCACCATATCAATTGTTGTATGGGAAAGCATGTCATTTACCGGTGGAACTACAACACAAGGCATATTGGGCAGTGAAAAAGCTAAATTTTGATCAAAAGGCTACAGGAGAAAAGAGACTACTGCAGTTGAATGAACTAGATGAGTTTCGCCTTTAAGCATATGAGAATGCCAAGATATATAAGGAAAAAGTCAAACGATGGCACGATCTAAAATTTCTACGTCGAACATTCGAACCGGGCCAATTAGTCCTATTGTTTAACTCAAGGCTACATTTGTTCCCCGAAAAGCTCAAATCACGATGGTCGGGACCATTCACAGTCAAGCAAGTTTTTCCTCACGGGGCAGTGGAAATTTACAGTCGTAACCCTCTCAAAACGTTCAAAGTCAACGGACACCAGCTTAAGCATTACTGGGGTGGAGAAACCAACACCGACGTGATCGCCATCACGTTGGTAGACACAACTTAAACAGGAAGTAGTCAGGCTGAACGACTTAAAATCAAGCGCTCATTGGGAGGCAAACCAACTTTCAATTTATTATCGTATTTTTCATTCACATTTGCTTAATCATAGTTTTAGTAACTCATTAGATAGAAGAATAAAATAAAATTCTCGTGATACTCCACACAACATACCATACATTCAATACTAACTAAATTAATGTTTCATACTATGCGAGTTGGGAAATGCAACAACTCGCATAAAAACAAAGAAAACAAGGAACATATAGGGGACTAGCCAATTTGGGCGGGCCTCTTTAGTATCTACCCCCCCTTGGTGGGGTCCTTCACACCGGATGATGAGGAGCAAGCCTGTCAGGCGGAGCCTTTTAATATAGTACCCCCACCCAAGGAGGGTCTAGAACAAACCGACAGGGATATGGCCCATCAAGGGGGACAATTCTAACCACAATACCCCACCGGGGCGGGGTCTTAGCGAGATGAAGGACTTAGCGGTTTGTTACTTGTCTAATCGTGATAAACCACACCTTTCATTAACCCACTACTCCATAACTACAACCCACTTCCCCACATTCCCAAGACCATTACTACCCTCCACCTTCCCACCTCCTCACCCCACCAATAATAGATTAACCTGCCCATCTATAAATACTACACCAATTCATCCAAACCTCTTCACAAAAATTCATATTCTATATACATATTGCATACTTGTGAGCTAGAGAGGTCCAATTCTAAGGTTTGTGGGAAAGTTAGGGTTCTACAAGCTACAAGGGAGAAATGGCTTCATCATCAAAACGCCAACGGGGGGAGAGTTCACGCCCATCCCAACCAATTCGCACTTTCGATTGTCGAAAGTTTGCGAGTGTCGCCACCGCTGACCTGTATGATTACATGCTCACCAAAGCTCTTACACCGGAGTGGGGTTTGGCACCAGATGGTAACGACGGGGAGCTTATGTAGCAAATTTATCAAAAGGGATGGGTGAAATTCATCGAGGACCCGGAACCAGCCGTCGTGAATATTGTCAAGGAGTTCTATGCAAATGCTAATGACAAAGAGCCATTCCGAGCTTTTGTATGAGGACGGTTGGTGCCATTTAGTACGGATGCCATCAATACATATTACCAACTGAGGGTGCCTTGCCACTGCCAGTACTAGCATTTACGCACCTCTGATCCAAATTTTGACGAAGTTATCATGACAATGACAAAGCCAGGCACGTCATGAATGAAAGGCCGAAAGTGAGGCACGGTGTTCCCCAGTAAGAACCTTAGCCTCTATGGAAAAATCTGGTATGCATTCCTCTGTGCAAAATTGCTTCCATCCCAACACACTTCCGACGTCACCAATAAGAAGGTGTTGCTGTTATTCGCCATTGTCCAAGACTTTATCATTGACGTCGGGGCGATCATCTGCTTCTCTATCCGCCGGTGCCTACTGGGGAATTTTTCTTGAGGCTTGCCACACCCATCACTCATATGTGGGTTATGCCGCCAAGCCGGATTTCGATGGTCTGATGACGAGCCCACGTAAATGCCTCTCGCACTACTTGATTCATGACTGATTGCACGATACACTGTGTGGGCAGGAGGCGAGTCTCACCCGCTTGGTGTGGGTTTTATTTTTTTGTCATCATCGAAAGAAGCAGAGGATCCTACAGAAGCCTCGGGGGATGAGGATGACGATATGGGTGATCAAGGGGATGAGCAGGTTCCAAGGACCGACGCTATATCCAGATCTCAATTCCTTGATTTCCAACATCAAATGACGAAAAATTCCAAGGTGACTCGTCGGGAAATGCGACGATTGGCGATGAGGCAAGAGCACATTTTTGAGGCTATGCACACCTCTTTTGCCTCATTGATCACTACTCTCCAAAATTTCAATCCGTGAGTAACTTTCCATATCATCCGCCTTGGGTCCAATGCCGAGGTTCCCACCGAGTGACTCGGATGAAGAACAACAACAACCACCTCCTCGGACTTAAGCACCAAAGCAGGAAAAGTCCTCACACTTAAATTGCTAAATCATACAATGAGGACATTGTTCATCTTAAGTTTGAGCGATTTCAATACATGTTTTGTATGCATTTTAGTTTAGGTTGCATATTTTTTATGTCATTTAAATTTTGTATTGCAATTTTATGTTTGGTATTGCATGATAGCTTAGGGCATTTATGGTAGCTTAGGATTGCATAGTAGAAGTAGTATAAATGCATTTTGTTATCTATCTATGTTAAAAAAAATAGTTAATAATTATTGTGTTGTTTTAATCCTTTAATGTTGTGTTTTATGTTATTATGGCCTATGATGTGATTGTCAAATAAGTAGCAAATACAGTATTGAATATTAGAACTGTGTCACAATGATCGCATTTGAATCTAATTTTGAGTTGCTTAAAACTGGTATACAAGGATAACACGTTTAACGAACATATGTGTTAATTGGCTAAGTTATAACCGGTACTTAAATGGTCTCTAAAGGATAATGCTAGGGCAAATGATATAATGACAAAGATGGTAGTAAAAGGCTAATCTGATGCAAAAACATAAGTTTGGGGGATCTTTGGGGTATATAAGCTTTATATTTCCTATTTAAAAAAAATTATATATATATGAATAAACACCGTGGCATGCTTGTCTAGTTTTGTGGCCTTTGTTACTTGAGTAAGTAAGCCCGAGGGGATTGTATTTACACCTAGCGCCCTAAGGTCTTTATGGTTTGGGAGTCGTTGGTCGAAAGCTCGTTAAGGTAGTGTTAGGTTTGTAATATTCATGAACGCAATCAAATTGCAAAATAAGCGCGGAAACGTGTAAAAATCAGAGTTTAAAAAAAAAATTACAAACCATATACCCGGATCACCCTTTATGCACAATTATTAATTAAACGAAAAGATATGAAGAACAAACATACCCTTGAAGATCCGAGGCTTTCTCGGGTACAAGTTCACCTCCATTCCTTTCGCGTTCAACTTGAATCCACCGGGTTTGGTTCCTTCCTTTGATCAACGTTAGCCACCCAAGTGTTTGGCCTCTAGAGGTGATCCACCAAGGAAGAATAAGATTTCAAGAAGATGGGTATTTAGCTCAAACCCTAGTTTTCTATCTCTATAGAAAATAACGTACTGTCCAACTTTTGGAATTACGTATGTTGTAAAAGTCAACAACCACCCCACCCATAATAAGACTCCTCTTATTTATAGATATGGGCAACCCACCTTAACAATTAAGGAATTGGGATTTATTTAATTAATTAAATTCTTTTAATTAATTAAGCTCCCTAATCTTATTAGGGATAATTAATTAAACTCCTTTAACTAATTTTCCTTCCTAATCCAATTAGGAATAAATGAGAGTACTTATATTAAATTAATTCCTAAACTCTTTTAGAAATTAAAATAATAATAATTGTAATAATATTAATAAGACTCCTCTTATTAATTTATATTTAATATTTCTAAAATATTAAATAATAAATATTAAGCTATTTAATTTATTATATCACCATAGATTAAATTAAATATACATAACATATTATTACGATTATGCCATTAACTTCTTAAATAATTATTCTTCCTTTTATGGTGTGACCCTTTAGGTTCTCCATATTAAACCTACAGTGAATAAATCAATTAGAACAATTCTAATCTTATTTAAATAAATAAATTAAACAATTAATTTATTTAAATAAATAATATTTATTCTACAATAGGGATAAGCCTCCCCTAATGATCAACGACTTTCCGTATAATATAGATTTCAACATTAATCATTAAAGAACCTTTAAGTAAATAGTTATTTGTCTAATTCAATCCTTCCACCATACAATGTCCCAATTAAATATAAGACATGGAATTACTTTCAAGTCTTATTTTATTTAATTATATGTATTTCAATCCTTAAATGCACAACTCCAAATAATGCAAATTAGAAACTCCTTTCTAATTTCATTCGCCTTTAACCAAGGACTCTTTGGGTTGTCATTTATCGAATCACATAGGACATTTCTCTTCTTTTAATAGAAGTGGTAGATTCTTTATTGATCATACATTATCTCCATGTACAACTTATTATACCCAAGCATACCCTTTGATATACCCTAAGGGTCTTAAGGAATAAGTCAAAGTATAACTCATCATACACAAGATACTATGATGATCTCAAGTCCAAGGATCACTTGTACTACTATCACTACAGAAATTCCTATTGACAGCAAGTAAAACTCCATTAGGTATTCCTTAGCGAGCCACGCTTCGATGAACTTATTCTCTTTAATAAGCACCTACATACTTGCTTTAGTGTCTCCACACAAATGATCATGAGATCAATCATCCTCATCCAATGAAAGCAAGCAACGTATGTACCAATCTATCCGGATTCACTAATCCCCAATTTAGTAATCCAATGATTGGGAACTATTTTAGTTTTAAGCTTTCTAAGAATTTAGATCTCATTAGAATGATCATCATCATTATTCTAAAAGCATTGCTTAAAACTATGGGTTTATCACATATTATAAAACAACATCATGTAGATAATTAAAAGCCTTTAATAAATTAATACTTTTTTATTAATAAATGAATAAGATTGTTACAAAGTATATACTTTATCATCAAACATGATTGGCTTGTGTGCATACTACTTTCAGGTAGCATTGAAAAGCCTAAGGGAATAAGACATTACATAGCTATGTGGATAAATAAAATAAAATAAAATAATATGAAACGGGAAATAAGAGCAATAAAGCCTCCAAAAATGGAATTAAAGCATAAGTACCCTGAGTGAACCCTGGCGATTTGTGATTGCTTGATTTTTAGTTGGATTTAGCTATTTTTAAAGTTTTGAAGTTTGTTCTGCATGAGTCCTTCTCAGAGGCTGGTTATGTATTGAATTTGAGTCGGTATCAGTTATCATGGATGTTACACACACACACGATACTAGTGATGATAGCTTGAGATTCGAGGATTAAACGTGATTTGTAGATTAGTTTTGATGGTTGATGTTGTATAGTTGCTTATTTTCGCTGAGGCCATTGAGATAATTTTGATTCCGTGATATTGTTGGATTGGATAGCATGTAGAGTAGGTCGTATTCATATCATTGCATTGTATGTAGTTTTCTTGTGCTCGAGGACTAGCACAGTTTAAGTTTGGGGGATTTTGATAAATGTATTTTAGATACGCAATTTCATGTCTAATTCATGCTTATTCGTTGCTATATTCTTGTAAACAAGTGCATTTTTACTTGGTTTATGTTGTTTTATGTGTAGGTTGGTGGTTGTGGCATTTCACGGATTATTGGGGATATTCGGAGCATTTGGAATTTAATTGGAGAGTTTTTGGAAACAACTCAATGTTACAGCATGTCAACTAACAGGAAGATAGCCCTCCGGGGCGGGCATAAACAGGCCAAACACCCCCACCGGGGCGAGGGTCTACCAAGTTATCTAGCAAAGCAGAAGCCCACCGGGGCGGGCGTTTTAAACTTACACACCCCCGCCGGGGCGGGGGGTCAGCTTTCGAACATAACAGAGAATAAGCCAGCCGGGCGACACTTAATACACACACCCCCCCGCCGGGGCGGGGGTTGGGAAATTTTGGACAAGTCCTGTTGCAGTTATACTTCTTATTGGACTCAAATTTTAATTGTTTAGATGGTTCTATAACTCTATTTGTTAGAGGATGGTGCTGGAGTGTTAGGCTAAACATAAAACTACTCTTTCAAACAAAAATAGAGAAGAATAAAGGAGATTATGAAGATCAAAGTCAGCTTTTTGGAGAGCAAATGTGGAGGAGTATTTTGAAGAGTTTTTTAAGACGGTTGTAATTGTAGTCTACGTAAAGGGTGTTTTCTAATATTCTTTGTGTTAGATTATTATTTGTAATTGTAAGAATGATTTCTATGATTTATTCAGTGCTTATTTCATTTATTATGAGCTAATTCACTTTTTAGGCTTGTGATGGATCCTTAAGTGAAACGATGGTTTTGTAAGCTTTGATTCCCTATTTAATAAGTTATCTTCAGTTTATCTATATTAATTCATGCTTGAATCTATGAATTTCCTGATCAACAATTCTTCGTGGGGTTGGATGGAATCGAGAGAGGATATTCAATTCTAGACCTAGTTGAGCATGTGTTCAGGATTTTGTTAGTAACTGAAACCTAATTCGTGTTAAGATAGAGATATGCTTGACACCGCATGTAATCGGATAGAGAACTTATTCTTCAACCTTCTTTAATTGTAATTCACATAGAGATATAGTGGGTTAGTTGATTAAGGTGTTTAACGGATTTCTATCTTGATTGTGGATTGACGTTAATGCGGTATTAGTGCATCGAGAGGTGGTTAATAATTGCATTCGTGTTCTTGATTAATAAAATGAGATAGTCGCGTAAATTGGGATAAAAGTGTTAAAATCAAAGTGAAGCTTAAGGTGAAGTCATAAGTCTAATTCTCCATCAGTTGCTTGAAAATTCAGATTTTGGTATTTGTGGTTGTTTTATTTTAGTTTAATTATTCTTAATTTTAGTTCTTTAATTTAAATCATTGAATTTGATTGGTTTAATAAAATTAGGGTTAATAGAAGATTGGTAATTGTAAGTTAAGGTATTTTGCTAATTAGTCTCTGTGAGAACGATACTTTACTCATCACTTTATTACTTGTTGACCACGTATACTTGCGTGTTGTGCGTATATTGATTTTACCCAACACCTTCTCCAATAAACTACAAAGTGGCTTTGTTATCTTGGAGAAGTCTTTAATGAATCTGCAGTAAAAGCCTACATGTCCTAGAAAACTTCGAACACCTTTTCTGAAGTTGGTGGCAGAAAATTCTCAATAGTCTCTAATTTAGCTCAGTCCACCTCAAGTCCCTTCTTCGACACCTTATGTCCCAGAATTATTCTTTCTTGTACCATAAAATGGCACTTTTCCCAATTCAACACCAAGTTCGTCTCAACACATCTTCTCAGAACCATCACTAAATTTTCCAGACATAAATCAAAAGAATCCCCAAATACTGAAAAATCATCCATAAATACCTCCACATTATGCTCCACCATATCCGAAAAGATAGCCATCATACATCTTTGAAAAGTGGTTGGGGTATTGCATATACCAAAAGACATCTTTCTTAAAGAAAAAGTACCATACGGATATGTAAAGGTTGTCTTTTCTTGGTCCTCTGGAGCTATAACAATCTGATTGTAACCTGAATACCCGTCCAGAAGGCAATAAAACTCATGATCCGCTAGTTTATCCAACATCTGATCGATAAATGGTAGTGGGAAGTGATCTTTCCTTGTAGTTTTGTTAAGTCTATGGTAGTCCATGCAGACTCTCCACCCCATCATTGTTCTTGTCGGAATCAACTCATTGTTCGCATTAGAGACTAAGGTCATACCACCCTTCTTCGGTACACATTGTACTGGGCTCACCCATGAACTATCTTAAATTGGATACATAATGCCTACATCTATCCATTTCAACACTTCTTTCTTGACCACTTCCTTTATGATTGGATTACGTCTTCTTTGTTGTTCCACCGAAGGCTTGCTATCATCTTCCAATATGATCTTATGCATATAAAAAGATGGGCTGATCCCTTTAATATCTGATATAGTCCATCCAATAGCTGACTTGAACTCTCTGAGAACTCTTAGCAGTTTTTCTTTCTAAAAAGATGTTAGTGCAGAAGAAATAATCACATGTAATTTTGAATTTTCATTTAAAAATGTATACCTCAAATGATCTGGAAGTGGTTTCAACTTAAGTTTTGGAGATGTCTCAAGAGATGGCTTCAATTTAACTGATGACTCTCCAACTTTCATTAATGGCTCAACATGAGTCTTGAATTTCTTGAACTGTGGAGTTTTGTCCAGTATATGAACAAGTTCTTCAATCTCCTCATCATCTATTTCTAAATTTCCCACAATAGCATTTCTCAAAGGTTCTTGATTCACCAGGCTCTCTACTTCATCATTTAAAACCTTTTCCATCAAATCAACCCTGATGCATTCCTCATCATCTACCAAAAATTTCATTGCCTTGAATACATTGAAAGTAATTTCTTGATCATGAACTCACGTTGTTAGTTCCCCTTTCTGAACGTCTATCAAGGTTCTTCCTGTAGCTAGGAATTGTCTTCCAAGGATGATCGGTATACTTATGTCTTCTTCATAGTCTAATATGATGAAATCAAATTTTAAAGATGAATTTATCCACTTTAACCAGTACATCTTCCACAATACCCCATGGATAAGTGATAGACCTATCAGCTAGCTATAAAGAGATATTTTTTGGCCTTGGAGCTAGCAATCCTAACTGATTGAACACTGACAAAGGCATCAAATTGATACTTTCCCCAAGATCACACAAGCATTTGCTGAAGCTCATCTTTCCAATTGTATATGGTATCATAAAAACAATCCGGGTCTTTCAGCTTTGGAGGTAATTTGCGTTGAAGCACTGCACTGCATTCTTTCGTCAAGGCTACTATTTCAAAGTCTTCTAACCTCCTCTTCCTTGACAAGATGCCCTTCATAAACTTTGCATAACTAAGCATCTATTCCAATGCCTCAGCGAATGGTATGTTGATCTGCAGCTTTTTAAACACCTCTAAAAACTTACTAAACTGCTTGTCTTCCCTCCACTTATGTAATCTCTGTGGATAAGGAACATGAGGGTGAACTATTGGTATCTTATTCACGGGCTTCTCAAAAGAACCTTCTTTATTCTTCTCCTCTTGCTTCTGTTCTGAACATTCATTATTCAAACTTCCCTCAGAATCATTTGCATGATCGCACGGCTGCGCGTCTTCCCCTTGCAAAAGTGGCGCAGGCGCGCCATGCTGATTTCCTGCAACTTGTTTCCCAGACCTAAGTGTAATTGTTTGACATTGTTCTTTCTCTTCCCTTCTTGGATTGGTCTTTGTTGTACTTGGCAATGAACCATGTGGTCTATTGTTAAGCATGCTAGCCATCTGACCCATTTGAGTTTCCAAGTTTTTGATAGCCACAGCTTGGCTTTTAATCATAACTTCAGTATTTGCCATATACTTCATCATCATCTCCTCCATCTCTGACTTTTTCTCCTGCTGAGGTGCATGTGATGGATGATGTTGTTGTTGAGAAAATCCAGGTGGATAGGGTGGTTTTGGCACAAACTGTTGCTGAGATGGTTGTGCCTGAAATTGATTTTGTGGTTGAAACTGACTTTGTTGATTACTTTGATTATTCGACTAATTGAAATTTGGATGGTTGCAGTTGTTGGAGTTGTATGTATTTTGAAATTGACCTTGATCCTTCTGGTAGTTGCTCACATATTGTATAGACTCTGAACTTATAGCACATTGGTCAGTTGAATGTGACCATGCACATATCTCACACACAAAAGCAACTTTCTTTGCCTTAGTCTCCACCAAAGAATTAATCTTCTTCGCCATGGATGCCATCTGTGCTAACAATTGAGTGATAGCATCCACCTCTAACAAACCTACAACTTTGGGCTATGGCATCCTGGCTGTAGGATTTTGGAAATCATTCGCTGCCATCGTCTCAATAAGATTATAGGCCTCTTCATAGCTTTTCTCCCATGAAGCTCCTCCTGCAGCTACTTTTACAATCGGTCTTGACTATCATCCCAATCCATTATAGAACGTATTAATCACCATCCAATCCGGCATTCCATGGCGTGGACACTTCCTTAGCATCTCCTTGTATCTTTCCCAGGCTTCGTATAGAGATTCACCTTGTTTTTGCTCAAACTGGGAAATTGATGTCCTCATTTTCGCAGTCTTAGCCATTGGAAAAAATTTGGCTAAGAATTTATGTGCTAGGTCCTCCCATGTTGTGATGGATCCTGAAGGTAAAGAGTGAAGCCAACTTCTTGCTTTGTCCTATAATGAAAATGGAAATAGTCTAGGTCTGATTGCATCCTCTGTCACCCCATTATATCTGAAGGTGTCACATATTTCAATGAAACTCAATAGATTCTCATTCGGATCATCTGTAGCAACACCCCCAAACTGTACTGAATTCTGCACCATTTAAATAGTGCCAAGATTTATCTCGAAAGTGTTGGCTACTATAGCTGGTTTGACTATACTTGACTGCAATCCATTGATATTCGGCATCGAATAATCTCTCAATGCCCTGTGTTCCTCTCTTTGCTCTTCTGCTGCCATATTGGATGTTGTGGTCTCTAAAGCAGCTTGTAAACTTCTACGCACTCTTATTTTCCAACCTCTTCCGTTAATGTTATCCTGAGCAAGTGTTAACTCGGAATTGGATGACCGCGTGTGTATAAAATATATACAAGTACCTGAAACACAAACAAAAACAAAAATAGAAATAAGATAAGATTAGATTTGTCTAAGTCATATAAATTTAGCTTAAAATTGATGATAATAATAATAAAATTAAACGCGTTTCCCCGGCAACGGCGCCAAAAAACAGGTTGCCTCCTTTTTAGTCTTAATAAAAAGACTCTAACTCATGCAAGCATACATGGGTCAACAAGTAGTACAGCGTAAGAAAAGTATCGATCCACGGAGAAAGCTTTTTAATCTAAAAAATCATACATCAATCATATCACTATCTTCATATGCTTTAACGAATACTCATAATTTTAAGTAAAACTAAACTCAACTAATGAATAAAAATATAAAGCTACTATAATGAATCAAATTTAGAAAGAATGGGATTCTAACTTCATTTCATACTTCATCTAACTATTATCATCATGTAAAGCTTATATAATCATCATGGAAAATTAGCCAAGAGCACAAAGATAGGTATAACCATTTTCAATGAATTATGACCTATTTACATAACCTCCACATTTGATAGAAATCATGTAATCAACACTATTACCAAAATCACTATACAACTATGTGAAATTGTAGCAATAATGAATTAAAGCGCATGCTCTTACATTACTACATACGGTGAAACAGTATATTTCTATCTGGTTCACGAAATACAAAGCTAAACATCTCAGCCTCATAAATGTATGCTATTATAACTATATCCATACTCATATTTCATTTTTCAATTCCATATAAGTATATAAGATGAATGGTGATTAAACATTCATTCATTACGCTCAATCATAATAGATAATCCGATGATAAGCATACAATCAAACAATCAGGTATATAATTATAGACTACATACCAAAATTCGTTAGAATCCCATAATGGAGTTTAGTTCATTTCTAAACCAAAAACCATTATAGGATTGAAGTAACACATTGAATTAAATAGCACAAATCAGAGATGAAAGAGAATTGATTAAACCCAATTGCAGAATCTGTTCCAATGTGTTGTTCCAAATCACCTATAATCCCCACGAAATGAAAGGATTAATTATTCAATAACTAAATTAAAGAGAGGATGTATAATATCTCCAACTTTCATCAAAACTTCCGTAGAACTAGTTCAAAACTTAGAACCCTAATTACTTAGATGAAAAATGAATAACAGACCCAATAATACACGTCTGGTGCCAACCAGTATTGTTCAGATAAGATCAAGCGTTCAAAAGTCAAATTAGAAATAACTCAACAAACAAACTGTAGAGGACTCATGTGGCCGCATGTGAACCTAGTGTAAAACGGGCGTGGGCGCGCGATAAATATGTCTGTCGAAGCTTTGGCACGGGCGCACGAGTTTCCCTCATATTTTAGGCGCGGCCGCGCGTGGGTGCAATTTTAATTTCTATAGGCAAGTAGTGTGGGCGCGCGAGAGTTAGCTTGTTTAGCAACGCGACCGCGCTTCTTGTAAAAGCCCAAAACCCTAATAAGACTCGTATATATAAATCCTGTTATATAAATAAAATTTCTCTGTTCTGAATGTGTTATGTGTTATTATATACTTGGTTTGACAAAATTGACCAAATAAATTTTTATCCGAAAAACGTCGTGCTTGACATCTCGTGCTTAAATTTTTTCCTTCTATAATTGGACTTTTCGGTAAAATAATTTTGACAAGTTTCTTTGTCGTGCTTACACTAACAAAACGCTTTGTCGTGCTTGTTAGGATTAGTGAGAAATTTAGGTTAGTAAACCTAGTTTAACAAACTCTAACCCTAATTAGCAAAACCCTAACCCTAGTTTATTAATTAAACCCTAATTAGCTAATCTAACCCTAATTAGCTTATGATAACACCTAATCATGGTTAGTAAACTTTTATTAGGTACTAATTAACATTACTTAACATTCCTAATCATTAGAAACAAAACCCTAATCAAGATTAGTGAAGATTTAAACCTAATTAAGCTACTAATTTTCTCAACTAGCTCACAAGTAGGTTGGGAGTCACCATTTCAAGTTCCAAGACATCACATGACATGTTTCCAAACTCCCAAGCAGCAGAAGAGTCACAAATCAGATCTTTATGGAGGCAAGTAGGTGGAAAAATGACCAAAAAGCCAAGTTGAAGAATTCTATAAATAGGAACCTTAGGGATGAGCAAACTCACGAATTCTAAAAGTCTAGATACACTTATAAACCTACCATATCAAGCCTGGGTGTTAACAGCAACAAGATCAGAAGATAGAATCAAGAATTGCTCAAGTTAAGGTGCAAACCCTAGTTTATAATTAGCTCTTTGATCCTTTTTTATTTTGTTTGTTTGGATGTTTAGAATTATATATTAGGATGTTAGAAAGTATGCTAGAGTGATAGAACACGTTTTCATAACATCTAGATGCCTTAATTAAGCGTTTTATAAAATCTGGAAATTTTGAAAAAAATTGTCTAACAGCCGAATGTAATGGCTTTTAGATTCATGTGTGTTTATGATTTGGTCAGTTAATTGATTGCTATTTGTAGCCTGTTAGCAGGTCTTTAATCTAGGAAAGAAAACAGGTTCAGATGAACCATAGAATCCAAGATATAAGCAATCAAAGTGGGTTGACCGTTCACAGAAGTTGGTTTTTGGGTTAACCATAAAGCTCAAGAACAGTTGAACCGGCTACATTGACCGACCTGTTTAATCGTCTTCTGATTGTTAATTGTTTAAGTTTTTGTTATATACTGGGACCCTATTATACATACTACATATCTATAATCTTCAATCGAACAAACAACTCATAGGATTACCGGAATTATTGGTCAAAAGTAGTTGATGAGAGCGTGACTAAGTTTACGGGTTTTTACTGAAACCTGAAGAACACTGAAGAAACAGTTGGTAGTCAGACTTTGACCAACATAAATAGAGACCTTAGAATTAAGATTTGTTCATGTTAATGTTGTATATATGTACCCCGACATATAGACTACATGTTACAACAAACAAAAATACATCTAATATACAGAATCAAAGTTATTCAAGCCACAAAACCGTTGACCGACCATGACCACTGTCCTGGGTTACCCAGAAACCCAAGAACAGCTCTGACAGTAACTTTGGACCTTTATAATTTCTTGTTAGATGTAGATTAAAGCCTGATTATTACTTGATCTTGTACTATTGTATAAGTACTACAACACCAATACTTGATCTAACCAAAAATTATTACCAGTAATGAGCTATTTGATGGTCAAACTGGTCACTCGACCATGACCAACGGCTGCCCAGAAACTCAAGAACACCTACAACGACACTTTCTTTCACTGTAGAGCTTTAGCGACAGACAGAAATTATTTTCTTTAAAAATAAATTATAAAATTTAGAAATAATTAATAAAAACAGTTTTAAAAATTATATTAAATTATTATAAATTATTTCTGATATTTCTACAAAAATATAATAACTATTCTATATTATTTAGATATTATTTATAATTAACTTATTAATAAAGTAATTAGAATAATTACTTTTAAATACTAAATAATTATGTAAAAATGTTATTATTGAAATAAAAATCATAATAAATGATTATAAATTATTTAATAATATTAAATAATGTTTTTATAAAATTTTAGTAAATATAAATTACTTATAAATAGAGATAAATGATTTAAAAATCATTTAAAGGATTAATAAATAATTTAAAAATATTTTAAACCTTATAAAATATATTATAAGGATAATTAAATTATTTAAAATATAACCAAATTTTATAAATAAAATTTAGTTCATTTATCAAAGGTATTAAAAGTCAAACCCTATTAAATCTAACCCTTGATTATTAAATGAATGTTTTATTTGAGTATTGTTATCAATCTTAACGTGTTAGATTTATATTTTTGAACGTCATAGGTACTTATTAGTGTTCGAATAGTATAGCTTGACTGATCTACGCTCAGGAAAGTCTCCTATACCCAATTATATTACTTATGTAAAATTTATCAACCCTGTTTATTCGTTGAACTAGATTCTATCTTGATATACTGCTGATATAATACACCTACATTGAATTACCTATTATTGAAAAGTTATTGTTATAGTTCCAGCATAACTAAAAAATGAATTATTTATCCATATGATATTGTTTATTGAGCATAAACTATTGTGTCAAGCCAAATTATTTTGGTAAGACAATCTTATACTGAAGTTGAGTATCCCATAAGGGAACGATGTTTAGTCAATAAATATATTGACAATGAGTTTAGTGTATGTTAAGCACTAGTAGGATGAGATGCATACTACTAGGATGTTGAATAGGCTGATCCCCTATCTCACATCTGAACAAATTTTCTAAGTCTTTGAGACTAATAGAAATGATAAAAATTCCAGAACTAGTTGGAATTAGAAATCCAGAAATGGTAATAACTATCAGTTGAAATTTGAATTGTTATAATTCTTCAAATCCTATATTGTTATAAATATACAACTTGCTGAGCATGTCACAGCTCACCCTTGCAAATTATTCCCTTTGCAGTGTTAGATGGTAATCCTGGAACATCTGGAGTAGATAAAGGGAAATGTCCCTACATAGATTAGATTATATTCTTGTCTGTATGAATACCTTGTAATAAGAACTCGTTATGAGAATTTTGTAATCGAATCATAATATTATGATATATATAACATGTTTTATTTCCGCAACCGTGTTTTCTTACATACATAGATGTAAAATTAGATGTCTTCTATTCTAGTTGAGATCCCTAGGAACTATTTATCTGAGTGAGGGTGTTAATAGCATGGACTGTTCATATTGTTATTAATACTCTAAATTTTAGATAGATAGTTACTATCGATACGATAGTATATATTCGCATGACATAGACTATACATCTGGGTGAGGGTATTGGTAATATGGATTGCTCATGTTATTATTGATACTCTAAATTTCAGATAGATAGACTCTAGTCACAGATACAGTTTATATATTCAAGCGAGGGTATCCAAACACAGTAATATTTCTCTTGGGAATTACCATCTGTTATGGGATACTGTGAATCTTGAATATATGGGAATTATATCTGATAGTCCCTCTATCTAATGTAATATTTTAATCAGATACTATGGGCGTATAGCTTTAAATGCATTATGTTAATTCTCTGTAAACACCATACCGGATACCACAAGAGTATAGGTATGGGGGTGTTACAATTTTGGTATCAAAGTTGTTAAGGGTATAGATATAAGGAAGAGTTTTCTTAGTATATAGTCTTCGAGTCCGTAAAATTTTTAAAAAGACATATAAAATATAACATTAAAATTTTTATGTTGTGTCAAACTTTATACCAGTATTTATGGAGTTTTCTTTTATAGATGGCCAACTCCAATCTTTGAAGAAAGGGTGATAGTAATCAATCCACCTCAAATAGAGTCTATTATAGCTAGTGATATAGAAGAAGAAGAATTGCTTCATGATCAACAAGCGCTTGATCTTTGAAGAAGATGAAGATCCCGTGGTTTGACAATTAATGAGAATAGATGAGTATGATAAGGCAATGGCATCACTGCTGCAGACAACAGAATATGATAACAATAAGATGAAGTTTAGGGCAGATTTAGCTGATTGTATGCTAATGGATTAAAGGAGTCATAGTCATCGACTAAAAGTACAACTGCACCATGCACAAAGGGGCAGAAAGGAAATTCAGTTAAGACTTCTTAAAACATCTATGGGATTCCGAGATACTTTTAATGATTTGCAGCGTCGTGTAGTTCGATATCCCGTAGAGGAGAAGAAAACGGCGTATCTTATCGATCGATCTGTGGTTTGCCACATGATTCAGGATTCCTTTGATGATATCAATGAATTCTAGAGAGTAGCATATGAGGTTGGATGCTTTATATTAGTATAATAAAGAAGCATTCAAAGTTTGTATTGTGATAAGTACTGTGTAATATAGTAGTATGTTTAAATTTTGAAGTTGTTGTAAGACGATTGGGATATATATAAAATAAGAAATATGTTTTGTTATTCAAAGTCTTATGTGAATCTTTGTTGTTGTTTTATAGAATCATGCCACCAACCAGAAGACCCCAAAGAGAAATGAATAATGAGGATAATCCTACTCAACAGTTAGTAGATATGATGTTAGGAGTAATAAGCAGACCTATAAACCAAAATTCATCCTTTAAAGACTTTAAATTAGTTGGACCACCTGAATTTAAAGGTACATTAGAACCTTTAGATGCACAGATTTGGATTTCTGAGATAGAAAAATTTTTCTTAGTAACCAATGTTAGTAATAACCAGAAGATAACTTTTGCAACCTTTTTCTTGAAAGGTGAAGCTAATTATTGGTGGGAATCAACCAAAGGTCGAGTAGAAACTGAAATTGTTCCTTGGAATAGATTTAAAGAATTGTTCTTTGAAAACTATTTTTCCCAATCCCTGAAAGACCGAATGGAAATAAAAATTTTGGACTTAAAACAAGGAGATCTTACTGTAACCTAGTATACAGCTAAGTTTAATGAACTATCCAGGTTTGCTCCACATCAAGTAACCACTGAACTTAGAAAGACTCGTAGGTACCAAGAAGGTTTAAAACCTTAAATTAGGAGTAAATTATCAGTGCTTCAAATCAAAACTTTCTCTGAAATATTAGAGAAGGCGACTATAATTGAAAGTGAGAATGAAAATCTCGCTAAATTTCATCAGGACAAAAAGACTCAGAATGAGAAAGGGAAAAAAGTAAGACCGAACCCAATTCAGGTGTGTTTAATAACAAGCGTAAATGGAATAATTCTTTTTCTAACAACTCAGGGAAAAAGATAGGAAATACTAATAACAATTTTAGTAATAATAATATTAAACTTTGTCCTAAGTGTAGTAAGAAACATAGAGGAGAGTGTCTTCTTAATAAATGTTTTAATTGTGGACAGTCAGGACATTATCTTTCACAGTGTCCTCTTCCAAAGAAAAATAAATGTTTTAATTGTGGTTCAATGGACCATTTTTCTAAGAACTGTCCCATGAACCAAGGAGGAAAAGGGGTTAGAATACCAGAGAATAATCAATCGACAGTAGCTGCAGTTGGGGTTTAGAATCGACCTACCGCGAGAACATTTAATATGTCAGTGAGGGATGCTGTTGCTTCACAGGACGTAGTGACAGCTATCATCCCTATCAACACTTTAAATGCATATGTGTTATTCGATTCTGGTGCTACTTGTTCATTTGTGTCTAGAAATTTCTCTACAAACTTGAATATGCCTTGTGAAAATTTAGACAAACCATTTTGTGTAGAAATTGCTAATAATGAAAGAATTCCGGTTAAGACCATATACAGAAACTGTAGTGTGGTAATAGAAGGACATAATTTTAAGGTAGATTTATTACCGATTCAGTTGGGAGAATTTGATGTAATTCTAGGAATGGACTGGTTAGTTAATCATAACGCGATGATTGATTGTCATAAAAAACGTATTAACCTTTTGACTGGTTCGAAGTCAAAGGTAGTGTTCAACGGTAGTTGTTCACCTAAGCAATCTCGATGTTTGACAATAGTTCAGGCAGAAAGATTATTTAAAAAGGGTTGTGTAGGATATTTGGCCTATATAGTTGATACTCGACAAGAAGGAGAAAAACTAGATCAAATACCTATAGTTAAGGAATTTCCTGATGTATTTCTAGATGATTTACCCGTTTGCCTCCAAATAGGAGATTGAGTTCATCATTGATCTTGCACGAGAATGGCACCAGTTTCTAAGGCACCGTACAGAATGTCACCTATAGAACTGAAAGAGTTACTTATTCAATTACAGGAACTCTTAGATAAAAAGTACATACAACCTAGTGTTTCACCTTGGGGCGCACCAATTTTGTTTGTAAAGAAGAAGGATGGAACTATGAGACTTTGTATAGATTATAGGGAGCTAAATAAGGTAACTATTAAGAATAAATATCCTTTGCCAAGGATTGATGATTTGTTTGACCAATTAAAGGGGGCCGAACATTTTTCAAAAATTGACCTTAGAACAGGTTATCATCAATTAAAGGTAAGAAAGGAGGATGTGCTGAAAAATAGCGTTTAGGACACGCTATGGACATTATGAATTTCTTGTAATGTCTTTTGGATTAACAAATGCACCGGCAGCATTTATGGATTTAATTAATCGAGTGTTTAAACCATGCTTGGACAAATTTGTTGTAGTGTTTATCGACGATATTCTGGTATACTCGAAAACACGGGAAGATCATACTGAACACTTGAGAGTCGTATTGGAGATATTACGAAAGGAACAACTTTATGCAAAGTTTTCCAAGTGTGAATTCTGGTTAAAGAGAGTTCAATTTTTAGGTCATGTAATTGATAAAGATGGAATATCTGTAGATCTAACTATGATTGAAACAGTTGTGAACTGAACTCCAACAGAAGTACGAAGTTTTCTCGGTTTAGCGGGTTATTATCGACGATTTATAAAAGATTTTTCAAAAATAGAAACCCCATTAACCAATTTAACTCGAAAAACGGTGAAATACGTCTGGACAGATAAATGTGAGGAAAGCTTCCAAGAGTTGAAGAAGCGATTTAGCATGGCTCCAGTGTTATCCTTACCAGATGATACAAGAGGCCTTGTAGTATATAGTGACACATCACACAGAGGATTAGGGTGTGTGTTGATGCAACATGGTAAAGTGATAGCTTATGCATCACGACAACTCAAAGATTATGAGAAGAGGTATCCTACTCATGATTTAGAGTTAGCCGCAGTAGTGTTTGCTCTAAAAATTTGGAGACATTACTTGTACGGGGAGAAGTGCGAGATATATACAGATCATAAAAGTCTGAAATATATTTTTACATAAAAGGAATTAAATTTAAGACAGACTATGGTTAGAACTGATAAAGGATTTTGACTGTGAAATCTTGTATCATCCCGGTAAAGCTAATGTTGTAGCTGATGCATTAGGTAGAAAGAAACAGGAAAAATTGAATGTATTAACCACCAATGATAGGTTAATAAAAGACTTTAAAAAGTTAGAAATTGAGGTGGAATGTCCAACTACCTCTACCCAAAAATTATATATTTTAGAAGGAGTTTCATCTACGCTTTCGATAAAGTTAAAGCGATACAGGAGAAGGATGAAGAGTGTTAGAAGTTTAAATCTAATTCCACACATGATAAGTATAATAAATTTTGAATAGATGCGGATGGAATAATAAGACATGAAAATAGAATCTGGGTTCCGTTAGATCAAGCTTTAAAAGATGAAATTTTGAACGAAACACGTAATTCTAAATTTGCCATACATCCTGGCAGTACTAAAATGTTCAAAGATTTAAGTCGACACTTTTGGTGGTCGAATATGAAAAGGAAATAATTTGAATGGGTAAGTAAATGTGTCACGTGTCAAAGGGTTAAGGCAAAACATCAGAAGCCAAGTGGTTTAGTTCAACCCTTACCAATTCCTGAGTGGAAGTGGGAACATATTATCATGGACTTTGTAGTAGGCCTTCCAACTACACAAAAGGGCCATAATACCATTTGGGTAATAGTTGACCGTTTAACAAAATTAGCTCACTTTTTACCTATTAAGATTACTCATAACCTAGATCACCTTGCCAAACTATATATTCATGAAATTATCTCTAGGCATGGAGTACCTATGTCCATTGTATCAGATCGAGATCCAAGATTTACTTCTAATTTTTTGAAAAGTCTTCAGAAACACTTAGGAACACAACTAAGATTAAGTAAAGCTTATCATCCTCAAACTGATGGACAGAGTGAGAGAAACATATAAACAATAGAGGATATGTTGAGAACATGTGTCATAGACTTCAAAGGAAGTTGGGAAGATCGATTACCTTTAGTCGAATTACTTTCTGACAATAGTTATCATGCTAGCATAGGTATGCCACCCTATGAAGCTTTATATGGAAGAAAATGTAGAACGCCTTTATGTTGGGATGAAGTCGGGGAAAGACAAATGTTAGGACCCGAGATAATTCAACAAACAACTGAAATCATAAGAATTATTAAATCAATGATTACAAGTGTCTTAGGATCGACAAAGAAAATATGCGAGATCCACATCGTCAACAACGAAACTTTAGCGTAGAAGTCACATATTCTTGAAAGTATCTCCTTGGAAAGGCAAGATACGTTTTGGCAAGAAAGGAAAATTAAGTCCGAGATTTATTGGACCTTTTGAAATTTTGAGAAGGGTTGGTGAAGTTGCTTATGAAATAGCACTACCTCCCGAGTTAAACCATATTCATAATGTGTTTCATGTGTCCATTTTACGACCATACAAACCTGATTATAAACACGTTATACAATATGAGCCGATCCAAATAGAAAGAGATCTTTCTTATATAAAAGAACCTGTGCAGATCGTAGACCGTAAAGAGCAAGTCCTGAGAAATAAAGTGATAGCCTCGGTTAAAGTAATTTGGAGAAATCAGAACGTTGAAGAAGCTACATGGGAACTTGAAGATAAAATGCGCGAGAATTATCCTCAATTATTTACTTGACAAGTACTGTAATTTCGAGGATGAAATTCTTATTAGTGGGGTCAATGTAAAAGCCCAAAACCCTAATAAGACTCATATGTATAAATCCCGTTATATAAATAAAATTTTTCTGTTGTGAATGTGTTATGTGTTATTATATACTTGGTTTGACAAAATTGACCAAATAAATTTTTATCCGAAAAACGTCGTGCTTGACACCTCGTGCTTAAATTTTTTCTTCTATAATCAGACTTTTCGGTAAAATTATTTTGACAAGTTGCTTTGTCGTGCTTACACTAAGAAAGCGCTTTGTCGTGCTTATTAGGATTAGTTAGAAATTTAGGTTAGTAAACCTAGGTTAACAAACTCTAACCCTAATTAGCAAAACCCTAACCCTAGTTTATTAATTAAACCCTAATTAGCTAATCTAACCCTAATTAGCTTATGATAACACCTAATCATGGTTAGTAAACTTTAATTAGGTACTAATTAACATTACTTAACATTCCTAATCATTATAAACAAAACCCTAATCAAGATTAGTGAAGATTTAAACCTAATTAAGCTACTAATTTGATCAACTAGCTCACAAGTAGGTTGGGAGTCACCATTTCAAGTTCCAAGACATCACATGACATGCTTCCAAACTCCCAAGCAGCAGAAGAGTCACAAATCAGATCTTTATGGAGGCAAATAGGTGGAAAAATGACCAAAAAGCCAAGTTGAAGAATTCTATAAATAGGAACCTTAGGGCTGAGCAAACTCACGAATTCTTAAAGCTTAGATACACTTATAAACCTACCATATCAAGCCTGGGTGTTAACAGCAACAAGATCAGAAGATAGAATCAAGAATTGCTCAAGTTAAGGTGCAAACCCTAGTTTATAATTAGCTCTTTGATCCTTTTTTAATTTTGTTATTTGGATGTTTAGAATTATATATTAGTATGTTAGAAAGTATGCTAGAGTGATAGAACACGTTTTCATAACATCTAGATGCCTTAATTAAGCGTTTTATGAAATCTGGTAATTTTGAAAAAAAAATAGTCTGACAGCCGAATGTCAGGGCTTTTAGATTCATGTGTGTTTATGATTTGGTCTGTTAATTGATTGGTATTTGTAGCCTGTTAGTAGGTCTTTAATTTGGAAAAGAAAATAGGTTCAGATGAACCATAGATTCCAAGATATAAGCAGTTAAAGTTGGTTGACCGTTCACGAAAGTTGGTTTTATGGGTTGCCCAGAAAGCTCAAGAATAGTTGAAAACTTCTTTGATCGAATTCGCTTAATCGTCTTCTGATTGTTAATTGTTTAAGTTTTTGTTATATATTGGTACCCTGTTATACATACTACATATCTACAATCTTCAATCGAACAAATAACTCATAGGATTACCGGAATTATTGGTCAAAAGTAGTTGACCGAGCATGACTAAGTTTCTGGGTTTTTTCTAGAAACCGAAGAACACGAAGAATAGTTGTAGTAGTATTTACTGACCAAAATAAATAGAGACCTTAGAATTAAGACTTGTTCATGTTAATGTTATATATATATGTACCCCACGACATATAGACTACATGTTACAACAAACAAAATATACATCTAATATCTGTAATCAAAGTTATTCAAGCCACAAAACCGCTGACCGGCCATTTACCAACTTTGTGCTCGGTTACCCGAAACCCAAAACGACTCGACGAAGAACTTTGGACCTTTATAATTTCTTGTTAGATGTAGATTAAAGCCTGATTATTACTTGATCTTGTACTATTGTATGAGTACTACAACACCAATACTTGATCTAACCAAATATTATTACCAGTAACGAGCTATTTGATGGTCAAACTGGTCACTCGACCATGACCAACGGCTGCCGAGAAACTAAAGAACACCTACAGCGACACTTTCTGTCACCGTAGAGCTTTAGTGACAGACAGAAATTATTTTCTTTAAAAATAAACTATAAAAATTAGAAATAATTAATAAAAACAGTTTTAAAAATTATATTAAATTATTATAGATTATTTCTGATATTTCTACTAAAATATAATAATTATTCTATCTTATTTAGATATTATTTATAATTAACTTATTAATAAAGTAATTAGAATAATTACTTTTAAATACTAAATAATTATGTAAAAATATTATTATTGAAATAAAAATCATAATAAATGATTATAAATTATTTAATAATATTAAGTAATGTTTTTATAAAATTTTAGTAAATATAAATTACTTATAAATAGAGATAAATGATTTAAAAATCATTTAAAGGATTAATAAATAATTTAAAATATTTTAAACCTTCTAAAATATACTATAAGGATAATTAAATTATTTAAAAATATAACCAAATTTTATAAATAAAATTTAGTTCATTTATCAAAGGTATTAAAAGTCAAACCCTATTAAATCTAACCCTAGATTAAATAAATGTTTTATTTGAGTATTATTATCAATACTTAACGTGTTAGATTTATATTTTTGAACGT